>JARQOD010000004.1:283263227-283380001 GCA_033576555.1 Oophaga sylvatica | reverse complement strand
TGGGGCTCCTGATTCAATATGGATATTCAAAAACATTTAACCTACTGATGTCTCAATTAATTTTACTTTTATTGGTATCTATTTTTATTTTTGAAATTTACCAGTAGCTGCTGCATTTTCCACCCTAGGCTTATACGCGAGTCAATAAGTTTTCCCAAAATTAGAGGAGTCAGCTTATACTCGGGTCAGCTTATACACGAGTATATACGGTAGCTCATATTTTATAGAACGAGGATTTAACTACTGAACTATTCTTCTTAAACACTTCATAAATGACATGTTTAGTGATATAACAGAAAAAAAATTGTTACATGTATAAATAGGTGGTAAAAATATTGGTTCTTTTAATCTTGTTTTTTAGGATGAGACTATTTAGAAAATCACACTTGATATGATCACTTTTTTCTTTTGGTTTGTTCAATGCATTCAGGTTGAAAATGCTGAGCAAGTTGTGTGATTATTAAGATGTATTTATTCTGGCACTTACGGTATTTGTTTTTTGTGTTTCTTTATTGTTGCATATAAATGTTGAATTCAATAAGTTGTAATTTGAAAAGAAAAAAGGAAGAAACTCACAAACATAAAATCAGATGATTCAAGGCTTAAAAAAATATATAAATTTGATAGGTCCCAAGTTGAATCCCTGTACAAATATGAAAAGAACATAAGTAACACGCATGCATTTTTTCAGTTTTAAAACATGTTTTTTTTTCACAATTGCGCATCAAAACTTTGAATAAAACTTCTCCAACACAAAATATAAAGAAACATAGTCTCGTGACATATTAAATGAAAGCCAGTACAGTTCTGAGAAAAATGATGCCTCTCCCACCTCTTTATCTTAATTCTAGCCTGAGATATGAGAAAAAATGTAAAGCCATACCAGGCCAAAACTTGCGCTTTTTCAAAACTTTAGAAGTCTGTAAAAAATTAACTGATGAAGAAAAAAATTCAAAACTTTTAATTTGTAATTAACTAAAATTGTACTTCATAAAAAAAAAAAAATCTAAAGACGTCAGGTAAAAAAAAAATATTAATATTTTGATCACTTGATATGGAATGACCCTTTCCAATATGCTTACATTAAAAATTAACTATCCTTCCCTAACTATACTAACAGCTATTGTATTTTTTTTCCTACTTAGTGTGTGATGATGTTGCATTTGAAAACCCCAGTAAGTGCTGGGATGCTCATAGGAAAAGTCAGCAGAAGGCAGAGGCTGCAGTCTCCGCCACTGCCTCCTCTTTGAAAACAAGCATCATCAGTGATGCTTGTCTCAGGGGCTGGGCTAGTCCCTGAAAGGTGGGACAGACATCTTGGCCCCAATTCATTAAGGTATAGACCAGGATTTTGGTGTAAAACACCTTATTCACAATAGATTTGCTCAATTTGCAAATGACACAAAAATACTGCAGCTTTTGGAATTTACACACAAGTCCCAGCAAGCTATGCCAATATGGCGGAGCATGGGCAGGACCACTCCTCACTAGAGTACATTTCTGTGGCTGGCACATGCCAGTTGAAAGAGTTGTCAGGCCTTTAGTGTAGTAGCCCGCAGGCACTATGTGACTGGACATTTGTGAATCTACACAGCATGAAATCAGATTCACTGATGCCGGAAGCATTACTGCAAGTACACGATCTGTATACATACAGTCACGTACTGACTAGACGTGCATGGCCTCATTCAAGACAAGTGAACTGAGCAAAGCCAGACACGTCTAGTCAGAATGTGGCTGGGAGTATGCAAATCGTATACTTGCAGTGACTTGAATGCCCAGAGAATCCTCACAGAGCGGTGTGCACCCCGAGAATTGACAAGACTGCAGTCACTTATAGACTTGTATCCCAATGTTGGACAACTACTTTATAAAGGGAACCAGATAAATCGCTATTAACCTGCAGTTATGGGGTTAACCACATTACCAACACACTTGGCGCCTGCGCATAGCTGAACGCTGTCAGGAGAAAATGAACTTTATTCCCCCTGTAAGCATTCAGCTTCCAATCAAAGGGGCGGCACCAAGTCAGTCACCGTTCTGAGTATACCAGAGCGGTGGCTATAACGGCTCCCCCGCCCTGACTGAATCAGCGCCGCCCCTTTGATTATAAGCCGAACACCGCCACAGGCATTTGGGACCAGAGCTTGCGGTTTCATAGAAATACATACAGCCGCACGCTCCTGTCCGAGTGCCGGGTATTGACATGGGAGACTCATGCGAGCTTCTCGCATGTCTGACCCCGGCCAAAAGCCTATACCCTCTTCCCTTGCTGTGTTGGCACTCGGGAGTCCCGGGGCTATGATGTGGTGGAATAACACGTGATGCCCAACTCCAATCAGCGCTGGCGTCACTGTGTCCACCTTCAAACAAACTGAACATGAAGGGGAAGTCCGGGCTGCAGTTGATCCCTGGCTTCCCCTTCATGTTCAGTTTGTCCGAAGGCAGAGACAATGATGCCAGTGCTATCTGGGCACCAGTGTCACAACACCACATCACAGCCCCAGGGAGAGCGAGTGCCAACACCACAGGAAGGGAGTATAGGCTTTATTATATTATCATTTAGTTTAATTAAAGGTTTTCCTAGTAGTGGCCAACCCCTTTAAAGGGAACCTGTCCCCAGACTTAATTCATTAAGTGGTACAAGCCACTTTATAAATTGGGTGCATCATACTGAAGCGAGCTCTTCATCAAGATGGGTGTGCACAAGATCACTATTAATAAATGGGCCTGTTAGAATACAGGTTAGGCTGGTTTCACACTTGCGGATGGAGGTGCTGCGTACTTCCTCCATGAAGCTCTGCCCACTGCAGCACCTCCTCCGGTCAGCTCTGCCTAGGTCTGCATGTGTTCAGAGAACCTATATTTAACATGGGTACGCAGGGATATGCAGATGCCTCCGCATGTGTTGTTGACGGTGCGGCGACCTGTGCCGAACGCAACAAGTTGCATTTTGTTGTGGTTGCCGCATCGTCAAAACGACACATGCGGAGACATCTGCATGGCCCTGCGTACCCATGTTAAATATAGGTACTCGGGCCGCAAGCAGACATCTATAGGAGGAGCTGACTGCAGGAGGTGTGGTGGGTGGAGCATCACGAAGGAAGTACGCAGCACCTCCATCCGCAAGTGTGAAACCAGCCTTAGATGACAAAACCAGGAGCCACGATAAGTTTTTCACTTGCTCCCCTTGGATCTAACCAATCATATTAATGAGTATAACTAACAAGAACTGTAAAAATTAAAGAGTCATTTTTATTGCGATAGGCAGCTGCTTTATTTGCCTGCATTCGTTTTTATACATATGGTCCTCTGTGGCACAGGAGGCAAGATCCTTGGGTGGGGGAAGAGAAGGAGCAGCACAGAGGCAGATTGTGTCCAATGCTAACAAAGTATATATATATATATTCAACCATTATTAAAAAGTAGAAATGACACTGTAGAAGAGAT
The DNA here is from genome assembly GCA_033576555.1 of Oophaga sylvatica. Lineage (NCBI taxonomy): Eukaryota > Metazoa > Chordata > Amphibia > Anura > Dendrobatidae > Oophaga > Oophaga sylvatica. The sequence continues at coordinate 283,376,551 of JARQOD010000004.1, read as the reverse complement.
CCAGAAAAGACCATCAGGCAGTGAATAGTCAAAGCACCAGTAAGTCCAACAGTCAGACACTTCTTGTGCCATGTGGGTTTGTAGAAAGGCACATATATGTTACAGGTGGCACCATCTGTACAGTTATGACCCAGAGTACCAGTTCTGTGAGCACCAGTCACATTAATTATGGAAAACAATAAAATAAAATAAATATCCTTCCTCAGAAGTTTTTTTTTTTTTTTACAGAAAGTAACCATACTGTGTCTTGCACCAATGCCACTAACAGTCCATGACCGCACGACTACAGCTAGCGCGGCCCTGCGCCATGGAAAACTGCAGATTGTTCAGAAAGAGTCAGTCTTTATTAAACTACTTGGAAGTTGTTCATCAGACTTGGCACATGTCAGCAGTCATAGAGGGACCAGGCACATGTCAGCAGTCACAGAGGGACCGGACACATGTCAGCAGTCACAGAGGGACCGGACACATGTCAGGTCCCAGCAATTCATAAAAAAGAACTACATGTTTGCATAAAGGGGCATCCAGCCTGGCACAGTCCTTCACCCTCCAGACACCAAAATACTTGGCAACTAAAGAAAAGTAAAATCATCATCAAGTCTTTGGATCGGGGATTGAGGTAGTTGGCGATGACCAGCACAGGCCACTGCAGTCCATCACAAGGAAACCTGTTGCCATCCACATCTGGCATGAGATCAGCACAGGAAGAATGTGGATCTGCCCTACGGGGATCAGTCCAGACGTGGTGGATCCAGGATCGCCTCTCCTAGTAGTAATCTTACAGTAAAGTGCAGCGAGAGAGGGATCCTGGAGACGTGTAAACAGCCACAGTCCGGAGAAAAGTGCAGCGCTCAGGGCGACACCAGCGGGAAGCGGCGGATCCGCACCACCGGCTGGAGGTTCACCTGCAGGATCTGCTGCGCCCGGCGGCAGGCAGCGGCCACCTTCGCCCGGCAGGACACGTCCCGGACCCGTATGCTGGGGAAGCTGCTGAGCTTGGGGACCGCCGCTCTCCAGATCTCCTCCAGAGACCTGCCCAGGAGCCCCGGGACCTCGCTCGGGCTGGGGCTGCTGCACACGCTGCTGGTGCTGCTGCTGGCTCCGGACTCCTCGCTGGCCGCCGCCGTGTCCTGCAGCCGCCGCCGCTTCCTGCAGCTCAGCCGCCCGCCTCTCCTCCTCCTCTTCACCGGCGGCTTCTTGGTCTGGACGGCCGGCTGCTCCTTGGCTTTCCTGCGGGAGATCTGGCTGGGGTCCGGCACCACGGAGCGGCATGAAGAGTAGCCGTACACGTCCTTGCTCCGGAGAATGACCGGGGAGAAGTCCCGCTTCAGGCTGCACAGGAAGTTCCACAGCTCCGTGTCCGAGCTCATGAAATGCTTCGACTCCGGCACGAAGATCTCCAAGGCGTCTTCTAACGGCTTCATGCCCGCGAACACCAGCTGGGACCGGGAGTACACAACTTTCTCGTCTTCCATGACTCCCGCCGCCTTTGTCTGTCCCCGGCTCGGGCAGGCAAACAGTTAAATTTATCGCCAAAAAAAAAACCCTAAACTGCTGCCAAAGCTTTCTGAAGCGCCCCCCTTCTGCCGCCTGGTTTAACGCAGGGCGCTCCGGCACCAAACGGGAAACAAAATGGCTGCTCTGAGCGGCCGCTACCGTTGGCTATATAGCTGCTTCTTTGAAATACGACATACCCCATGCCCGCCCACTTAGTAGGATCCTGCGTGACGATTGGCTAGCCGCAGCATAGTCGTATCCGCATTGGTTAGCGGCATGCAAGTGGGCGGGGCTTTAGCGGGTGTGGAAGGGGGATGCTCAAAGTGGAGTAATAGACGTCGATCCCGAGCCGTCTCGTCACGTCGGCCATGTTACCTCCCTGCTGGAGCCGGCGCGGTACTTTGTTTCACACTATTTCTTGGCCACTTTCTTGTCGCTCCCAGCTCAGCCATTCTTCTCAGTGGAGTCTGAATGGTGGCTCCTGTCTTGTTGTCACTGGTGGCCAAAGCCTAGCCTTTATTAGGAGGCTAATAAGCTGTGTGGCCAGACAAACCAGTCATGGCCATCCATTCAGAGAACTCTTCACTAACATAAATTGCCCAGAAAAGGAAGTTCATAAAACCCATGGGGCCCTATCGCACAGGTCCTATTTGGGGCCCTCTGCCCCATAAAAGATATTTGTGTGAGTAGGCAGGGTCACAGAGGGGCATAGCGGCCCAATAATAAAGCCAGGGACATGAATTGCTGCATGGACAAAACAGTGGCCCCACTCTGAAGCCCGTTATATAACCCCTTTTTAAACTCCCCATAATGTATTATATCCCAAAAATACATCCTAACACACAGACACCACCTCACTGAATTCCCCCACAATATTACCCACTCACAGTATGATGACCCCTACAGCCCCCCACACAGTATGATGACCCCTACAGCCCCACACACAGTACGATGACCCTACAGCCCCACACACAGTACGATGACCCTACAGGCCCCCACACAGTATAATGACCCCTACAGCCCCCCACACAGTATGATGACTCCTACAGCCCTCCCACACAGTATGATGACCCCTACAGCCCTCCCATACAGTATAATGACCCCTACAGCACCCCACACAGTATGATGACCCCTACAGCCCCCCACACAGTATGATGACCCCTACAGCTCCCCTCACAGTATGATGACCCCTACAGCCCTCCCATACAGTATGATGACCCCTACAGCCCCCCCACACAGTATGATGACCCCTACAGCCCCCCACATACAGTATGATGACCCCTACAGCCGCCACACACAGTATGATGACCCCTACAGCCCCCCACACAGTATGATGACCCCTACAGCCCCCACACAGTATGATGACCCCTACAGCTCCCCACACAGTATGATGACCCCTACAGGCCCCCCAACAGTATGACCCTTACAGCCCTCCCATACAGTATGATGACTCTTACAGCCCTACCATACAGTATGATAACCACTACAGCCCCCACACAGTATGATGACCCCTACAGCCCCCCACACAGTATGATGACCCCTACAGCCCCCCCCCACACAGTATGACCCTTACAACCCTCCCATACAGTATGATGACCCTTACAGCCCTACTATACAGTATGATAATCCCTACAGCTCCCACACAGTATGATGACCCCTACAGCCCCCACACAGTATGATGACCCCTACCAGCCCCCACACAGTATGATGACCCCTAAAGCCCCACCACACAGTATGATGACCCCTACAGCCCTCCCACACAGTATGATGTCACCCAAGGTGCTCAATTCAGTTTGATCGTACCATAGCTCCATAGCCACACAATACTATACCCCCCATACAGTATGGTGGACCCAACTCATAGTATGATTCCCCCACAGCTTCCTCTAACAGTATGATGTCCCACACATACACTGTGTGATTTCCCCACACAGTTTATCATGCACAAACGACTCCCAATATAGCATTATAGCCTACATAGACACCCCCTACACAGGGCCCTGGTACTTGCAATACTTCTCCCCGTTCCTGTGCTGTGGCCGCTTCCGCGTCTTCTGACTCTTGACGTTTCAGGTGAGAGGCCATGATGTCGTCACGTTTGTGCTTCTTCAGCCTGAACAGTCAGTGCAGGGAGCTGGAAGACAGCGACACTGAGGAGTCCAGAGCAGAGCAGCGGCCAGCGAGGAGAGGTGAGTATTTCATTTTTTCAATTTTTATTGTTATGTTTGAAGCATCATATGGGGCCCATCATATACTGGAGCATTATATGGGACCATCTTATACTGGAGCATTATATGGGGCCCATTATTTACTGAAGCATATGGGGCCCATCATATACTGGAGCATTATATGGACCCCATCATATACTGGAGCATCATATGGGGCCCATCATATACTGGAGCATTATATGGGGCCCATCATATACTGGAGCATTATATGGGCCCATCTTATACTGGAGCATTATATGGGGCCCATTATATACTGAAGCATTATATGGGGCCCATCATATACTGGAGCATTATATGGACCCCATCATATACTGCAGCATCATATGGGGCCCATCATATACTGGAGCATTATATGGAGTCCATTATATACTGGAGCATTAAATGGGGTCCATCATTTACTGGGCATCATATGGGGCCCACCATATACTGGAGCATTATATGTGGCCCATTATATATGGGAGCATTATATGGGGCTCATTATATACTGGAGCATCATATGGGGCCAATCATATATGGAGCATCATATGGGGCTCATTATGTATAGAGCAATATATGAAACCCATCATATACTGTATGAAGCATTATATGGGGCCCATTATGTGTGGAGCCTTATATGGGGCTCATTATGTGTGCAGCAATATAAGGGGTCCATTATTCTGTATGGAGCGTTATATGGGGTCCATTATTCTGTATGGAGCACTATATGGGGCTCATTATAAGTAAGGACTTTTTTTTACAAAAAAACAAGCTTTATAGATTATTAGCTGAAGAGCCCGGCGTTGCCCTGGCATATTAAATAACTGTGGTTAGTTATAATAAATTATAATGGTTATCCTCCTTCCCATAGTCCAGTGCCCATATACCCATCACACATCTTCAATCCCATAGTCTAGTGCCATATACCCATCACACATCCTCCATCCCATAGTCCTGTGCCCATATACCCATCATACATATCCTCCATCCCATAGTCTGGTGCCAATATACCCATCATACATATCCTTCATCCCATAGTCCCGTGCCCATATACCCATCATACATATCCTCCATCCCATAGTCCTGTGCCCATATACCCATCATACTTATCCTCCATCCCATAGTCCCGTGCCCATATACCCATCATACACATCCTCCATCCATAGTCCCATGCCCATATACCCATCATACATATCCTCCATCCCATAGTCCCGTACCCATATACCCATCATACATATCCTCCATCCCATAGTCCTGTGCCCATATACCCATCATACTTATCCTCCATCCCATAGTCCCGTGCCCATATACCCATCATACACATCCTCCATCCCATAGTCCCATGCCCATATACCCATCATACATATCCTCCATCCCATAGTCCCGTACCCATATACCCATCATACATATCCTCCATCCCATAGTCCCATGCCCCTATACCCATCATACATATCCTCCATCCCATAGTCCCATGCCCATATACCCATCATACATATCCTTCATCCCATAGTCCCGTGCCCATACACCCATCATACACATCCTCCATCCCATAGTCCCGTGCCGATATACCCATCATACATATCCTCCATCCCATAGTCTGGTGCCAATAAACCCATCATACATATCCTTCATCCCATAGTCCCGTGCCCATATACCCATCATACATATCCTCCATCCCATAGTCCTTTGCCCATATACCCATCATACTTATCCTCCATCCCATAGTCCTGTGCCCATATACCCATCATACACATCCTCCACCCCATAGTCCCGTGCCCATATACCCATCATACATATCCTCCATCCCATAGTCCCGTACCCATATACCCATCATACATATCCTCCATCCCATAGTCCCATGCCCCTATACCCATCATACATATCCTCCATCCCATAGTCCCATGCCCATATACCCATCATACATATCCTTCATCCCATAGTCCCGTGCCCATACACCCATCATACACATCCTCCATCCCATAGTCCCATGCCCATATACCCATCATACATATCCTCCATCCCATAGTCCCATGCTCCTATACCCATCATACATATCCTCCATCCCATAGTCTGGTGCCAATAAACCCATCATACATATCCTTCATCCCATAGTCCCATGCCCATATACCCATCATACATATCCTCCATCCCATAGTCCTTTGCCCATATACCCATCATACTTATCCTCCATCCCATAGTCCTGTGCCCATATACCCATCATACACATCCTCCATCCCATAGTCCCGTGCCCATATACCCATCATACATATCCTCCATCACATAGTCCCGTGCCCATATACCCATCATACACATCCTCCATCCCATAGTCCCGTGCCCATATACCCATCATTCATAGCCTCCATCCCATAGTTCCGTGCCCATATACCCATCACACATTGTCCATCCCATAGTCCTGAGCTGGGTAGCGCTGAGCAGGGAGTTCCTGGAGATGTGCTGTTATGTAACCTGGCAGTATGGCTCTGTGTGCGGTCGCTGATGATGCAATTTTCTACTCCATCTGCTAGCCAAGAGGCAGCTAGGGAAGTGTTGTTGGGGGTGTTGGCTCACCTTCAGACAAAGCACCCAAACTCGTTAACATTAATCTCTGGGGATTTTAACAGAGTCATGATCTCAAAGGCTCTTCCAAAGTTCTATCAATATGTTAAGGGTGCAACAAGGGACAGCACTATATTGGATCTCCTCTATGCAAATGTTAAAGACGCCTATTCATCGTCTGCATTACCCCCCCTGGGGAAATCTGACCACAACCTCATACTATTGTCTTCATCTTATCAACCTGTTGTCAGTAAACAACCAGCCACAATAAAACTAATCAGGAGGTGGTCTCCTGCAGCTGAACAAGCTCTGCAAGACTGTTTTGACCTCACAGACTGGGAGGTGATATGCGACAGAGAAGAGAATGAAGATGTAAATGATATTGTCGGAAGAGTAACAGATTACATAAATTTTTGTACGGATACTGTAGTACCAGTTAAAAAGATTCGATGTTATGCAAATAACAAGCCTTGGATTACAAAAGAATTGAAACACTTACTAAATGAGAAAAAATGGCATTTAAAATGAAGGATACTAATAAACTGAAATTGATTCAAAGGGACTTAAAAGGGAAAATTAAGAATGCCTGTGAGGCATTCCGAATTAAATTAGAAAATAAACTGTCACACAACAATTCCAAGGAGGTGTGGTCGGGCATGAAGCAGTTAACTGGGTTTAAGGCAAGGCCGGAGTGTGGGGAAGTGGATCTGCCCATGGCCAATGAAATGAATGAGTTTTTCAACAGATTTACCAACACATGTGCTGCGTCATCAGGAATGAGGGATGGAGCTGAGGAACGATCTGTAGCATTGACATTGGGGGATAAGCTGCCTGCTTTCACTGTCTCCCCAAGGGATGTGAGGAAACAGTTTCGTAAACTAGTCATTGGCAAAGCAGCTGGGCCTGATGGCCTCAGTCCACGTGTCCTAAAAGTGTGTGCAAACCAACTGTGTAATGTCTTTCAGCACCTGTTTGACAGGAGCCTACAATCACAGAGAATACCAGTGCTGTGGAAGACCACCTGCCTGGTGCCAGTTCCCAAGATCAACTCTCCAACTTCCTACATGACTATCGTCCAGTGGCCTTAACATCGCATGCTATGAAGTCGTTGGAGAGAATAGTACTTACCTACTTGTGCCCGAGGGTGAGGGCCTACACTGACCCCCTGCAGTTTGCAAACCAGCAGAGATTGGGGGTGGATGATGCTGTAGTGTCTCTGCTACATACAGTACATTCATTCTTGGATAATGATGGCACTGCAGTGCGCCCATGTTCTTTGACTTCTCAAGTGCTTTCAATACCTTACAGCCACCCTTACTACGTAATAAGTTGACTGCTATGGTGGTGGATGAGGGGATGGTGAACTGGATAAGTGACTACCTGACAGACAGGCCGCAGTTTGTAAGGATAGGGGAGGTGGTATCTGGCAGTGTATAGAGCAGTGTTGGAGCCCCTCAGGGTACAGTGCTGTCGCCCTTCCTCTTCACGTTGTATACAGCTGACTTTCAGTATAAATCCGACTTCTGTCACCTGCAAAAATTCTCAGATGACTCAGTGATTGTAGGGGGCATTGTGGGGGGCCGGGGGGAGGAGGTATATAGAAGGGTGGTTTCTGACTTTGTGGATTGGTGTCAGACTAACTGTCTAGAACTAAATGTGAAGAAAACCAAGGAGATGGTGGTGAGTTATAGAAGGAAAAAGGATGATTACTTACCAATCACTATTGCGGGCCAGGAAGTGGAGATGGTTGAGAGCAACAAATATTTGGGGGTTCACCTTGACAGCAAACTTGATAGGAGGTGTCATACAGAGAAGGTTCACAAGAAGGGAATGAGCAGACTGTACTTTCTGCGGAAACTCAGGTTGTTCAATGTGTGCAGCAAAATGCTGGAAATGTTCTACCAGTCCATTGTAGCGAGCGCCATCTTTTTTGCTATCATTTGCTGGGCAGTAGTGTGCGAGTAGCTGACGCTAATAAACTCAACAAACTTATCAAGAAGGCAAGCGCGGCTGTTGGCCTCCATCTTGACTCTTTTGAGGAAGTAGTGGAGGATAGGATTCAAAAGAAATGCAGGGCTATAATGAACAATAATACACACCCACTATTCGAGCTGTTCTTGAAGCAGACGAGCACATTCAGCAGCCGTCTAATCCTTCCAAGGTGCAAGAAGGAGAAATTCAGGAAATCGTTTGTGCCTACCGCTATGGGGACATATAACAATTCACTAAGGGTGAAAGATGACTACGACCTAGGACTGGCGCACTAATGGAAATGATTAGAGATTTGTGTACCTTTGTTTGTTACGTATTGTGGTTAGTCATGTGCAAATCTGTGTCTAGTAATTACTCTATGTAATGCTGTTTGTAATGGTTTGCTTGTAATGCTGTTGTAACGCTGCTGTGATACCATAATTTCCCTCGGGATCAATAAAGTGTATCGTATCGTATCGTAGAGCCCGGCAGTAATAGAGGAGGGGGTGATTCATTTCTGTCATGTGCTCTCTGCTCCTTTCTGGGGGGCAGACAATGGCTGGGAGCTTATGTTCCCGGGGATGCTAGATTTCTCCCACCCGGTCAGTGTCTGCTGAGGTGTTGTGGAGTGGGAAAACTGTTGCTCGTAGCAACCAAGCACAGCTCAGCTTTCATCTTTTAAACAGCTCTGGTGAAATGAAAGATGCTTAGTGATTGGTTGGTATGGGCAACACAGGCAGTGTAACCTGTTGTGGTCAATAAGATGTGCCTATGAATTATATATATTAGACATATATATATATATATTAGGTATTTATTATTAAGGGCTTTGCGTGTGGAGTGAGTGTGGCTATACGGAGTGGGAGGGGTTATGTGGACTGGGCACGGCTTGAGCACTCGCTATCCCTGAGCTTATGTGAGGTTGTTAAGTCACTTGAGCCTTGCGCCTGATCAGCACTGGCTTCACTGTCCCTGCCTTTGGACATGTCGAACATCAACAACTCACTGCTGTGGCTGCTCTCTGACTTCCTCATAATGTTCGATTTGTCTGAAGGTGAGGACATTAATGCCAGCGCTGATTGGGCGCAGGGCTCACATGACATAACCACCACCGGGAACGCAAGTGCTGACACCTCTGGAACGGTTCCGGCAACAGAGGTGAGTATGGGTGTTTTTAGTTTAATGAGATTCAAACATGAATGAGAAATGGTTGTCCAAGTAGTGGCCAATCCCTTTAATCCCTTTTATTCCATTCTTTTGTCATAAAAGATAAACAGAAAACAATAAGTCTGGAATTGTTTATTTTTTTAAGTTTTATCTTTTACAGCATTTACCATGCAGTATAATTGACATTTTAATTTTATCCTGTGGATCAAAACAATTATGATTATAACCAGTTTATACTGTTCTTATTTATATTTTCCTGCTTTGAACAATAAAATCAGTTAAAAATATATATAATATATATAGTTTTTTGCTTAATCATAACTTTAACATTTTTCTAAATACAGAGCTATGTGAGGGCTTAATTTTTAGTGTAACAAGCTGTAATTTTTATGGTAATATTGTGGGATATGTGTGACTTTTTGATTAACAAAATCAACAATTACGGCATTGGTTTTCATTTTTGTAAGGTCTTTAACTTTTCAAGATAAATAATTAATTTGTTTTATAGTACAGGTATTGCAGATGCATCTATACCAAATATGTGTCAATGTTAAGGCTTTTTCCCCAAACAAGTAATTTTTATTAACCCCTTCCGACATTGTACGGGAGAACAACCAGGCTGTATTGTCTCAGCCAGCATAGAAAGAGTCCTTAACCCTCTCAGCATTGAAGGAAAGGGAAATCCATTTAAATTAGGACATGAATCACACCATCTCTAAAGAGGACTTTGATTCATTACCCGACATGACCATCTAACTCCAAATCTTCCAGTGGGACATGACACCCTTGTGGCAATCATATGGGGTATGTGCATACTCAGGAAAAATAGCACAACAATTTTTGGGGTCCATTTTCTCCTGTTACCATTGTGAAAATAAAAAAAAATTAGGGCTAAAAGATAATTTTTGTGGAGAAAATGTGATTTTAATTTTCACGGATCTACATTATAAACATCTGTATAATCACGAATAATGCCCACTATCATCAATAATACCCCATGAGGGTCAATATACTACAGCACAATCAATTCACATTGTTTCATAGAAATATTGTAAAAAAGGTGCAGAACACAAAAATACATGTGTATAAAAAGATCAATCCATAGGAATAACTAACAACCAGCAGCCACCTGGACAATTATGCCCAAAATAACCTCTAAATCAGACAGCTATAGCAGTATGCAAATTGCCTCTTCAAAAAAAGAGGACTTGTACTCTATAGCGCCACCTATTGGAAGTAGCGATCCTACAAGTCACAATCAACCCTTTAACGAGTCTTGTAATATGACTTAGGATAAAAGCCAAATCAGTATCTCCATTTTATCCTAAGTCATATTACAAGACTCGTACATATCCTCTTTTTTTGAAGAGGCAATTTGCATATTAAATTTCCCAGAGGAGCATTGCACGGCGAATAAGCCTCCTTACCTCGACACGCCAGAGCTAGTATGTCACTCTCCACAAGGAGAAACCTTACCCTTTAGACCCCACAGCTATAGCAGGGGAGACATAAGGCCTAAGTAAATTGTGCAAAGAACCCACTTGCTACAAGTACTAAAGCATTGTAAGCATTGTGTGCAGCATCATGGAGGAAATGGGAAGTGCCTGTATTTTAGTACATATTTCTATGTAACTTTGTTGCATTATTTTAGGCTAATAAAGACTGTTATATTTTTTATACCATTCTGTGGTGCATATTGTTACTTTTTGTTACCCTAATGTGAATTATAAACATCTGTAAAGCACATGGAGTTCAGGGTGCTCACCTCACATCTTAATAAGTTCCTTGAGGGGTCTAGTTACCAAAATGATGTTACCTGTGGGGGGTTTCCACTGTTTAACTACATCAGGGGCTTTCCAAACACGACATAGGTTCTGCTCTCAATTCCAGCCAATTTTGCGTTCAAAAAGTTAAATGTTAAATGTTGCTCCATCTGAGCCCTGCCATGAGCCCAAACAGTAATTTTCCCCCATATATGGGGTTTCAGGGTACTCAGGACAAATTCCACAACAATATTTGGAGTCCGTTTTCTTCTGTTACCCTTGTGAAAATAAAAATTGGGCCTGAAGTAAAATTTTTGTTAAAAAAAGTTAAATGTTATTTAATTCCATCCACATTCCATTAATTCCTGTGAAGCACCTGAAGGGTTAATAAACTTCTTGAATGTAGTTTTGAGAACTTTGAGAGGTGTTGTTTTCAGAATGGTGTCACTTTTGGGTATTTTCTGTCATATAGGCCCCCAAAGTCACTTCAAATATGATGTGGTCCCTAAAAAAATGGTTTTGTAAATTTTGTTGGAAAAGTGAGAAATCGCTGGTGAACTTTTAACCCTTCTATTTTCCTAACAAAAAAAAATTATGTCTCCAAAATTGTTCTGATGTAAAGTAGACATGGAAAATGTTAATTATGAATTATTTTGTGTGACATAATTCTCTGATTTAAGGGCATACGAATTAAAAGTTTGAAAATTGAAAAATTTTCACTAAAGAACCGCAAGTCATATCAAACAAATTTTAACACTCTCATGAAGTACAATATGTCACGAAAAAACATTCTCAGAATCAGTGGGATCCGTTGACGCGTTCCAGAGTTACTACCACATAAAGTGATTCAAGTCAGAATTGTAAAATTTGGCCTGGTCATAAAGGTGAAAACAGGCATGGAGGTTGCTTCACAATATAGACACAGGAACACTTTATATTACAGTCTCTGTGTGGTTTATTTCTTCATAAACCATAATGCCAAAATAGTAACAGTCTTTCTGGCACGAATTAAAAAATAAAAAGGTCAATACAAAGTCCTTCCCAGTAGAGCTTCAGCCTTCTGGGATAACCACACTGCAACTCCCACTGGCGTGTCAGCCAGGAGGCTTCCTTCCTCCAAACAGACCAGATGGAAAAAAGAGTTGCTGGATATTTAACTCCCTCCAACCACACCCTTGAGGTGGAGATATGGTGAGTAGGCGTCCCGCCCATCTCTTACACCTAGTCATAACAAAATCTAGACCCTTGTAACTGCTGATTTACTCTCAGCACATATGCTGGAGGAAAACATGGGTTTCACATCATGCAGGATAGCAACCTTTGCGAAACATAACTCCCTTCACATATGGCACCAGTGACCCTGTCACATATCCCCCAAAGCCGGGGGTTGTGGCACCTTCGGACACCAAATAGGGTTCTACGTGGAACCTGAAATCCTGGAGGTCTAAGAACCACCTAGTCACCCGGGTATACTTACCCTTCTTTTCCCTTAACCATCTCAGAAGGGCATGGTCTGACACAAGTTTGAACCTCAGGCTTAGTAGCTAATACTTCAGCGTATCCATGGCCCATATACTGTATAGCTAGACACTCCTCGACAATGACATAGTTTTTCTTGCATAACGAGAGCTTCTGGCTCTGGGATGGAGGTGGGGCAGGAACGGGATTTGGTCATATGGGGGCGGGGCTATGGACAGAGTTGTAGTATGTATAGCAAGATGGTCCCACACATATAATCCCCCATGTATAGTATGATGGCCCCACAAAGTACTGATTGATATATTGAATATACTGTATATACTCGAGTATAAGCCGAGGCACCTAATTTTGCCACGGAAAACTGGGTAAGCTTATCGACTCGAGTAGAAGCCGGGTATGCATTGTCCCTCATTCCTATCCCGGTATGTGTGGTTCCCCCATCCTGTCCAGCTCTGTGTGACTCCCCCTGCTGTATGCATGGCTCCCCTGTCCCATCCTGTATGCATGGCTCCGCTCCCACTCTCCCATCCTTGTATTCATGGCTCTGCTCCAACCCTCCCATCCTTGTATGCATGGCTCCGCTCCCACCTTCCCATCCTTGTATACATGGCTCCCCTGTCCCATCCTGTATACATGGCTCTGCTCCCCCTCCCATCCTTGTATACATGGCTCCCCTGTCCCATCCTGTATGCATGGCTCCGCTCCCACCCTCCCATCCTTGTATTCATGGCTCCGCTCCCACCCTCCCATCCTTGTCTACATGGCTCCGCTCCCACCCTTCCATCCTTGTATACATGGCTCCGCTCCCGCCCTCCCATCCTTGTATTCATGGCTCTGCTCCCACCCTCCCATCCTTGTATTCATGGCTCCGCTCCCACCCTCCCATCCTTGTATACATGGCTCCCCTGTCCCATCCTGTATGCATGGCTCCGCTCCCACCCTCCCATCCTTGTATGCATGGCTCCACTCCCCCCTCCCATCCTTGCATTCATCACTCTGCTCCCCCTCCCATCCTTGTATGCATAGCTCCGCTCTCACCCTCCCATCCTTGTATGCATGGCTGGGCTCCCCTTCTTTCGCCATCATACTTACCGTGACACCGTCGCTAAACGTCCCTGCATCTCCATCCCGGCGCGTGAGCTTCTTCCTGTGCGGAGCGGTCACGTGGTACCGCTCATTAAGGTCATGAATATGGACGCCACGCCTATGGGAGTGGAGTCACGTCCATATTCATGACCTTAATGAGCGGTACTATGTGACCGCTCAGCACAGGATGAAGCTGCCGCGCCGGGACAGGGATGCAGGGACAGAAGGTGGAAGCTGGCAGTTGTAGCTGTCACTACAGTGCTACAGCCGCCGGCTCCCCGTGTGTCCAACATTCTGAGCCGTGGCTCCACGGACCGGCAACAGAACTGCAACAGCCCAGTCCTGGGCCAGACTGGTGGTTGGGGACCCCTGGTCTAGACCAAAATTCTTTGCTGAAGTCTGGTGTGACCAGAACTGGATGTTTACACAGAGGCCGCTTCAGCTCCTGGAACGCCATCTCTGTCTCAGCAGTCCATTTAATCATCATTGATTTGGTGCTGTTAAGGAGGTCCGTCAATGGTGCAGCAATTATGGTGAAACTTGGTATAAACTACCGCTAATATCCCACAATTCCAAGAAATGCCCTCATTTGCTTCTTGGAAAGCGATAGCGGCCACGTCTGAATCGCTTCAAACTTGTTTATTTGTGGCTTAATTTCACCCCTCCCGACGTCATAGCCGCCTCTTGCTTCCCTATGGCACTTTTTTTCAAATTTATGGTGAACCCTGCATTTCTTAAAGCATCCAGAACCGCCTGTATCTGTACAAAGGCAGTATAATGCTCTCATCATGTGTATCCTGACCTCTTTTAATGCACCCCATGATCCTGTATGCCTTAACAGCTGCTGCCTGGCACTGGCGGCTCCAGGTAACTTTATCATTAGCTAGGTCCCCAAGTTCTTCTCCATGTCAGATTTACCCAGTGGTTTCCCGTTCAGTGTGTAATGGTTGTATTGATTCATTCTTCGCATGTGTATAACCTTACATTCATCATTGTTAATGATTACCAGGTTTCATTGACGATGTCAAGGAGCCCTTGCGGATGTTGACCATACAGGGGCTTGAACAACGAGAAGCCAGTGGAGGCTTGAGGAACTTCTCTGATGGAGAAGAGCAGAAATGGAAGCAGATAGTCCCAGTCTTGATCGTCCTTCTCATTGACCTTTTTGAGCATAGCCTTTAAGGTTTTATTGAAGCACTCTACTAGGCTGTCTATGGATAGTAAACTGAGATTCGTAGCTGGGCAATCTGGAGGACCTTACACAGCTCTTTCATCACCTTGCTCATGAAGGGGATTCTGTTATGATTTGGTAGCTGAGGAGGACAGGAGCAAAATACCGCCAAAGCAGCAAGATACCAGAGAGGCTGGAACCTAATGGGTTGCAGATCCCTAAACTAACCGCACAACTAGAAGTAGCCGTGGAGCGTACCTACGGTGATCCTAGACGCCTCGGCACAGCCGGAGAGTTAGCTACACCTGAAGATAGAAAGAGGAAAGCTAACTGCCCCGGAGTAAAGCCCCAAAGAAATAGGAAGCCCCCAAACATGTAATGGCGGTTAGACAAGAGAAAAACACGAACACAGACAGAAAATAGAATGAGCAAACGTTGGGGCCCAAATCTGTCTAGAAAGGAAAGTACAGGAGAGAAATTCTGTCTGCAACCCAGAAAAACCCTAACAAAAATACCAGCACTTCTGATTACAAAAAACCTGAGACCACACAATCTCGACCACCTATATCAGATCTCTGGTGTGATACACAGCTACCCAGCAATAATGACTAGTTTCCTGAACTTTAGTGGCTACATTAGATTTATGAAAGAGACGGAAACATTTATACCATTGTTCTCTTGTTAAGGTTTGATGGAGCTCACTTGCCTTACAATAAGGGCAAGCATATCCAGATCACTATCTAATAGAAGCTTTTATATATTGAAGATTGCATGCGCAGGATTAGTGGGAGCCATACATAGGGATTCAAACGAAGAAAGCGGGCTCATCCATTCTAAATTATTGGCAAATGTAGAGAAAAAATGCCCTAGTTGAATATATTCAAAAGAATATCTCGCTTTCTGTGGACGATCACCTAGAATAGCTGGGAGGGGAAGCAATACACCCTCAGGGGCCACATATTACAGACGCAAGGGGTTTTCCTTGGAGCTACCCAGAAAAAGGCTTGAGGAGACACCGGATGGGAATTTTGGGTTATCTGTTATTGGGGATAATTGTCCTAATGGGTCAATTAAAATTCCCTTTATACTGGGAATGTGGACAGTTTTTAGTGTTTGCCTGAAACTAAAATGGAATAGGGATGTTATTTCAGGCCAAAATAGGCCAAGTCCATGGTAGAGTGGAAACTGAAGTATGACAAGACTCATAGGCAGGGGCGTAACTACTGCGGTCGCAGCGGTCACCACTGCAACCGGGCCTGGCGGGTCAGGGGCCCGGCAGGTCAGACACACATCTGTTGCCGTGCAGGAGATTCCTCCTACATGGCAACAGATTCCTCCTGCATGGCAGCATGATAGCGCAGGAGATGCTGAAATATCAGCATTTCCTGCCCGGTCAGTGCAGGAGCTCAGCGCTGCCAGTGGCTGAGCTTCTGCACTAGCAGCCAGGAGTGGCGTCCGAGCCGCCCCTGGCTGTTAACCCCTAATTGCTGCTATCAAGCGCTATCACAGTGTTCAGGAGGGAGGCAGAGGGTTGGGAGCTCCCTCTGCCTTCAGATCGGCGTACCCGCGACGTCATCTTGGGGCCCGATCTCTGCCATGATGACCCAGGGTCGTCATGATGACCCCCGGGTCATCAAGCTACGGGATAGGGTTAGGGCTGGGGTTAGGGTTGGGGCTGAGGTTAGGGATAGTGTTGGGGTTGGGGCTAAAGTTAGGGTTGGGGCTAAAGTTAGGATTAGGGTTGGGATTAGGGCTAGGGTTGGAATTAGAGTTAGGGTTGGAATTAGGGTTAGGGTTGGAATTAGGGTTAGGTTTGTGGTTATGGTTAGGGTTGGGGATGTGGTATGGTTAGGGTTGAAGTTAGAATTGTGAGGTTTCCACTGTTTAGGCACATCATGGGCTGTCCAAATGCGACATGGCGTCCGCTCTCGATTACATCCAATTTGTCATCTGCGTCACTGTCATTCCTCCATTCAATGACCGTGTGCATTATACTTCTTATATGGATCCCCATGACTTCTATGTAAGCTCCTGATGAGTATAATGGTTTATTTTCTTTTATACATTACAGAACAACGGCAGTATGGGACAAATATATACCAGTATAGGGCACCAGATTGTTACGCCACTGAGGTCAGACTATACAACATTGCAACAAAGCTATAGTGTGCAAAATGAATAGGGAAAATGTGAATTTGGGTGGAAAATATTTTGGCATGGGGGGGCCCCATTTGAAAGTTCGCACCGGGGCCCATAACTTTGTAGTTACGCCACTGCTCATAGGCCATACATACCCATAAATTAGATTCTCTGCAGTGCAGAATATATAAGATTCTTGCATGGGCGGACGCCAGATAATATTTTCGTCAGTCCTGCAAACCTATACCCCTAAATCTTTTGGAAGCATCAAAACAGTACTACAAATTCTTGGGCGTCCTGCTGACCAAACAAATTGACTGAATTTACGTTGGACCCTCATTCAGAAGGAGGGTGGGATATATATCGGGATAGGTTTTAGTAAATACAAAAGTCTAGGCAATAACAAAATATTTAGACTTGAGAGTCCTCAGTGGTTGATACCTTTTAATGGCTAACTGAAAAGATGGTAACAAATTGCAAGCTTTCGAGACTACTCAGGTCTCTTCATCAGGCTAAACTAATACAAAATCTGAAGAATCACATATTTATATACACAAAAGGACACAGGAATAATGCAATAGGTAAGACAAGTGACGTGAAGCAGAACTGTCATTATGGCAGAGGGATGAACATAAATATTGGAATAGTTCATAGATAAGGAGAGAAAGTTTTATTGTCCTCTGATTGAAGTCTGCTATTGTGTTTTGATGACACTAAAAGGTCAGAGAAGCAGATTCCTTAATTGATATAGAAAGACATAAATCCATGTGACACGTTCATTCCAGCACTAAGAGTGTCAAAGGTCATCATAAGTTTGTATTCGCAAACCTTTCTATCTTTCTCAGATTTGAAGTTAGATTTTAATATAAGTAATTCCATATCCATCATGCTATGACCGGGCATACAAAAGTGTTTTGCCACAGGTAAATCCATTCTTTTTTTTTTTTCTCTTATTGTGTGGCGATGAGCATTCATCCTTGTTCTCAGTTTTTGCCCGGCCTCCCCCACATACAGACCCCCAGTTGGACATTTAGTACATATAATGAGGTACACCACATTAGATGTGATGCAGCTGAAAGTACCTGGTATCTTGTAGTCCCGATGGGAGTTGGGGATCTTTATCTTGTCCGTGGTCATCCTCAATAACAGTCATTTTGAGGATGTTAACCCGGTCAAACCAGGAGAACTCGCCACGGTTCCAGGGATTGAGATCCCCTTCTAATCTGGACAAAAACCAACCAAAGTTCAAGTCAAACAATTCTGCTAAATCTGCCGAAATAATGGTGCCCAAGTAGTTAATATGATTATTTGAGGGCCATATAAATGGAAAATTAGATTTCAGAACATTCACCATTTGCAAGGGTAGGGAAATATTCATGTCTTCAGATTTTTCAAGATTGATCTTAAAATTGGACCAACTACTAAAACGTGCCAGCTCAGACATCAGGAAAGGAAGAGATGTATGTGGATCAGTTAAATAAACTAGCAGATCATCAGCAAATGCAGAACACTTATACAGTCATGGCCAAAAGTTTTGAGAATGACACAAATATTAATTTTTACAAAGTCTACTACTTCACTTTTTCTAATGGCAATTTGCATATACTCCAGAATGTTATAAAGAGTGATCAGCTTAACAGCAATTACTTGCAAAGTCAATATTTGGCTAGAAAATGAACTTTATCCCCAAAACACATTTCAACATCATTGCAGCCCTGCCTTAAAAGGACCAGCTAACCTCTTTTCAGTGATTGCTCCATTAACACAGGTGTGGGTGTTGATGAGGACATGGCTGGAGATCAATCTGTCATGATTAAGTAAGAATGACACCACTGGACACTTTAACCCCTTCACCCCCAAGGGTGGTTTGCACGTTAATGACCGGGCCAATTTTTACAATTCTGACCACTGTCTCTTTATGAGGTTATTACTCTGGAACGCTTCAACGGATCTTCGCGATTCTGAGACTGTTTTCTCGTGACATATTGTACTTCACGTTAGAAGTAAAATTTCTTCGATATAACTTGCGTTTATTTTTGAAAAAAAACGCAAATATGGCGAAAATTTTTAAAATTTTGCAATTTTCAAACTTTGAATTTTTATTCCCTTAAAACAGAGAAATATGTCACATAAAATAGTTAAGAAATAACATTTCCCACATGTCTACTTTACATCAGCACAATTTTGGAACCAAAATTTTTTTTTGTTAGGAAGTTATAAGGGTTAAAAGTTGACCAGCGATTTCTCATTTTTACAACAAAATTTACAAAGCCATTTTTTTTAGGGACCACCTCTCATTTGAAGTCACTTTGAGGGGTCTATATGGCAGAAAATACCCAAAAGTGACACCATTCTAAAAACTGCACCCCTCAAGGTACTCAAAACCACATTCAAGAAGATTATTAACCCTTCAGGTGCTTCACAGGAACTAAAGCAACGTGGAAGGAAAAAATGAATATTTAACTTTTTAGCCACAAAAATTATCTTTTACAAACTTTTTTTTTTATTTTGACAAGGGTAAAAGGAGAAAATGGACAGATAAGGTTGTTATGCAATTTCTCCTGAGTACGCCAATACCCAATATGTGGGGGAAAACCACTGTTTGGGCACACGGCAGAGCTCGTAAGGGAAGGAGCGCCGTTTGACTTTTTCAAACTAAAATTGGCTGGAATTGAGATTGGACGCCATGTCGTGTTTGGAGAGCCCCTGATGCGCCTAAACAGTGGAAACCCCCACAAGTGACACCATTTTGGAAACTAGACCCCCTAAGGTACTTATCTAGATCTGCTGTGAGCACTTAACCCCCAAGTGTTTCACAAAAGCTTATAATGCCTGGGTGTGAAAAAAAAAAAAACAATTTTCCACAAAAATGATTTTTTAGTCCCAAATTTTTGAATTTTCCCAAGGAAATTGGACCTCAAAAGTTGTTGTCCAATTTGTCCTGAGTACGCTGATACCCCATATGTGGGGGGGGGAACTGTTTGGGTGCACGGCAGGGCTTGGAAAGGAAGTAGTAACGTTTTGGAATGCAGACGTTGATGGGGGTCATGTTCCGTTTGCAGTGCCCCAGATGAGCCTAAATAGTGGAAACCCCCCCACAAGTGACCCCATTTTGGAAACTAGACCCCCTAAGGAACTTATCTAGATCTTTGGTGAGCACTTTGATCCCCCAAGTGCTTCACACAAGTTTATAATGCCCGGGCATGAAAATAAAAAATCCTATTTTTTTCCCACAAAAATTATCTTTTAGTCACTAATTTTTTATTTTCCCAAGGGTAACAGGAGAAATTGGACCACGTATGTTGTTGTCCAATTTGTCCTGAGTACGCTGATACCCCATATGTGGGGGGGAACCACTGTTTGGGCTCACGGCAGAGCTCGGAATGGAAGGAGCACCATTTGACTTTTTCCAACCAAAATTGGCTGGAATTGAGATTGGATGCCATGTTGCATTTGGAGAGCCCCTGATGTGCCTAAACAGTGGAAACCCCCCACAAATGACCCCATTTGGGAAACTAGACCCCCTAAGGAACTTTTCTAGATCTTTGGTGAGCAATTTGAACCCCCAAGTGCTTCACACAAGTTTATAATGTAGAGCCGTAAAATTTAAAAATCATATTTTTTCCACAAAAATGATCTTTTCACCCCAATTTTTATTTTTCCAAGGGTAACAAGACTCCAAAAGTTATTGTGCAATTTGTCCTGAGTGCGCTGATACCCCATATGTGGGGGTAAACCACTGTTTGGGTGCATGGCAGAGTTTGGAAGGGAAGGAGCGCCGTCTGACTTTTTCAACGCAGAATTGGCTGGACGCCATGTGTGTTTGGAGAGCTCCTGATCTGCCTAAACAGTGGAAACCCCCATAAATGACACCATTTTGGAAACTAGACCCCTCAAGGAACTTATCTAGATGTGTGGTGAGAACTTTTAACCCCCAGGTGTTTCACTAAAGTTTATAACGTACAGCCGTAAAATAAAAAATCCTTTTTTTTTTTACAAAAATGATTTTTTCGCCCCTAATATTTTATTTTCACAAGGGTAACAGAAGAAATTGGAACCCAAAAGTTGTTGTCCAATTTGTCCTGAGTACGCTGATACCCAATATGTGGGAGAAAACTACTGTATGGGCGCACGTCAGGGCTCGGAAGGGAAGTAGTGACGTTTTGGATTGCAGACTTTGATGGAATGGTCTGGGGGCGTCATGTCGCATTTGGAGAGCCCCTGATGCGCCTAAACAGTGGAAACCCCCCACAAGTGACCCCATTTTGGAAAATAGACCCCACAAGGAACTTGTCTAGATGTGTGGTGAGCACTTTGAACCCCGAAGTGCTTCACAGAAGTTTATAACGTACAGCCGTAAAAATAAAAAATCTTTTTTTTTTTTACAAAAATGATTTTTTCGCCCCCAATATTTTATTTTCACAAGGGTAACAGGAGAAATTGGACCCCAAAAGTTGTTGTCCAATTTGTCCTGAGTACGCTGATACCCAATATGTGGGAGAAAACTACTGTATGGGCGCACGTCAGGGCTCGGAAGGGAAGTAGTGACGTTTTGGATTGCAGACTTTGATGGAATGGTCTGGGGGCGTCATGTCGCATTTGGAGAGCCCCTGATGCGCCTAAACAGTGGAAACCCCCCACAAGTGACCCCATTTTGGAAAATAGACCCCACAAGGAACTTGTCTAGATGTGTGGTGAGCACTTTGAACCCCGAAGTGCTTCACAGAAGTTTATAACGCACAGCCGTAAAAATAAAAAATCCTTTTTTTTTTTTGCAAAAATGATTTTTTTGCCCCAATATTTTATTTTTACAAGGGTAACAGGAGAAATTGGACCCCAAAAGTTGTTGTCCAATTTGTCCTGAGTACGCTGATATCCAATATGTGGGAGAAAACTACTGTATGGGTACACGTTTGGGCTCGGAAGGGAAGTAGTGACGTTTTGGATTGCAGACTTTGATGGAATGGTCTGGGGGCGTCTTGTCGCATTTGGAGAGCCCCTGATGCGCCTAAACAGTGGAAATCCCCAACAAGTGACCCCATTTTGGAAAATAGACCCCACAAGGAACTTATCTAGATGTGTGGTGAGCACTATGAAGCCCCAAGTGCTTCACAGAAGTTTATAATGTACAGCCGTAAAAACAAAAAAATAATTTTTTTTGTACAAAAATGATATTTTCGCCCCCAGTTTTTTATTTTCCCAAGGGTAACAGAAGAAATAGGACAAATTGCACAATAACTCTTGGGGTCCAGAGTACGCTGATACCCCATATGTGGGGATAAACTACTGTTTGGACGCATGGCAGAGCTGAGAAGTGAAGGAGCACCGTTTGACTTTTTCAACGCAGAATTGGCTGGAATTGAGATCAGACGCCATGTCACATTTGGAGAGCCCCTGATGTGCCTAAACAGCGGAAACCCCCCAATTCTAACTCCAACCCTAACCCCAACACACCCCTAACCCTAGTCCCAACCCTAACCACAAACCTAACCCTAACACACCCCTAATCCCAACCCTAACCCTAATCCTAACTTTAGCGCCAACCCTAACCCTAACTTTAGCTGCAACCCTAACCCTAATGGGAAAATGGAAATAAATACTTTTTTTTAATTTTATTATTTTTCCCTTACTAAGGGGGTGATAAAGGGGGGTTTGATTTACTATTTATAGCGGGTTTTTATGATTGGCAGCTGTCACGCTAAAAGACGCTTTTTATTGCAAAAATAGTTTTTGCATCATCACATTTTGAGAGCTATAATTTTTGCATATTTTGGCCCACAGAGTCATGTGAGGTCTTATTGTTTGCGGGACGAGTTGACGTTTTTATTGGTACCATTTTTGAGCACGTGACGTTTTTTGATCGCTTTTTATTTCGATTTTTGGGAGGTTAGAATGAACAAAAATCAGCAATTCATGAATTTCTTTTGGGGAGGCGTTTATACCGTTCCGCGTGTGGTAAAATTGATAAAGCAGTTTTATTCTTCGGGTCAGTACGATTATGGCGATACCTCATTTATATCATTTTTTCATGTTTTGGCGCTTTTATAGAATAAAAACAATTTTATATAAAAAATAATTATTTTTGCATCGCTTTATTCTGCGAGCTATAACTTTTTTATTTTTTCGCTGATGATGCTGTATGACAGCTCGTTTTTTGCGGGACAAGATGACTTTTCAGCGGTACCATGTTTTTTTATATCGGTCTTTTTGATCGCGTGTTATTCCACTTTTTGTTCGGCGGTATGATGATAAAGCATTGATTTTTTGCTTCGTTTTTTTTTTTTTTTTAAGGAGTTCACTAAAGGGGTTAACTAGTGGGACAATTTTATAGGGGGGGTCGTTACGGACGCGGCGATACCAAATATGTGTACTTTTATTGCTTTGTTTATTTTATTTACAGGAAGAAGTGAATTTATTGGGGAATATTTTTTTTTTTTTTATTTATTTTGGATTTTTTTTTTAAACATGTTTATTTTTATTTTTTTAACTTTTTTACTTTGTCCCAGGGTGGGACATCACTGTATTTTGTCAGATCGCTGGTGTGACAGTGTGCACAGCACTCTGTCACACCAGCGATCGCTCAGGCAGTGCTGCAGGCTTCCTCAGCGCCTGCTCTCAGCAGGCACTGAGGAAGCCGCCTCCCTCCAGGACCCCGGCGCCATCTTGGATCCGGGTCCTGGGAGGGAGGAAGCCCTCAGAACAGCGCGATCACATCGCGCTGCTCTGAGGGTCTCAGGGGGGCGCGCAGGGAGCCCCCACCCTGCGCGATCCTCCCCTGTGCCCCCAGTACACCGCGATCATGTTTGATCGCGGTGTGCAAGGGGTTAATGTGCCGGGAGCGGTCCGTGACCGCTCCTGACACACAGTCATGGGTGTCAGCTGTGATAATCAGCTGACACCCGGCCGCGATCGGCTGCGCTCCCCCCGGGAGCGCGTCCGATCGCACGAGACGTACTATCCGGTCCATGGTCATACGGGCCCAGGTACCATGGACGGGATAGTACGTCCGATGGCAGTAAGGGGTTAAAAGGAGGCTGGTGCTTGGCATCATTGTTTCTCTTCTGTTAACCATGGTTATCTCTAAAGAAACACAATGTCACGCTGTATAGCAGATATATATATGAGATGTCTGTAATCTATATCAAAAAGGGCAACATACTATATAACATGCACATAGATATATTATAACATGGATTTACCTGACAGAATGTCCACTGGGTCAAAACGGAATCCGTTATACGCTGTCTCCGGCTAGAGGGTGACCGGGGTCTAAGCTGACCCTGAACTGGGGTCCTAACTAATCCCTCAACCTGGAGGTACTGTTAAAGGTACAGAGGTCCAGGCCACCAGCGTAAACCCTGTCTCCTATCAATCCCTGCCAACTGTATTCTAGTCCTAAGAAGGACCCTGAATACTACCAAAGGGAATGAACAGGTAACGGATAATGAACAGAAAGACATACAAGAAAGAGAAGGAATAAAGTAAATAAAGTCTTACATACAACACTCACACACAGTAGGAACACCTAAGGTCTCAGAGATTTAACTATAAGCTATAAGAGTAAAAACACCTAAAGAACTCTTAGCTTAAATATTCTCAGAACCGATCCAGTCTGCTGAACTACATGAATGCTTTCACCGGCATCCAGCACCCAGACTGGCAGGAATATAAAGGAAACTAATTAGAACATAATCCAAAGCAGCCGGGCGAGGCTGAACCTAGTCTTAGCAAAGAGCTAGGTAAAATTAACTCTCTCATTACCAAAACACAAAGAAACAGCAGCTCAGCTGTGAGAAGTCAGAATGTGCAATCGCGACGATCTTCGTGGCGATGCACCCATGACAGTACCCCCCCTTCTACGAGGGGCCTCCGGACCCTCATGACCAGGTCTGTCCGGGTAAGTTGTGTGAAAGGTCCGTCCACGTTATCATTGACCACCACTGAAGGAGGTAGAGGTGACGGTATGACTGGTGCCACATACTTTTTAAGTAATGACTTGTGAAACACATTATGAATTTTAAATGTAGGAGGGAGGTCCAGACGAAATGCCACAGGATTAATTATGGAGCTGATCCTGTACGGCCCGATGAATCTGGGACCCAACCTCCAGGAGGAAACTTTAAGTTTAATATTCCTGGTAGACAACCACACCAGATCATTCACCTTCAGATCTCGACCAGAAACTCTCCCCCTATCAGCCATCCGTTTGTAACGGTTCTCCGTAACCTTCAGTCTTAACTGATCTGGAACTATCAGTCTCCCTGGAAGTCCCACAGGGGCGTCCCCCTGAGCCCCAATACCTCCCCCTCAAGCTCAGAGCATACAGCTGACACTACAACTCCCTCCTGAGGAATAGGAACCGGATCATCCATCCTCCCGGTCCCTGGGAAAGTACGAGATAAGGCATCAGGAAGCAACTTTATTGAGCAGTCATATGCGCGATGAGGAGGTAACTCTTTACACCCCTCCTCTGAGAACATCTCCCCAAAGTCCTCCAGAAAAGGAGGCAAAGTCCTAGGTACAACCGCACCGATGACCGTGCTCATGCAGTTATTCTTGCAAAATTCACCCCACTGGCTAATCTTTCTGGATTGCCAATCAATCACTGGGTTATGTTTAGCCAACCAAGGAAGTCCCAACACAATAGGAGTAGGTAGACCCTCCAACACATAACAAGACAATTGCTCTTTATGTATTGCCCCTACTCGAAGATCTATGTTATGAACAGCTTGAACCAAGCTACCTTGACCAAGAGGTCTAGAATCAATAGAGAGTATAGGGACCGGTTTGGCCAATACACTCAGTTGCATACCATGCACCTGGGCAAACCGAGCGTCCACAAGATTAGCCCCGGACCCACTATCAAGAAAAACAGAAATCCTCTCAGTTCTAGTACCAATCACCACCTCCGCAGACACGATAAACGGAGAGGGATTTGGGGACGAAATACAGACTCCCAGGTTAACTCCTTGGGTCAAAGAGGTCCGGGATGGACAACCCCCAACAAAATGTCCCTCTCTCCCGCAAAAGAAACACCTTCTAGTCTTGCGGCGCACCGCCGATTCCCTCCTACAAAATGATGTCCCTCCCAACTGCATGGGTTCCTCAGAACAGACCAGGGGAACCTCAGTATAAGGGACTTTAGTAGTAGGTGGAGTCATCATGGGGGGCGGAGTTACCTCGCGTCTTCCCCGAAGTCGTCTATCAATGCGAATAGCGAGGGCCATAGCAGCCTCCAGTGATGGAGGAGAATCATACTGAGCCAACACATCTTTTAATTTGTCAGACAACCCTTGACAAAACTGGCTCCTAAGAGCTGGGTCATTCCACTGAGTATCTGTTGCCCATCTACGGAACTCAGAAGAATATTCCTCCGCTGGACGATTTCCTTGCCGTATTTTACGTAACTTTGTTTCAGCAAGGGAAACTCGATCCGGATCATCATATACCAGACCCAGGGCAGTAAAAAATCGATCCACTGACTGGAGATCTGGGGAGCCTGGAGGAATAGAGAACGCCCAAGATTGAGGGTCCCCTTGTAAGAGCGAGATAACAATTCCCACCCTCTGCTCTTCACTCCCAGATGACCGAGGCCGCAGCCGAAAGTACAATTTACATGCCTCCCGGAAAGTAAAAAATTTGTCCCGCCCACCAGTGAACCTGTCCGGGAGAGCAACCTTAGGTTCAGATCTGGCTTGCTCTGGGAGGGACAAAACCTTGGACTTAATGTCTGCAAATTCCATGGACAACCCCTGCAACTGCCGGGCCAGCTGGGCTACTGGATCCATGACAGCTGGGGAGAATCTTTAGTTTGGGCCGGTGAAAATGTCACGCTGTATAGCAGATATATATATGAGATGTCTGTAATCTATATCAAAAAGGGCAACATACTATATAACATGCACATAGATATATTATAACATGGATTTACCTGACAGAATGTCCACTGGGTCAAAACGGAATCCGTTATACGCTGTCTCCGGCTAGAGGGTGACCGGGGTCTAAGCTGACCCTGAACTGGGGTCCTAACTAATCCCTCAACCTGGAGGTACTGTTAAAGGTACAGAGGTCCAGGCCACCAGCGTAAACCCTGTCTCCTATCAATCCCTGCCAACTGTATTCTAGTCCTAAGAAGGACCCTGAATACTACCAAAGGGAATGAACAGGTAACGGATAATGAACAGAAAGACATACAAGAAAGAGAAGGAATAAAGTAAATAAAGTCTTACATACAACACTCACACACAGTAGGAACACCTAAGGTCTCAGAGATTTAACTATAAGCTATAAGAGTAAAAACACCTAAAGAACTCTTAGCTTAAATATTCTCAGAACCGATCCAGTCTGCTGAACTACATGAATGCTTTCACCGGCATCCAGCACCCAGACTGGCAGGAATATAAAGGAAACTAATTAGAACATAATCCAAAGCAGCCGGGCGAGGCTGAACCTAGTCTTAGCAAAGAGCTAGGTAAAATTAACTCTCTCATTACCAAAACACAAAGAAACAGCAGCTCAGCTGTGAGAAGTCAGAATGTGCAATCGCGACGATCTTCGTGGCGATGCACCCATGACACACGTGCAGTCATCATTGCAATGCACAAAAATGGCCTAACAGGGAAGAGTATTGCAGCTAGAAAGATTGCACCTCAGTCAACAATCTATCGCATCATCAATAACTTCAAGGAGAGAGGTTCCATTGTTGCCAAAAAGGCTTCAGGGCACCCAAGAAAGACCAGCAAGCGCCAGGACCGTCTCTTAAAAGTGTTTCAGCTGCGGGATCGGGCTACCAGCAGTGCAGAGCTTGCTCAGGAAAGGCAGCAGGCACGTTTGAGTGCATCTGCACGCACTGTGAGGCGGAGACTCTTGGAGCAAGGCCTGGTCTCAAGGAGGGCAGCAAAGAAGCCACTTCTCTCCAGAAAAAAACATCATGGACAGACTGATATTCTGCAAAAGGTACAGGCAGTGGACTGCTGAGGACTGGGGTAAAGTTATTTTCTCTGATGAATCCCCTTTTCGTTTGTTTGGGACATCAGGAAAACGCCTCATTCGGACAAGACAAGGTGAGCGCTACCACCAGTCTTGTCTCATGCCAACTGTTAAGCATTCTGAAACCATTCATGTGTGGGGTTGCTTCTCAGCCAAGGGAATCGGCTCTCTCACAGTCTTGCCTAAAAACACAGCCATGAATAAAGAATGGTACCAGAATGTCCTCCAAGAGCAACTTCTCCCAACCCTCCAAGAGCAGTTTGGCGATCAACAATGCCTTTTCCAGCATGATGGAGCAGCTTGCCATAAAGCAAAGGTGATAACTAAATGGCTCAGGGAACAAAACATAGAGATTTTGGGTCCATGGCCTGGAAACTCCCCAGATCTTAATCCATTGAGAACTTGTGGTCAATCATCAAGAGACGGGTGGACAAACAAAAACCTAAAAATTCTGACAAAATGAAAGCATTGATTGTGCAAGAATGGACTGCTATCAGTCAGGATTTGGTCCAGAAGTTGATTGAGAGCATGCCAGGGAGAATTGCAGAGGTCCTGAAGAAGAAGGGTCAACACTTCAAATATTGACTTGCTGCATTAACTCATTCTAACTGTCAATATAAGCTTTTGTTACTCATATGTTTGCAATTATTATATTTCTGTGTGTGATAAAAACATCTGTCAAACACACATAAAAACCAGAGGGCAGCAGATCATGTGAAAATATAATATTTGTGTCATTCTCAAAACTTTTGGCCATGACTGTACTCTGAACCCACTATTCTGATTCCCCATATTTCAGGATTAGCACATATGGTCTCCATAAGATGATCCATTATCAGGATATACAACATTGGGGAAAGGGTGCAACCTTGTCGAGTACCATTCTTTATAGTAAAGGGGGCCGAAAGGGAGCCTTTAATTTTTAGCTGGGCTGTGGGGGAGTGGTAGAGGGCTAAGATTTTTTAAAAAAATACAGGACCCAAACCGCTGTGGCTGAGTTTGAAAGAGAAGACCATGAGATCCTATCAAAAGCCTTTTCGGCATCAAACAATAGGATCTTTAAAGGTTTTTTTTGAGTGTGTGAATGATTAATAATATCTATTGTTTTTAAAGTGTAATCTCCTGCCTCTCTTCCCGGAACAAAACCCACCTGGTCTGGGTGTATTAAATGAGGGAGGTGGGATTTAAGTCTATTGGCCAAAAGCATGGCATATAATTTTAAATCTACATTTAATAAAGATATAGGCCTATAGCTACTACATGACTTGGGATCTTTCCCTGGTTTGGGGATGACTGCAATATGTGCCGTTGTGGAAAGGGGAGGAAAGACAGTAGACTGATATGGAATTAAATGATTGTAATATTAACGGAGACAATTGTTCAAAAATATTTTATAGAATTCTGATGTGAAACCATCAGGCCCTGGACTTTTATTGCTAGAGAGATCTCGGACAGAGGCTTCTAGTTCTTGATGTGAAAAAGGATTTTCCAGGAATTTTACTGTTTCATTCTTCAATTTTTTGGAAAGGGTTGATGTAGGTAAGTTATATAGCTTTGAATAATATGAATGAAAGACAGCTGCAATTTCAGGTGTGGTATGAACCAATTTATCTTGAGTATTCTTAATTCCAGGAATATTTACTTGGGTCTTTTTAGCATTAAGGGTATGTTTCCACGATCAGGAAACATTCCGGATTAGCTGCGTGTTTGACGCTGTGCGTTGGTGCAGCGTCAAACACGCAGCGTCCAGATGTTACAGCATAGTGGAGGGGATTTCAAGAAATCCCGTCTCCACTATGCGTAAAAATACGCAGTCGGAAGACCTGCGTTTCCGGACATGCGGCGCGTCTTTTTAGACTGCAGCATGTCCTAGCGTCTTGCGGCGACGCTGCGTCACCGCAACGGAAATAACACAGGGCTATGCAGCCCTGCGTTCTTTCCGGATGTGTTCCGGAGGTGTCCGGAACACATCCGGAAAGAGCGCGCGTCAAAAAGGGGGCGGGGCTTTGGGCGGTGCGAATTTCCACTGCGTCCAAAGCGCTGTGGTTCCGGACCGTGGAACCACAGCCTAAGGGCTTTAGCTAACATTCTTTCCGGTTTGTTACCAACCTCGTAGAATCTACTCTGACCTTTCTGAAATAAATGTTTACATGAAGAATCAAGTAATTTTTTTAGCTTCTAATCTTGCTTTGAGAAGATCTCTGAGGGTTGTAGTGGAGACACTGGAGAGTGCCTTTTTATGAATTAACTCCAGATTAGTGACCCTCTGTAAGGCTAATTTGACTGCCTGACCTCCGTCTTTTTTTATTCAAGACCCATGTTTAATAAATACCCCTCTAAGCACACACTTAAGGGCTTCCCATTTAATTGTGGGGGCTGTAGCATCATTTTCGTGATCAACAATAAAGTTAGATATGGAGGCTCGTATGTCTGAGGCACATAATGTATCTAATAATAACGACTCATTTAGACCCCAAGACCCTGATGTTTTGGCAAGGTATGGTACTGTTAGTGAGCATTATTCAGGGGATGAATGTGTTTTTTTTTGTTTTACAATTGAACACAGTCGCCGGATGATGGAACTACTACTGTCACTGTTATATGCTACAGCAGACATAGCTGGATGGGAGTAGTAGACACACAGACACCCGCAGACAGACGCACGCACACAGACACCCGCAGACAGACACGCACATATTCTCCTCTCACACATAACCTCCGCCCACGCATATTCTCCTCCCACACACTCTTCCTCCTTCCTTTCCACAGCGTTTTTGGCACGCAAATCCGCAGCTAATCCACAAACCTTTTTACACCTGCGGTTCAGCTGCGGTGTAAAAAGTCAATGGGTGCAGAAACGCTCCAGATCCGCAAAAAGAATTGACATGCTGCGGAAAATAAAACACTGCGAATCCGAGCGGAATTTTCAGCAGCATGTGCACACCAATTCTGGATTCCAGTTGATTAACCCCTTCACCCCCAAGGGTGGTTTGCACGTTAATGACCGGGCCAATTTTTACAATTCTGACCACTGTCTCTTTATGAGGTTATAACTCTGGAACGCTTCAACGGATCTTCGCGATTCTGAGATTGTTTTCTCGTGACATATTGTACTTCACGTTAGAAGTATAATTTCTTCGATATAACTTGCGTTTATTTTTGAAAAAAAACACAAATATGGCGAAAATTTTGAAAATTTTGCAATTTTCAAACTTTTAATTTTTTTTCCCTTAAAACAGAGAAATATGTCACACAAAATAGTTAAGAAATAACATTTCCCACATGTCTACTTTACATCAGCACAATTTTGGAACCAAAATTTTTTTTTGTTAGGAAATTATAAGGGTTAAAAGTTGACCAGTGATTTCTCATTTTTACAACAAAATTTACAAAGCCATTTTTTTAGGGACCACCTCACATTTGAAGTCACTTTGACGGGTCTATATAGCAGAAAATACCAAAAAGTGACACCATTCTAAAAACTGCACCCCTCAAGGTACTCAAAACCACATTCAAGAAGTTTAATAACCCTTCAGGTGCTTCACAGGAGCTGAAGCAACGTGGAAGGAAAAAATTAATATTTAACTTTTTAGCCACAAAAATGATCTTTTACAAACTTTTTTTTATTTTGACAAGGGTAAAAGGAGAAAATGGGCAGATAAGTTGTTGTGCAATTTCTCCTGAGTATGCCAATACCCTATATGTGGGGGAAAACCACTGTTTGGGCACACGGCAGAGCTCGTAAGGGAAGGAGCGCCGTTTGACTTTTTCAAACTAAAATTGGCTGGAGTTGAGATTGGACGCCATGTCATGTTTGGAGAGCCCCTGATGCGCCTAAACAGTGGAAACCCCCCACAAGTGACACCATTTTGGAAACTAGACCCCCTAAGGAACTTATCTAGATCTGTTGTGAGCACTTTGAACCCCAAAGTGTTTCACAAAAGTTTATAATGCCTGGGTGTGAAAAAAAAAAAAAAAATTTCCACAAAAATGATTTTTTAGTCCCAAATTTTTGATTTTTCCCAAGGAAATTGGACCCTAAAAGTTGTTGTCCAATTTGTCTTGAGTACGCTGATACCCCATATGTGGGGGGGGGAACTGTTTGGGCGCACGGCAGGGCTTGGAAAGGAAGCAGTAACGCTTTGGAATGCAAACATTGACGGGGGTCATGTTCCGTTTGTAGTGCCCCAGATGAGCCTAAACAGTGGAAACCCCCCACAAGTGACCCCATTTTGGAAGCTAGACCCCCTAAGGAACTTATATAGATCTTTGGTGAGCACTTTGAACCCCAAGTGCTTCACACAAGTTTATAATGCCTGGGGATGAAAATAAAAAATCCTATTTTTTCCCACAAAAATTATCTCTTAGTCACTAATTTTTTATTTTCCCATAGGTAACAGGAGAAATTGGACCTCAAAAGTTGTTGTCCAATTTGTCCTGAGTACGCTGATACCCCATATGTGGGGGGAACCACTGTTTGGGCGCATGGCAGAGCTCGGAATGGAAGGAGCACCATTTGACTTTTTCCAACCAAAATTGGCTGGAATTGAGATTGGACGCCATGTTGCATTTGGAGAGTCCCTGATGTGCCTAAACAGTGGAAACCCCCCACAAGTGACCCCATTTGGGAAACTAGACCCCTAAGGAACTTATCTAGATCTTTGGTGAGCAATTTGAACCCCCAAGTGCTTCACACAAGTTTATAACGTAGAGCCGTAAAATTAAAAAATCATATTTTTTCCACAAAATTGATCTTTTCACCCCAATTTTTATTTTCCCAAGGGTAACAAGACTCCAAAAGTTATTGTGCAATTTGTCCTGAGTACTCTGATACCCCATATGTGGGGGTAAACCACTGTTTGGGTGCATGGCAGAGTTTGGAAGGGAAGGAGCGCCGTTTGACTTTTTCAACGCAGAATTGGCTGGATGCCATGTCGTGTTTGGAGAGCTCCTGATCTGCCTAAACAGTGGAAACCACCCACAAATGACACCATTTTGGAAACTAGACCCCTCAAGGAACTTATCTAGATGTGTGGTGAGCACTTTGAACCCCAAAGTGCTTCACAGAAGTTTATAACGTACAGCCGTAAAATAAAAAATCTTTTTTTTTTTTTTACAAAAATGATTTTTTCGCCTCCAATATTTTATTTTCACAAGGGTAACAGGAGAAATTGGAACCCAAAAGTTGTTGTCCAATTTGTCCTGAGTACGCTGATACCCAACATGTGTGAGAAAACGACTGTATGGGTGCACGTCTGGGCTCGGAAGGGAAGTAGTGACGTTTTGGATTGCAGACTTTGATGGAATGGTCTAGGGGCGTCATGTCGCATTTGGAGAGCCCCTGATGCGCCTAAACAGTGGAAACCCCCCACAAGTGACCCCATTTTGGAAAATAGACCCCACAAGGAACTTATCTAGAAGTATGTTGAGCACTTTGAACCCGAAGTGCTTCACAGAAGTTTATAACGTATAGCTGTAAAAATAAAAAATATTTTTTTTTTTACAAAAATGATTTTTTGCCCCCAATATTTTATTTTCACAAGGGTAACAGGAGAAATTGGACCCCAAAAGTTGTTGTCCAATTTGTCCTGAGTACGCTGATACCCAACATGTGTGAGAAAACGACTGTATGGGTGCACGTCTGGGCTCGGAAGGGAAATAGTGACGTTTTGGATTGCAGACTTTGATGGAATGGTCTGGGGGCATCATGTCGCATTTGGAGAGCCCCTGATGCACCTAAACAGTGGAAACCCCCCACAAGTAACCCCATTTTGGAAAATAGACCCCACAAAGAACTTATCTAGAAGTGTGGTGAGCGCTATGAAGCCCCAAGTGCTTCACAGAAAATTTATAACATACAGCCGTAAAAACAAAAAAATCATTTTTTTTTTACAAAAATGATTTTGTCGCCCCCAGTTTTTTATTTTCCCAAGAGTAACAGAAGAAATATGACAAATTGCACAATAACTATTGTGGTCCAGAGTACTCTGATACCCCATATGCGGGGGTAAACTACTGTTTGGGCGCATGGCAGAGCTCAGAAGTGAAGGAGCACCATTTGAGTTTTTCAACGCAGAATTGGCTGGAATTGAGATCAGACACCATGTCACATTTGGAGAGCCCTGATGTGCCTAAACAGCAGAAACCCCCCAATTCTAACTCCAACCCTAACCCCAACACACCCCTAACCCTAGTCCCAACCCTAACCACAAACCTAACCCTAACACACCCCTAACCCTAATCCCAACCATAACCCTAATACTAACTTTAGCGCCAACCCTAACCCTAACTTTAGCCGCAACCCTAACCCTAATGGGAAAATGGAAATAAATACATTTTTTTAATTTTATTATTTTTCCCTAACTAAGGGGGTGATAAAGGGGGTTTGATTTACTATTTATAGCGGGTTTTTGTGATTGGCAGCTGTCACGCTAAAAGTAGTTTTTTGCATCACCACATTTTGAGAGCTATAATTTTTGCATATTTTGGCCCACAGAGTCATGTGAGGTCTTATTTTTTGCGGGACGAGGTGTTGTTTTTATTGGTACCATTTTTGAGCACGTGACATTTTTTGATCGCTTTTTATTTCGATTTTTGGGAGGTTAGAATGAACAAAAATCAGCAATTCATGAATTTCTTTTGGGGGAGGCGTTTATACCGTTCCGCGTGTGGTAAAATTGATAAAGCAGTTTTATTCTTCGGGTCAGTACGATTACGGCGATACCACTGCGCGGTGCCTGGAAACCCGATGTGTACCTTGGTTACCAGCTCATCGCTGGTCTCCTGCCTGCCACACGCAGCGATGAGTGCTGGCCAGTGGGAGACCAGCGATCAAAAAAAAAGTCCAGGCATTTCTGACACGACCAGCGATTCACAGCAGGGGCCTGATCGATGGTACGTGTCAGACATAGCGAGATCGCTGCTGAGATCGCTGTTGCGTCACAAAACTTGTGACTCAGCAGCGATCTCGCTAGCGATCTCACTATGTGAGACGGGGTCCTAAGGATTGAATCTACCCAACCTTTATCTCCCCCACCATCTTCTATGAGATAAGAGTCAGGAGCCTCCCAGACACATTAAATGACCTGCACATTTGGCCAACTTTAATATACATGGCCATCTTATGCTGGTAAATGCGTTAAGATATGTGTAAGTAGACATAGTTATAATCGGCATGTATGCACATTTGGAATTTTTATAACAAAAAAAATAGTAACAAACATGACTTTTTATGCATTTTTACAAAAATATTAAAATTTGTAATTTCTATTAATATTGCAATTTGTTACCATCTTTTCAGTTAGCCATTAATTGGTATCAACCACTGAGGACTCACAAATCTTAATATTATTCTATTTTCTGGCTAACATGATACAAAGATTTATCTTTCCTGTATGCATTGTTACAAAACTTTACATGTTCATTCCAAATTGCATAAAGATGTCCATGAGTGTAAAGTTAGCCATACACATGAAATACTGTAACTGTCAGCAGAACAGGGAGATGGCTATCTATCCAACTTCCCTATGCATATGAACACCTGGCTTGGCCAAGAGTTCATGTGTTTTCATCAGGGAGAAAGCCACTGCCAGACTCCCTGTCAACAACTTATCTTCTCTGAAAACAAAAGAATCTGATATTGAAACTCCAACAGCAGGTCCTTCTTTTCCTGTGACATCATCTGTCGGGAGTTAAGCCCCCGTCACACTAAGCGAGATCGCTAGCGAGATCGCTGAAGCGTCACCGATTTTATGATGCAACAGCGACCTAGCCAGTGTTCTCGCTTAGTGTGACGCAGCGACGACCAGCCCCCCTGCTGGGTATCGCTGATCATCGTTGAATGTCCTGGAACATTTTTTCATCGTTGGTCTCACGCTGGCCAGCGCGCATCGCTGCGTGTAACAGCGGTAGACCAACGATCAGCGAGCTGGTATCCAATGCACATATCGGGTAACTAAGCACCGCGCGGCACCTAGTTACCCGATATGTACCCTGGTGACCAGCTCCCAGCTTCTGCTGTAGAGTGCTGAGAGCCGGTATCTAGGGTACATATCGGGTAACTAGGTGCCGCGCGGTGCTTAGTTACCTGATATGTACCCTTGTTACCGGCTCCCAGCTTCTGCTCTAGAGCGCTGAGAGCCGGTATCTAGGGTACATATCGGGTAACTAGACGCCGCGCGGTGCTTAGTTACCCGATGTGTACATTGGATACCAACGTGCTCGCTGGTCCTGATCGCTGGTGAGTCTGCCCATGTGACAGCTCACCAGCGATCAGCTAACGATGTCCCAGCAATCCCATCCACGTTGTATCGTTGGTGGGATCACTGGGACATTGAAGAGTGACGGTACCTTTAGTCCCACCAGAGATGGTTGATGTGTAAAGTAGTGAGTAACATTTTTAAAATGTGTTCTATTGGAATTGATATATAATATTGTTTATATTTTATAATTATCTACTGTACTAATGGGCATGGAGAATTTTGAAAAAAATAAATCTAAGGGGGTATATTATTAACCCATATAAGTACCTAAATGGCCCATATAAAATTATGGTCAAAAGCTGTTTCATATAAAACCCCCTGAAAAGACAACAGGACAAAATGTCAGACCCAAGGGCAGTCATGAAAACTAACATAACTATAATGGGGCTGTTTGGTTTTAATTAAGGTGTCCAGCATTTGGCGGATACTCTAATGGAAACCAAGCAGAGCCCATTATAAATAAAAGGATACATTTGATCGTTTTTTCATTAGTCATGCAACAAATACAGCTTACAACAAAACTGATGGTGGTTCTGGTGCCGTATTCCTGAACTGATAGTGGTTCTGGTGACGTATTCCTATGGGGGTGATGGTTCTGGTGATGTGTTCCTGTTCTGATAGTGGTTCTGGTGATGTATTCCTGTTCTGATAGTGGTTCTGGTGATGTATTCATATACTAGCAGTTGTTCTGATGTTGTATTCCTGTGCTAATGGTCGTTCTGATGACATATTCATGTACTGATAGTGGTTCTGGTGTCGTATTCCTGTACTGATGGTGGTTTTGGTGACATATTTCTGTTCTGATAGTGATTATGGTGAAAACTTCATGTAGTAAAAATGGTACTGGTGATGTATTCATGTACTACTTGTCATGCCGGCTTTGGATGCTGTTCACACTGGGGAGTCTGTTGTGCAGTCTTAAGGGTATTGTCACGGGTCTGTCGCCACGAAGATCGTCGCGATTACCCAACCTGACTTCTCACAGCTGAGTTTTTGGTGCTTGGTGTTTGTCGGCAGTGAGGGAGTTAATTCTCCCTCTCTCTGTGCTAGACGAGGCCCAGCCTCGCCCAGCTGCAGTTAATGCTGCACTAATGAGATTCCTTCATATACCTGACAGTCTGCTAGGGAAGTGTCGGTGAAAGCATTCATGCAGACCAGCAGAGCGGATCGTGGTATTGTGAAGTCTGAAGTGAAGACTACCTGGTATGGTTTTCTCCCCTCCTCGCTTTATTATTTATCTCCTTACCCGTTGGTGTTCCCTCTGTAGTCGTAGAGTGAGTTTTGTATGCAAGGTGGTCTTTTATTTTACCCCTTGTACTGTTTCGTTCGTCTTATACTGTGTGTAGGCATTTACCTTCCCGTTCCCTGTGGTGGTGATCAGGGTCCTTCTCAGGACTAGATTACAGAGGGTCAGGGATTCACAGGAGATAGGGTTACGCTGGCGGCCTGGACCTCTGTACCATCAACAGTACCTCCAGGTAGAGGGATTAGTCAGGGCCCCAGCTTAGGGTCAGCATAGACCCCGGACCTCCTGTATACAGTGACAGCGTGACATTTTCACCGACCGACTAAAGATTCTCTCCAGCCACCATGGATCCAGTAGCTAGTCTTGCTCGGCAGTTGCAGAGTTTGTCCATGGAGCTGGCGGACGTTAAGTCCAAGGTTTTGTACCCCCTGGAGCAAGCCGGACCTGAACCTAAAGTAGCTCTCCCTGACAGGTTCACTGGAGGGCGGGACAAATTTTTTGCTTGTAAATTGTACTTTCGGCTGTGACCTCGGTCATCGGGGAGTGAAGATCAAAGGGTGGGAATTGTCATCTCGCTCCTACAAGGGGACCCCCAATCATGGGCGTTCTCGCTTCCCCCGGGCTCCCCGGCTCTCCAGTCAGTGGATAGGTTTTTCGCAGCTCTGGGTCTTGTATATGATGACCCGGATCGGGTCTCCCTTGCTGAATCTAAGTTACGTAAGATACAGCAAGGAGATCGTCCGGCGGAGGAATTCTGTTCGGAGTTCCGTAGGTGGGCCACGGACACCCAGTGGAATGACCCGGCTCTTAGGAGCCAGTTTTGTCAAGGTTTATCTGACAAATTAAAGGATGTGTTGGCACAGTATGACCCTCCCACGTCACTGGAAGCCGCTATGGCCCTTGCTATTCGCATTGACAGACGGCTTCGGGAGAGGTGCGGGGTAACTCCGCCCCCTGTTATGACTCCACCTTCTACTAGGGCCCCTTATATGGAGGTTCCCCTGGTCAGTCCAGAGGAGCCTATGCAGTTAGGAGGGACATCATTCCGAGGGAGGGGATCGGCAGTGCGCCGCAAGACAGGAAGGTGTTTCTTCTGCGGGAGAAAGGAACATTTTATTGGGGGGTGTCCATCCCGTCCTTTGCAGAGTGAAAAGTCGCCGGAAAACTATTGATCCCAGGTTGTGTGGTGGACGACAATCTGGGAGTATGTATTTCGTCCCCAGGTCCGTCTCAATTTCTCGTACCGGCGGAGGTGGTGGTGGGTATGAGAACTGAGAGGATATCTGTTCTTCTGGATAGTGGGGCCGGGGCTAATCTGGTGGACGCTCGGTTTGCCCGGGTTCAAGGTATGCGACTGAGTGTATTGGCTAAACCATCCCCATATTCTCGATCGACGCCAGGCCTCTCGGTCAAGGTAGTTTTTTGCAAGCCGTGCATAACATAGATCTTCGAGTGGGGGCGATACATAAAGAACTGTTGTCTTGTTACGTGTTGGAGGGTCTTCCCACTCCTATAGTGTTGGGCCTTCCTTGGTTAACTAAGCATAACCCGGTTATTAATTGGCAATCCAGAGAGATAAGCCAGTGGAGTGAATTCTGTAATAAAAACTGCATGAACACTGTCATCGGTGCGGTCGTGCCTAGGGCCTTACCTCCATTTCTGGTGGACTTTGAGGATGTATTTTCGGAGAAAGGGTGTCAAGAACTACCTCCTCATCGCGCGTATGACTGTTCTGTGAAATTGCTCCCTGAAGCCAAGTTACCGAAATCTAGGTTGTATAACCTTTCTGGTCCTGAGAGGCAGGCCATGAAGGATTATATTTCGGAGAGTCTGGCTAAGGGGCATATTAGACCTTCATCTTCCCGGTGGCCGCGGGGTTCTTCTTTGTGAAGAAGAAAGATGGAGGCCTACGCCCTTGCCTGGATTTCCGTGAGCTTAATCGGATTACGGTCCGAGATCCGTATCCGCTCCCACTTATTCCCGATCTCTTCAATCAGATCGTGGGCGCCAAATGGTTCTCTAAGTTGGATCTCAGGGGGGCGTATAATCTGATTAGGATGAAGGAGGGGGATGAGTGGAAGACGGCGTTTAACACTCCAGAGGGGCATTATGAGAACCTTGTCATGCCATTTGGTCTGACTAATGCCCCGGCGGTGTTTCAACATTTTGTTAATGACATCTTTCGCCACCTAGTGGGACAGTTTGTTGTCATATATCTGGATGACATCTTAATTTACTTGCCGGATCTTGTGTCTCATCAGGAGCATGTTAGGCAGGTGTTGCAGATCTTGCGGGATAATAAACTGTACGCCAAATGGGAGAAGTGTGTGTTCGCCGTACAGGAACTTCAGTTTTTAGGATTCCTGGTGTCAGCATCCGGTTTTCGTATGGACCCTGGGAAAGTGCGGGCAGTTCTTGAGTGGGATCTGCCAGAGGATCTTAAGGCATTACGTTTCCTGGGGTTTGCTAACTACTACCGGAAATTTATTCGTAATTTCTCGTCCATAGTTAAACCTCTCACAGACATGACTAAAAAAGGGACGGATTTTTCAAGGTGGTCTGACAAGGCTTGTCAAGCGTTTTCCTCCTTGAAAAAATGTTTTGCTTCGGCACCCATACTCATTCAACCTGATGCGTCACAGCCGTTCATTGTGGAGGTAGACGCTTCTGAGGTAGGGGTGGGAGCGGTATTATCTCAAGGTCCGTCCCCTGGTAAATGGCATCCGTGCGCCTTCTTCTCTAAAAAATTGTCGTCCGCTGAGAGGAATTATGATGTCGGCAATAGGGAACTCTTGGCCATTAAGTTAGCTTTTGAGGAGTGGCGTCATTTTTTGGAGGGGGCAGTACACCCGGTCACCGTCATTACAGATCACAAGAATCTGCTATATTTAGAGTCCGCAAAACGTCTGAATCCCAGACAAGCTAGGTGTCATGTATAGTGTACAGTTCCTATAGCGTCTTGTGCTTGGGTGCGAGGAAAAACACAGGAGACATAGGTTGAAATGAAATGACTTGTATTACTTCATACAAGCATGCTGAAAAGTTCACACAGTTTGCAGGAACAGCGACAGGAGACACAGCAGGCCAGAGTAACTTCAAGCACTACAGTAAATCTCCAAAGCAGGTTCAGGATCTCTTCTCTGTACCGTAATTCCTCTGCAAACATGGATTCACCAAACAGCAGGTTTCCAGAGTCCAAAAGTGTTCCAAGGTTCCTCAGTAGGGAATAGCTGGAGTACAAGTCCAAGGCTTCCAGGAGTCAGGTCACAGACTGACTGAGGCTTGATTCAGGAGCACTGATTGTTCAGCTGAGGCTGCTTAAGAAGCAAGAGGGAAGAATCAGGGCGGGAACATGAAAACTGGAAACTCCATATTAACTGAGGGCAAGAGCTGCAGAAAGACAGAAAGCAAAATGTCCGACGGAAAACTGAGTTTCAAGGAACATGTCAACAGAGACAAAGAACCTTACATTACTCCCCCCTTAGGGACAACCTCCGGATGACCTCAGACCAGGCTTGTCAGGGTACCTCTGATGAAACTGGCGGAGCAGGCGAGGAGCATTTACATTATTGACTGGTTCCCATGAGTTGTCCTCCACTGGGTAGCCCTGCCATTTAATCAAATATTGCAACTGATTTCTGTACAACCTGGAATCTAGAATCCTTTCCACCATAAATTCTTCCTGACCATCGACCAGCACTGGGTCAGGGCAAGGAGAAGAACGTCCAGGAAACGTATTGGGTGTTGCAGCCTTTAGTAGGGATACATGAAAGACAGGGTGGATTCTCATAGTTCTGGGCAGTTGAAGACGACAAGCAACAGCACTTATAATCTTACTGATCTTATAAGGTCCAATGTACTTATGTCCCAATTTAGACGATGGAATCTTTAATTTAAGATTTCTGGTTGACAGCCAGACCAAATCTCCTACCTTGAAAGCTGGTGCAGGTTTACGAAATTTATCTGCTGCTTTCTTGTACCTTTCCTGAGCCAATTCTAGATTTTCCTTTAGAAGATCCATATTCTTTTGTAAAGAAGTGATTCTTTCAGCCACTGCCGGCAAGGGCGTATCTATGGGAAATCGAGGAAGAATGTTAGGATGATAACCTAGATTGGAGTAAAAAGGAGACTGCTTAGTGGAGGCGCTCTGAGAGTTGTTATAAGAGAACTCAGCCAGTGGAAGTAGATCCACCCAATCATCCTGTAGGTGGCAGATAAAACAGCGGAGATACTGCTCCAGGGTCTGATTGGTTCGTTCTGTCTGTCCATTAGTCTGGGGAT
Source organism: Oophaga sylvatica (assembly GCA_033576555.1). Taxonomy (NCBI): domain Eukaryota; kingdom Metazoa; phylum Chordata; class Amphibia; order Anura; family Dendrobatidae; genus Oophaga; species Oophaga sylvatica. The sequence continues at coordinate 283,334,741 of JARQOD010000004.1, read as the reverse complement.
GAAAAGCAGAAGAAAGGTTTACTTTAATGTCCAATGCTGCACAGAAATTTTGCCAAAACCTTGAAGTGAATTGCACCCCTCGATCCGAAATGACCTCATCCGGTACTCCATGTAAGCGAAACACATTCTTAATCATCAAGTCTGATGTCTGTTTTGCAGTGGGTAAGCCGACACAAGGGATAAAATGAGCTGCCTTTGTTAGACGGTCAACCACCACTAGAATGGTGTTCTTCCCTTGAGAGGTTGGTAACTCCACAATGAAGTCCATAGAAATGGATCCCCACGGGCGGGACGGGGTGGGAAGAGGTTGCAACAGACCAGTTGGTGAGGAGCGAGGTGTTTTGCATCTTGCACAGACTTCACATGAAGTGACATAGTTTAAGACATCTTTCCTGTAAGTGGGCCACCAAAGAAACGAGAAAGAAATTCTTGTGTCTTTAGAATTCCCTATGCCCGGCTATCTTTGAATCGTGGATGAGTTGCAATACTCTCAATCTGACTGTTTCAGGTATATACAGACGTTGTCCCTGAATCCACACACCATTCTTAAAGACAAGACTTACGTCCCTTGGGGGTTGAGCCAACAAAGAATCCGCATGGTATGCTTCCTTGATGTCCTTAAGTAGGTCTTGATTATGAATCACTCCCAGGAATCTAGAGTCAGGAAGAATAGTCTTAGGAGGAGTAAGTGGACGTGTCTCTGCTGAATGAATCCTAGAGAGTGCATCAGCCTTTCCATTGCGCGATCCTGGTCTATAAGAAATGACAAAATTAAATTGGTTTAGGAAAAGATTCCAGCGAGCCTGGCGAGGAGTCAGGCACTTAGCCGACCTGATAAATTCAAGGTTACGATGGTCTGTCAGGACGACTATTTGCTGTGCAGCTCCCTGAAGAAGGTGTCTCCATTCCTTGAAGGCGGCAATAATGGCCAACAATTCTCTATTGCCCACATCGTAGTTCCTCTCAGCCGAAGACAACTGCTGGGAAAAGAAGGCACAGGGATGCAAGACATTCTTCTCACCTGTTCTCTGAGAGAGTATAGCTCCAACGGCACAGTCTGAAGCATCCACCTCTATTATGAAGGCAAGCTCGGGGTTGGGATGTACTAAGATAGGTGCGGTGGTAAATTTATCCTTTAAACAGGAAAATGCTTCCTGAGCTTGCGGGTTCCAGGAGAACCTAGACTGTTTCCGGGTAAGTTGGGTGATAGGTGACACTACCTCAGAAAAATTCTTAATGAAACGTCTATAGAAGTTGGCAAACCCGATGAAACGCTGCACCTCCTTCACATTTCTAGGAATTGGCCAATCCTTGATGGCTTGGGTCTTGCTTCCATCCATACTAATCCCTTGCGTAGATAGTACATACCCCAGAAATTGAATTTCGGTCCTATGGAATTCACATTTTTCAAGTTTGATGTAGAGATGGTTTTGTCTTAGGCGTTCTAAGACCATTCTCACATGTCCATGATGTTCCTCTGTGGAGTTAGAAAAAATTAGAATATCATCCAGATAAATCACCACAAATGTATCTAGGAGATCCCTGAAGATATCATTCACGAAGTGTTGGAAAGTGGCTGGGGCGGTACTCAGACCAAAAGGCATAACTAGATATTCAAAGTGTCCATAGCGTGACCTGAAAGCAGTCTTCCATTCATCCCCAGGTCTAATACGGACCAAGTTATAGGCCCCACGGAGATCCAGTTTAGAGAAAATTTTGGCATGCCGCACTCTCTCCAACAACTCAGGGATTAAAGGCAATGGATAACGGTTTCTAATAGTAACCTTATTGAGTTCCCTATAGTCTATGCAGGGTCTCAGAGATCCATCTTTCTTCTTCACAAAGAAGATGGGTGCACCTGCGGGAGATGAAGAGGGGCGTATGAAGCCCTTGGCTAAATTTTCGTCTATATAATCCTTCAAAGCTTTTAGCTCGGGCCCCGCTAGGGGGTAGATCTTACCAAAAGGTATCTCGGCTCCGGGCAATAATTCAATTGGACAATCATATGGACGGTGAGGAGGAAGCTGATCAGCGTTCTTCTTGTCACATAAATCCACATAGTCCTGGTATACAGCTGGTAGTTCAGGGACTGACATGGTTCCTTTAGGAACAGAGCAAGCTGAAACTCCTTGACTCATCTGTTTCTCCGGAAAGTGTAATTCCTTGGTCTCCCAGTTAATCGTAGGATTCTGCGCCTGCAGCCATGGTAGCCCTAGAATGATGGGAAAGTGGGGAGAAGAGATAAGCAAAAAAGACATTTTCTCCTGATGATCTTTACCCATAAGAACCCTCAAAGGCTCTGTTTCTTGATCCACTGGTCCAGAAGTCAGTAGAGAGCCATCCACAGTCTCCATCTGTACTGGAGTAGCCTTCTTCACTGAACGTATCCCCTGTTTCAGAGCAAAGGAGATATCCATAAAATTTCCACTTGCTCCTGAGTCAATCATAGCAGAGCTAGACACCCAGACTGAGTCAACCCAGAGTTTGATGGAAAGGAAGCAATGAGAATTGTTTCTTTTACAACTCAGCTGGGACACCGCTGAGGAAACTTGAAAAATTGCAGCGTTTATACCATCATCGTCCCCAGAACTAACAGAGTTTAAGTCCGAGAAATCAAGATCTCTTGCAGCAGATCTCTCTGGAGCCTGAGGCTCGGACATGACAGAGCTCCTCTCGCAACACTCACAGTGAATGACTGCTGCAGTAGTCTTACGAGAACGGCTGGGGCAGTTTATAATGAAGTGCCCTGACTTACCACAGTAGAAACATAGATTTTCCTTTATACGATGTTCTTTGCGTGCATCACTAACCCGTCTTTGCAAAGAGTCCACCTGCATGGGTTCAGGTTCTGGTTCCCTTGTGATCCTACTCAAAGGTTCCTTAGCTGAGGAGGGAGGTAGTAAAAGGTTAGTGCGATTATTTTCGAACCATCTCTCTTGTCTGCGTTCAGTCAGACGAGCATCAATACGGATACAATAGTTGATAAAGTCACCTAACGCAGTGGGAGGGTCGGCACGAGCAAGTTCATCCTTAATCAGTGGAGACAACCCTTTCCGAAAAATAGATTTTTTAGCGGAAGTGTCCCAAGTGGTATCAAGAGCCCATCTCCTGAAATCCAGGGCATATTCGGCTACTGAACGCTTACCTTGGCGCAAAGTTAACATGGCTGCTTCAGCTGTTGCACCTCGATTGGGGTCATCAAACACCTGCCCCATGGCTGAAATAAAAGCATCAAGGTGATTCAAACAATCATCCTCAGTCTCAATCAGAGGGTTTGCCCACATCAAAGCCTTATTGGTAAGCAACATGATTATAGTAAGCACTTTGGATCGTTCAGTGGGAAATTGTGAAGCATGTGCAGAGAAAAATAAATTGCATTGATTAATAAATCCCCTGAATTTCTCACGTTCACCGCCAAAACGAAAAGGAGGTAATTTGGGGATCCCAGAACTTGGGGTTATGGCAGGAGCCTGGGCTCGTTCCTCTAGAGCCTCAATCCTGGCTCGCAATTCCTGGGTAGTCTGTCCAAACACTTGCAAATTATGATTAGTGAGGTCCTGTAGGCTTGCAAAACGGGTTTTTAAAGTCTGTACATCTGAAAGGATTGTATCAGTCACTCCGCAAAGTTCCTTTATGCGGGCCTCCATCTTCCAGATCTTTTAAGGCAGAGGTGCTAGAAGGAGAAGAGGAAAAAAAAAAAAAAAAAAAAAAACAATAGTGTTTACCTGTGGTAACACTCCAGAGTAAAATTTTAAGGGAATGCGCTCACCTGGAATGGTTGTGAGAAGTCACAACCACTGTCATCACATAAGGTATTAAACGGACATCTGATATCAACAGTCACAGCAGACACGGCTTTCCCAGACCCAGCAGACACTAAACGTTGGCTCCTGAATCTTGTCATGTATAGTGTACAGTTCCTATAGCGTCTTGTGCTTGGGTGCGAGGAAAACACAGGAGACATAGGTTGAAATGAAATGACTTGTATTACTTCATACAAGCATGCTGAAAAGTTCACACAGTTTGCAGGAACAGCGACAGGAGACACAGCAGGCCAGAGTAACTTCAAGCACTACAGTAAATCTCCAAAGCAGGTTCAGGATCTCTTCTCTGTACCGTAATTCCTCTGCAAACATGGATTCACCAAACAGCAGGTTTCCAGAGTCCAAAAGTGTTCCATGGTTCCTCAGTAGGGAATAGCTGGAGTACAAGTCCAAGGCTTCCAGGAGTCAGGTCACAGACTGACTGAGGCTTGATTCAGGAGCACTGATTGTTCAGCTGAGGCTGCTTAAGAAGCAAGAGGGAAGAATCAGGGTGGGAACATGAAAACTGGAAACTCCATATTAACTGAGGGCAAGAGCTGCAGAAAGACAGAAAGCAAAATGGCCGACGGAAAACTGAGTTTCAAGGAACATGTCAACAGAGACAAAGAACCTTACACTAGGTGGTCGTTGTTTTTTACCAGGTTTAATTTTGTCGTCACATATCGTCCTGGGTCAAAAAATGTAAAGGCGGATGCCTTATCTCGCAGTTTCCCTGGGGCCGGGAAGACGGATGACCCGGTGCCTATCCTTCAAGAGGGGGTGGTGGTGTCGGCAGTATGCTCTGAGCTTGAGGAGGAGGTATTGGAGGCTCAGGGGGACGCCCCTGTTTGACCTCCAGGGAGACTGTTCCAGATCAGTTGAGACAAAAGGTAATCGAGGCACACCATAATTCAGCTTTGGCAGGACACCCAGGGAGTAAAGCAACTGTGGATCTCCTCTCGCGCCGATTTTCGTGGCCTAACTTACATAGGGAGGTGGTAACTTTTGTCGCGTCCTGTGGGGTTTGTGCGCGCTCTAAGACCCCACATAACCGTCCGTCTGGGGCCCTTTTACCTTTGAAGATCCCGGAGCGTCCGTGGACTCATCTGTCTATGGACTTTATTACGGACCTCCCGCCGTCTTCAGGTAAAACAGTCATACTCGTGGTAGTGGACAGGTTCAGCAAGATGGCACATTTTATCGCTCTTCCTGCTCTTCCTAATGCTAAAACTCTTGCGTAGGTGAGATTGGGAGACTTCACGGGGTACCCTCCGATGTGGTGTCAGATCGGGGGTCTCAGTTTGTGTCCAAATTCTGGAAGGCATTTTGTACACGGCGGGGGATGCAGTTGTCATTTTCATCGGCTTTTCATCCGCAGACCAATGGTCAGACAGAGCGTCTGAACCAGAGCTTGGAGACATATCTCCGGTGTTTTGTGTCAGAGAACCAGGAGGACTGGGCTTCTCTCTCGCCTCTGGCGGAATTCGCTCTTAACAATAGGCGGAGCGAGTCCACTGGTAAGTCCCCGTTTTTTGGGGCATATGGTTTTCACCCCAGTTTTGTACTTTCAATAGGGGGGGCTCTTCTGGGGTTCCTGAGGAGGAACGATTTTCGTCGTCACTTGCTTCAGTGTGGAGAGGAGTGCTGAATAATCTGAGTACTATGGGGAACCGATACAAACGTATGGCTGATAGGAGGAGAGTGTCTGGTCCAGACCTAAGTGTGAACGATCGGGTATGGTGGTCTACCAAGAATATAAAACTTAAGGTTCCCTCCTGGAAACTGGGTCCCAGGTTCATCGGGCCATACAGGATCAGTTCTATAATTAATCCGGTGGCATTCCGTCTTGACCTTCCCCCTACGTTTAAAATTCACAATGTGTTCCACAGATCGTTGCTTAAGAGGTATGTGGCGCTGGTGATACCATCACCTTTACCTCCTCCTCCTGTGGTGGTCAATGGTAACTTGGAGTTTCAGATGTCGAAAATCATCGATTCACGTCTGAATCGCCGGTCCCTTCAGTACCTGGTTCATTGGAAGGGGTATTGTTATGTTACGGTAGCTGAGGAGTGCAGGTAAAAAAGGAAATACACCAGAGCAGTTGGAATCTATGAGATTGCAGTACCCTGACTAACCACCGCAACTAGAGGCAGCCGTGGAGCGTTCCTACGTTGGTCCTAGACGCCTCGTCACAGCCTGAGAAACTAACTACACCTAAAGATAGAAATAGGAAAGCTATCTGCCCCGGAGCAGAACCCCAAAGATAATAGAAAGCCCCAAAACATGTAATGGCGGTTAGACAAGAGGAAATACTGACACAGAAGAAAATAGTATGAGCAAACGCTGGGGCCCAAACTATCTAAATAGAAAAGGACAGGAAGGGTACTTACTGCAATCTCAGAAAACCCTGAAAAAACACCAACTCTACTAATTTCAAAATCACCTGAGATCACACGACCTCTACCACCTAAATTAGTTCTCTGGTGTAAAAAAAAATCAAAACAGCAGCCACTGAAAAAAAAACTGGAAAAAGCAAAAGTACAAAACACAGTGGCTGGACTAAACTGAGAGGGCAAAAGCCCCGGAGGGGACCCAGAAGGCCCCCACAGAAGTGCAGGACAAAATGCAAAAATATAGCAAAAACACAAAATAAGAAATTGTCTTATCTGATAGCAGGAGATGCAGACACGACACAGCAGGCTACAAGGGAAACTGGAAAGAAGGATTCAGACCAGAACAATTGATCACCCGGGAACCCTGATGGGAAAATGACTCCCTTATATAAGACCAATCAGTAACACCTGATTCCCAGTCCTCACAATCCTCACTAGTACCGCTTGTAACCACCAGAGGGAGCCTCTGCTCAGAACTCATCTCAAACCCATTCACAACAGTACCCCCCCCTTGAGGAGGGGTCACCGAACCCTCATTTGAGCAACCAGGTCGGTCAGGATGAGTTCTATGATACGCACGGATAAGTCTCCTAGCATGGATGTCCGAAGCAAACACCCAAGAATTGTCTTCCTGACCATAACCTCTCCATTTAACCAAATACTGGAGTCTTCGTCTAGAAAAACGAGAATCCAATATTTTCTCAACCACATACTCCAGATTGCCCTCAACCAAAACAGGGTCAGGAGGCACAGCAGCAGGAACCACTGGCTCAACAAACCTCTTCAACAAGGACTTGTGGAACACGTTATGGATCTTAAATGTCCCTGGAAGAAGCAAACGAAAAGAAACAGGATTAATAATCTCCATGATCTTATAAGGTCCAATGAACCTAGGCTTAAATTTAGGAGATGCTACTCTCATAGGAATATTCTTTGATGACAACCAGACCAAGTCCCCCACTTTAAACCGAGGACCATCAGTCCTATGCCGGTTAGCAAACCGCTGGGCCTTCTCCTGAGAGAGGGACAACCTCTCCACTACCTGGTCCCAAATCTGCTGCATACGCTCAACAACAGAGTCAACACCTGGACAGACAGAAGCCTCCGTCTGTCCTGAAGAAAATCGAGGGTGAAACCCAGAATTACAGAAAAACGGAGACATCAAAGTGGCAGAGCTAGCCCTATTATTAAGAGCAAACTCAGCCAAAGGCAAAAAAGAGACCCAGTCATCCTGATCAGCAGACACAAAGCATCTTAGATAAGTCTCCAATGTCTGGTTTGTTCTCTCAGTTTGACCATTGGTCTGAGGATGAAATGCCGAGGAGAAAGACAATTGAACACCCAGTTTAGAACAAAAAGTCCTCCAAAATCTGGAAACAAACTGGACTCCTCTGTCAGACACAATGTTCTCAGGAATGCCGTGTAAACGAAACCACGTGCTGAAGGAACAACGGCACCAATTCAGAGGAGGAAGGCAACTTAGGTAATGGCACAAGATGTATCATTTTGGAAAACCTATCACAAATTACCCAGATGGTGGTCATTCTCTGAGAAACAGGAAGATCGGAAATGAAATCCATAGAGATATGGGTCCATGGTCTCTTGGGCACAGGCAATGGCATCAACAAACCACTAGAGCGAGAGCAAGGCTTGGAGCGAGAGCAAGTCCCGCAGGACTGCACAAATTCCCTGACATCGCGAGACAAGGTAGACCACCAAAAGGACCGACTAACCAAGTCTCTGGTACCAAAAATTCCGGGATGCCCAGCCAATGCGGAACAATGAATCTCAGACATCACACTCTTTTTCCATTGGTCCGGGACAAACAATTTTCCAACAGGGCAGCGCTCGGGCCTATCCTCCTGACACCCCTCCAGAGCAAGTCTCAAATTGGGCGAGATGGCGGAAAGAACTACACCCTCCTTCAAAATAACAGAGGGATCAGATAGCTCAGGAGAGTCCGCAAGGAAACTCCTCGAGAGGGCATCCGCCTTAACATTCTTAGTGCCAGGAAGAAAGGAAACCACAAAATTAAAACGTGTGAAAAACAAGGCCCACCTGGCCTGTCTAGGATTGAGTCGCTTGGCAGATTCCAGATAGACCAGATTCTTATGGTCCGTAAGGACCACCACCTGATGTTTGGCTCCCTCCAGCCAATGTCTCCACTCTTCAAAAGCCCACTTCATGGCCAATAACTCCCGATTACCCACGTCATAATTACGTTCAGTAGGAGAAAATTTTCGAGAGAAAAAGGCACAAGGGTTACTTTTAGAGGTCTCTGGATCTTTTTGGGACAAAACGGCACCTGCCCCAATTTCCGAGGCATCAACCTCCACCTGAAATGGCAGAGAAACATCAGGCTGCCGTAGAACAGGAGCAGAAGTGAATCTCTGCTTAAGTTCCTGAAACGCAGAGACTGCCTCAGGAGGCCAATTCACCACATCAGAACCCTTTCTGGTCAAATCAGTTAATGGTTTAACAATAACCGAGAAATTACCAATAAATTTACGATAAAATTGGCAAAACCCAAAAATCTCTGAAGAGCCTTTAATGAAGTAGGTTGGACCCAATCACAGATGGCCTGAACCTTGACCGGGTCCATTTCAATAACAGATGGGGACAAAATGAATCCCAGAAATGAGATCTTCTGTACGCCAAAAAGACACTTTGATCCCTTCACATACAGAGCATTCTCTCTCAAAATCTGGAATACAGTTCGAACATGTTTCACATGAGAGTCCCAGTCATTAGAAAAAATCAAGATATCATCCAAATAAACAATCAGAAACTTGTCCACAAAATCCCTGAAAATGTCATTCATGAAGGACTGGAAGACGGAAGGAGCATTAGTGAGCCCAAAGGGCATCACAAGGTACTCAAAATGCCCTTCAGGGGTGTTAAATGCCGTCTTCCATTCATCCCCGTGCTTAATGCGAATAAGGTTATACGCCCCCTGAGGTCAAGCTTGGTAAACCAAGTAGCGTTTTTCACCCTGGAAAACAGGTCAGAAATCAAGGGTAACGGGTATTGATATTTCACAGTAATATTGTTCAAGAGACGATAATCAATACACGGCCTTAATGAACCATCTTTTTTGGCCACAAAGAAAAAACCGGCACCTAAGGGTGAAGAGGATGGTCTGATATGACCCTTCTCCAATGATTCCTTGATATAAGACCGCATAGCGTCATGTTCAGGTACAGACAAGTTAAAAAGGCGACCTTTAGGGAATTTACTACCTGGCACTAATTCAATAGCGCAGTCATAGCTCCTATGGGGAGGTAAGGATGCAGATTTACTTTCGCTAAACACATCAGAAAAATCAAACAAAAAGTCAGGAACATCCTCAGCCTGGGGGAGGCAGAAAAAAACAGGAGTGTTGGTATTAACACATTGGCAGCCCCAACTGGTTACAGACACAGATTTCCAATCCAAAACAGGATTATGAGACTGTAACCAAGGGAAACCCAGCACTATAATGTCATGCAGATTATATAGAACCAAAAATTTGCAGCACTCCTGGTGATCAGGTTCAACCCTCATTATCACCTGAGTAGAAAACTGGGGTTTATTCTCAGCCAAAGGGGTAGAATCGATCCCCAGTAAAGGAATAGACTTCTGTAGGGGTATCAAGGGAAACCCACAACGTTTAGCAAAATCATAATCCATCAGGTTAATAGCTGCTCCAGAATCAACGAAAGCCTGAGCAGAAAATGAGGACAGAGAGCATATCAGAGTGACAGTTAATAAAAACTTAGTCTGAACACTACCCAAGACAACTGAGCGTGCAAAATGTCTTCCCCGCTTAGGGCAGACTGAAATAGCATGAGAGGCATCACCACAGTAGAAACATAACCCATTGCGCTTTCGAAATCATGACGCTGTGCCCCAGACACCACTCTATCACACTGCATGGGCTCAGCAGCTGGCTCACAAGGCAACACCACTCCACGCATACTTCTCCGCTCACGCAAACGTCTGTCAATTTGAATCGCTAATGACATAGAATCATTGAGACCAGAGGGGACAGGGAATCCCACCATAACATCCTTTACATTATCCGACAGACCCTTCCGGAAAAGGGCCGCCAAAGCGTCGTCATTCCATTTGGTCAGGACTGCCCACCTACGGAATCTCTGACAGTATAACTTAGCGTCATCAAGCCCCTGATTTAATGCCAACAAGGCTTTTTCAGCTTGATCAGTGACATTAGGCTCATCGTACAATAACCCCAAAGCCTGAAAAAATGCATCAACATCACTCAAAACAGGATCCCCAGGTATCAGGGAAAAAGCCCAATCCTGAGGATCGCCGCGCAGGAGAGAGATGATAATTTGAACCTGCTGCGCTGCGTTTCCTGAGGACTTAGATTTTAAGGCAAGAAACAATTTACAATTATTTTTGAAATTCTGAAACTTAGCTCGATCCCCTAAAAACAAATCTGGCATGGGGATCCTAGGTTCCACAACAGGCAACCTAGCAAGATATGCAGCAATACTCTGAACCTCAGTGGCAAGCTGATCCACACGGCCAGACAACTGTGCAAACTCCATTGGGAGAAAAGATCCTCCCCAGCACCCAGAGATACAGAGGGAAAAAAAAAAAAAAAAATGCAACAAACAGAAAAATATCTCTGACAACTTTTCTTCCTTCAAAATATTTTTTCCCTTCTGTGAGTACCATACAATTTTTATGGCCGGTGATACTGTTATGTTACGGTAGCTGAGGAGTGCAGGTAAAAAAGGAAATACACCAGAGCAGTTGGAATCTATGAGATTGCAGTACCCTGACTAACCACCGCAACTAGAGGCAGCCGTGGAGCGTTCCTACGTTGGTCCTAGACGCCTCGTCACAGCCTGAGAAACTAACTACACCTAAAGATAGAAATAGGAAAGCTATCTGCCCCGGAGCAGAACCCCAAAGATAATAGAAAGCCCCAAAACATGTAATGGCGGTTAGACAAGAGGAAATACTGACACAGAAAGAAAATAGTATGAGCAAACGCTGGGGCCCAAACTATCTAAATAGAAAAGGACAGGAAGGGTACTTACTGCAATCTCAGAAAACCCTGAAAAAACACCAACTCTACTAATTTCAAAATCACCTGAGATCACACGACCTCTACCACCTAAATTAGTTCTCTGGTGTAAAAAAAAATCAAAACAGCAGCCACTGAAAAAAAAAACTGGAAAAAGCAAAAGTACAAAACACAGTGGCTGGACTAAACTGAGAGGGCAAAAGCCCCGGAGGGGACCCAGAAGGCCCCCACAGAAGTGCAGGACAAAATGCAAAAATATAGCAAAAACACAAAATAAGAAATTGTCTTATCTGATAGCAGGAGATGCAGACACGACACAGCAGGCTACAAGGGAAACTGGAAAGAAGGATTCAGACCAGAACAATTGATCACCGGCAACCCTGATGGGAAAATGACTCCCTTATATAAGACCAATCAGTAACACCTGATTCCCAGTCCTCACAATCCTCACTAGTACCGCTTGTAACCACCAGAGGGAGCCTCTGCTCAGAACTCATCTCAAACCCATTCACAACAGGGTATGGTCCTGAGGAGAGGACGTGGGTTCCTGCGTCGGATATTAACGCAGACCGATTAATTCGGGCCTTCCACACAACTCACCCAGATAAACCTGGCCCTGAGGGTCCAGAGGCCCCTCGTAGAAGGGGGGGTACTGTCACGGGTGTGTCGCCACGAAGATCGTCGCGATTACACAACCTGACTTCTCACAGCTGAGTTTTTGGTGCTTGGTGTTTGTCGGCAGTGAGGGAGTTAATTCTCCCTCTCTCTGTGCTAGACGAGGCCCAGCCTCGCCCAGCTGCAGTTAATGCTGCACTAATGAGATTCCTTCATATGCCTGCCAGTCTGCTAGGGAAGTATCGGTGAAAGCATTCATGCAGACCAGCAGAGCGGATCGTGGTATTGTGAAGTCTGAAGTGAAGAGTACCTGGTGTGGTTTTCTCCCTCCTCGCTTTATTATTTATCTCCCTACCCGTTGGTGTTCCCTCTGTAGTCGTAGAGTGAGTTTTGTATGCAAGGTGGTCTTTTATTTTACCCCTTGTACTGTCTCGTTCGTCTTATACTGTGTGTAGGCATTTACCTTCCCGTTCCCTGTGGTGGTGATCAGGGTCCTTCTCAGGACTAGATTACAGAGGGTCAGGGATTCACAGGAGATAGGATTACGCTGGCGGCCTGGACCTCTGTACCATCAACAGTACCTCCAGGTAGAGGGATTAGTCAGGGCCCCAGCTTAGGGTCAGCATAGACCCCGGACCTCCTGTATACAGTGACAGCGTGACAGGTATGCCACACTAAGCGAGATCGCAAGCGAGATCGCTAACGAGATCGCAACTGTGTCACCATTTATGACGCAGTAGCGATTTCGTTAGCGACTTAGCTGTGTGTGACATGTAGCAGCGATGTGGCCTGCTGATATGTCGCTGATCGCTTATGAACGTTCTGAGCCGTTTTTTGGTCGTTGGTGTCCCGCTGGTGAGCCTGAATCGCTAAGTGTGACACCCTTTATGAACGTCTTCACCAGCATCGCAGGTGGGACTAGGTTTTCCCAACGACCGCAGAGGTTGTTATACAGATCGCTGATGAGTTGTGTTTGGAATCACAGATCGCTGATGAGTTGTGTTTGGAATCTAACTAGCGATCACATAGCGATCGCACTAGCAATCTCGCCAGGTTAAGTCGTTGTTGTGATCGCTAGTGCGATCGCTAAGTGTGGCAGTGCCTTTAGACCTTCTTGTTGGTCAGCCTGAGTTTGGACTTCAGCTGTGGTTTCTTCACTGTTGTTCAGCTTAGTAGGAGATAACTTTTTGATTAGTGGCTGAGGCTGATGGGAATGCCTTCTCCCTTTTAGTATGGCTCAGAACATTCCTGGATGCCGACAATAGCACTTGCATGGCTCTTGCATACTGGTCCAGTGTTGAAGTAGCTGTTGATACTCAAGTCTTTATTTAGGAGCTTGGTGAAGTATACTTTGTTGTTTGTACATCTCACTATTGGTTTCGTGTTCCCCTCACACACATATTGTGTCATCCTGTTAATTTGCTTTGTGGTGCAGTTTACTTTATTCCCTGTCATTCTTTACCTGTGGTTTCCACTACTGTTCACCTCCTGGGGTCGGGGTTGGGGGTTTAGCTCAGGGCTTAACATGAGATAGGGACAGGTCTGTGACTTGGGCATCCCTACCATCAAGGGTACTCCCAAGTTAAGGAAAGACAGTGCTCCCCCTAATCTGAGGGGCAGTTCAGGGGCCCAGGTTCCTCATATCCTGGTTTCCCATTGCTTCCCGTGACATTATAGTCGTCCCAAAACTTTATCTTCCATGGATCCCATAGCTTCTCTGACTAGACAGTTGGAGGCTCTATCTATCCAGGTTACAGAGCTAAAAGGGGTGGTACAGCAACAGGCCTTGTCAGCTTCTGCAGTGCAGTCCGAAGCATCGACTAGGTCATCTGAACCAAAATTGGCCTTTCGAGAGCGGTTTTCAGGAGATCGCAGTAAGTTAGTTTCTTTCCGTGAATCCTGCAAACTGTATTTCTATCTCCGTCCTCTCTCTTCTGGGGGAGAGGCTCAGCGTGTGGGTATAGTGGTCTCATTGCTATGTGGGCTTTTTCTCTACCCTCCAATTCTCCTGTGTTTGAATCAGTGGAATTTTTTTCTCTACTCGGCCTTATCTATGACGATCCTGATAAACTGGCTTTGACCGAGTCCAAGATTCATTCTCTCGTTCAGGGGAACCGGCCAGCTGAGGATTATTGTGCTGAATTTCGCCACTGGTCCGTGGATACTCAGTGGAACGACCCTGCTCTTAGCTCTTAGGAGTCAGTTTTTGCAGGGGGTTTCTGAGAGGATCAAGCAGGTTTTGGTGATGTATGAGACTCCCGTCTCTCTGGAGATTGCCATGGCACTTGTACAGTAGTCCGTATTGACCGCCATTTTCATCAAAGGTCTCAGGAGACGAAATCAGTATGGGAGGGGGCAGCAACTATAGCAACCACTGGAACCTCTGTAGAGCCAATGCAGATCACTGGGACGTCGCATGAGAATAAGAAACCCTTTTTCTCTAAAAGAGGGGGGTCTGTTTGTGCTGCGGCAAGAAGGGACATTATATTAACGCTTGTCCCATACCTAAAAAAAGGGATGCCAGCGGAAAACTGGTAGGCTCAGGGTGTTTGGAGGATCCCAGCCTGAGCCTAATTATATCCTCCATGATGGCGTCTCAATGTATTCTCCCCGCAAAGGTAATAATCGGGGATCAGGATGTTTCTGTTGAGGTTTTTCTGGATAGTGGTTCCATGGCGAATATTATTGGTGAACATTTCGCCCACACATCCGGGTCAAGAGTCGACAAACTTCCTAGTCCTATACGGATTGTGGCCATTGATGCATCTCCAATCTCTCAAGGGGTTTTAAGGAGTGTGTACCGGATTTGGAACTCCGCATTGGGGTCTTACATTCGGAGCATTTAATGTGCAATGTGCTAAAGAAACTACCTGCACAGGTGGTTTTGGGGTTTCCTGTGTTGTCGGTTCACAATCCAGTAATTGACTGGAAGACACAGGACATAGTCCAGTGGAGTGCATTCTGCAAAGAGAACTGCCTTGGCATGTGTATTTCTGCTGTGATTCCTAGTATCCCTGAACCTTTACTGGAGTATTCTGATGTATTCTCTGAAAAGGGGTGTAAGGAGTTGCCCCCACACCGGCACTGTGACTGCACTATAAGCTTGAAACCAGGGGCCAAACTTCCTAAATGCAGAATGTATAATTTGTCCGGTCCGGAGAGACAAGCTCTTAAGGAGTACATTACTGAGAGTTTGAGCAAGGGTCATATTAGACTATCGTTGTCTCCAGTGGCAGACGGTTTCTTCTTTGTCAAGAAGAAAGATGGCAGATTACGTCCGTGTCTGGACTATAGGGAGCTTAACCAGATTACAGTTCGTGATCCGTACCCTTTGCCGCTGATTCCGGATCAGGTGCCAAATGGTTTACTAAACTTGACCTCAGGGGGGCGTACAACCTCATAAGAGTCCATCAGGGGGATGAGTGGAAGACAGCTTTTAATACTCCTGAGGGTCACAAATTTAGTAATGCCTATTGGTTTAACCAACGCGTCAACAGTTTTTCTTCATTTTATAAATGATGTATTCGCTCACCTCTTAGGTAAATTTGTGGTTGTTTATTTGGATGACATACTCATTTATTCACTTGACCGCAATTCACACATGGAGCATGTTAAACAGGTGTTGCAATTGCTCAGGGAGAACAAGCTATACGCCAAGCTTGAAAAGTGTTTTTTGCTGTACAAGAATTACCGTTTCTGGGATACATCATTTCCACCTCGGGGTTTAGGATGGATCCCGCTAAGTTGCAAGCTATGTTAAATTGGAACCTTGGGTTTTTCAAATTATTACAGGAAGTTCATCAAAAACTTAGTATGGGTTCTAGGTATAAGCGTGTGGCTGACTGTAGACGTGTGCCTGGTCCGGACCTGAATGTGGGTGATTTGGTGTGGTTATCCACTAGGAACATCAAACTCAAGTTACCATCACTTAAGTTGGGTCCCCTGTTATGTTTAGGTAGCTGAGGAGGACAGGAGCAAAAAACCGCCAAAGCAGCCAGACACCAGAGAGGCTGGGATCTAATGGGTTGCAGATCCCTAAACTAACTGCACAATTAGAAGTAGCCGTGGAGCGTACCTACGGTGATCCTAGACGCCTCGGCACAGCCGGAGAGTTAGCTACACCTAAAGACAGAAAGAGGAAAGCTAACTGCCCCGGAGTAGAGCCCTCAAAGAAATAGGAAGCCCCCAAACATGTAATGGTGGTTAGACAAGAGGAAAACACGAACACAGACAGAAAATAGAATGAGCAAACGTTGGGGCCCAAATCTGTCTAGATAGTAAAGTGCAGTAGAGAAATACTGTCTGCAACCCAACAAAACCCTAGTAAAAATACCAAAACTTCTGATTACAAAAAACCTGAGACCACACGATCTCGACCACCTATATCAGATTTCTGGTGTGACACACAGCTACCCATCAATAAAAAATATCACAGGAACTGAACACAAGTGCAAATACTAAAAGAGAACAGAGGGCAGCGCAAGCCCCCAAAGGGGACCCGGCTGAAGTCCAAAGCAAGGCAGCAAGAAAAACAAGGAAAATCCAACCACAGAAAAAAAAACAGAAAGTCACTTATCTCGATAGCAGGAAAGCAAGCTGAATTCCAACCAAGACCTGGAAGTAACAATTGATTACCAGCGAGGCTCATGGGAGGTCAGCTCACTTATATCAGGCCAGTCCGTCCCACCTGACAACCATTCCTCAATTGGTTCAATACCCTCAGCAACCACCGGAGGGAGCCTCAGCTCCGAAGTCGTCTCCAACACATTCACAACAGTCCCCGCTTTATCGGTCCGTTCAGAATCTTGGCCGTCATTAACCCACTGGGATTCCAATTGGACTTACCTGCTGTGTACAGGATTTATAATGTTTTCCATAAGTCTCTTCTGAAGAAGTTTGTGGGTTCAGGGGATGTGACTCCCACTCATCTGCTGCCAGTCATAGTGGATGGCTCTTTAGAGTTTGAGGCATCTAGGGTTGTTGACTCTCGTATCATTCGCCGTTCTCTACAATATCTGGTGCATTGGTGAGGCTATGGTCCAGAGGAGAGGACTTGGGTGCCAGCAACAGATATCCATGCTGATCGACTAGTCACTGGTTTTTATCATCGTCACCATAATAAACCAGTTCCGCAGCGTCCTGAGGTTCCTCGTAGAGGGCGGGATATTATCATGCCGGCTTCGGACGCTGTTCACACTGGGGAGTCTGTTGTGCAGTCTTAGACCTTTAAGTTGCTCAGCCTGAGTTTGGGTGTCACAGTGAGACACAATCCAATGGGTGGTCGGTCACCAAACAGCGCAACACTCACACAACAGGATGGTATCGGGGAGAGGAAGGCCCTACCAATAGGGAATGAGGGATGGTCACCACCTGATCCCCCACCACCATCAGGATACCTCATCCCTCGCTGTCACCTACCACTGCCCTGGCTAGTGCACTGGCCAGCGTAGGGCGCTAGCCTTGCCACTATAGATAATACCACACAGGGGACAGTGACAAACATGAAAGGGACAGGGAAATAAACACTTAGCTTAACAACTCTGCTGCAAAGCACTGCACAGCCAAAGAAAGGCAGCAGGACCATGAACTCCACGAAACCAGCAGATTCACCATTGCAAGCAGAGAGCTCCTTACTCCAGGTTTGGTCAACATAGATTGCTCTATCACCGATAGTCAGCTGATGCATCAGGTGACCTTTTAATGGATGGTGGGAATGGTCACTGCACACATCAGCTGACACAGCAGCACTGCAATTACACCAGATTGCCAGCTGGGAAAAACTGACATTAACCCCCGCTGGCCTGAAAGGAAAAAAGATCACAGGCCTGCACAAAGCTGGAATGGCCTACAAAACCATACGCAAGATGCTGGGTGAGAAGGAGACAACTGTTGGTGCAATAGTAAGAAAATGGAAGAAATACAAAATGACTGTCAATCGACATTGATCTGGGGCACCATGCAATATCCCACCTCGTGGGGTATCCTTGACCATGAGGAAGGTGAGAGATCAGCCTAATACTTCATGGGGGGACTTGTTAATGATCTCAAGGAAGCTGGGACCACAGTCACCAAGAAAACCATTGGTAACACATTACACTGTAAAGGTTTAAAATCCTGCAGTGCTCGCCAGGTCCCCTTGCTCAAGAAAGCACATGTACAGGCCCGTCTGAAGTTTGCCAATGAACACCTGGATGATTCTCGTGCGAGTCTCTCGCATGAACACTCGGCACTGCCGCTGGCACTCGGACCGGAGCGTGCGGGTGCATAGAAATACATGTAGCCGCACACTCCGATCCCGAGTGCCGGCGGCAGTGCCGGGTGTTCATGCGAGAGACTCACACGAGAATCGTGCGAGTTTCTCGCATGTGTGACACCGGCCTTACTCTGACTTGGTATAGCCACTTATATTTACCTATATATGATTTGTCAATTATATGTCCAATTTTGGACTAAATTGCACTGTGCACTTTATTTTCTGATACATATTGTTCATATGTGGGATTTTTCATTTTTAACATAGTAACATAGTAACATAGTTATTAAGGTTGAAGGAAGACTTTAAGTCCATCTAGTTCAACCCATATCCTATCCTAACCTGCCCTAACATATTGATCCAGAGGAAGGCAAAAAAAAAACCCAAGTGGCAAACAGCAAGCTTCACATTGGGGAAAAAAATTCCTTCCCGACTCCACATACGGCAATCAGACTAGCTCCCTGGATCAACGCAGAATCTAGGAAACTAGTGAATATAGCCTGTAATATTATACTTTTCAAGAAAGGCATCCAGTCCCTTCTTAAATTTTAGTAAGGAATCACTCATTACAACATTAGACGGCAGAGAGTTCCATAGTCTCACTGCTCTTACAGTAAAGAATCTGCGTCTGTGATTATGGCTAAACCTTCTTTCCTCCAGACGTAGAGGATGCCTCCTTGCCCCCGTCACAGGTCTAAGAGTAAAAAGATCATTAGAAAGGTCTTTGTACTGTCCCCTCATATATTTATACATTGTAATAAGATCACCCCTAAGCCTTTGTTTTTCCAAACTAAATAACCCCAAGTGTAATAACCTGTCTTGGTATTGCAGACCCCCCAGTTCTCTAATAACCTTGGTCGCTCTTCTCTGCACCCGCTCCAGTTCAGCTATGTCTTTCTTATACACCGGAGACCAGAACTGCACACAGTATTCTAAGTGTGGTCGCACCAGTGACTTGTATAGAGGTAAAATTATGTTCTCCTCATGAGCATCTATGCCTCTTTTAATGCATCCCATTATTTTATTTGCCTTGGCAGCAGCTGCCTGACATTGGCCACTAAATGTGAGTTTGTCGTCCCCCCATACACCCAGGTCTTATTCAGTGACAGTTTTGCCCAGTGTTTTACAATTAAGCACATAATTATATATCTTGTTTGTTCTACCCAACTGGTGGCTATAAAAATCATATTCTGATGGTATTTGACCTATCTACTTTATATAATATTTCCTTTATATGGTTGATTTTGACGTATTGCACTATGCAATTTATTTACATCTCTGAGGAATATTAATTTTTTGGGATAACTATCCTTAATGATTAGAGTGATATATTACCAGTAGCAGCGCTATATACATCTTTTTATGATTTAGGATTAATTTTGATTATATTGATGTGCATTGTTGTACAAAACTTTTTTTTATTTAATCTGTGATACCTTCCTTACTCTATGTGACATCTAGGCGTAGCCTTTTCCCTTGTATTATGTATTATACATTATGTATTAAATTTTGATTTTTTTTTTATCAATTTTTTGTAACAATAAAAACCTACTTTTTATAATTGCTCTTGGTCCATATTTCCTTGGGTATCTGTGTTAAAATTAGTCTTCATGTATGTCAGGGCCCACTACAACCATTTTTGCTTGTAAGCACTGTTTAGGGGTGGCTGAACAGTAGGTTTATGCACAACTGCAAGCCTCTGTAGGATCCTACATCTTGAGGTTTGTGGGATTCCAGAGACACCAGCCGCTTCAAATACCTGTTTGCTGCTTTGTAATGGTATTTTAACAGCTGCAGTCTTAATCCATTGAATTTGTCTGGCTGAAACCTTCTTCATCATGACATTATCTGCAGGAACCCATCTGTATTCTGTATCAGTCACAAATCACTTCATTTCACATTCTTGAGTTTTCAGGAAATATCTAATTGTTGCAGATTTCATACTGGAAATTGAAAGTGCATTTACACTGCAGAATTATCATTAACAAGAGTTCTTAGATACGATGATCATACTTTCTAAACAGGCTACTGATCACCCGACAAAGTAAAATACTTGTTCATTGGGTGAAATTATATTTTGGGTTTCCCAGAAGATCATCATTCTAGGCAGTGCAACGTCTTGTGTAAACCGGACTTACCCTGCCGAGAACAATGAGAACCTGTGCACACTGAATAATCTGTTTAGTGCGATGTGATGTGCGGTCTGCAAGTGTGTAAATAGGGTGTTAAACAATTGTTGAAGAGCAAACAAGTAGCTAACCTTATTACCTTTGGTGCCACAGATCACATAATATAAGAGGACCTTGAGTCTCACAATAGGCTTACATTTCCTGACCTGTAGTGATCACTTCTAAAGCCCCCGTCTCACATAGCGATATCGCTAGCGAGATCGCTGCTGAGTCACTAGTTTTGTGACGCAGCAGCGAGCTCACCAGCGATATCACTGTGTGTGACATTCAGCGACGATCAGCCCCCCTGCCGGGTATCGCTGATTGTCGCTGAAAGGCCAGGACATTTTTTTGATCGCTGGTCTCCCGCTGACAGGCATGCATCGCTGCGTGTGACAGGCGGGAGACCAGCAATCCGCTGGTAACCAAGGTACACAGCGGGTTTCCAGGCACGGGGCTGTGCCTAGAAACCCACTGTGTACCTTGGATACCAGCACCCTGAAGCAGGGAGCTGGTAACCAAGGTACACAGCGGGTTTCCAGGCACGTGCAGGCCTGGAACCCGATGTGTACCTTGGTTACCAGCTCCCTGCATCAGGGCGCTGGTATCCAAGGTACACTGCGGGTAACTAAGCAATGTTACCCGCAGTGTCGCTTGTACTGATCGCTGCCTGAGCTGCCTGTTTGTCAGCTCAGCAGCGATAATGTAGCGATACACCAGCGATCCTGATCGTTGTCGGGATCGCTGGTGTATCGCTATGTGAGACCCAGCCTTAAACAGTCATCTCATTATCATCACATGCAGGATTATAATGAAAGATAACACTTCTGTTTTAAAGTCATCATATGATCTTAATCACCCCCTGCTCCTAAACAGACCATTTGTCCTAATAAAGGCCCCGTCTCACATAGCGACACACCAGCGATCCCGACAACGATCAGGATCGCTGGTGTGTCGCTACATGATCGCTGCTGAGCTGCCAAACAGGCAGCTCAGGCAGTGATCAGGACAGTGACACTGCGGGTAACGTCGCCTAGTTACCCGCAGTGTACGTTGGATACCAGCCTGCTGATGCAGGGAGCTGGTAACCAAGGTACACATCTGGTTTCCAGGCGAGGCGCGGTGCCTGGAAACCCGATGTGTACCTTGGTTACCAGCTCCCCTGCAGCAGCGCGCTGGTATCCAACGTACACATCGGGTTTCCAGGCACAGCCCCGCGCCTGGAAACCCGATGTGTACCTTGGTTACCAGCTGATCGCTGGTCTCCTGCCTGCCACACTCAGCGATGCGTGCTGGGCAGAGGGAGACCAGCGATCAAAAAAAAGTCCTGGCATTTCTGACACGACCAGAGATTCACAGCAGGGGCCTGATCGCTGGTACGTGTCAGACATAGCGAGATCGCTACTGAGATCGCTGTTTAGTAGCGATCTCGCTAGCGATCTCGCTATGTGAGACGGGGCCCTAAGACCAATCAGTGACTGGGATGTTTCTTAGCATCAAAATCAAAGGAACTTTTGTTTTTTTCAGTGCTGAGAAATACAGTATGTAACACTGTTTATATGTTTAAACTCTGAACAACTTACATTTTTATGTTTAGGGAAACTGCATCTCAGGAAATGAATGCATCAGACTTTTGCAACAAGATAATATATTTGTATGCTTTTAAACTTGAACTAAGGTATGATCACAAGTTGCATTTTTGCAGCTTTCTTTGCGGCACCAAAAACCAGAGTTGTGTCAGGAAAATTGCGTACAATACTCCACAGCAATAACAGCGTTTGTTGCAGCGTTTTTACTTGCATTTTCAATCCATTAATTTCAATGGGTGATAAGTGCTTCAAAAATGCTGAAATACTGTAGTTGACATGCTGTGACTTGGAAAAAACGCAACATTGCTCAAAATATATGCGGAAATAGAAAACACAGCATGTGCATGATATTTTAAAAATCTCATTGATTATTCTGGTTCTGTAAAGTGCTACATATTTTACACACAAAAGTCACTGCAGAAAATACAGTAACACTAGTTTCATGTACAGTAGGCGAGGGCAATTAGTGTTCCCTAGATGCCACGTGAGGGCCATTGAGCAGAATTCAGTCTGTTGTCTGCAGATACTGCTAATACTTCGTTGCAGCTAATCAAGACTATCATTTACTGTTTTTTTTTATAAAGTTCATAAAAATAAATAATTACCTAATGATGCTTTTGCTATTCAGCCATTATATCTTGACCAACAGCTCCCCCACACAGTATGAGGTCCTCGACTCAATATTATGTTCCCATAGCCCTCCCATACAGTATTAGGTGCAATTCAATGACATCAACGTTCCTGCCACGCTGATTGTCAGATACACAGGCCCAATGGTTTAATTGGGCGCTGGCAGTTCCCTATTCCACAATTGTTGAAATCAAAACATTGTGCCGGGAAATCACAATACTATTTGGCACCAAACTCCCTCAACTCAATGTCAGGGCTACACTGCTTTCCAGCCTTCTGGCTGGGGGAGTTGGGAGACATAGTTGTTAACCGAACAATTATTCTCCTGAGAGCCATTTTAAGTCACCCATACACATTAGACTAACATCGACCAAATTAACAAATAATAATAGAATAATTAACAAATAACAACGAATAATTAACAAAATACACCTGCAAAGGCTTCCTAAGCGTTTAAAAAGGTCCCTTAGTCTGTTTCAGTAGGCTCCACAATCATGGGGAAGACTGCTGATTTGACAGATGTCCAGAAGGCAGTCATTGACACACTCCACAAGAAGGGTAAGCCACAAAAAGTCATTGCTAAAGAAACTGGCTGTTCACAGAGTGCTGTAGCCAATCATATTACTGGAGAGTTGAGTGGAAGGAAAAAGTGTGGTAGAAAAAGGTGCACAAGCAACCGAGATAACCGCAGCCTTGAAAGGATTCTTAAGAAAAGGCCATTCTAAAATTTGGGGGAGATTCACAAGGAGTGGATGTGCTGCTGGAGTCATTGCTTCAAGAGCCACCACACACAGACATATCCAGGATATGGGATGCAAGTGTTGCATTCCTTGTGTCAAGCCACTCATGAACAATAGTCATTTCCAGAAGTGTCTTACCTGGGCCGAGGAGAAAAAGAACTGGACAGTTGCTCAGTGGTTCATGGTGTTATTTTCAGGTGAAAGTAAATTTTGCATTTCATTTGGAAATCAAGGTCCAAGAGTCTGGAGGAAGAATGGAGAGGCACACAGTCCAAGCTGCTTGAGGTCTAGTGTGAAGTTTCCACAATCAGTGATGGGAGCTATGTCATCTGCTGGTGTAGGTCTACTGTGTTTTATCAAGACCAAAGTCAGCACAGCCATCTACCAGGAAATTTTAGAGCACTTCAAGCTTCCCTCTGCCAACAAGCTTTTTGAAGATGGAAATTTCATTCTCCAGCAGGACTTAACACCTGTCCACACTGCCAATACCTGGTTTAAAAACAACAGTATCACTGTGCTTGATTGGCCAGCAAACTCACTTGAGCTTAACCCCATAGAGAATCTATGGGGTATTGTCAAGAGGAAGATGAGAGACACCAGATCTAACAATACAGATGAGCTTAAGGCTGCTATCAAAGCAACCTGGACTTCCATAACACCTCAGCAGTTCCAAATGCTGATCGCCTCCATGCCACGCCGTATTGATGCAGTTTGATGCAAAAGGAAACCCAACCAAGTATTGAGTGCATTTATTGAACATATATTTCAGTAGGCCAACATTACAGTTTGGAGCCCACCGTGGGGGCCGTTATACAGTGCGAGAGCTAATCCGGGGGCTATTATATAGTTTGAGGGCTACTGTGGAGTCTATCATAAAGTGTGGAGACTACTGTGGAGGCCATTATATATTGTGGGAGCCACTACTCAGTGTGGGTTCTATTGTGATGGCCATTTTACAGTGTGAGGTCTACTGTGAGTGTCATTATACTGTATTTTGGGGAGCAGTGGGGACATCATACTGTGTATAGGGGAGCTGTGGGTGCATTATACTATCATTGGGGAGCCATGGGCCTGTCATTCTGTGTATAAGGGACTGAGGGACACTTTGTGGGTCATTATACTGCAATTTGGGGGAGCAGTAGGGGCATCATACTGTGTATAGGGGAGCTGTGAGCCTATCATACTGTTTATTGGGGAGCTGTGGGCCCAGCACACTGTGAATAGGGTAACTGTAGGTCCACTGTATTGTGTATAGAGTAGCTGTACATTGGGGGACTCACGGGACATTATTAAATGTTAAATGGGCAGCTTTATTGTTACAGGCGCACTCAGAGTGCAGTGACCGTCAAAAGTGAACAGTGAGCATTATTACCTTCTAAGGGCAAAAGTTTTGCACTGTTTTCTAAGGCACTTGAACAGGGCATTAATATTTCCTAGGGGGCAATTTTACCATCTACAGGGCACAAAGGAGGCATTATTGCTAATAGGGACACATATGGCAGCAGCGGCTCAGCTTTAGTGTATCAGTAGGATGAGAAATTTGTGCAGGTTGGGAATAGATGAGGGCGGTGCTGGAAATGCGAGAAGTCAAATGTGTCTTTGTTGTATTAACTACAGACGGGTAGTGGATGGAAGAGGTAGTCATATCAGTCTGGGCCAGATGGAAAAAAAGAGAAAAGTGAGTGACTCCATCAGAAAGAACGTCAGCTGTAAGTCACCAATGTGACACTGAGTCACTTCTCACAGACAAGCCGTGAGTCGGGATAGTCAAGGAGTCCGAGGTCAAAAGCCAGGAGGGTACGTTATAAACAGAGGGAAGAGACAAAGGTGTAGTCAGATAACAGTCCAAGGTCAAAACACCAGGAGGATAGCGGATCAGAGCAAAGGTGTTAAACAGGCAGAGGGTGACAGCGAGGTCCAAGGTGAGGCAATGAAAGATCATCATGCAAAACACTAGGCACAGAGAAAACCAACCACACTTAGCTGAAGCTATGTCTGGCAGAAACCTGGGACTGACAGCCCAGCTAAGTAGCTGGTCTATCACCTGGGACAGGAAAAACCTAGAGACAGCCCAGCACCTCCCAGTTTCAGTTTGGATGGCCGAGCTGTCAATCAAAACACTGACAGCTCAGCACACCCCTGCACAAGACTGGACAGCTGAACTGTCAAAGTACAAAAAGCTTCAGCACGCCCTTGTACCAGATTGGACAGCTGAGCCATCAAGAACTGCATCCCAGACACACTGAGCGGTGTAATCGTGACAAACATCTATAACTGTACTGTAATCTTTTATATGTTCTGCAGAACTGGTATTTACCACTATATGGTCACTATATGACTATAATATCGGTGTTAGTCTTTGTGAAGATTTATTTTCAGTAATAGCATGGTCATCTGCTGAGGTTTCCCTATACCCACAATTAGCATACAACACCATAGTTATAATCAGGGTTACTGGTTAGGTGGCCCCTCAGATGTTTTTCCGCCTCTGAGCGGAACCCCTAGCTACGCGTCTGCTTCTACAGATTCAAAAACTTAATCTTGGGATAAAAGCTAAAGATAATCAGGGGATGTGAAGGGAAATTTGGAAGCTATTCGTTATCAAAAGTAAAAATAGTAACTTAAAACAGAATGTAACCAGATTGATCTTCAATACAGGAATGGTCCAATAAAAAGTGGAGCAAGTGTGTAAGACTGAACTCATAAACAGATATTTAGAGAACCATACGAGTATGTAACATGGATGCCAAGACCTTAATGACAATAAGCAATCCAGCCAGGGGGAAGCCAATGTGTAACAAGTACCCTCTACAGTGAAGTAAGTCACCCTTAAATGTATCCATATTTTATAGTACCTTATTAGTGATGAGCAAGTAAACTCGTTGCTCGGATTTTCCCGAGCATGCTTGGGTGATCTCCGAGTATTTTGGCGTGCTTGTAGATTTAGTTTCTGTCCATGCAGCTGCATGATTTATGGCTGCTGGACAAGACTGAATACATGTGAGGAATGCCTGTTTTTTAGGGAATCCCCACATGTATTCAGGCTGTCTAGGAGCCATAAATCATGCAGCTGCGTCTACAGAAACTAAATCTCCGAGCACACCAAAATACTCGGAGATCACCAGAGCGTGCTCGGGGGAAAAACCCGAGCGACGAGTATACACGCTCATCACTATACCTTATTCTTATTGTAAATGTGTAGCCCTGGTACACAATACCAGGAGGATGAGTGGAGAGGTAACAGTTAAGGTCTCTTCATGACATCATGTACACTTCTGACACACCCAGCAGGGGTGTGGAAGGGAGTGATTTAGTCAGTCAGTGTCTGGACTTCAGAGTGAGAAGTCAGTTTCCTGTCCTTGGACAGAGTAGACGTGTCCAGTTTAAGTCTATCATCAGTTCAGAAAGTGGAGTCTGGTGTAGGTGTCTGTATACACCTTAGTCTAGTCAGAGCTGTGCCCCACTGGAAGAAAGACTGAACTATCTATTAAGAGACAAGCAAGGCGAAGGGCAAAGTGGAAGGAAGATAATTGGAAAAGTGCTTTTGACTTGGAAAAGTCCTGCACGTTGCAACCGGTTACTGGGGACCGAAGGATCACTATTGTACAGCATAGTGAAGAGAAAACCAGGAATCTACCGGACCCTAGGTCGCGGCAGACAAGCCCCTTATAGTCAGAACGTAGCTGGAGTCAGAGGGTGTGAAGACTTTGAGTTAGTGCACGACAAGAAAAGGATTCAGCTCCCTCGCAGGAAGGCTTCTAACACAAATTTGACTGGGCAGAACAGCTAAAGATTAGCTGGAATCATAGAGAGGACTACGCTTCAGGCTGGTCGTACTCAGCTTCATTGGAAAGTAAAGGAGGCCCCTAACTTGCTTAGCTGTTGCCTCAAAGCTCATCCTCCATCAACCCCATCAGCCTCCCTGGGACCTGCCTTATCATCTTGCAAGTAAAGGTATGGAAAGACGTTGACTGTGTGAGACTGAGTTATTATTGCATGCCTGCACAATCCCTACCTAACTACCGACCTGAGGGAAGAGTCCCACCTGTAGGGGACCCGACATCTAGCTGCCTCACCATCCCCTCAGAGATCTACAGCAGCGCTGGTACTAATTACCAGAATACTACAGGTGGCGTCACGAACTGTACATAAATCAATCCCCTGTAAATATATCCCCAACATACGCCAGACCGCCCGGGCCACAGACCGAGCCACAGCTACCTGTGACAAAATCCCCATAGACTTCTACGGGCTCGGCTCTGAGTACCCCATTGCCCTGGTAACCCACAATTGTGGTGGCGGGTCGACACAACTTTTGGCGTCACGAACAGGATACGAAACTTGCAGCATTGCGAGCCCTGTGTGCCTGTGGATTGTTTTTGTGAAAAAGGACTGTTTGCACTTTTGGCGCCAAAATCGCCATCTTTGTCGCCATATTCGCGCCCTCAGGCGCTGGAGAAGAAGGTGGGCGTACCTGAAAGAGCGCGCAAAGTCTTGGACACGCCCCCGGCTCTGACTCAGCGGCAGGTCCTGCAACAGGAAGTGAACGCTCTGACATCAGAGCGCCTGCGACGAAGGTCCTGTTCTCACTGCGGTGCCTGTGAAGTAGCAGCATCTGAAACCGGTAGGCTCCGTTTAACCAAGGGGGCGCTAAGATGTCACAACAACCGGCTGACAGTGCGGCCCCAGCCGGAGGCCCCAATCCCGCACCGTCTGGTATTGTAGCGCCAGATGGGGGCGCAGGCCCTGCACCCAGTCCGGTAGTCCCGATCATGCCACTAACGCTCCCATATATGCCTGGGGCGAAATGGCTTCCCCAATACAGCGGTGGGCCAGGCACATTAGCAGGCTTCAAGCGGAAGTTATGCAGCATCCTAGAAATGTACTCCATGCCTGAGAGACAAAAAGCTGCTGTGCTAATAGGGCAGCTAACTGGCGCTGCTGAGAGGGAAGTGGAGACTTGGGATACCGTTGATCAGGAGTCGGTGCCTGCGATCTTCCTGAAGCTTCATGCCATATTTGAAGACCGCACAGAAACGGATCTCCGGATGGCCTTCTATCACTGTTCACAACAGCCAGGTGACAGCATCCGGGACTATGCTTGCCGACTACAGGGAGCCCTGAGAGCCCTCAAGCAAATTAACCATTTAAATGCTATCGACGAGAATAGAATGCTGAAAGAACAATTTATACAGGGATTGAGATCCCCAGAGGAACGCAGAACTGTAAATTGGTGGTCCTTAGATCATCCGGATGCTACCTTTGATGCCCTAAAGGACATGGCAATAAAAGGGCTGCGGCCCCTGGGCAAACCTGAGGTGGCCACCCAACATCATCAGGGTGAAGTCACTCTGGAACCGGCAGTAACCCCCTGTTCCCCGCTAGTGGCAGAAACCAAAACGCAGGTGACACCTCCTAGTGAATTGGACTGTCTGCGCTCAGAGGTGCGCCAGCTGACTAAAAATCTGGCCGCTGTGATGAGTGCCCTACAGCTGCGGAAAGAAGAGGAAGGGAAGATCTTGTTAGCTGACTGCCCAGAGGACGTTCCGTGGATGCACCGGAGAAGAAAGAAGACGTCGCCCCCCCGGAGGAGGACAACGCCACCCCCAGGAGCAACCTCTGATCAACACCCTTCTCGTCGAGAGATCATCTGTTATCGCTGCAACCGGAAAGGTCATCTGTCTACGCAGTGTCCTTTAAACGGGCAGAACCTGGGTCCAAGGGCCAACACCCAGGAGAATACCCGTCAGGCCCCCTAGACTGGAACCGCAGGTATGTGGGCGGGCGACCCTACCTGTCTATTATCCTAGATGGTATTGCTGTTCCAGCCTTGTTAGACACTGGGTCCCAGGTGACCCTAATACCTGATGCTCTATATACCAAGTACTGGTCAATGGACAGTCTTAAACCTCCGAGCCTTGACTTTACTGTGTATGCTTCGAATGGTCTTCCTGTAGAAGTACTCGGAACAAAATGTGTAGATGTAAAGGTGGGCAGAGAGGAGTTGAAAGACCAAGGGCTTCTGGTAGTAAAGACTGTAAATGAGGAGAACGGTCTAAATATAATTTTGGGTACTAACATTATCGGTAATTGTTTGGGAGAAGTTGTGTTCTTGCTCCAACAGCTCGCTGAGATTGCCCGACCAAGGCAGAGAGGAGTAATCCAAAGAGAGATCCGGGCCCTGGTGTGTCAGCAGCAAGCGAAGCTTACCGACGGCGAAATTGGTAATGTACGGGTCACTGACTCAGATCCTATTGTGATACCCCCAATGAGTGAAATGATCATTTGGTGCAGGGCAGCCATAGGTCTGAGAGGACAGAATTACCAAGCTGTAGTAGAACCCCACCATTCAGAACATAGACCTACACTTATGACTGCTAGAGGAGTAGTAGAAGTGGTGAATGGAAGAGTACCTGTACGGCTTCTCAATTGGGGAGATGATGAGGTAAATTTACCCCGTTATGCAACCATTGCTAAACTTCATGCTGTTGATAATAATTCTATTCTCCCGGCTGAGTCCTTAGACTCCTGTCAAATAGAGGAGGACAATGACCCAGCAACCCAGGTGGCGGAATGGTGTCAGCAACTCCATGTTGGGACGGACACCACTCCCGCTCACCAGAAGCAAGGGGTATTACGGGTGGTGCAAGAGTACGCCCAAGTGTTTAGCAAAAATCCACTTGATTTTGGGACAATTAAGGGAGTACAACATCATATCCCTACTGGCAATCATCCTCCCATCAAAGAGCGGTATAGGCCCATCCTCCAGCTCATTATCAGAAAGCTAAAGAAATGTTGAATGATATGAAGAAAGCTGGGGTGATAAGGGATAGTTGTAGTCCCTGGGCAGCCCCTCTAGTTCTGGTTAAAAAGAAAGATGGTAGTATGAGAATGTGTGTGGATTACAGGCAGGTGAACCGCATAACACACAAGGATGCATACCCGTTACCACGCATAGAGGAATCATTAGCTGCTCTGAAAACGGCTAACTACTTTTCTACCCTTGATCTGACTAGTGGTTACTGGCAAGTGGCTGTGGCTGAGGAGGATCGTGAGAAAACGGCTTTCACCACCCCAATGGGGCTCTGTGAGTTCGACAGAATGCCGTTTGGGCTCAGTAGTGCCCCAGGAACATTTCAGAGAGTGATGGAAAACTGTCTGGGACATCTCAATTTTGAAACCGTGCTGCTATACCTAGACGACGTTATCGTGTATTCCAAGACATATGAGGACCATCTGAAGCACCTGGCAGAAGTGTTTGAGTCCCTGTCCAGGTACGGGATGAAGTTGAAACCCTCAAAATGCCATCTACTCAAGCAGAAGGTACAATACTTGGGGCACATCGTCAGTTCGGAAGGAGTAGCGCCGGACCCAGAGAAAGTCACTGCCATCCAGAAGTGGCCGGAGCCGAAAAACCTTAAGGAAGTGCGACAGTTCCTGGGACTAACGGGTTACTACAGGAGATTCGTGAAAGATTACACGAAGAAGGCAGCTCCTTTACAGGACCTCCTGGTAGGACAATCCTTAAAGAGCAGAAACCCTCCCTTTAATTGGGGTAAAGAACAGGCTGAAGCATTCCAAAAGATGAAAGAGATCCTGACAGGTGATGAGATCTTAACCTATCCTGATTACAGCCAACCGTTCCTGTTGTACACCGACGCCAGTAATGAAGGGTTGGGAGCCGTTCTCAGTCAGAAGCAGAATGGACAAGAAAAAGTCATCGCATATGCCAGCAGAAAACTCAGGCCAACTGAAAGGAATCCGGAAAATTATAGCAGCTTCAAGCTAGAGTTTCTGGCGCTGGTCTGGGCCATCACTGAAAGATTTAAGCACTATCTGGCCTCCAATAAGTTCACGGCGTTTACAGACAACAACCCGTTAACGCACCTGGAAACCGCCAAGCTGGGCGCCATGGAGCAGCGATGGATGGCTCGGTTGTCCAATTACCAGTTTACTATCAAGTACCGGGCAGGTCGAAAGAATGCTAATGCTGATGCGTTGTCCCGAATGCCGCATGACTCTGACACGGAAGAAGAATCGGACGACCTGGAAGAAATTGAGCTACCCGCGTTCCATCGAAATGGGGTAGTCCACGAGCATCAAGTCCACAGAAAGCAGAATGGTGCAACATTAAATCCTTTACCCCATCATAGTTGGAAAGAGACTCAGGACAGTGATCCAGTGGTCAGCCGCATCAAGGAGTTGTTAAGACAGGAAGGCTCCTCTCTGGAAAAGGATGCACCTATGTCAGCCAAGCTCCTGTGGAACGAGAAAAGCAGGTTGTTCCTATACCGTGAGAAGTTGTGCAGAAGATACGTCAACCCCAGAACCCATGAAATGGTCTGGCAAATCGTGGTCCCCAAGGCAGACGTCCCAATGGTGTTGGAAGCGTACCACGATCAAGCAGGACACTTTGGCTGGAGGAAGCTGGAGACCCTGTTGAGATGCCGGTTCTACTGGGTAGGGATGCGCAGCTCCGTCGAGAGGTGGTGTCGGAACTGTGGACCCTGTGGTCTCCGAAGAAAGGACTACGGTAGTCAAAAGGCCCCCCTGCAACCTATCCGGACGACTCGTCCCCTGGAGATTGTGGCCCTGGACCACGTCAAACTGTCGCCGAGTAGATCTGGATACTCATACGCCTTGACCATGGTGGACCATTACTCCAGATTTCTGGTAGTCGTTCCAGTGAAAGACCAGACCGCAGTGACGGCCGCGAAGACCTTTCAAGCAAGCTTCTGCAGACCGCATGGGTATCCTGAGCAAGTCTTAACCGATCAGGGACCTGCTTTCGAAGCTGATTTATTCAAGGAATTCTGTCAAATGTACGGGTGCAAGAAAATAAGAACAACACCATATCACCCTCAAACCAACGGTCTTTGTGAAAAGATGAACCATATTGTCCTTGACTTGTTGAGATCCATACCGTTGGAAGACAGGAATCGATGGCCGGATTTACTGCCTGATTTGGTTGATTTGTATAATCATATACCTGTAAGCTCAACTAACTGCACTCCAGCCTATCTTATGAGAGCAAGGCCTGGAAAACTACCAATGGATCTAGAACTTGGAGTGGTAGAACCGGAGGCAGACGATGCCGTGGAGAACTGGGACGTCAATCGGCAAGAGCAATACAGAAGAGTACAAATCTGTGTGGAGGAAAGTCTTAATAAGGCACGGGAGAAACAGGAAGATGTTTACAACCGAAATGCTCCTGCCAAGCCTCTGATGCCTGGAGAGGTAGTATTAAAAAGAAAAAGAAAGATGCACAAACTGGATAATCAGTGGGAGCAAGAACCCTACGTCATACAAGATTCTAAATACGACAACAGAAAAGTTTGTGTCGTCAGTAAAGACGGAGGAAGAACAACAACCACTGTGTCCAGAGATCATTTGAAGTTGTGTCCAGAACACTTAAAGAGTTGTGAAAAGAACCCTGTCTTCAATCAAAGAGAAAGAAAGGAAGAGGTCCTACACACCGATCTGGGAGATTTTCCTGCGGATTGGCCCCGACTGGGAGATGCTGTGATAATTCCAGTGTTGCAGTTTTATCAGCCACAAGAGGAAGTTTTACCTCCAGTTGTGCCTGTGGTGCCAGTTGAGCCCGTCCAGGAGTTACCCATTCCAGCAACACCTCAACCTGTGGAACCTCAAGATGGATCATCTGAAGCAGCGCCCCATACTATGGGATCCCCTGGTGAAGCTGACTCACACCGCCCAGCCATCAGTACGCTTGCCAGATCCATAGAAAGGTTAAGGCAGTTCTATAGTTTGCCGTTACGCAGTGCAGACAGATCGCAACTTGTTATACCTGAAACTACACCACGTAGATCAGAGAGAGTCACAAAAGGGAAATTACCCATTAGATATCAGCAGTAGTTATAACGAATTGATGTAAATATATTGTGAAAAGTCTATATATATATGTGTTTTTCCCTATTATGTCTTCGTTTAACAATGGACTCAGAGGCTGAGGACTGAGCCAGCCCAAAAACTGTATCCTGTAAATAGTTGCACTTTGTGCCTTTTTAATGGTTTCACATGAAACCTTGACTCACCTCTGAACCAAAAACCCGTGTGGTGTGGCACTGAGTGAGGTCTGCATTTGGATGTCCTGCAGCCCACCCAGGACCCACGTTGAAGGTTTGGTGCGGGTCCTTCACAAGTATCTTGTATATATATTTATTAAATGCTATTTGATACTTTTGTATTTCTATATGTAAAATGTTATTGTTCGTAACGTTCAAGGTGTTCTCACCTCCCGGATGGGAAGAAGTTAATGTTTGTTGTTATGCATAAACAAAATTTTCTGTCTTCTTTATATTTTACAGCCCGGGAGTGCTGTCGTTTACCATGGGGGAATGTGTAGCCCTGGTACACAATACCAGGAGGATGAGTGGAGAGGTAACAGTTAAGGTCTCTTCATGACATCATGTACACTTCTGACACACCCAGCAGGGGTGTGGAAGGGAGTGATTTAGTCAGTCAGTGTCTGGACTTCAGAGTGAGAAGTCAGTTTCCTGTCCTTGGACAGAGTAGACGTGTCCAGTTTAAGTCTATCATCAGTTCAGAAAGTGGAGTCTGGTGTAGGTGTCTGTATACACCTTAGTCTAGTCAGAGCTGTGCCCCACTGGAAGAAAGACTGAACTATCTATTAAGAGACAAGCAAGGCGAAGGGCAAAGTGGAAGGAAGATAATTGGAAAAGTGCTTTTGACTTGGAAAAGTCCTGCACGTTGCAACCGGTTACTGGGGACCGAAGGATCACTATTGTACAGCATAGTGAAGAGAAAACCAGGAATCTACCGGACCCTAGGTCGCGGCAGACAAGCCCCTTATAGTCAGAACGTAGCTGGAGTCAGAGGGTGTGAAGACTTTGAGTTAGTGCACGACAAGAAAAGGATTCAGCTCCCTCGCAGGAAGGCTTCTAACACAAATTTGACTGGGCAGAACAGCTAAAGATTAGCTGGAATCATAGAGAGGACTACGCTTCAGGCTGGTCGTACTCAGCTTCATTGGAAAGTAAAGGAGGCCCCTAACTTGCTTAGCTGTTGCCTCAAAGCTCATCCTCCATCAACCCCATCAGCCTCCCTGGGACCTGCCTTATCATCTTGCAAGTAAAGGTATGGAAAGACGTTGACTGTGTGAGACTGAGTTATTATTGCATGCCTGCACAATCCCTACCTAACTACCGACCTGAGGGAAGAGTCCCACCTGTAGGGGACCCGACATCTAGCTGCCTCACCATCCCCTCAGAGATCTACAGCAGCGCTGGTACTAATTACCAGAATACTACAGGTGGCGTCACGAACTGTACATAAATCAATCCCCTGTAAATATATCCCCAACATACGCCAGACCGCCCGGGCCACAGACCGAGCCACAGCTACCTGTGACAAAATCCCCATAGACTTCTACGGGCTCGGCTCTGAGTACCCCATTGCCCTGGTAACCCACAATTGTGGTGGCGGGTCGACACATAAACTCTGAGCATTTTTTTTATATTTCTACTTGTTGATTGAACTGGAACTTAGCCCACAAGGAATTTCCAGGAAAGTAAGGCAACAGAGTGACAGAGTGGACATGATGTTGATGAGTCCTCAGATCTCTGAAAAAGATCAAGATGTCAAAATGTTAAAGAAAACCCCTAAAGATGTCAATTAGTAACTGATGGAAGACCTCAGGAGCAATGCAGAGGGCATCTCTTAGTATACAAACTTAGTGTTGAAATCACTTCATTTGCCTTCTTAATCTGGTTTACATAATAGGTCCAACAGAGATATTACATGCAAATACAATGAGCTCTCTTAATTCATTCAGTCACATTCACACAGTAGTATTTTGATCAGTATATCCTAAAAGTACCTGTAAGTAGGGATGAGCTGACCCGTGGATGTTCGGTTTCGTCGGGTTCAGACGAACTGTAGCCCAAATTTTGGTTCCGGTATCTGAACTTGATCCCAAACCCCAACCCAATATAACTCAATGGGGACCCGAAGTTCGGTGCTGTAAAATGGCTGTAAAATGGTCATAGTAAGAATTAGGGGGCTGCAAAAGGAAGCAAAATGGGAGTAAGAGCAGGACATTTGCCCTGCATTCAAATGTGGATACGAAAATGACTTAAAATAACAGAACAAAAAAAGACAAAATAATAATCTTTAACCAGGAGGCAGCTGGAGGAGGTGAAGGTGGACGTGACAGTGTAGGTTGAAGAGGTAGAGGAGGTAGCCAACACTGTTTTTGTGGGGTTTTTTTTTTGCTTTTGTTTAAAGAAATGACTTTAAAAAAATGGAATTAAAAAATAAATAAAAAATAATAATCTTGAACCAAGAGGCGGCGGTCCATGTGGAGGAAGAGGTGGAGGAGGTTGAGGATGAGGTGGAGGTGGTGGTATAGGTGGAAGAGAAGGAGGAGAAGATAGCCAACACATTTTTTTGTCTTTTAAATTTGGGGAGACCCCAAAACATTGGAAATGGCAAATAGAGCGAAGAAACTGCAGTGGAGTATAACAATGGTTGGGTGCAGCTGGTATACGTATTTAGTCTGCCAAAGGTGCGGACAAGTCCTGTGGGATCCACGCCTAGTTCATTTTAATGAATGTGAGCTTGCTAATGTTGGCTGCTTACAGGCCCCTGTCGTGCTAAACACATGTTCTGACAGTACACTTGCTGTAGGGCAGGCCAGCACCTCCAAGGTGTAAAAGGCATGCTCAGGCCATGTGTCCAATTTGGAGACCCAGAAGTTAAATAGGGCAGAGTCATCAATCAGTACGTAGAGATGTGTACGTGGTGACGATGTTGTGGCGTGCTGAGGAAGATTTTCCACATTGCAGCGATGCTAACCTTCCCTTTCAAGGTGGTACTGCTGCCCCAACTGCATTGGCGACTTCCTCCTCATCTGCCTTGTTCTTCCAGTGATCCCCCCACTGTCAGGTCACAATGCCATCAGTAGTGCTTTTACCAGCATGCGCTTGTATTCTTGCATTTTCCAATCCCACTCCAGTGACGGAAGGAAGGATGGTGCGTTGTCCATGGTGCAGGGATCCAGCAGCGTTGGCCACACAGTAAACAGCACTGGTAACAATTCAGGCAACTTGGCGGTCATTGCGCAGGCAAAGCTGCATGTATTGGTTCATATGTGCCAGGCTGCCCAGAGGCAACATCAAGCTGTCCTCAGTGGGAGGTAAGGGTCCTCTGTATCACCCCAGCCATACTCCAATGATGCCCATGAGCTACTTTGAGTGCCATCCTTCTGTGAAGATGGTTCCTCCTCCTTCTCCAAAACTGTCCCCTGACTGGACGGTTCTGTACCCTGTTGGTACAGGAACTCACCCTCCAAGCCATGTGTGGATGACTGGCCTAATAATGGTGTGAATGCTCCTTGTTCATCCTCCTCCTTTGCCACCACCTCATCTATCATCGCCTGAAGCATTTTTTTTCAAGCAGGCATAGAAGTGGGTTAGAAAAAGTAAAAAGCTCACCAGCGCTGCCAATAGTTTGCTGACTGTGCTGTATGTATCGACCAGAGAGTACTGTATCCAGCTGGCAGAGTCAGCACAAACAGTTAAGAACAAAGGAAGTCCCACACAACCATGTGTCGGTAAAAAATAATTTAATTTTATTAGTAATCCATTAAAATTAGTTGGTAAAGAAAATGTAAAAAATTCTTACCCATTTCAAGCAGAAAAACTGCTATTAATCATAGCAAGTCATGCCGTGAATAAGGGGGTTGATGTACTTGAAAAGCGTAAGAACTTTTTAAAATTTTCTTCACCAACTTTTTTCTTCTAAACAGTGCAACACGGTATACACATCCCGCATGGAGGCCCACAAGTTGGTTGTGAAGTGGTGTTGTTCCGCAGAGCGACTCACTCGAGTGTGCTGCAGCTGAAACTACACTGTTGTCTGCTGTTCGCACAGCCTGGAAACCCGATGTGTACCTTGGTTACCAGCTCCCCTGCAGCAGCGCGCTGGTATCCAACGTACACATCGGGTTTCCAGGCACAGCCCCGCGCCTGGAAACCCGATGTGTACCTTGGTTACCAGCTGATCGCTGGTCTCCTGCCTGCCACACTCAGCGATGCGTGCTGGGCAGAGGGAGACCAGCGATCAAACAAAAGTCCTGGCATTTCTGACACGACCAGAGATTCACAGCAGGGGCCTGATCGCTGGTACGTGTCAGACAGCGAGATCGCTACTGAGACCGCTGTTTAGTAGCGATCTCGCTAGCGATCTCGCTATGTGAGACGGGGCCCTAAGACCAATCAGTGACTGGGATGTTTCTTAGCATCAAAATCAAAGGAACTTTTGTTTTTTTCAGTGCTGAGAAATACAGTATGTAACACTGTTTATATGTTTAAACTCTGAACAACTTACATTTTTATGTTTAGGGAAACTGCATCTCAGGAAATGAATGCATCAGACTTTTGCAACAAGATAATATATTTGTATGCTTTTAAACTTGAACTAAGGTATGATCACAAGTTGCATTTTTGCAGCTTTCTTTGCGGCACCAAAAACCAGAGTTGTGTCAGGAAAATTGCGTACAATACTCCACAGCAATAACAGCGTTTGTTGCAGCGTTTTTACTTGCATTTTCAATCCATTAATTTCAATGGGTGAGAAGTGCTTCAAAAATGCTGAAATACTGTAGTTGACATGCTGTGACTTGGAAAAAATGCAACATTGCTCAAAATATATGCGGAAATAGAAAACACAGCATGTGCATGATATTTTAAAAATCTCATTGATTATTCTGGTTCTGTAAAGTGCTACATATTTTACACACAAAAGTCACTGCAGAAAATACAGTAACACTAGTTTCATGTACAGTAGGCGAGGGCAATTAGTGTTCCCTAGATGCCACGTGAGGGCCATTGAGCAGAATTCAGTCTGTTGTCTGCAGATACTGCTAATACTTCGTTGCAGCTAATCAAGACTATCATTTACTGTTTTTTTTTTATAAAGTTCATAAAAATAAATAATTACCTAATGATGCTTTTGCTATTCAGCCATTATATCTTGACCAACAGCTCCCCCACACAGTATGAGGTCCTCGACTCAATATTATGTTCCCATAGCCCTCCCATACAGTATTAGGTGCAATTCAATGACATCAACGTTCCTGCCACGCTGATTGTCAGATACACAGGCCCAATGGTTTAATTGGGCGCTGGCAGTTCCCTATTCCACAATTGTTGAAATCAAAACATTGTGCCGGGAAATCACAATACTATTTGGCACCAAACTTCCTCAACTCAATGTCAGGGCTACACTGCTTTCCAGCCTTCTGGCTGGGGGAGTTGGGAGACATAGTTGTTAACCGAACAATTATTCTCCTGAGAGCCATTTTAAGTCACCCATACACATTTGACTAACATCGACCAAATTAACAAATAATAATAGAATAATTAACAAATAACAACGAATAATTAACAAAATACACCTGCAAAGGCTTCCTAAGCGTTTAAAAAGGTCCCTTAGTCTGTTTCAGTAGGCTCCACAATCATGGGGAAGACTGCTGATTTGACAGATGTCCAGAAGGCAGTCATTGACACACTCCACAAGAAGGGTAAGCCACAAAAAGTCATTGCTAAAGAAACTGGCTGTTCACAGAGTGCTGTAGCCAATCATATTACTGGAGAGTTGAGTGGAAGGAAAAAGTGTGGTAGAAAAAGGTGCACAAGCAACCGAGATAACCGCAGCCTTGAAAGGATTCTTAAGAAAAGGCCATTCTAAAATTTGGGGGAGATTCACAAGGAGTGGATGTGCTGCTGGAGTCATTGCTTCAAGAGCCACCACACACAGACATATCCAGGATATGGGATGCAAGTGTTGCATTCCTTGTGTCAAGCCACTCATGAACAATAGTCATTTCCAGAAGTGTCTTACCTGGGCCGAGGAGAAAAAGAACTGGACAGTTGCTCAGTGGTTCATGGTGTTATTTTCAGGTGAAAGTAAATTTTGCATTTCATTTGGAAATCAAGGTCCAAGAGTCTGGAGGAAGAATTGAGAGGCACACAGTCCAAGCTGCTTGAGGTCTAGTGTGAAGTTTCCA
Source organism: Oophaga sylvatica (assembly GCA_033576555.1). Taxonomy (NCBI): domain Eukaryota; kingdom Metazoa; phylum Chordata; class Amphibia; order Anura; family Dendrobatidae; genus Oophaga; species Oophaga sylvatica. Next base: position 283,295,461 of record JARQOD010000004.1, on the reverse strand, counting down.
CAATCAGTGATGGGAGCTATGTCATCTGCTGGTGTAGGTCTACTGTGTTTTATCAAGACCAAAGTCAGCACAGCCATCTACCAGGAAATTTTAGAGCACTTCAAGCTTCCCTCTGCCAACAAGCTTTTTGAAGATGGAAATTTCATTCTCCAGCAGGACTTAACACCTGTCCACACTGCCAATACCTGGTTTAAAAACAACAGTATCACTGTGCTTGATTGGCCAGCAAACTCACTTGAGCTTAACCCCATAGAGAATCTATGGGGTATTGTCAAGAGGAAGATGAGAGACACCAGATCTAACAATACAGATGAGCTTAAGGCTGCTATCAAAGCAACCTGGACTTCCATAACACCTCAGCAGTTCCACATGCTGATCGCCTCCATGCCACGCCGTATTGATGCAGTTTGATGCAAAAGGAAACCCAACCAAGTATTGAGTGCATTTATTGAACATATATTTCAGTAGGCCAACATTACAGTTTGGAGCCCACCGTGGGGGCCGTTATACAGTGCGAGAGCTAATCCGGGGGCTATTATATAGTTTGAGGGCTACTGTGGAGTCTATCATAAAGTGTGGAGACTACTGTGGAGGCCATTATATATTGTGGGAGCCACTACTCAGTGTGGGTTCTATTGTGATGGCCATTTTACAGTGTGAGGTCTACTGTGAGTGTCATTATACTGTATTTTGGGGAGCAGTGGGGACATCATACTGTGTATAGGGGAGCTGTGGGTGCATTATACTATCATTGGGGAGCCATGGGCCTGTCATTCTGTGTATAAGGGACTGAGGGACACTTTGTGGGTCATTATACTGCAATTTGGGGGAGCAGTAGGGGCATCATACTGTGTATAGGGGAGCTGTGAGCCTATCATACTGTTTATTGGGGAGCTGTGGGCCCAGCACACTGTGAATAGGGTAACTGTAGGTCCACTGTATTGTGTATAGAGTAGCTGTACATTGGGGGACTCACGGGACATTATTAAATGTTAAATGGGCAGCTTTATTGTTACAGGCGCACTCAGAGTGCAGTGACCGTCAAAAGTGAACAGTGAGCATTATTACCTTCTAAGGGCAAAAGTTTTGCACTGTTTTCTAAGGCACTTGAACAGGGCATTAATATTTCCTAGGGGGCAATTTTACCATCTACAGGGCACAAAGGAGGCATTATTGCTAATAGGGACACATATGGCAGCAGCGGCTCAGCTTTAGTGTATCAGTAGGATGAGAAATTTGTGCAGGTTGGGAATAGATGAGGGCGGTGCTGGAAATGCGAGAAGTCAAATGTGTCTTTGTTGTATTAACTACAGACGGGTAGTGGATGGAAGAGGTAGTCATATCAGTCTGGGCCAGATGGAAAAAAAGAGAAAAGTGAGTGACTCCATCAGAAAGAACGTCAGCTGTAAGTCACCAATGTGACACTGAGTCACTTCTCACAGACAAGCCGTGAGTCGGGATAGTCAAGGAGTCCGAGGTCAAATGCCAGGAGGGTACGTTATAAACAGAGGGAAGAGACAAAGGTGTAGTCAGATAACAGTCCAAGGTCAAAACACCAGGAGGATAGCGGATCAGAGCAAAGGTGTTAAACAGGCAGAGGGTGACAGCGAGGTCCAAGGTGAGGCAATGAAAGATCATCATGCAAAACACTAGGCACAGAGAAAACCAACCACACTTAGCTGAAGCTATGTCTGGCAGAAACCTGGGACTGACAGCCCAGCTAAGTAGCTGGTCTATCACCTGGGACAGGAAAAACCTAGAGACAGCCCAGCACCTCCCAGTTTCAGTTTGGATGGCCGAGCTGTCAATCAAAACACTGACAGCTCAGCACACCCCTGCACAAGACTGGACAGCTGAACTGTCAAAGTACAAAAAGCTTCAGCACGCCCTTGTACCAGATTGGACAGCTGAGCCATCAAGAACTGCATCCCAGACACACTGAGCGGTGTAATCGTGACAAACATCTATAACTGTACTGTAATCTTTTATATGTTCTGCAGAACTGGTATTTACCACTATATGGTCACTATATGACTATAATATCGGTGTTAGTCTTTGTGAAGATTTATTTTCAGTAATAGCATGGTCATCTGCTGAGGTTTCCCTATACCCACAATTAGCATACAACACCATAGTTATAATCAGGGTTACTGGTTAGGTGGCCCCTCAGATGTTTTTCCGCCTCTGAGCGGAACCCCTAGCTACGCGTCTGCTTCTACAGATTCAAAAACTTAATCTTGGGATAAAAGCTAAAGATAATCAGGGGATGTGAAGGGAAATTTGGAAGCTATTCGTTATCAAAAGTAAAAATAGTAACTTAAAACAGAATGTAACCAGATTGATCTTCAATACAGGAATGGTCCAATAAAAAGTGGAGCAAGTGTGTAAGACTGAACTCATAAACAGATATTTAGAGAACCATACGAGTATGTAACATGGATGCCAAGACCTTAATGACAATAAGCAATCCAGCCAGGGGGAAGCCAATGTGTAACAAGTACCCTCTACAGTGAAGTAAGTCACCCTTAAATGTATCCATATTTTATAGTACCTTATTAGTGATGAGCAAGTAAACTCGTTGCTCGGATTTTCCCGAGCATGCTTGGGTGATCTCCGAGTATTTTGGCATGCTTGTAGATTTAGTTTCTGTCCATGCAGCTGCATGATTTATGGCTGCTGGACAAGACTGAATACATGAGAGGAATGCCTGTTTTTTAGGGAATCCCCACATGTATTCAGGCTGTCTAGGAGCCATAAATCATGCAGCTGCGTCTACAGAAACTAAATCTCCGAGCACACCAAAATACTCGGAGATCACCAGAGCGTGCTCGGGGAAAAACCCGAGCGACGAGTATACACGCTCATCACTATACCTTATTCTTATTGTAAACTCTGAGCATTTTTTTTATATTTCTACTTGTTGATTGAACTGGAACTTGGCCCACAAGGAATTTCCAGGAAAGTAAGGCAACAGAGTGACAGAGTGGACATGATGTTGATGAGTCCTCAGATCTCTGAAAAAGATCAAGATGTCAAAATGTTAAAGAAAACCCCTAAAGATGTCAATTAGTAACCGATGGAAGACCTCAGGAGCAATGCAGAGGGCATCTCTTAGTATACAAACTTAGTGTTGAAATCACTTCATTTGCCTTCTTAATCTGGTTTACATAATAGGTCCAACAGAGTATATTACATGCAAATACAATGAGCTCTCTTAATTCATTCAGTCACATTCACACAGTAGTATTTTGATCAGTATATCCTAAAAGTACCTGTAAGTAGGGATGAGCTGACCCGTGGATGTTCGGTTTCGTCAGGTTCAGACGAACTGTAGCCCAAATTTTGGTTCCGGTATCTGAACTTGATCCCAAACCCCAACCCAATATAACTCAATGGGGACCCGAAGTTCGGTGCTGTAAAATGGCTGTAAAATGGTCATAGTAAGAATTAGGGGGCTGCAAAAGGAAGCAAAATGGGAGTAAGAGCAGGACATTTGCCCTGCATTCAAATGTGGATACGAAAATGACTTAAAATAACAGAACAAAAAAAGACAAAATAATAATCTTTAACCAGGAGGCAGCTGGAGGAGGTGAAGGTGGACGTGACAGTGTAGGTTGAAGAGGTAGAGGAGGTAGCCAACACTGTTTTTGTGGGTTTTTTTTTTTGCTTTTGTTTAAAGAAATGACTTTAAAAAAATGGAATTAAAAAATAAATAAAAAATAATAATCTTGAACCAAGAGGCGGCGGTCCATGTGGAGGAAGAGGTGGAGGAGGTTGAGGATGAGGTGGAGGTGGTGGTATAGGTGGAAGAGAAGGAGGAGAAGATAGCCAACACATTTTTTTGTCTTTTAAATTTGGGGAGGCCCAAAACATTGGAAATGGCAAATAGAGCGAAGAAACTGCAGTGGAGTATAACAATGGTTGGGTGCAGCTGGTATACGTATTTAGTCTGCCAAAGGTGCGGACAAGTCCTGTGGGATCCACGCCTAGTTCATTTTAATGAATGTGAGCTTGCTAATGTTGGCTGCTTACAGGCCCCTGTCGTGCTAAACACATGTTCTGACAGTACACTTGCTGTAGGGCAGGCCAGCACCTCCAAGGTGTAAAAGGCATGCTCAGGCCATGTGTCCAATTTGGAGACCCAGAAGTTAAATAGGGCAGAGTCATCAATCAGTACGTAGAGATGTGTACGTGGTGACGATGTTGTGGCGTGCTGAGGAAGATTTTCCACATTGCAGCGATGCTAACCTTCCCTTTCAAGGTGGTACTGCTGCCCCAACTGCATTGGCGACTTCCTCCTCATCTGCCTTGTTCTTCCAGTGATCCCCCCACTGTCAGGTCACAATGCCATCAGTAGTGCTTTTACCAGCATGCGCTTGTATTCTTGCATTTTCCAATCCCACTCCAGTGACGGAAGGAAGGATGGTGCGTTGTCCATGGTGCAGGGATCCAGCAGCGTTGGCCACACAGTAAACAGCACTGGTAACAATTCAGGCAACTTGGCGGTCATTGCGCAGGCAAAGCTGCATGTATTGGTTCATATGTGCCAGGCTGCCCAGAGGCAACATTAAGCTGTCCTCAGTGGGAGGTAAGGGTCCTCTGTATCACCCCAGCCATACTCCAATGATGCCCATGAGCTACTTTGAGTGCCATCCTTCTGTGAAGATGGTTCCTCCTCCTTCTCCAAAACTGTCCCCTGACTGGACGGTTCTGTACCCTGTTGGTACAGGAACTCACCCTCCAAGCCATGTGTGGATGACTGGCCTAATAATGGTGTGAATGCTCCTTGTTCATCCTCCTCCTTTGCCACCACCTCATCTATCATCGCCTGAAGCATTTTTTTTCAAGCAGGCATAGAAGTGGGTTAGAAAAAGTAAAAAGCTCACCAGCGCTGCCAATAGTTTGCTGACTGTGCTGTATGTATCGACCAGAGAGTACTGTATCCAGCTGGCAGAGTCAGCACAAACAGTTAAGAACAAAGGAAGTCCCACACAACCATGTGTCGGTAAAAAATAATTTAATTTTATTAGTAATCCATTAAAATTAGTTGGTAAAGAAAATGTAAAAAATTCTTACCCATTTCAAGCAGAAAAACTGCTATTAATCATAGCAAGTCATGCCGTGAATAAGGGGGTTGATGTACTTGAAAAGCGTAAGAACTTTTTAAAATTTTCTTCACCAACTTTTTTCTTCTAAACAGTGCAACACGGTATACACATCCCGCATGGAGGCCCACAAGTTGGTTATGAAGTGGTGTTGTTCCGCAGAGCGACTCACTCGAGTGTGCTGCAGCTGAAACTACACTGTTGTCTGCTGTTCGCACAGTCTCTCCAGCATATGCAAGGTGGAGTTCGTCGCATATGAGGCGGTGAGTGGGAAGGCAGAAGTGATGCCTCAGCGCAGACAAGCGAGCAGCAGCAGAGTAAGAACACTGAAAGCTCACACAGACAGCCCGCACTTTCATCAGCAGCTATGGCATAACGGAGTAATTTTTAATGAAGCTCTGCACCACCAAATTCAGCAATGCGCCATGCAAGGGATGTGAGTCCAATTGGCTAAGCCCAGAGCTGCTACGAGATTTCACCCATTATCGCACACCACCGGGCCGCACTTGAGGTTCAGCGGCCCCAACCACTCATCACACTGTTGTTTTATCCCCATCCACAGCTCATGCGCGGTGTGGAATCTTTCCAAACAGATGAGTTTTACAACAACCTGTTGTCATTTTCCCCTGGCTGTGCTGAAGTTGGTGGTTCAGGTGTTACGCTGACCGGATGAAGAGGTAATGGAGGAAGTGGAGTAGGAGGAGAAGGCAACATGGACAGAGAAATGTCTAGTCATCCTCGGTGGTGGTAGAACATGCGCCAGAATGCCTTCCGCCTCAGACCCAGCCGCTACTACATTTACCCAGTGGGCAGTTAGCGAGATATAACGTCCTGCCCGTGCTTACTGATCACTTTGTGGTGCTCTTGATGAAGAAGTCTTGTACTTTGAAACGCGTTGGGAATAAATACACAATTTAATGGCTACATGGTTTGGATCCTGAATTATTCAGCAGGGCAGATTAAATCCACATATACCCATTTATTTTTTTTTATCTCTGGTTGGTCACGAGTGGACGGGTGGATCTGCAGCAGCAGATATCTCCATAAGCTTGTCTTTTGGCTCAAATTGGTGAGTACAATTTGATCATAGTAATCATTTTATCCTGGTTAAGACCCTATTGCGCTATTATTCTCCAGCAGCACATACTGTAAGACTTAATGAAATGTCACTAAAATTTAAAGAAAGATGCTACATCGTGACACTGCTAAACAAGGGCTCTTGTTCCACAGTCTCCCTCTCTCCCCAAAGTTCGAGGAGAAAGGATACCATTTGTACATGTGTATCATCCATTGATGCCAAAGATAAACACCATTATCAAAAAACACTGGCCATTACTAGCAAGGGCTTATCCCAACATTGAGGCATTTAAGACACCAGCCCTTATGTATTCCTAAAGACCTTGCAATATCCACAATAATTTGGTGAGGGCAGAAATAGGGAGCACTGCTAATCAACCAATCCAACACTTCCTCAGTTCCCTGTACTGGATATATTTCCATGTCTCAGTTGTGCGTCATGTTCAAATATCACCAAATCCGAGACCGTCACACATCCACGGACAGGGAAATTACACCCAATAAAAGGCTACTACACATGCGACTTCAATTTTCTAATTTCCATCATCAAATGCCCCTGTGGTTTCCTATACGTCGGGGAGACAACGCAGTATGTAAAAGATCAAATCTGCTATCCGTTGCTGGAAAACATGGCTGCCCCGCCTGACCATTTCATTAATGCGAGAAACTCCGTGTCACAAATGCAATTTCAAATTATAGAACAAGTACCCAGATGTAGATGTGGCATCAACCATATACAGCTACCCAAGTGCAGAGAAGCATATTAGATCCATACTCTTCAAATCCTGGCCCCTAAGGGACTCAATAGGGAATTTGATTGGCTCCTTTATTTATGATTATCTTTTCCTTCCCACAGACACACAGAAATATCTTTACTATCTTGGTAAGCACATTTGAACAAATTAGTTACCATGTCCCTCAAAAAAACTTCAGGATGTCCAAATACACTAAATACCAATTGCATAATTGGAAATAATATGATACAGTTAGGTCCATATATATTTGGACAGAGACAACATTTATGTAATTTTGGTTCTAGACATTACCACAATGAATTTTAAACAAAACAATTCAGATGCAGTTGAAGTTCAGACTTTCAGCTTTCATTTGAGGGTATCCACATTAAAATTGGATGAAGGGTTTAGGAGTTTCAGCTCCTTAACATGTGCCACCCTGTTTTTAAGGGCCCCGTCACACATAGCAACACACCAGCGATCCCGACAACGATATGCACTTGTCAGAATCGCTGGTGTGTCGCTACATGATCGCTGGTGAGCTGCCAAACAGGCAGCTCAGGCAGCGATCAGGACAGCGACACTGCGGGTAACGTCGCTTAGTTACCAGCAGTGTACGTTGGATACCAGCCCGCTGGTGCAGGGAGCTGGTAACCAAGGTACACATCGGGTTTCCAGGTGCTGCGCAGCACCTGGAAACCCGAAATGTACCTTGGTTTCCAGCTCCCCTGCAGCAGCATGCTGGTATCCAACGTACACATGTGTACCTTGGTTACCAGCTGATCGCTGGTCTCCTGCCTGCCACACGCAGCGATGTGTGCTGGCCAGCAGGAGACCAGCGATCAAAAAAATGTCCAGGGCATTCAGCAATGATCAGCAATACCCAGCAGGGGGGCTGATCGTCGCTGAATGTCACACACAGCGATATCGCTGGGGCGATCGCTGTTGTGTCACAAAACTAGTGACTCAGCAGCGATCTCGCTAGCGAGATCGCTGTGTGTGACAGGGGCTTTAAGGGACCAAAAGTAATTGGACAATTGACTCCAAGGCTATTTCATGTACAGGTGTGGGCAATCCCTTTGTTATGTCATTCTCAATTAAGCAGATAAAAGTGCTGGAGCTGATTTGAGGTGGGGTGTTTGCATTTGGAAGGTTTTGCTGTGAAGGAAACATGTGGTCAAAGGAGCTCTCCATGCAGGTGAAACAAGCCATCCTTAAGCTGCAAAAACAGAAAAAACACATCCGAGAAATTGCTACAACATTAGGAGTGGCAAAATCTACAGTTTGGTACAGTACATCCTGAGAAAGAAATAAAGCACTGGTGAACTCATCAATGTAAAAAGACCTAGGCGCCCACGGAAGACAACAGTGGTGGATGATTGCAGAATACTCTCCATGGTGAAGAGAAACCCCTTCACAACAGCCAAACAAGTGAACAACACTCTCCAGGAGGTAGGCGTATAAATATCCAAATCTACCATAAAGAGAAGACTGCATGAAAGTAAATACAGAGAGTTCACTGCACGGTGCAAGCCACTCATAAGCATCAAGAATAAAAAGACTAGGCTGAACTTTGCTAGAAAACATCTAAAAAAGCCAGCACAGTTCTGGAAGAACATTCTTTGGACAGATGAAACCAAGATCAACCTCTACCAGAATGATGGAAAGAGAAAAGTATGGCGAAGGCGTGCTACAGCTCATGATCCAAAACATACCACATCATCTGTAAAACACGGCGGAGGCAGTGTGATGGCTTGGGCATGCATGGCTGCCAGTGGCACTGGGTCACTAGTGTTTATTGATGATGTGACACAGGACAGAAGCAGCCGAATGAATTCTGAGGTATTCAGAGTAGAGTTGAGCGATACTTTCCGATATCCAAAAGTATCGGAATCGGAATGGTATCGCCGATACCATTAAAATATCGGCGATACCCGATACCGATACCGGAAATCCAATGTAAGTCTATGGGAACAAAATATCAAACTAAAAAAACCCCATTCTTTCCTTGTAAACACTAAATATACACACATAGAATACATATATATATATATACATGTCATTGTGACATATATATATACATATATGTATAGTTTATACACTTCTACATAGTAAAATAGCCTCTGATTCAATTGCCGGGTAAAGCCGGCTTCTGTGAAAAGACAGAAGCACCCGACATGAAATGACACTTGATGTACATAGGGTTAACCATGTCTTTTCATGTCGTTTGCTATCTGATTTGCACAAACAATTACATCAGTCTATGTGTGCAAAATTTCACACCTGTAGGGGTTAATTAAAGTTGTAAATTCGTTGTAAAAAAAACGGACTTTTTTGCTACGAATTTACACCTTTAATTAACCCCTACAGGTGTGAAATTTTGCACACATAGACTGATGTAATTGTTTGTGCAAATCAGATAGCAAAGGACATGGTTAACCCTATGTACACCAAGTGTCATTTCATGTCGGGTTCTGCATTTTCACAAAAGCCGGCAATTGAATTAGCGGCTATTATACTATGTAGAAGTGTATGAACTATAAATATAAATATATATATATGTGTCACAAATTCAATGACATGTATATATATATGAGGTGTAAAATTGCTGAAAAAAAATGCGTGGGCTCCCGCCCTATTTTCGCAACCAGACAGACAAAGCCAGTGAGTGGGGGCAGATAATAATAGCCCAGAGAGGGACCATTATTTTTGCCCCCCCCCCTGGCTACTAACATCTGCCCCCAGACACCCCAGGAAAGACAAATCTATAATTAGATTCGCCCTTTCTGGCACTTTGCCCGTCTATTCCCATTGCCCTGTAGCAGTGGCGAATGGGTTAATATGGGGTTAAAGCCACCTTGCTATTGAAAGGTGACCTTAAGCCAGGTTAATAATTGAGAGCTGTCAATTAGACAACTATCAATTATTAATCCTATTGCATGAAATAAAAATAAAACACACACACTTTAATTAAAAATCATTTTAATGAAATAAAGACACATGTTTTTGACCATCTTTTATTTTACTGCAAAAACCATTTCCTGTAATAAAAATAAAATAAAAAAGCAAAATTATTCTTACCTATCCCATGCACAGTCAGGTCCCACGGTGTAATCCTTCAGAAAGGGTTAATGTTTACTGCAGGGACCGCAGCTAATGCTGCAGCCTCACAGTAAACCCCCAAATGAATGAGTTCCTCTCCTGGCTGACAGGAGAGTAAAGGCTGGGTCTCACATAACGATACACCAGCGATCCCGACAACGATATGCACTTGTCAGGATTGCTGGTGTATCGCTACATGATCGCTGCTGAGCTGCCAAACAGGCAGCTCAGGCAGCGATCTGTGACAGCGACACTGCGGGTAACATCGCTTAAGGGCCCATCTCACATAGCGATATCGCTACCGAGATCGCTGCTGAGTCACTAGTTTTGTGACGCAGCAGCGAGCTCACCAGCGATATCGCTGTGTGTGACATTCAGCGACGATCAGCCCCCCTGCCGAGTATCGCTGATCGTCGCTGAAATGTCAGGACCTTTTTTTGATCGCTGGTTTCCCGCTGACAGGCACGCATCGCTGCGTGTGACAGGCGGGAGACCAGCGATCCGCTGGTAACCAAGGTACACAGCGGGTTTCCAGGCGCGGGGCTGTGCCTAGAAACCCGCTGTGTACCTTGGATACCAGCGCCCTGATGCAGGGGAGCTGGTATCCAAGGTACACAGCGGGTTTCCAGGCACCGCGCAGCGCTTGGAAACCCGCTGTGTACCTTGGATACCAGCTCCCTGCATCAGGGCGCTGGTATCCAAGGTACACTGCGGGTAACTAAGCGATGTTACCTGCAGTGTCGCTGTCCCAGATCGCTGCCTGAGCTGCCTGTTTGGCAGCTCAGCAGCGATCATGTAGCGATACACCAGCGATCCTGACAAGTGCATATCGTTGTCGGGATCGCTGGTGTATCGTTATGTGAGACCCAGCCTTTAGTTACCCGCAGTGTACGTTGGATACCAGCGCCCTGATGCAGGGAGCTGGTAACCAAGGTACACAGCGGGTTTCCAAGCGCTGCGCGGTGCCTGGAAACCCGCTGTGTACCTTGGATACCAGCTCCCTGCATCAGGGCGCTGGTATCCAAGGTACACAGCGGGTTTCTAGGCACAGCCCCGCGCCTGGAAACCCGCTGTGTACCTTGGTTACCAGCGGATCGCTGGTCTCCCGCCTGTCACACGCAGCGATGCGTGCCTGTCAGCGGGAAACCAGCGATCAAAAAAAGGTCCTGACATTTCAGCGACGATCAGCGATACCCGGCAGGGGGGCTGATCATCGCTGAATGTCACACACAGCGATATCGCTGGTGAGCTCGCTGCTGCGTCACAAAACTAGTGACTCAGCAGCGATCTCGGTAGCGATATCGCTATGTGAGACGGGCCCTTAAGTGGAAAGCTTAATTGATTGCTTTCCACTTTCACTTCAGGTCAGCCAGGGACACAATCAGTGATGTCAGAGGGAACTGATTAACAAAAATAGGGGTTCCCTTCGAAAAAAAAATGGCGTGGGGTCCCCCCTATTTTTGTTAACCAGCCAGATGAAGCAGACCGCTGAGGCCTGGATTTTCAGGCTGTTAAGGAGCCAAGATCCATGGACCTTGCCAGCCTGATAATACCAGGCCACAGCAGTCTGCATATCTTGGCTGATTAACAAAAATAGGGGATCCCCTCGAAAAAAATTGGCGTGGGGTCCCCCCTATTTTTGTTAACCAGCCAGATGAAGGAGACCGCTGAGGCCTGGTTTTTCAGGCTGGTAAGGATCCAATATCCATGGACCTTGCCAGCCTGATAATACCAGGCCACAGCAGTCTGCTTAGCTTGGCTGGTTAACAAAAATAGGGGATCCCCTCGAAAAAAAAACGGCGTAGGGGTCCCCCTATTTTTGTTAACCAGCCAAGTAAAATGCAGACTGCTGCGGCCTGGTATTAAAAGACTGTCAAGGCCCATGGATTTTGGCCCTCAACAGCCTGATAATACCAGGCTACAGCAGCCCCACATTTGGCACATCAAAAGATGTGCCAATTGTGGCACTTTACCCGGCTCTTCCCACTTGCCCTGTAGCGGTGGCAAGCGGGGTAATAAGGGGTTAATGTCACCGTTGATTGCACGGTGACAATAAGCCCGGTTAATAATGGAGAGGCGTCAATAAGACACCGATCCATTATTAATCCCAAAGTTTTTAAATGTTTAAAAAAAAGACACAGCAAGAAAAAAGTCTTTTAATGAAATAAAAGAGACAACACAGTTTTCATTTCTTTTATTACTCTCTCATTCCTGCGACGCCATCGATTTCCTGTAAAAAAATAAAAAAAACAAACCAACAGTATACCACCTGTCCGACGCAGTCCATAGTAACGACTGTCCCACGACGATCCAGCTCTGCTACATCGGAATGACAGGCAGAGCCTGACATCCCGGCGCAGCACAGCTGCTTACCTGCTTCCCCAGCGGTGACGTCATCGGACTGCTTTACGGACGCGATTACCCAGCAGTCACTGCAGTTATCGCGAGAAACTGCATGTGACCGCCAGGGAGAAGAGGATGGCGGCCATTAAGCAGTCCGGGATGTGACCGCCGGAGATCTTCTGCCGGGTAAGTGCCGCTGACTCCTGACAGACCCGACCGACGGACACTGACAGTGACAGTGACATTCCGATTCCGGTATCCGATATGACGAAAATATCTGTACTCGGAATCGGAATTCCGATACAGCCAATATCGGCCGATACCCGATATTTGCAGTATCGGAATGCTCAACACTAATTCAGAGCCATACTGTGTGCTCAGATCCAGCCAAATGCAGCCAAACTGATTGGTCGTCGTTCCATACTACAGATGGACAATGACCCAAAACATAAAACCAAAGGAGTTTATTAAAGCAAAAGAGTGAATATTCTTGAATGGCCAAGTCAGTCACCTGATCTCGACCCAATTGAGCATGCATTGCACTTGTTAAAGACTAAACTTCAGACAGAAAGGTCCACAAACAAACAGCAACTGAAAACCACCGCAGTGAAGGCCTGGCAGAACATCAAAAAGGAGGAAACACAGCATCTGGTGATGTCCATGAGTTCAAGACTTCAGGCAGTCATTGCCAACAAAGGGTTTTCAACCAAGTACTAGAAATAATCATTTTATTTACAATTATTTAATCTGTCCAATTACTTTTGGTCCCTTTAAAAACAGGGTGGCACATGTTAAGGAGCTGAAACTCCTAAACCCTTCATCCAATTTTAATGTGGATACCCTCAAATGAAAGCTGAAAGTCTGAACTTCAACTGCATCTGAATTGTTTTGTGTAAAATTCATTGTGGTAATGTCTAGACCCAAAATTACATAAATGATGTCTCTGTCCAAATATATATGGACCTAACTGTATGCTCTGTCATCATACTATGGCTTTTCCTTTTCTTCTCCCCCAACACCATTTTTCCCCATCTATTTGGGTCCTGTTCCTCTCTGTGGAGATGCAATTCAATACAATTTTAGCCTTGAGCACCTAAGGTGCGTTTTTTTAAAGAACATTCATTGATTTTTTTGCTGCATCCTCCCACCCCACATAATCCTATTATTTGCCTAAAATCTAAGCAGTCATACTCTATACTATGGTCACACTCATACTCAAATGGGTTTATTTACATATAAAGGACCGCTGTGGCTCACATAGCAATGGCCATATACAGACACATCAGATCTGCATATCATGTGACCGCCAATGACACTAGTTCTGGCCCTGGAGAGCATCTCTGCTCCCTTGGCAACATGCATACCCATACATTCAGTCGGGTCACACATGCTGCATTACCGCAGGTGACGTTATTTCTGGTGGGCGGCACCCCGTGACGCACTTTCTTTCCGGCGGTACACGCCAATATTTAACCAGGCCATACAGCCCCAGATGGCAACCACCCAGCAGGAAAACATGGGTGTAGGAGCGCCATGTGGAATCATGACAATGCAGGTAACTACTGCAGGCCGATTAGAGTAGTAGCTGCTATGCCACCAACGTCATGCATGTCTCACAAATTGTCCTTCCCTTACAGCATTAACTGCAATCCTTCTTCTTCAAATATACCCCTTCTATTTCAACTAGCAAAGTAAGCCTTCTCCATATATTTACCTGCATTTTGTTGTGTAATCCCTTAACCTGAGGCTGTTTAATTTTTTGAATATTCCTATATCTATATGCTATGTATATGCACATGACTGCATTATGACACTATATGTCATGCTCTATTTGAACCTTCAGGCTAATTGCCTTATCATGTGATGTTCCTGATTTCGTCACCCTATTTTTACTTTAATTTTTACTTTCAGTTTGCATGAGTGCTATTTTTGCTTGTATATATCATACGTCTGTACAGCACATTATTTATACATTTATATCATATGGGATATCTAATATATACTGTTTATTTATGCTCAATGACTATTATAATGTTCACTTATAGTGTCCTCTTCTCTTGCAGTGACGTTGTAAAGACTTCGGTTTGGTTGAAACGTCCTTACTTTGCCACATATTTCACAGCCACCTTTTATTTTGTTTGTCTTCACGAAATAAAGACCCTTGCATTACCAAAAACAGAGTGGGTGGGTAGCCTTGGTCATGGGGTCACAGACCCCTGTTGTGTTTTGGTAGCTGAGGAGAATAAGCAAAAACGGCAATACACCAGAGAGGCTGGAACCTATTGGATTGCAGTAACCTGAACTAACCACACAACTAGAGGTAGCCGTGGATCGTTCCTACGTTGATCCTAGACGCCTCGTCACAGCCTGAGAGATAACTACACCTAAAGGCAGAAAGATGAAAGCTATCTGCCCCGGAGCAGATCCCCAAAGAAAATAGGAAGCCCCAAAACATGTAATGGCGTTAGACAAGAAGAAGCACGGACACAGACAGAAAATAGAATGAGCAAACGCTGGGACCCAATCTGTCTAGACAGAAAAGTACAGGAAAGGATACTCACTACAATCCAAAAAAAAACCCTAAAAATACTAACTCTTCTGATTGTAAAAACACCTGAGATCACACGATCTCTACCACCTAAATCAGAACTCTGGTGTAACAAAACTAAGCCGCAGCCACTGAAAAAACAGGAAAAAGCAAATGAACAAATAACAGTGGCTTCAGATAAACTGAGAGGAGCACAAGCCCAGGAGGGGACCTGGCTGACCTCCACAGAAGTGCAGGGAACAATGCAAAAAGCAAGCACAAAAATAAAAGCAGAAAATATCTTATCTGATAGCAGAAAATGCATGCAAGACTCAGCAAACTTCCAAATGAACCAGGAACCACAATTGAAACAAGAACAATTGATCACCGGCAACCATCATAGGAGGGAACCTCCCTTATATCAGACCAGTCAGTGATCCCAGATTGCCATTCCTCGCTGAAAGGTTCAGTACTGTCTGTAACCACCAGAGGGAGTCTCTGCTCAGAAACCATCTCTAGCACATTCATAACAGACCCCATTCCACCTGCACCTCAACATTTTGACTGAGTGCACAACAATCTGTCAGCATCAGTCCCTACTTTAGTCAGAGCAGAATGGCGGTGGCACCCGTGATCCGGCATTTATAAAGGCCGGGTCACATGGTGCACCAGCCAACCACAGCCATGCCAATATTTCGCATGGCTTTGATAACTCCGGAGGTGCCCACAGCCTACAACCTTGTTGATTGGCTGCGCTGCAACCTTTCAACAAACTTTATTCGGCACTGAACCCGAATAGTAAAACGGACCGGTACAAAGTCCGTGTTCAGAGTTCGGTACCAGACACCAGGAGTCCGGTATGAACCCCGAATTTTACAGTTCGGGTTTGCTCATCCCTACCTGTAAATCAAAGCCAGGGAGTGGTCAAAAACACTGGAAAAGTGCAAGTGTTTCCAAAATACTGTTTCTATGTTTGTTTCATTCTTGAATTTGGCTTACAAACACTGACGGAAAACACTGATCTGACAAGTGAAAGTGTCATAAGTCTGAGCTCAGTGATAGTGGTTGACTTATTAATGATGATTTTATTAAACCTACAGTAGTCAATAAAAGTCCTTAGAGGGGTTGTCTGAAACTAACAGTGAATATCATACTATTAGTCTGTTTAATGTAATAATCTAACCTTTTTTCTAATATACTTCAATTAAAAATTCCCTACCATTCCTCTACAAAAACTTCCTGTGTTTTTTTTTTTCTTACTTCCAAAGACGATTCATTTGAGTCTCATAGCATGCACTGGGTATTCTCAGATTGTCATCAGGGGACTGGGGCTACTGTCTCTCCCACTGTTTCATTTTCTGCCCTGAAAAGAAGCATCATCTGGAGCGGTACTGAGGTTTCCTACTACAGCAACTTTTACCACTGTCCCATTATGACATTTTGTTTCCGTAACTGTGATGCAGAAGTGACAGCAAATTCTATCACGCTGCCACACTTCTTCTGTTCCTGCCACCACGCACTTTCAGTCCACACTGCTTCTATCTCTGCCACCTCATTAACTGAATCAAAATGTCATGAGGGGGCGGTGATAGAAGCAGGGTGAGTAAAAGCAGTGCCGTCCCCTGATGGACTTGAGCCTGCTCTATATACTCCACACCAACAAAAGATGTACATGTGTGGTATTCGCAGGTACGCGAGATGCAGTGATGAGTCAGAGACGGAACAAGCTTTAACTATAAATTTATAAGGGGAGTTTTTGTATGGACAACAGGCAAAAAATTGGTTCTCCACGCAGGGAAATCGTACACAAACACAATATAACGAACTAACGAATACTCGACGAGTGTCAGGGCCTATAGGGCTCTGATATGGCCGTCCAATGCCCTCAGGTAATAAACAACGGTAACAGAGTGTCACTTAGCTTCTCGGACGTTCTGTAGAGTTGAGGTCCGGTTGATGTTCGTCTGTTGTTGCAGACACTGGGCCCAGCCAATGAGGAGCTGACATAAGCCTCAAGCGTTCCCACGCTCAGGCGCTGATGGGGCACAACAGGCCCTGGAGAAATCCTCTGGCATAGAGTTCGCCCCTCCAAGAGGCGGGATGGCAGCAGCTGTCGGGTAGGCTGCAATCGCGGACTGGAGCAGGACCGTAGCGACCACAGGAGATGGGACACAGGCCGCAGCGCGGGCTAGGGTAAGACAGTGGCGGCTGTGTATCTCATATACTGGTCCGTTTGGACTTACTCGGCGTAGAATTTTGTAGGGACTGTCCTCCCATCAATGGCTCAATTTGCTTTGGGGTCGTTGATCTCGTACAAGCGCGCGATCTCCTTTTTGAAATTCAATGGTCTGTGAAGTGGTCTTTTCAGGGTGTTCCAGATCTTGGAGCTTAGTCTACACTAATCTGTGTAGGGTCTGCAGACGATACCGGTGGTCCCGGACCCAGGAGTGAACCCCCGCACATGACCCTTCTTCTTTGGCGTCCAGCTCTACCTCAGTAATTCCCTTGCCTTCCCAACCGAAGAGTAGCGTGTATGGGGTGTACCCGGTGACTCGATGTACCCGGTTGTTATATACCCAGACCAATTCGGGGACGTATTCAGGCCAACGGGCTTTCTGGTCATCTTGCAGGGTCCGTAACATTTGAATTAGAGTCCGGTTGAATTGTTCGCAGGCCCCATTCCCCTGAGGGTGATATGGTGTGGTCCGGGATTTGTCAATGCCGTACAGGCGATGCAGGTCCTCCATCACTTTCCCCAGTAAGCAGGCCCCTTGGTCTGAGTGGATGCATTGCGGGCAGCCATACACTTGGATAAAGTTTTTACAGATAGCATAAGCGGTCGATTCTGCTGTTTGATCTTGGGTGGGGACCACTACAGCAAACTTGGTAAAATGGTCCACCATGACTAAGCACTGTTGATGTCCCTGATGAGCCGGACCGAATGTTAAATAATCCACCATTAACAGTTCAAGGGGTGCGGTGGTTACAATTGTTTGCAAGGGGGCTCGTTGTTCTGGTGGTTTAGTCAACTCACATAAGCGACATGCTCGGCACACTTCTTCTATTACGGCTTGTAACCGGGGATGATACGCTATTCGCTGTAGCCACTGGAAAGTCTTTTTGTATGCCAAAATGAGCCCCTTTCTCATGAGCCTCCTGAGCAATGTCAGTCAGTAGGGCTCCTGGCACCACCACTTGCCAGGCTACAGTGGGTTCGGTGTGTAGAGTTTTGCGATACAATAGTCCCTTTTTGAGCACCAGTTTTTCCCATTGACGGAGCATTAGCACAGCGTCCTTAGAAAGTATTTTTCTTTGGGCGTCATTGGGAAGTTGTCCTTGTCAACCCACTGGCGAAGGGCGCTGATTTCACTATCTGCTTATTGCTGGTATAGCCATTCATCCCGGGATTGATCGAGACTGCCCCCAGTGGGTTTTGTACAGGACTGCTCTCTTGTCACTGCTGTGGTCTCGTCGGGTTTTAGGGAATACGGTGTTTCCTCTCTCTCTAGCTCTTCATCCCGGCTCCTTCCTGGGACGGGGCGCTGGATCCGTGACAAAGCATTGGCGTGGACATTCTCTGCCCCTCTCTTGTAAACGATTTTGTATTTGAACTTGGCCATCCTGGCTACCCACCACTGCTCCAGGGCCCCCAGTTTGGCGTTTTCAAGGTGGACCAGGGGGTTGTTGTCGGTTCGTACCACCACCTCAGATCCCGCTAGGTACTCCGCGAATTGCTCCATCATGGCCCACACCACCGCCAGGAGCTCGAGCTTGAAAGAGCTGTAGTTGTCAGGATTGCATTCGGAGTCGTGAAGTGATCGGCTGCCATAGGCGATCACCCTCTCTCGGCCGTCCTGCATCTGTGACAACACAGCCCCAACCCGTGTAAGCTCCCGTCAGTGTGCAGAATGAACGGTTGCGAGAAATCCGCATAAGCTAACACCGGGGCTTCTGAGAGTGCGGCCTTAAGGTCTCGGAAAGCTTCTTCCTGTGGTTCTCGCCACTGTACCTTACTGTTGTTAGCACCAGATGGGACTCCTCTTAGCAGGTCCTGCAGTGCTCGAGCTCGGCGGGCGAAATTTTTCACAAAGCGACATAAATATCCAGCCAGCCCCAAGAAGGCCAGCACATCTTTCTCTGTCTCGGGGCTAGGCCACTCATGTATCGCAGCGACCTTCTCTGGAGACGGCCTCACGCCCTCGGCGGAGACTACATGCCCCAGGTATTCTATTTGTGTGCGGAACAGGTGGCATTTTTGAGGCTTCACCTTCAGCCTGTACTTTTGCAGCCGGCTGAGCACCTGGCCCAGGTGATGCAGGTGGTCTTCAAACGTGGCGGCATAGATGATAATGTCATCCAAATATACTAGGGTGGCTTCGAAGTTGAGGTCTCCTAGGCACCGCTCCATCAGGCGCTGGAAATTTCCAGAGGTGTTGGCCAGTCCAAACGGCATCCGGTTGAATTCAAACAGTCCCATGGGCAAAATGAAGGCGGATTTTGCTCGATCCTCCTCGGACGTGGGTACCTGCCAGTATCCGCTGGCCAAATCCAAGGTAGAAAAATAGTTCGCCTTCCCTAGGGCCGACAGAGACTCCTCTATACGAGGGAATGGGTATGAGTCTTTGATGGTGCAGGCATTCAACTTACGGTAATCCACACAGAACCGCAGGGTGCCGTCCTTTTTCTGCACCAACACTATGGGACCTGCCCAGGAACTTTGACTTTCTTGGATGACCTCCTTTTGCAGCATTTGATTCAACAGCATTCTCACTTCTTGGTACAACTGCGGTGGAATCTGCCAATATTGCTCCCTGATGGGGGCCGCCCCTTCAGTGGGAATGCCGTGTGTAATGACTGTGGTGCACCCAAAATCGTCCTCATGGCTGGCAAACACCTTTTGGTAATGGCCCAAGAGAGCTTCCACCTGATGTATTTGGGCCAGGTTGAGGTCAGAGAGTTCAGCTCGCATTTTCTACAAGATAGCTCGCCCCGCCTCAGGCTGGGGCTCCGCAGCACGGACGGCGTGCACAGTTACTGCCGAGGGATCCCTTGGATTCACCCCCATCTGCAACGCCGGGGGCTGGAGTACCTCTTCCAATGGTTTTACTACTTTTGCCATTTCCATGCGGGGCTTTAGTAGAATGTCCTGGTTTTCCAGATTGACACACCGCACAAGGACGGTCCCCTTTCGTACAGTAACCAGGGCGCGAACTACCAGGAACCCGGAGGGTAGATGCTTGAGGAAACATGGCTCCACCTGCAACTCTACTCCTTCCAGCGGTACATGGGCCTGGACCGGCAGCGCAACAACTGTCTGTCCTGGCGGCAGCACGAGCTGAGGAGTCGCAGGCGCAGTCACTCTCCCCAGCACCTCTCCCTCCTGGCAAACCTCCTGGACTCGCGCACCCCACACCAACTGCTGAAAGACCTGCCCTATGAAGTGCGGGGGCCCCATTGTTTCAACATCTCTTGGGCCGGTTCATGGAGAAGGAGACTGCCAAATTCTTTTAGCACATTCATGCCCAAGGTGACAACATATCCATCAGTCTTGCCTCTCTGAGTCAGGACCATGCCTCACCGGCCCAATGGCTTGCCACACATCGAGATCTGCATCCATGCTACTCCAGCGACGGGAATAGGCAGTTGATTGGCAGCCACCAGTTTTATCACGGACCCCCACTGGGGTCTTGTGGCTACTGGAAATTTTGCCGGAAGTAAGTCTCAGGCATAGTGGTGACTTATGACCCCATGTCTACCATGCAGCGCACGGCCCGGCCTTCAAATTCTGCCCAAACCAGCGGATACTTCGCGACCAGGTCCTCGGGACTTCCACCACCCCGTAAGGTGTATTCTGGCTCCGAGCGGCGTCCCCCCGGCTCAGAGCCCTCTAGTTTAACGGGCACCGGGGCCGTTCTTTGCCCGCCAAGGGCATTCCCGAGCAAAGTGGCCCATCTCTCCACAGTTAAAACAAGCAGCGGACCACAGAGGCCGGCCACTCCGAGCGTTACAGGGCCTTCAGGTTGACTTGTTCGGCCTTGGTAGGCCGCCCCTTGCTCCGGCCTTCCTTTTCACTTCAGCTAGTTCACCTGATATTCTCCAGCTCCTGTCGCATTTCCCCCACCCACGGGGGCTCACTGATGGCATTCAGGGAGGCTTCAATGCTCTGGGCCTTCCCCACGGTGGCTGTCACCTCTTGCTCCTGCTCTCGTGCGCGGGCCTCACTCCCTACCCCGGAGAAGGTCAAATGCGGGTCTACCCGTATTCGGTCTCGCAAGGCTTGCTTAGTCAGGGGGTCGCGCATTCCGGTCACCAAGAGGTCACGCAGGGTAATGTCAAGGGGCCCCACGCCTACCCCGTCCTTTTGCTCGATGGCCGTATAGAGCTCCTGCAGCACATTCATATACTGAGTGACCGTTTCCCCCTCGCCCTGCATGCGGCTGAACAGTCTGGTTCTCAGTTCCCCAAAATCAGTCGGGTCCCTGTGGGTTTCCTCCAAGATCTGCATTACCCGGACAAAAGTATTCCGTTGTCCCGGGGGCCTTAACATCACAGAGTCCTAGGCCTCTCCCTCCAATGCCATGATGGCCACCCCGGCCTCCAGATCAGGGTCATCGGGTGCATCCTGAACAACCCCCACATGCGCTCTGTCCAACTCCACAGCATGGTATTATTGCCGGTGAACTTTGGCAAGTTGTTCAGCATGACCCCCAACGACAGACTGGCCCGGGGGCCACTATCACCCCCCTGATCTGCGGCTTCCCCGCTCGTGCTCGGAGACTGCATCCTGCCGACTATGCCAAATGTGGTATTGCAGGTTCATGGGATGCAGTGACGAGTCGGAGATGGAGCAGGTTTTAACTATAAATTTAAAAGGGAAGTTTTTGTATGGACAACAGGCAAAAAATTGGTTTTCCACGCAGGGAAACCGTACACAAACACAATATAACAAACTAACGAATATTCGGCGAGTGTCAGGGCCTATAGGGCCGCGATATGGCCGTCCAATGCCCTCAGGTAATAAACAACGGTAACAGAGTGTCACTTAGCTTCTCGGACGTTCTGTAGAGTCGAGGTCCGGTTGATGTCCTTCTGTTGTCACAGACGCTGGGCCCAGCCGATGAGGAGCTGACGTAAGCCTCGAGCGTTCCCACGCTCAGGCACAGATGGGGCACAACAGGCCCTGGAGAAATCCTCCGGCATAGAGTTCGCCCCTCCAAGAGGTGGGATGGCGGCAGATGTCGGGTAGGCCGCAACCGCGGACTGGAGCTGGACCGTAGCGACCACAGGAGATGGGACACAGGCCGCAGCCGCGGGCTCAGGTAAGACAGTGTCGGCTGTGGGCGAGCAGGCCGCAACTGCGGGCTCGACTGTGGCAGTGGCGGCAATGGCTGACAGAACTCTCCTGCCTCTACAGTCCTTGTCAGAGAGGTCCCACTTTCTTTACTGCTACACTATGTTCCAAATTATTATGCAAATCGGTTTTAAGCGTTTTTTTTTTTTTTGTAAATGAAACCCATTGATGGTATTGTGTCTCAGGGTTCTTTGGATAACTAAAATCAATCTCAGATACCTGTGATAATCAGTTTGGCATGTGAGCCCAATAAAAGGAAAACTGGATGTTCCACACTATTAAGCAGGCCAGAGTTTTCAAGTAATATGGAAAGAAAAAGGATCTCTCTGCTGCTGAAAAGCATCAAATAGTGCAATGCCTTGGTCAAGGGAGGAAAACATTAGATATTTCCCGAATACTTAAGGTACTGTCACACTAAGCGTGATCGCTAACGAGATCGCTAAAGCATCAGCGATTTATGATGCAATAGCGATCTCATTAGCCACACAGCTGTGTGTGACATGTAGCTGCGATGTCGCCCCCGCTGCGATGTCTCTGATCGCTTATGAACGTTCTGAGCCGTTTTTTGGTCGCTGGTGAGCCTGAATCGCTGAGTGTGACACCCTTTATGAATGACTTTACCAGCGGCGCAGGCGGGACTAGGTTTTCCCAACGACCGCAGAGGTCGTTATACAGATCGCTGATCTCTGATGAGATCATTGTGTTTGGAAGCTAACTAGTGACAACATAGCGATCGTTGTCGTGATCGCTGGTGCGATTGCTAAGTTTGACAGTGCCTTTAAGCTTGATCATCGTACTGTTAAGAGATTTGTGGCTGATTCTGAGCACAGACGTGTTTGTGCTGATAAAGACAGAATGAGGAAGGTTTCTGCCAGGCAAGTTCATCGGATTTAGAGAGCAGCTGCTACAAAGCCATTACAAACCAGCAAACAGATATTTGAAGCTGCTGGTGCCTCTGGAGTCCCTCGAACCTCAAGGTGTAGGATCCTTCTAAGGCTTGTTGTGGTACATAAACCTACTATTCGGCCACACCTAAACAGTGCTCACAAGCAGAAACGGTTGCAGTGGGCCCAGACATACATGAAGACGAATTTTCAAACAGTCTTGTTTACTGATGAGTGTTGAGCAACCCTGGATGGTGAGACTCCACCCTGGATGGTGCAGATGGATGGAGTAGTAGATGGTTGGTGGATGGCCACCATGTCCCAACAAGGCTGCTACGTTAGCAAGGAGGTGGAGGAGTCATGATTTGGGCCGGAATCATGGGGAAACAGCTGGTAGGGCCCTTTAAGGTTCCTGAAAGTGTGAAAATGACCTCTGCAAAGTATATAGAGTTTCTGACTGACAACTTTCTTCCATGGTATAAAAAGCAGAAACGTGTCTTCAGGAGCAAAATCATCTTCATTCATGACAATGCACCATCTCATGCTGCAAAGAATACCTTGGAGTCATTGGCTGCTATGGGCATAGAAGGAGATAAACTCCCATGACCTCAACCCTATAGAGAACCTTTGGAGTATGATCAAGCAAAAGATCTGAGAGGGTGGGAGGCAGTTCACATCAAAACAGCAGCTCTGGGAGGCTATTCTGACTTCATGCAAAGAAATACAAGCAGAAACTCTCCAAAAACTCAGAAGTTCAATGGATGCAAGAATTGAGAAGGTGATATCAAATAAGGGTTCCTATGTTAACGTGTAACTTGGCCTGTAAGGATGTTTTGGAGTTAAGTAGCTTTTTTGTTCAGTGAATGTGACCTCCTAATGCTGCAAATTCCACAAATGAGCATTTTCAGTTCTTTAAAACAGATCAAATGTTCAGAAATTCTACTGTGCCTAATAATTTGGAACAGTGCATTTTGAGTTTTTTTTCCATTTTGGGGATTATACTGTTATCATTGGGAGGTTTCTTCAATAAAATTCGATGTATACTCTAACGGGTGATGACTTTTATTAGACTGACTGTCATTTGCAATGACCACTTAGGAAAATCAGAGAAAAATATAATTTGCATAATAATTTGGAACATAGTGTAGAACCATCTTCCAGCCGTCCTGCCGTTTCTTCCCCGGGAACCCATCCCCTGGGAACCTAAATGACAGCCCCCTTGGTTCTGGCCCGGGCACATAGCGGGGGCTCTCTCCCCTACATATGTATATCCCATGTTGGTTAGGGTTTAAAGATTCATCTTTCTTCCTCCAAAAATAAGCAGAACAGGCAGACTCTAAGAGAATCCCTTTCTCCAGATGCACTTTAGGGTATGTGCATACGGCATCTTTTTCAGATGCTTTCCACCTGGAACCCGCCTTAAAAAGCGCTCAATATAAACAACAAAGAACATAAGCACAATAACATCAAAAATACTTACTGTGCTTATGTTTGTTAACTTCTTTTAAATGCTTCAGGCTTTGAAATCCATGAAGTGAAGTGCCCTGACCATTCTTCAGGTGACTTCAGCTTGGCTTGGAATTTGCAACTATTTTACATACTGTATATACTCATGTATAAGCCGACCCGTGTATAAGCCGACCCCCCTAATTTTGCCACAAAAAACTGGGAAAACTTATTGACTCGCGTATAAGCCTAGGGTGGAAAATGCAGCAGCTACTGGTAAATTACAAAAATAAAAATAGATACCTATAAAAGTAAAATTAATTGAGACATCAGTAGGTTAAATGTTTTTGAATATCCATACTGAATCAGGACTCCCATATAATGCTCCATACAGTCCATAATGGGCCCCATAAGATGCTCCATATAAAATATGCCCCATATAATGCTGCACAAAGGTTAATAATGGCCCCATAAGATGCTCTATAGATTATGCCCCATATGGTGCTCCATAGATTATACCCCATATGCTCCACAGATTATGCCCCATATGTTCCACAGATTATGCCCCATATGTTCCAAAGATTATGCCCCATAAATTCCACAGATTATGCCCCATATGCTCCACAGATTATGCCCCATATGTTCCACAGATTATGCCCCATATGTTCCACAGATTATGCCCCATAGGTTCCACAGATTATGCCCCATATGCTCCACAGATTATGCCCCATATGCTCCACAGATTATGCCCCATATGTTCCAGATTATGCCCCATAGGTTCCACAGGTTATGCCCCATAAACTCCACAGATTATGCCCCATATGTTCCAGATTATGCCCCATATGCTCCACAGATTATGCCCCATAGGTTACACAGATTATGCCCCATAGGTTCCACAGATTATGCCCCATATGTTCCACAGATTATGCCCCATAGGCTCCACAGATTATGCCTCATATGTTCCACAGATTATGCCCCATAGGCTCCACAGATTATGCCCCATATGTTCTACAGATTATGCCCCATATGCTCCACAGATTATGCCCCATATGTTCCACAGATTATGCCCCATATGCTCCACAGATTATGCCCCATATGTTCCACAGATTATGCCCCATATGTTCCACAGATTATGCCCCATATGCTCCACAGATTATGCCCCATGTGCTCCATAGTAGAGGTCCCTTATGCTGCTGCTGCAACTAAAAAAAAAAAAAATCACATACTCACCTCTCGTCGCTGGGGGCCAGGTGCCGATGTCCTGAGCAGGCGGGGACACCGGCGCACTATGGGGGACAGGTGCAGGTGTCACCGCTCGCTCAGGGCCCCGGCACCAGAGATATACCTGTACCCGGTCCACCGCTGCTTGCCGCTGTCTTCTTGTCAGTGAGCGCTCAGGCAGAGGGCGCGGCACGTACTAACTATGTCATCGCGCCCTCTGCCTGAACATTTACAGCTAGAGGACGCGAGGACACAGCGGCGAGCAGCGGTGGAACGAGGACAGGTGAATATCGCATATACTCACCCCTCCGCCGGCGCGTCTCTGCAGCCCCTGCTCTTCTCCCGCAGCTCTTCCTTCCTACAGTGGTCACGTGGTACCGCTCATTAATGTCATGAATATGTGCATATTCATGACTTTAATGAGCGGTACCATGTGACAGCTGCAGTAAGGAGCCTGAGATCGTGGGAGAAGCAGGGGGGCTGCAGAGACGCGCCGGCGGAGGGGTAAGTATGATCTGACACCCCCGCTCCCCCGCTTAAAAAATGGGCTGAAAATCTCGGCTTATACGTGAGTATATACGGTATATAATTTTAAGCAAAAGAAGCTAGTAGTAAAGCCACCACAAAAAAGGATCAAAAAGATGATGAAGAAGAAACTTCAGCAAAAACAGTCATCCTTTTCCTGAAGCGTCTTCTGCTTTAAAAATTATGCAGATACACCACTGTCTATTAAATGTTATATGCACCCTTAAACCCGTCGCCCGAAGTCTGTGTTCACCTTCATGACCAGGCCAATTTTTTCAATTCTGACCAGTGTCACTTTATGAGCTAATAACTCTGGTGATTCTGAGAACGTTTTCTCGTGACATTTTGTACTTCATGATAGTGGTAAAAAAAATTTGATACAACTTGATTTTATTTTTGAAAATATCGGAAATTTTCATACTTTTATTTTTTATGCCTTTAAATCTGAGAGCTATATCACACAAAATAGTTAATAAATAAAATTCCCAACATATTTACTTTACATCAGCACAATTTTTTAAACATAGTTTTTTTTATTAGGATGCTAAAAGGATTAAAAGTAGACCAGCAATTTCTAATTTTTCCAACAAAATGTACAAAACCATTTTTTAAGAGACCACATCACATTTGAAGTGACTTTGAGCGGCTTATATGACAGAAAATATCCAAAATCTGCACCATTCTAAACACGGCACCCCTTTGCAATTCAGATTTTGATGGAATGTTCTGCAGGTGTCATGCCACATTTGGAGAGCCCCTAATGTGCCTAAACAGTAGAAACCCTCCACCACTGACCCTATTTTGGAAACTTGACTCCCCCTCAAGGAATTTATTTAGATGTGTACGATATGAGTATAGTACACACTGGCGCTCCTAAATGCAAGAGAGGAGTGAAAAAGCTGAGATGAAGTAAGGTAAAATACAATTCAATAAACAAAATAGCTTTTTTATTATTCACCTTTCAATATTGTTCTTTCTATGGTGGCATCAGATGGGGGGAGGTGCTGGTCATGCTATATAAAGGGTTGGGTGCAACAGGGGCTGACAGCCCTGACGAAGAAGGTCCAAGTACCTTGGAAATGCGTTGGCACTGTGTCACGGTGTGTCGCCACGAAGATCGTCACGATTACACAGCCTGATTTCTCGCAGCTGAGTTTTTGGTGCTTTGTGTTTTTCGGCAGTGAGGGAGTTAATTCTCTCTCTCTGTGCTAGATGAGGCCCAGCCTCGCCCAGCTGCAGTCAATGCTGCAGTAGTGGGACTCCTTCAAATACCTGCCAGTCTGTTAGAGAAGTTGTCAGTGAAAGCATTCCTTGCAGACAAACAGAGCGGCTCGTGGTATTTTGGAGTTTGGAGTGAAGTGTACTTGGTGTGTTTTTTTCCCTTCCTCGCTTTATTATTTATCTCCTTACCCATTGGTGTTCCCTCTGTTGTTGTGGTGTGAGTTTTTGTATGCAAGGTGGTTTTTGGTTTTCCCCTTGTACTGTCTCGTTCGTCTAGTACTGTGTGTTGGCTTATATTATCCTATCCCCTATTGTTGTGATCGGGGTCCTTCTCAGGACTAGATTACTGAGGTTCAGGGATCCTCAGGAGGTAGGGGTTACGCTGGCGGCCTGGACCTCTGTACCTTTAACAGTACCTCCAGGTAGAGGGATTAGTCAGGGCCCCAGCTTAGGGTCAGCTTAGGCCCCTGACCTCCTGTACGCAGAGACAGCGTGATACACTGATTTTGGCCCACTCGTGCTCCCTTCCCTGCCCCAGTCGCGGTGACGTCACCCTGAACCCACCTCCTCATCCCCGCTGCTTACCGGCGGCGTTCTCTCGGCCAGAGCTCACTGCCGCTGCACACCCGCCGCAGCAGCCGTCAGCACCAGAGGCATAAGGCCGGCGTCAGCACCCGGCGCACCCGGGCAACTGCCGGGCCCTGAGCAGGCGGAGGGGCCCACTCACCATCGGGGACACAGGTGCACTATGGGTGCCCAGTGCCTGTGCTCGCACTTGTTCAGGGCCCCTGCATGCTTGTTCAGGGCCCCAGCATTTGTGATACTTACCTCTCCCCTGTTATGTTACGGTAGCTGAGGAGTGCAGGTAAAAAAGGAAATACACCAGAGCAGTTGGAATCTATGAGATTGCAGTACCCTGACTAACCACCGCAACTAGAGGCAGCCGTGGAGCGTTCCTACGATGGTCCTAGACGCCTCGTCACAGCCTGAGAAACTAACTACACCTAAAGATAGAAATAGGAAAGCTATCTGCCCCGGAGCAGAACCCCAAAGATAATAGAAAGCCCCCAAACATGTAATGGCGGTTAGACAAGAGGAAATACTGACACAGAAAGAAAATAGTATGAGCAAACGCTGGGGCCCAAACTAACTAAATAGAAAAGGATAGGAAGGGTACTTACTGCAATCCCAGAAAACCCTGAAAGGCACCAACTCTACTAATTTCAAAATCACCTGAGATCACACGACCTCTACCACCTAAATTAGTTCTCTGGTGTAACAAAAACAGCAGCCACTGAAAAAACTGCAAAAAGCAAAAGTACAAAACACAGTGGCTGGACTAAACTGAGAGGGCAAATGCCCCCGGAGGGGACCCAGAAGGCCCCCACAGAAGTGCAGGACAAAATGCAAAAATATAGCAAAAACACAAAATAAGAAATTGTCTTATCTGATAGCAGGAGATGCAGACACGACACAGCAGGCTACAAGGGAAACTGGAAAGAAGGATTCAGACCAGAACAATTGATCACCGGCAACCCTGATGGGAAAATGATTCCCTTAAATAAGACCAATCAGTAACACCTGATTCCCAATCCTCACTAGTACCGCTTGTAACCACCAGAGGGAGCCTCTGCTCAGAACTCATCTCAAACCCATTCACAACAGTACCCCCCCTTGAGGAGGGGTCACCGAACCCTCATTTGAGCAACCAGGTCGGTCAGGATGAGTTCTATGATACGCACGGATAAGTCTCCTAGCATGGATGTCCGAAGCAAACACCCAAGAATTATCTTCCTGACCATAACCTCTCCATTTAACCAAATACTGGAGTCTTCGTCTAGAAAAACGAGAATCCAATATTTTCTCAACCACATACTCCAGATTGCCCTCAACCAAAACAGGGTCAGGAGGCACAGCAGCAGGAACCACTGGCTCAACAAACCTCTTCAACAAGGACTTGTGGAACACGTTATGGATCTTAAATGTCCCTGGAAGAAGCAAACGAAAAGAAACAGGATTAATAATCTCCATGATCTTATAAGGTCCAATGAACCTAGGCTTAAATTTAGGAGATGCTACTCTCATAGGAATATTCTTTGAGGACAACCAGACCAAGTCCCCCACTTCAAACCGAGGACCATCAGTCCTATGCCGGTTAGCAAACCGCTGGGCCCTCTCCTGAGAGAGGGACAACCTCTCCACTACCTGGTCCCAAATCTGCTGCATACGCTCAACAACAGAGTCAACACCTGGACAGACAGAAGCCTCCGTCTGTCCTGAAGAAAATCGAGGGTGAAACCCAGAATTACAGAAAAACGGAGACATCAAAGTGGCAGAGCTAGCCCTATTATTAAGAGCAAACTCAGCCAAAGGCAAAAAAGAGACCCAGTCATCCTGATCAGCAGACACAAAGCATCTTAGATAAGTCTCCAATGTCTGGTTTGTTCTCTCAGTTTGACCATTGGTCTGAGGATGAAATGCCGAGGAGAAAGACAATTGAACACCCAGTTTAGAACAAAAAGTCCTCCAAAATCTGGAAACAAACTGGACTCCTCTGTCAGACACAATGTTCTCAGGAATGCCGTGTAAACGAACCACGTGCTGAAGGAACAACGGCACCAATTCAGAGGAGGAAGGCAACTTAGGTAATGGCACAAGATGTATCATTTTGGAAAACCTATCACAAATTACCCAGATGGTGGTCATTCTCTGAGAAACAGGAAGATCGGAAATGAAATCCATAGAGATATGGGTCCATGGTCTCTTGGGCACAGGCAATGGCATCAACAAACCACTAGAGCGAGAGCAAGGCTTGGAGCGAGAGCAAGTCCCGCAGGACTGCACAAATTCCCTGACATCGCGAGACAAGGTAGGCCACCAAAAGGACCGACTAACCAAGTCTCTGGTACCAAAAATTCCGGGATGCCCAGCCAATGCGGAACAATGAATCTCAGACATCACACTCTTTTTCCACTGGTCCGGGACAAACAACTTTCCAACAGGGCAGCGCTCTGGCCTATCCTCCTGACACCCCTCCAGAGCAAGTCTCAAATTAGGCGAGATGGCGGAAAGAACTACACCCTCCTTCAAAATAACAGAGGGATCAGATAGCTCAGGAGAGTCCGCAAGGAAACTCCTCGAGAGGGCATCTGCCTTAACATTCTTAGTGCCAGGAAGAAAGGAAACCACAAAATTAAAACGTGTGAAAAACAAGGCCCACCTGGCCTGTCTAGGATTGAGTCGCTTGGCAGATTCCAGATAGACCAGATTCTTATGGTCCGTAAGGACCACCACCTGATGTTTGGCTCCCTCCAGCCAATGTCTCCACTCTTCAAAAGCCCACTTCATGGCCAATAACTCCCGATTACCCACGTCATAATTACGTTCAGTAGGAGAAAATTTTCGAGAGAAAAAGGCACAAGGGTTACTTTTAGAGGTCTCTGGATCTTTTTGGGACAAAACGGCACCTGCCCCAATTTCAGAGGCATCAACCTCCACCTGAAATGGCAGAGAAACATCCGGCTGCCGTAGAACAGGAGCAGAAGTGAATCTCTGCTTAAGTTCCTGAAACGCAGAGACTGCCTCAGGAGGCCAATTCACCACATCAGAACCCTTTCTGGTCAAATCAGTTAATGGTTTAACAATAACAGAGAAATTACCAATAAATTTACGATAAAAATTGGCAAAACCCAAAAATCTCTGAAGAGCCTTTAATGAAGTAGGTTGGACCCAATCACAGATGGCCTGAACCTTGACCGGGTCCATTTCAATAACAGATGGGGACAAAATGAATCCCAGAAATGAGATCTTCTGTACGCCAAAAAGACACTTTGATCCCTTCACATACAGAGCATTCTCTCTCAAAATCTGGAATACAGTTCGAACATGTTTCACATGAGAGTCCCAGTCATTAGAAAAAATCAAGATATCATCCAAATAAACAATCAGAAACTTGTCCACAAAATCCCTGAAAATGTCATTCATGAAGGACTGGAAGACGGAAGGAGCATTAGTGAGCCCAAAGGGCATCACAAGGTACTCAAAATGCCCTTCAGGGGTGTTAAATGCCGTCTTCCATTCATCCCCGTGCTTAATGCGAATAAGGTTATACGCCCCCCTGAGGTCAAGCTTGGTAAACCAAGTAGCGTTTTTCACCCTGGAAAACAGGTCAGAAATCAAGGGTAACGGGTATTGATATTTCACAGTAATATTGTTCAAGAGACGATAATCAATACACGGCCTTAATGAACCATCTTTTTTGGCCACAAAGAAAAAACCGGCACCTAAGGGTGAAGAGGATGGTCTGATATGACCCTTCTCCAATGATTCCTTGATATAAGACCGCATAGCGTCATGTTCAGTACAGACAAGTTAAAAAGGCGACCCTTAGGGAATTTACTACCTGGCACTAATTCAATAGCGCAGTCATAGCTCCTATGGGGAGGTAAGGATGCAGATTTACTTTCGCTAAACACATCAGAAAAATCAAACAAAAAGTCAGGAACATCCTCAGCCTGGGGGAGGCAGAAAAAACAGGAGTGTTGGTATTAACACATTGGCACCCCCAACTGGTTACAGACACAGATTTCCAATCCAAAACAGGATTATGAGACTGTAACCAAGGGAAACCCAGCACGATAATGTCATGCAGATTATATAGAACCAAAAATTTGCAGCACTCCTGGTGATCAGGTTCAA
>JARQOD010000004.1:283127005-283263127 GCA_033576555.1 Oophaga sylvatica | reverse complement strand
CCATAAGTCACCCCATTTTACAAACTACACCTCTTAATGAATTCTTCTATGGGTGCAGTGATCATATTGGCACAACAGATGCATCAAAGATGTAAGAATTAGCGGTACTCCGAGAGTGGACCCGCAGGACCGCGACCACGAACCTCCCTAGGGCAAGCTGACCAGGTGAACCACACAGGGAGCGTCTGGGGCAAGCCCGAGGGAGACTCTAGCCGCGGCAGCTGGTACCCGGGGCAGACTAAAGGAGACACAAGCGGGCAATAGCGGGATAAGTAAGGGAGGAGGCACGGATAAGACAGAAGCAGAAAGACATGGCTGAGACAAAGGGGAGTGGACAAGGCAGAGGCAAAGAGACGCTGGCAGAGTTGGGGTAAGAACAGGACGGTAATACCAGTACTGGTACAGGAAGGTGCAGATGAGGCACAGGCAGGACAATGTGGCAGAGGACCAGACCACAGGCAGGACTGTATGGCAGAGGACCAGACCACAGGCAGGACTGTATGGCAGAGGACTGGAACACAGGCAGGACTGTATGGCAGAGGACTGGAACACAGGCAGGATTGTATGGCAGAGGACCAGGCCACAGGCAAGACTGTATGGCAGGACTGGGACACCGACGGGAGGAACACTGGAGGGAGAAACAAAAGGAGAATATAATGAGGCACAGAGGGAGACAGTGAAAGCACAGCCTAAACACTGTGGATGCCGAGGAACTCGGGCAGACGAGGGTCAGAGTCAAGTGCAGAGCAACTGATAATCAGGTGCCACCTAAGACAGGCAGCTGCCTGATAAGGAGGGTGCCCAGAGGACTTCCAGGTCCACCCGAGGGCACAGAGAGGACGGGGAGGCGGCTTACAGAAAGATCAATGTGCGTGTGCGCGGCTGAACCCAGCGCGCACTCGATGCAAGTCAGAAGCCAGCTGCGAGACCGGAAGTGCAGCTGCCGAGCGGCACGTGCCTGTACGCCGTGGAAAGATAAGTATGACAGGGATGGGCAGGCGGCGTGACAAAAGAATTTTATACCATTGGGCAGTGAGGAAAAAATAATTACATTTTTACCACCAACATTTTGTTTTAGCCCCAGATTTTACATTTTCACACTGGGAAATGAGTAAAAATGGCACCAAAATTTGTCCCACAATTTCTGCTAAAAATAGAAATACCTAAATATGGCTCTACAGTACTGCTTAGTCACATGTGATAGAAGTAGAATAGAGCCCCTAAGTGCTAGAAGAGCAGAATCCTCCCTCAAGTGACCCCATTTTGGAAATTATACCCTGTTGATTTTAACTCCATGGGTGTTTTCCAGAAAAAAGCAGCAGTTAATGTTGCTTAGTGAAAATTGCAAACTGCCATTGTAATGCCCAGTATGTTGTGGTACCCAGCTCATGCTTCTGGAGACAAACACCCGTAAATTAAGCAGGCTCTCATCGCTACACAAATGCCAAGCATGTGGACGCTAAAAGTGGTTTAGGCACACTGTGGGGTTCAGAAGGGATTCATTTGGATTGAGATGAAACTTTTGTAGGGAACATTTTACATAACACTTGGGATCACATTTATCCTGTGCCCTACTCTGAGCATTTATATTGGGGTTTCCATCTAAATCTTCGAGTGACATGGTTCAGAAAAAACCCACAAGGGAGCCACTCACTATAATGAGGCAGCAGAGTTACTCTGGATTCCATCTGGCCTCTTGAATGTTGTCCTTTTCAGAAGTGCAGAAAACTATGGCGGATCACACTTTTATGCACACCTAAAATGATGGACATTGCTGGATCACAGGCCAGACAGTGTACATAGTGCCTTCATCTGCCTCATTATAGGGTATCTCCATCGGGGGTACCGTCTGAACCACATATTTCAAAGATTTACACAGAAACCCTGGTGTAAGCACTCAGCGTAGTGCACAGGATAAATGTGAGCCAAGCTTAAGTGCTATTTTTGGAAGGCAGAATGAACAAATCAAGCAGGTGAAGAACTGGTTTTATTTATTTTTTCCTCGTGTGGTTTAAGTGATTAGACGACTTTATTATTCAGGTCGGTGCGATTACAGCAATACCAGATCATTTTTTTTTTTGTTTGGCTGCTATCGCACACTAAAAGATGCTTTTTATTGCAAAGCATCCCCATATTTATATAACTATAATGTTTCCATATTTCGGCCCACAGAGTCATGTGAGGGCTTGTTTTTTGTGGGTCGAGTTGATGTTTTTATTGGTACCATTTTTGATTTTTGGAGACAGAATGAACAAAAACCAGCATTTCATGAATTGTTTTTTTGTTTTTTTATCATGCGATTCCATGTGTGGTAAAATTGATAAGGCAGTTTTATTCTTCGGATCCGTATGATTACAGTGATACCGCAGTTACATCTTTTTTATGTTTGTCGCTTTTACACAATAAAAACTATATAATAGAAAAAATATATATTTTAGCATCACTTTATTCAGAGAGCTATAACTTTTTTATTTTTCTGCTGACGCACCTTTACTGCGGCTTGTTTTTCTGTGGGACAAAATTACATTTTTAGGAATACCATTTTTATTTACAGTCGTCTTTTTGGTCGCGTTTTATTCCACTTTTTCTTCAGCAGTATGATGATAAAGCATATCCAAAAGGATAGATATTTTCTCAGTTTTCATACCAATAACCACTTCTGTGGGTAAGGAAAACTGAGATACACATGCGGAGGAGATATATACACCCAGGTTGTTATCCTCCACACAACCTGGGGTAAGAAGCTTTCCAATGTCTTTTTGTGATTTAGGTAAAGAAGGACTGACCTCAATGAAATGCCCGTTTTGTCCACAGAAAAAACACGACCACATTTTGTGGCGAACCGTAAGATTCATACCGAGGGAAGGCCCCTCCTAACTGCATTGGTTTTTCAGAGCACATAGGGAGAACCTCAGTTTTAAGGAGTGCCATATGGGGTGGAGTCACAATAGGTCTACTCTTTAGGGGTCTATCAATGCTTATGGCCAGAGACATGGTGGCCTCCAACGACTCAGGAGTCTTGTAAAGCGCTAGTGTGTCTTTTAGTTTTTCAGACAGGCCCTGACAAAACTGACTCCTAAGAGCATGATCATTCCAGCGGGTGTCAGTGGTCCATCTACAGAATTCTGAGCAGAATTCCTCTGCCGGCTGGTCTCCCTCCTGGAGCTTACGCAGCTTAGACTCAGCAAGGTAGACACAATCTGGATCATCATACACGAGGCCTAGAGCCTGAAAAAACCCAACTGGAGAGACAGTGAGTCCGCCGGAAGTGAAAATGCCCAGGATTGAGGATCTCCTTGAAGGAGACAAATAATAATCCCAACCCATTTCTCCTTACTCCCAGATGACTGAGGACGAAGCCTAAAATACAGCTTGCAGGCTTCATGGAACACCATAAATTTATAGGAAAAAAAAGGAAGAGAAAATCCAGCTTCCAAAAAATATGCAAATTTATTTAAGATAAAATCAGAGTTCTATAGGGCTTTGAGAAAGAACATTCATTGTTCGAAACGCGTAGCTAGTGTTCACACCATATGAGCTTTGTCCTATAGAACTCTGATTTTATCGTAAATAAATTTGAATATTTTTTGGAAATCTGCTACATCCGGAGGCTGGGATAAGAGGGGATATCAGTAACGTTACCGCTCACCACTGAAAGTAGCGTGAGAACCAGCGGCAGTGAGGAGCGGTGACGTCATTGAGGTTACAGCAGATCACAGATGGCGGTTTCTCACGGTAACCTCTGTGTGAGCTGCCAGCTCTGAACATCGGTGAACTCCATAAGATTGCAAGATAGATTTCAGCTGGTGTCATGATTTTCCATTGGCCTTTTGCGCCTCCCTTTCTTCATGTGCTCAATACTTTTACCCTCTGTCATTTCTCATTATTACACATAACTTAATTTATGGATATCTATGGTTTGAATTCTTTGCCTGTGTGGATTGGATGAGTTCTTACTAACATCTGGTGAGAATTTCATTTCAATAGCACCTTTAGAAATATATTTACTTAGAAAATTGGTAACTTGTTCAACACTTACCGTATATACTCGTGTATAAGCCGAGATTTTCAGCACCTTTTTTTTGCTGAAAATGCCCCCTCGGCTTATACACGAGTCATAGGGCAGAAACCAGCGGGGGAGGGGATGCGGCGGCAGGAGCCGGTGGCTGGGACATCATACTCACCCTCCCCGTGCCATCGCTGAACGTCCCTGCAATCCTGCGTTCTCCCCGGCTTCCTGCAGCTCTCCAGCGCTGAGCGGTGACGTAATACCCACTCATTAAGGTCATGTAATATAGACGCAACGCCACTCCCATGGGCTGGCCTCCATATTCATGGCCTTAATGAGCGGTATTACGTCACCGCTCAGCGCTGGAGAGCTGCAGGAAGCCGGGGAGAACGCAGGATTGCCGGCCGGGACGTTCAGCGATGGCACGGGGAGGGTGAGTATGATGGAGGAGGATGGGGAGCATGGAGGAGGACAAGGAGCACGGAGCAGGATGGGGGGGAGGACGGAGAGCACGGAGCAGAACGGGGGAGGACGGAGAGCACGGAGCAGAACGGGGGGAGGACGGAGAGCACGGAGCAGAACGGGGGGAGGACGGAGAGCACGGAGCAGAACGGGGGGAGGACGGAGAGCACGGAGCAGAATGGGGGAGGACGGAGAGCACGGAGCAGAACGGGGGGAGGACGGAGAGCACGGAGCAGGACGGGGGTGGGCACAGAGGAGAATGGGGGAGTGCAGAGCTGGATGGGGGAGCACGGAGCAGGACGGGGGAGGATGGAAAGCACGGAGCAGGACAGGATAATGGAGCAGGAGGAGGGGAGCACAGAGGAGAATGGGGGCGCACAGAGCTGGATGGGGGAGCACAGAGCAGGACGGCAACTTATACACCCGGCTTATACGCAAGTCAATAAGTTTTTTGTTGCAAAATTAGGGGGTCGGCTCATACACGGGTCGGCTTATACATGAGTATATACGGTATTTCACACACTGTATGCTCACCTAGTGTTCCCTAGCTGCTTCTCCGTACCGTAGTGCAGCTTAAGTTCCCCATCTTTTTCCTTGTTTATTCTTCTTGTAGGGTCGGTGTGTAAGTTCTGGTGCCAGTTATTGGCCACAGCAGTGACCACAGCAGTGAGACTTTGGTCACTGCTGGAGGAACTGATTGGCTGCAATCATCAGACTTTTTCCTAAAAGAGGAACTTACATAGCCAATGTTGAAAACAAATGTTCAAACAAATACAGTACAGACCAAAAGTTTGGACACACCTTCTCATTCAAAGATTTTTCTGTATTTTCATGGCTATGAAAATTGTAGAATCACACTGAAGGCATCAAAACTATGAATTTACACATGTGGAATTATACATTACACTTTACAAAAAAGTGTGAAACAACTGAAAATATGTCTTATATTCTAGGTTCTTCAAAGTAGCCACCTTTTGCTTTGATTACTGCTTTGCAAGCAGAAAAGGTGAACTGATGGACTCTACATGCCTGGTTCCCTCCGTGAAGCATGGAGGAGGTGGTGTGATGGTGTGGGGGTGCTTTGCTGGTGACACTGTTGGGGATTTATTCAAAATTGAAGGCATAGTGAATCAGAATGGCTACTACAGCATCTTGCAGCAGCATGCTATTCCATCCGGTTTGCGTTTAGTTGGACCATCATTTATTTTTCAACAGGACAATGACCCAAAACACACCTCCAGACTGTGTAAAGGGTATGCCACACTGAACAATATCGATTACGGGATCGCTAAAAAACGTCACTATTTAGCGATCCCGTTAGCGATGTTGTTCAGTGCGGCAGCTTCCAGCGACGAGCTTCCTGCTGTGATCTCGCTCGTCGCTGGAATCGTTCCGGACTCTATTTTCTCGTCGGCGCTCCCGCTGGGTAAGTATCTTATCGCTGTGTGGCACCTTTTCTTAGCGATTTAGCGGTACTTTTGTACCGCTAAAGTCGTTAAGAAGATCGCTAACGGCGATAGCGTCGTTAACTATATCGCTAAATGCGGTAGCATTTAGCGATATAGAAACAATCCCGCTAGCGATCGCATTAGTATGCGTCGTTATAGTGATCGCTAGCGGGATTGTTTAGTGTGGCAGTACCTTAAGGGCTATTTGACCAAGAAGGAGAGTGTTGGGGTGCTATGCCAGATGACCTGGCCTCCACAGTCACCAGACCTGAACCCAATCAAGATGGTTTGGGGTGAGCTGGACCGCTCACCGCTTCAATTTTGAATAAATCCCCAACAGTGTCACCAGCAAAGCACCCCACACCATCACACCACCTCCTCCATGCTTCACGGTGGGAACCAGGCATGTAGAGTGCAGCCGTTCACCTTTTCTGCGTGCAAAGCAGTAATCAAAGCAAAAGGTGGCTACTTTGAAGAACCTAGAATATAAGACATATTTTCAGTTGTTTCACACTTTTTGTTAAGTATATAATTCCACATGTGTTAATTCATAATTTTGATGCCTTCAGTGTGATTCTACAATTTTCATAGTCATGAAAATACAGAAAAATCTTTGAATGAGAAGGTGTGTCCAAACTTTTGGTCTGTACTGTATATCCACACTCTGAACACGCTAGTGTAATGCAGTCACATCAACCTGCACTTGTATACTGTTTCATTTTGCTAGGAGATTTTTGTCATTTTTTTTTTGCAATGTATAATACACATAATCGGCACCCTCATTTTGAAAGCATCTAGTATCGTTCCTTTGTTCTGCAGCCCCATTCGTTAATCACAATATCAAACCATCCTATGCACAGAATTCTTAGGAACCATAAGTCAGTGGGACACTTGTCTTAAGGGCTCATTCGTATAAGGGTATTATATGGACATGTACTGTCCTAGTTGAAATCGGATAGTACACAGACCAATGTTCTTCAATGGGGCTGTTCAGATGACAGGTTTTCCACATGGACCAAGTGTCCGGGTGAAAAAATCACAACGTGCACTATTTTCTTCAATCTTTCGGATGAGCCCTGCCTCTTCAAGTGTATGAATGGGATCCAATATGGATCATCCATATTGCGTTCGATTTCTATGGATTGTAAGCTTTTCAGGGGATATAGCTCTAGGATCGCTGTCTGGGTAGACAGAGTGACACGAAAACAGTTCATTCAGACAGCAGTTCTGGTGAAAACTGGCCGCAACCAGCTTTATTAAAGTCCACAGCAAACAGATAAAAATAAATCATAAACAGAAGACCTAGGCTTGTCTAGCCACTAATTACACATAGATAGATTTCCCTATCTATCCGGGTCCAGACTCTACCAGTCTGTGCCCAAAACAACACATATGTTCAGTAGTTACCAGCGTTTACCAGCATTGAGGTTCACAGAGTCTCCTCCTTGTGTCTGAAGGCACCTTCAGCGTCCAGACTTGAGAGAGCTCCCCTCCTATTCAGCCGCTATTCACACGGATTCTCACTGAGGCTACTCCTGTGTCCGGGGTACATCGAGCACCCAGACTGAGATAGCTCAGACTCCTGGAGACTGCTTCTTGTGCCGGGACACCTTCCTGTGTCCAGACTAAGCGTGCTCCCACTCCTGGAGACTGCTTCTTGTGCCGGGACACCTTCCTGTGTCCAGGCTAAGCCAGCTCTCTGACTGTGTTCGCAGACACCTACTTCTGGTCTCCTAATTAACAGCTGAATGGTTTCAGGCCTGAGCTGCAAGTGTGTGCTGAATGTAAGGTGTAGTGACCTTTCTCTACCACTAGGTTTACAAAGCCACACATTTCCCTTATACCATACAGCACAGTACCTAGGTGAAATGTACACCCCATTCGACACACATTCCTTCACTGTCTCACATATCCCCTCCCTCTTCTCCAGACCGGAGGGCTGGTCATCCAGACCGGAGGGCTGGTCAACAATCCAAAAGAGACAGCGAACTCTGGACCAGTCATGGCCTTCATCAGCTTCATCTTCACTACTGTCATCTGTATCTTCACCTGAGCCATCCGCACTACCCTGTACCCTCCCGGGCCTATGCTCTCTGCGGGCCTCAGGTGACCTGCACGGTTTCAGCTTGACCTTAGTTCCAGCCTCAGTCTCGGTATAGTGCCTCACCAGAGAAGTACGACCAGGCACATCAGAACACCTCTGCTGATTCTTCCTCAGAACCTCTCGTACCTCCTGTCCTTGGTGCACTGACCCTGTGTCACCAACTATCCCAGGAGGTAAAGGGGGTTTTTCACCTTTCTCTAATTCCCCCTGAACTTTCTTTAGCACATCTACTTTCTTAAATATCAGTTGATCCATGAATTCTATTTCACAGAACTTAAGCTCCTCTGCCATGGTCGCTTCATTGTCATCAGATGATTCACTATCACTATCCCTGTCTGACCCTTTTTTCTCAGCCACATCCGGCTCACCTTCAGGGTTATACAATTCCTTCTCATTCTCACTTTCAGGGGTATACAATTCATTCTCATTCACATCCTGATCTGGAACCTTAGTTAACATGTCATCCAAAACATTAACTTCACCATCTGGTCCCTCAAGTATGTGACTATGTGACAACCCCAGCACTATACTTCTATATAGCTCAGGTACTAGGAGCTGGCTCACGACCTCTCCTGGACTTCAGTGTTTATGGCAACATGAGGAAACCTCTCCTCAGAGCCAGGCTCTTGGGAAACCTCATTTAGAACATTTATATTTTCGTGGGCCGTTTTAAGAGAGGGTTCTCGCCACTGCTCACTCTCAAAACCGTCACAGGACACAGGTAAGTCAGGGACACTCGGTTCCCGAGAACCACCATCCTCGTCTCCC
This sequence comes from Oophaga sylvatica, assembly GCA_033576555.1. Taxonomy (NCBI): domain Eukaryota; kingdom Metazoa; phylum Chordata; class Amphibia; order Anura; family Dendrobatidae; genus Oophaga; species Oophaga sylvatica. Next base: position 283,254,336 of record JARQOD010000004.1, on the reverse strand, counting down.
AACATCACCTGCAAAGGAATTTCATCACTATCACAGTCATCATTATTATCAATATCATTATCATGATTATGATCAGTATCATCATCACTATCATGATCATCATCATTATCATTATCAGCATCAGCATCATTATCATGGTCATCATCATGATCATCATTATCACATAAGTTTAACGGCCCACTAGCATTGTGTTCCGCCCCTCGGGACTGCGCACCCTCAATAGGAGCTTCATCACACTGTCCATCAGAAACATTTTTTCCCCAGAGACCCTTAGATCGGGGAAAGTCATTACCCAATATAACGGGGTGCACCAGGGTCTTCACTACCCCCACTTCATATGAAACCTCCCCGAGTTTGGGGACCAAGTCCACGGCAGTCTCTGGGTAGACTTTGGTGTCTCCATGGATGTACACCACACTTAGGTGCTTATCAGGGATGAAGTCCCTATCAATCAGGCTGTCACATACGGAAGTCACTGGACTCTCTGAGTCCAAGAGGGCCTGTGCTGGGCAGTCATTTACAACCACCGGGGACCCCTGTGGTCCAGTCTCTTCGGCTGCGGTGGTCACACAGACAGGTTCTGCGCAGAGAGAGAGGGACCTGCCAACATCACGGCACATAGGCTCCCCCTCTAGTGAACAGCCGGCTGCAATTTCACAACATCTCCAACACTGTCCACCACAATCACCCTCCCATATGTCCCCTCGGGCCTGAACCCGCTTATCAGCATACCCCATGTCCCCAACAGCTGGAACGCTCTTACCGCGAGAGTTCAGCGTCCGGGAACTCCGAAGTGACGACCTCTCAGACGGCTGTACCTCAGGAGGATGTGCTTGGGTTAGCGGTCCACTATCACCTTTTCAACTCCATAATCAGGTTTGCTGACTGCAGACTCCCAACTGCATCTCCAGTCATGAACTCCCCTGGCACGGGCTGTCACCGTAACACCCAGCCGGGTAAGAATCTCCGCTTTCAGCTTGGCATAGTCTTGGCTGTCCTGCTCGCTCAGGTCAGCATAGGCCCTTTGGGGCTCTCCAATCAGATAGGGTGCGACCATCATGGCCCATTCAGATAGGGGCAGATTCTCCTTCTCTGCCAGTCTCTCAAACCTAGTGAGATATACCTCCACATCATCACGAGGTGTCATTTTTTCCAGGGACCGTCTTACCGCCTTCTTTACAGCGGACAATGCAGGTGACTTTGCAACATTACTTTGGGACGATGCGCCACAAGTCCCCTGCAGTGCTGCAACCTGCTCAAAAAACAACCGGTTATTCTCCTGCTGCTGCTGCAGGAATTGCTGCTGGGCCTGCTGCATGCGCTGCTGGTGCTGCAGGCGCTGCTGCTCCATGCTCTGCTGCATGCTTCGCTGGGCCTGGACCAGGTACTCAATGAGCTCCTTCATACTGCCGGACTTATCTGTCTCAACCCCGGCAGTCTTATGTTGCACATTCACTTGCGCCATTTGTTCAAACAGCGCCTCCATGCTGTCATCCATGCTGTCAGACTTCTCTGTCTCAACAACGGCAGTCTTCACTCAAGACATACACACTCCACAGTCTTTTCCACAGAAAAATTCAGCTCTGCTGTGCAGACACTTTTTTTTTTTTTTCTGCAAACTCTATTAGGGCCACTGTCTCTTTAAGACTGCTCCAATAGACGTTTCTCCTTTGCACACTTTTTTTTTCTCCGCTGCTATTTCAACAGACTTCACCTTTATTGCTGTCTCTAAGCCACTGTGCCGCACGCACATTCCAGCGCCATTTGTATCAGCCACTGTGCTGCCCCAGCATTCTCCGCCAATTGTAAGCTTTTCAGGGGATATAGCTCTAGGATCGCTGTCTGGGTAGACAGAGTGACACGAAAACAGTTCATTCAGACAGCAGTTCTGGTGAAAACTGGCCGCAACCAGCTTTATTAAAGTCCACAGCAAACAGATAAAAATAAATCATAAACAGAAGACCTAGGCTTGTCTAGCCACTAATTACACATAGATAGATTTCCCTATCTATCCGGGTCCAGACTCTACCAGTCTGTGCCCAAAACAACACATATGTTCAGTAGTTACCAGCGTTTACCAGCATTGAGGTTCACAGAGTCTCCTCCTTGTGTCTGAAGGCACCTTCAGCGTCCAGACTTGAGAAAGCTCCCCTCCTATTCAGCCGCTATTCACACGGATTCTCACTGAGGCTACTCCTGTGTCCGGGGTACATCGAGCACCCAGACTGAGATAGCTCAGACTCCTGGAGACTGCTTCTTGTGCCGGGACACCTTCCTGTGTCCAGACTAAGCGTGCTCCCACTCCTGGAGACTGCTTCTTGTGCCGGGACACCTTCCTGTGTCCAGACTAAGCCAGCTCTCTGACTGTGTTTGCAGACACCTACTTCTGGTCTCCTAATTAACAGCTGAATGGTTTCAGGCCTGAGCTGCAAGTGTGTGCTGAATGTAAGGTGTAGTGACCTTTCTCTACCACTAGGTTTACAAAGCCACACATTTCCCTTATACCATACAGCACAGTACCTAGGTGAAATGTACACCCCATTCGACACACATTCCTTCACTGTCTCACAGGATACATTGCTATCATTAACTGTATTTGATCATGTATTTTTTAAACTTATGTATAAGTATATGAGAGATGAGCGAACGTGCTCAGATAGCGTCTTATCCGAACACGCTCGGGTGTTATCCGAGTATCTTGCGAGTGCTCGTATATTATGTTTACCTCTCTGCGGCTGCACGATTGTCGGCTTGTTAGACCGCCTGAACACATGTAGGGGTTCTGTAACAAACAGGCAATCCCCACATGTGTTCAGACTGTCTAACAGCCACAAATCATTCAGCCGCAGGGACTAGATCATAATATACAAGCACGCCCAGATGCTCGGATAACACCCGAGCACATTCGCTCATAACTAATAAATATGGATCTCCCACTGATGTCACTAGATTGTAAAAAATGGTCACAGAGATGGCAGAATGGAATATGGATGACAATACGGATGAAAACTGTCCAAGGTTTCTGGATAAAAATCGGATGAGTTTTCATATTCTTGTCTGAACCCGGCCTATGGTCCATTCACACTGTAAGATTATCACTAATGAGCATAACTAGGAACACTCGTGTCATGATAATCTTTAGAGACATTTACACTGGATGCATGATACGCCATGTTAAACAATCGCAGACTAGCAACATGCTTGTCAGTCGGCGATCATTTAATAGCCCGTTCAGTGCACATATACTACCATTGTTTTCGGCAGCCCTGTTTATATAGAAGAATATGCTGCCGAGCACAATGATCTTTTGTGCAGCAAAAAAGATCATTTAACCTGACGGGCCTTTTCTTAATTCTTCGGGTGATTGACAGCCCATTTAGAAGGCCCAATCTCATAGTTTTGTGTAATACGTGGTCCCTGGAATGCTCTTTAACATTAATTGTGCATTGTAAATGGGTCTTTGCAGTGCAAACAGACCAACTTTTTGGGTGTGCACAAAAAATAATCTTTCTCAGCAGCACATTGTGATGTGTAATAAGGACCTTTGTCACTGAGAACAATGGCAGCCTATGCGCACTAAACAATCTGTTACACATTCGTCCAATATAAACAGACCTTTAGACTTTCTAGGCCCTCTGTGCCTCTGAAGACCACGACCCTCTTTTTGAAGACAAGCAAACAGGGCTCCAAAATGGAGTAACAGTTGCAATTGTCAATCTATAGAGATCCCAGATGTCTGTACCATACATTGGATATTTACGGTTAGAATTTTACTTTTGACTGGAAAGTTAGTTTACCTTTTGACTCACTTTTTTCTAAATTTGGCTGGGAAGATACATGAATGATATTTAACCTGTTACACTAAATGTTTATTATTTTTAATTAGCAGTTATCAGCCCGCCCTAGAATGTATACAGTGTTCAGAACCAGAACAGCAAAGCTATGTTTGTTCACTGTGTAGTAGCTGTTAACAGGTACTGCAGGTTGCCTCCTATTGAAATAAATAGGAGCTGAGCTGCAGTACCTATAAGCTGCCACTACACAGTGAATGGAGCTATGCTGTTCAGGCTTTTTCCACTATATACAGTAAATCCAGCTGCTATTAGAGCTATAAACAGCTGATCAGTGGGGGTGCCTGCTGTCAGACTTCCACCGATCTGATATTGATGCCCTATCCTTTTCCTAAGGGCCCCGTTACAACGATCCGACGTGGATGGGATCGCTGGGACATCGTTAGCTGATCGCTGGTGAACTGTCACATAGGCAGACTCACCAGCGATCAGGACCAGCGAACACACTGGTATCCAGGGTAAACAGCGGGGAACTAAGCGCCGCGTGGCGCTTAGTTACCCGATGTTTACCCTGGATACCAGCTCCCAGCGTCTGCTGTACGGCGCTGGGAGCTCGTTGATCGTTGGTCTCCTGCTGTCACACGCAGCGATGCGTGCTGGCCAGCGGGACACCAACAATGAAAAAATGGTCCAGGTCATTCGACGAAATCAGCGATATCCAGGGGGTCGTCGCTGTTCACACTAAGCGAGATCGCTGGCTAGGTCGCTGTTGCATCACAAAATCGCTGACTCTTCAGCGATCTCGCTATGTGAGACGGGGGCTTTAGGATAGGTAATGGATTTCTTAAGTCTGAAAATCCCTTTAGTTAGATTTAAGTATATTGGTGAATAAAATAAAGAGTAGATAAAATTCAATAAACCAGATTATTCTTTCCTCCAACATTAGACCGTCAGTTAATCGGGCTTACTTTATTTTAATGTGTATAGTGGAATAGGGATTTTCAGAGACTCAAAGAAGTTATAAAGAACAGCCCCCTCTCCCAAAGACAATGGAGTTTACATAGTATTGTATAAATTGCCTTATCTATGTAAATTGTTTCTATCCTAGCTTATACCCTCAGCAATATAGTAGAGCCAGACCTGCTCTACCACATACCAGGGGGTTGTATACATAGCCTTTGTTTTGTATTGTGTTGCAATCTTAACTTATCTAGGCCTCACATGCTACAATAGAGCCAGACCCGCCCTCCCACAGTAAGTTGCATACATAGCTGTCACAAGTGTATCACTCCATTTCTTAAGCCCCCCCCCGTCTCACACAGCGATCTCGCTAGCGAGATCGCTGCTGAGTCACTAGTTTTGTGATGCAGCAGCATCTCCCCAGCGATATTGCTGTGTGTGACATTCAGCGACGATCAGCCCCCCTACTGGGTATCGCTGATCGTCGCTGAATGTCCTGGACATTTTTTTGATCGCTGGTCTCCTGCTGGCCAGCACGCATCGCTGCGTGTGACAGGCGGGAGACCAGAGATCCGCTGGTAACCAAGGTACACAGCGGGTTTCCATGCGCGGGGCTGTGCCTGGAAACCCGATGTGTACCTTGGATACCAGCGCTCTGATGCTGGGAGCTGGTAACCAAGGTACACAGCGGGTTTCCAGGCACCGCACAGCGTCAGGAAACCCGATGTGTACCTTTGTCACCAGCTCCCTGCATCAGGGCGCTGGTATCCAACGTACACTGCGGGTAACTAAGCGGCATTAACCGCAGTGTCGCTGAGCTGATCGCTGCCTGAGCTGCCTGTTTGGCAGCTCAGCAGCGATCATGTAGCGACACGCCAGCGATCCTGACAAGTGCATATCGTTGTCGGGATCGCTGGTGTGTCGCTAGGTGAGACGGGGCCCTTACCCCAGTTTGTGTGGAGGATAACAACCTGGGTGTATATATCTCCCTACATGTTTATCTCAGATTTTCTTAACCACAGAATTGGTATGAAAACTGAGAAAATATCCATCCTCTTGGACAGTGGGGTGGGAGCCAATATGGTGGATGCTCGGTTCGCATGGGACCTTGGCCTTTCCTGTAGTACTCTGGCGAAGCCCGTCCCATACTTGCAATTGACTCTGCTCCTCTAGGACAGGGAAATTTTACGCAAGTAGTTCATGGTGTGAATCTGCGCATAGAGGCTCTTCACAGGGTGCTCCTTTCTTGTTATATCTTGGAAAGTCTCCCAACTCCTATTGTGCTGGGTTTTTCCTGGTTGACTAAACACAATCAGGTCATAGGCTGGCAGGCCAGAGAGATTATTAAGTGGAGTGATTTTGCAAAAATAATCTCCTAGGTGCTACTATCTCTAGTATCTCAACTAAAATCACTCCATCTAGCCCGTCCGATTTTGAGGAAGTATTCTCTGAAAAGGGTTGTCAAGAACTGCCTCCTCATCGTGTGTATGACTGTCCTGGGATTAAGAACGTCAAAGCAGATGCTTTTGCCTCGGAGTGTTCCTGGGGTGGGAGTCCTGACAATGCGGTCCCTATTTATTTTGTAAGAAGGGGTGGTCATCTCCGTAGTGTGTTCTGAACTTGAGGGTGAGGTATTGAAGTCTCAGGGGGATGTATTATATTCTATGGGGGCCCGCATTATATTCTATGGGGAGGTGGGCTGTATTATATTCTATGGGGGGCTACATTATATTCTATGGGGGGCTGTATTACAGTGGGTATGGAAAGTATTCTGATTTGTTTCATTGCAGCCATTTGGTAAATTCAAAAAAGTTCATTTTTTTCTCATTAATGTACACTCTGCACCCCATCTTTACTGAAAAAAACGGAAATGCAGAAATATTTGCAAATTTATTAAAAAAGAAAAACTGAAATATCGCATGGTCATAAGTCAGACCCTTTGCTCAGTGTTGAGTAGAAGCACCCTTTTGAGCTAGTACGTACAGCCATGAGTCTTCTTGGGAATGAAGCAACAAGTTTTTCACACCTGGATTTGGGGATCCTCTGCCATTCTTCCTTGCAGATCCTCTCCAGTTAATGCTGCTGTCAATCTCTGATTTTGTGATCCTGGGGCGATTGTGTGTTTAGATACCCCCAAACAAAATGATATCAGGGTATCAAGGTTTGCCATAATAGCCAGGTACCTACTGAATGCCTTTGTCATATTTGCACTCTTGTGCGCTAGAGTTTTCTCGTCATCATCAATTTTCATGAGCTCTCCTACTTGATTGACAGCTCAGACATTGTTGCTCCACTGGCGAGAACTGTGAGCGCTTTGCTGCTAGCAGAGGCATGGAATCTGTCCAGATCTGGACCTAATGCCATGTTCACACTTTCAGTATGTGGTTATTATTTTACATCAGTATTTATAAGCCAAAACCAAGAGTGGAACAATCAGAGTTAAGGTACTGCCACACTAAACAATCCCGCTAGCGATCACGATAAAGACGCATACTAATGCGATCGCTAGCGGGATTGTTTCTATATCGCTAAATGCGGCCACATTTAGCGATATAGTTAACGACGCTATCGCCGTTAGCGATCTTCTTAACGACTTTAGCGGTACAAAAGTACCGCTAAATCGCTAAGAAAAGGTGCCACACTAGCGATATATACTTACCCAGCGGGAGCGCCGACGAGAAAATAGGGTCCGGAACGATTCCAGCGACGAGCGAGATCACAGCAGGAAGCTCGTCGCTGGCAGATGCCGCACTGAACAACATCGCTAACAGGATCGCTAAATAGTGACGTTTTTTAGCGATCCCGTTAGCGATATTGTTTAGTGTGGCATACCCTGAAAAGTATAATAGAAACACGTCACCACTTCTGTATTTATCACCCACTCCTGGTTTTGGCTTACAAATACTGATGTAAAATACTGACCAATACTGAACGTTTGAATGTGGCTTAACAGTGCACTCCAGCAATCCGGCCAGATTCAGAGGAGTGCTTACAAGCTGGTAAGAACTGGGACTATTTTTTCACTGCTGCTCCACTAACTTAGCAATGAGCAGTAAATTATAAATTAAAAATCCCTCTATTCTTGTTTTTACCAACAATTTGCAATTTTACTCATTTGATGATGAGAATAATCCTTAGGTCGGAGTCACACTACCGTAGAATACGGACGAGTGCTATGTGAGAAAACATCGCATAGCACTCGGCCCAGTGTTAATCTATGGGGCAGCTCACATCAACGTTTATTTTCTCGGGCGTATTCAGCGTGCGTGTAAAATCGCAGCTTGCCACGATTGTCACCGATGTTCAGTTTCTCCGCTGGATGACAGACTGCATGGCTGGATGACAGACTGCATGGCTGGATGACAGACTGCATGGCTGGATGACAGACTGCATGTGAGACAGATGCGAGATCGCTGCTGAGTCACTAGTTTTGTGACGCAACAGCGATCTCCCCTGCGATATCGCTGTGTGTGACATTTAGCGACGATCAGCCCCCCTGCCGGGTATTGCTGAATGTCCTGGACATTTTTTTGATCGCTGGTCTCCCGCTGGCCAGCACGCATTGCTGCGTGTGACAGGCGGGAGACCAGCGATCCGCTGGTAACCAAGGTACACAGCAGGTTTCCAGGTGCGGGGCTGTGCCTGGAACCCCAATGTGTACCTTGGATACCAGCACCCTGCATCGCCCTAGGGCGCTGGTATCCAACGTACACTGCGGGTAACTAAGCGACGTTACCTGCAGTGTCACTGTGCTGATCGCTGCCTGTTTGGCAGCTCAGCAGCGATCATGTAGCGACACACCAGCGATCCTGACAAGTGCATATCGTTGTCAGGATCGCTGGTGTGTCGCTAGGTGAGACGGGGCCTTAAGTGCCAATGATTTTACAGAACACGGCAGATGAATTGCCGGCTTTTCTTCCATCCATCTATGAAATATAAATACGTTTATGTATGTGTGTGTTACTGACATCTATATATCTATGTATTCTATGTGTACATATATATTCTATTCTAACCTGTCACTCTGTGATTATACTGTATGCGGCAGATGAATTAGGTATATACAGTACAGACCAAAAGTTTGGACACACCTTCTCATTCAAAGATTTTTCTGTATTTTCATGACTATGAAAATTGTAAATTCACACTGAAGGCATCAAAACTATGAATTAACATATGTGGAATTATAGACTTAAAAAAGTGTGAAACAACTGAAAATATGTCTTATATTCTAGGTTCTTCAAAGTAGCCACCTTTTGCTTTGATGAGTGCTTTGCACACTCTTGGCATTCTCTTGATGAGCTTCAAGAGGTAGTCACTAGAAATGGTCTTCCAACAGTCTTGAAGGAGTTCCCAGAGATGCTTAGCACATGTTGACCCTTTTGCCTTCACTCTGGGGTCCAGCTCACCCCAAACCATCTCGATTGGGTTCAGGTCTGATGACTGTGGAGGCCAGGTCATCTGGCGTAGCACCCCAACACTCTCCTTCTTGGTCAAATAGCCCTTACACAGCCTGGAGGTGTGTTTGGGGTCATTGTCCTGTTGAAAAATAAATGATGGTCCAACTAAATGCAAACCGGATGGAATAGCATGCTGCTGCAGGATGCTGTGGTAGCCATGCTGGTTCAGTATGCCTTCAATTTTAGTGTGACTAAGACCTTAGTAGGAGATTGTTTATTCTATTACATGCTGCAATACTGTAGTATACATTGGGCGCAGAATTATTAGGCAATTTGTATTTTTAATGATTAATTTTATTATTGAACAAGTAAAGTGCTGTTTGTTAATCCAAAAGGTTAATAAACCTGCATATTTAAAAAGTAAAAGTGAGGTTTTGTCTTTCTTAGGAGAATGTCAATGTGTGCAGAATTATTGGGCAACTAAATGAAAAATACTTTTTCCCATCTCAAGCTTATGAAATAAGTCAAGATGTATAGGCTAATGGGGTTTTTCAGTCCAGAGCAAATTTTCACCAAGCATTGTGGCATGCCAAGTCCTAACAGCATGTAATATAATCACTGTCAGGATTTGGCTGTTCTTGTCATTTCAAGCGATTGTCACATGACGACGATATATACAGCTTTCATATTTACCGTCATATGCCAACCAGCTTCTCTTCCTGCTTTTCTAATAAAGTAGGGGCTGTATTTTTTCACTGAAAAGTCAGAGAGGAAGGAAGAGAAGTTAGTTGTGTGATTAAAACATTGTTAGGGCTCACTCACACTTGCGATGTAATTTAACGAGTGCAATCCGATAAAAAAAATCGGATTGTACTCAGCCCAATATTACTCTATGGGGAAGCTCACATCTGTGATTATTTTCTAATGGCAATTCGGTATGCGAAAACAATCACAGCATGCTGCGATTGCATCCGAGAATCAGATTACACACATCCATATAAGTCTATAAGTGTCTGTGAAACATTTGACTGCACTCAGATATCACCCGAGTGCAGTGCGATTCCCACCGACGCCGGCAGTGGAGAAGATGGAGAAATTAATTTCTCCGTCTCCTCTGCAGCAGTGGTGGGCTCACACTTGCAGCAAATCAGGAGCCGAGGGTCATCAGCATATCACATCCCAGGTTCTCGTTAGTATGAATCCAGCCTTAGGATTTAGCATGTTACACCACTTGCCAAAACTTTGTACTGGCCTGGAAAACCCTCTTAAAATGTTGTCCCTGTTCCAGTTTACATCAGCGGAGCCCCTAAGCTCAGTGATTGGCGGCAGCAGCATCAACATGACGTAACTGCTGCAGCCAAACAGAGAACGGGGCAGCAGCGGCAGCACAGCGCTGGACTCGGGGAGAGTAAGTAAAAGGCTCAGTTGGTTTTGACAACTAACATGCCTCTTGTGGATATGATACGGTGACATTCATCACTCAATAGAATTCAAATGAAAAAATATAATAATCATACTTATATTTTTAATGTGTGTGCATTATTTTTGTAGATAGACACATTGATGGAAAATTCAGTATATTCTTTACACCAGAAAAACTGATTGATAATTTTGCAACTTTTGCAAAATTTTGAGCCTTCTCAGCTACTTTTCCAAAAAGTTGGATGGCCTTAGCAGGAGGGGATGTAGCCATTATTGCTGCCTGACAGATTCACTATTATTTATACTACAAAGTGGTGTAAATCATAACAGAAATTTACGCCACCTCCTAAGGTCAGGCCCAACTATTGCACCCGAGTCCATATGACTCTAGCTCCGCCACTGGTTACAGCCGACATCTACCTGAAATAGTGGCAATTGGAGCTATCCCATATTGCATGGCGACTTTTAGAAAAGGAAAAAGACGTCACTTCTTCCTACCAATGGAAGCCGCCTGTTTATGATTGGAATGCGCCATTGTGGGAAAATTATTACGAAAATTGTCTCCATTCATTTTGGCAACCTATATCTCCACAACGGAGTGGATGAAAAAAATAGACACAAACTTTTTTTATCTACATTCTTCCTACCATGCGCAGGACTGTACAGTTTAGGCAGTGCCTTGATTATACATGGTTTTCTAAATATGTTAAATCTATAAATCTGCAAACTGTGATGTGGATTTGTATTCAGCCCCTGTGTCAATACTTTGTAGGACCACCTTTCACTATAATTACTGCTGCAAGTCTTGTGGGGTATGTCTCTACCAGTTTTATACATCTAGAGGCTGAATTTTTTGCCAATTCTTCTCACTCTAGCTCTAGCTCAGTGGGATGGATGGAGGCGTATGTGAACAGCAATTTTCATGTCTTGTCATAAATTCTCATTGAGATTTAGCTCTGGACTGTGACTGGGCTGTTGTGAATACTCTGGAGGTGACTTCTGAGCTGGGGTTCCCTCCGGTGGTTGCTGAGGGTAATGAACTAATTGCTGAATGGCCTTCAGCTGGCTCTGAATGGTCTGATATAAGTGACCTGAACTCCCTTCAGCCTTGTGGGTAATCAATTGTTCTTCCACGTCTTGGTTGGAGCTCAGCTTGCATTCCTGCTCTCATTCAGATAAGTGATTTGCTGTTTTTTTTTCCTCTGGTTGGATTTTCCTTGCTGGTTGCTGCTTTGCAGTAGACTTCAGCCTGGTCCCCTTTTGGGGCCTGGCTCTGCAATTGTGCTCAGTTTGTGCTTGCACTTTTTCTCTGTTCCTATGTCACTTTTTATTTGCTGAATTGCTGTGTGTTACACCAGAGATCTGATTTAGGTGGTAGAGATCGTGTGATCGCAGTTTTTTTTGTTAATCAGAAGTGTTGGTATTTTTGTCAGGGTTTTTTTGGGTTGCAGTCAGAATTCTTTCCTATACTTTTCTATCTAGACAGATTGGGCCCCAGCGTTTGCTCATTCAATTTTCTGTCTGTGTTCGTATTTTCTTCTGGTCTGGCCGCCATTGCATGTTTGGGGGCTTCCTATTTCTTTGGGGATTCTACTACGGGGCAGATAGCATTCATCTTTCTGCCTTTAGGTGTAGCTATCTCTCCGGCTGTGACGAGGCATCTAGGATCACCGTAGGTACGCTCCACGGCTACTTCTAGTGTGGCGGTTAGTTTAGGGTCCTGCAATCCAATAGTTTCCAGCCTCTCTGGTTGTGATGGCATCTACTACATTTAGCAGCTTGTGTATAGCGCGCTTCCCTTCCCCCCTCCCAGCATAAGTAAGGCTCAGTGTAATCTGAGCTCCCAGCACTGGAGTTTCCCGCCTCACCGTAGGGGGTCTCCATTGTCTTCACATGTGCTCTCCTTCTATAGCAGCCATTATGAGGATTCATTCCTTTTGGTGATAACACGGTGGGAATTTGTGTCAGAAACATGAAAGTCACTGTGTTGAACCATGCGCCGACGGGCATCGTTCCCGTGGTACTGGTGAACCCGTAACTCCAACAGAACCCGAGAAATGGAATTCTCGGATGCCCTATGAACTAGTTCATCCAAGTTTGGGCTCATTTGAACTGTCATTTTAAAGTAAGATCATTGATAGGTCGGCCGTTATTCTGCTAGGTTCACAGGACGAGGGATGGACCTTATGATATTTCAGAGCTCAAATCATACACTTCTGTCCCTGGGAGGTGGCCAGAAAAACCAGCCCCTTTTGTGAGGTCAGCAGCCCACATGTATAAGTCGGACAGTGACCCCCCCCTTAGTCATTCCTTGCTGTGACGTCTTGACTAAGAGATCTGCAAATGAACTATGACGTGTGGCTCCTTCCCCAGCCTGGCTTGCCTGTATATGATCTAACTACCATGTGAGTCTTTTCACTTTTCATCCCGTTTATTTTGTAACTGTATTGTACATAACTATATTGTCTCAGCTTGTTACCTTTTTTTTAAACTATAAGCACTGCCTGTCTTTTTAAGGAATAAACCTATAAATTTATTAGTTTGTTTCTCCTGCTCTATAAACGAATTTGCACGTGCCGGAAGTACTACGCTACTGTTTTGGGGTTGCTACGGACCCTCTTGATAAATTGTTCCAAGAAAATCGTAGCTGGTGGCAGCTTAACAGAAGGGGTGTAGCGTGTTGACCTATGGGGTGGTGTTGGCAGTGACGGAGCGGGTTTTATAAGTGTATTGCCCGGCTGCGGCTCGGAGTAATTATAATTCCCTCACTGCAGCGTGCCCAATAGCCAGCACACATCCAAGTGACCCGTCTGGCGACTAATTATCCTAGGTGCAGTTCCCTGACTGACCTGAGGGTAAGGGGGGCAGTAGTATAAGTACTGTATTACTCATCAAACTCAATCTGACAGGTCGTCACGCCCCCTATCATTTAATCCGTCTCCCTGGGATTTGATCTGCCTGGACTTTGATCAGACTGGGAAATCTGAGCTGCTGAATCTGTGAATTTCAATCAAAGTGATTTATTTGTCTCTATTTATATATTATCCATCGCCTTGTGGATTTATCAGCCTGTGTGGATTTGCTCAGACTGTGGGGAAAGTTGTATCAAGGCGAATCTTGATTTTTATAAGTCTCTATATTTTATCCATCGCCTTGTGGATTTGATCAGACTGTGGGGAAAGTTGTATCAAGGCGAATCTTGATTTTTATAAGTCTCTATTTATATTTTATCCATCGCCTTGTGGATTTGATCAGGCTGGATTTTCTAGCAGTTGTTGTATTAAATCTGTGTGTGTGTTTCACTCACTGTAAAGATATAGTTTAGTAGTGTATGTACAGACTAAAAGGAGATTATTCTATAGTATTATCCAAATGTAAAACTATTTTCTAGCAGAGTCTGTAGTACAGACTCCAGTATATAAGAATTTTAGTGAAATACAGACTCTTAGTGAAATACAGACACCAGTATAAAAGGCTTGTTTTATACTATTTTCTAGCAGAGTCTGTAGTACAGACTCCAGTATATAAGAATTTTTAGTGAAATACAGACTCTTAGTGAAATACAGACACCAGTATAAAAGGCTTGTTTTATATGTATGTAAAAGTTTGGAGATGTATATTTTAGTAGGACTGACACATGGTGACATCTCAGCTACAGGGTTTGTTAAAGATAGCTTACTTATTAGCAGAATGCCATTCCCTGTAAGTACAATTGTACAATTGAGAGACGGTCAGTGGTATTTACCTGTTGTAATTCAGTTGCTAAAAAGTACATATAGTAATTAGTGTTGTATTGTGTATAGAGGTTTGTACAGAGATCACTCTATTGTGAATCTTGGTTTATAAGGCTCTTTAAGGCCAGGAGTAAACATAGTGATTGTTTCATGTGAGAATACAGGCATAGGATGGTCGCTTTTTCAAGAAAACTGTCCCTACAGTTCATCCCTATAGTGTAGTTTAATGTATGGGAGTGTGCAAGTCATATCTGTGTACTGCTAGTCTGTAATTAAAATAAAACTATTTCACAAACTTTTTAACATACCTGTGTCTCGGACCATTATGCCATACCAGAAGCACACATCCCTATAGTGTAGTTTAATGTATGAGAGTGTGCAAGTCATATCTGTGTACTGCTAGTCTGTAATTAAAATAAAACTATTTCACAAACTTTTTAACATACCTGTGTTTCGGACCATTATGCCATACCAAAAGCACACGGTGCCATGTACTCTAGTCCATAATATTCAATTTTGAGCACATTATAGCTTAGCAGCCTATGTACAGACTAAAGATAGGGTACGTATCTTTTTAGCAGGAGTGCAGCAGTGATATGTTTGGAGTTTATTCTATAGTATTATTCAGGAGTTTATTTGTGGGGAAATGTATATGGCCTATTGTGCATATGGGATTTTATATTCTAGTTTATATTGTGTCATTATGACTCTCATCTTATAGTTTTATTCAGAGTTTATATATATTTACTTGCTAGTGAGTGTCTGTTTCTGCAGTGATTACGGTCATATTATGTATAAGTGGTATGAGACTTTTTCTGTGTGAGGTTTCAGTAGAATAGCCTGGGATGAGCAGCGTTCTTGCAGCACAGGCCTATTTTTAAAGATGCTATGCCCCTCAGATATAAAAGACAGGCATGTCGGGACGTGTCCCGGCCTATTTTGGCACAGGACCACCCCTATGCAACGATTTTGATCGGTATAACCAAATGTCATTATATGTTGGAGTAAATCTCAATATTATATGATAGTATGCAGCTCATTTTATATTCATGTATGTGAAAGACAAACTTTTCAGCATGCCGATGTATCTACTCTCAGCTGCTATTTTAAACAGTTACCATACGAATATTGTAGCGAATCAAGCTGTATTAAATTGATTACTAACACGATTCCAGCAACATGCCCGGACAAGTACCTTAAATGGTCAATAGATTATTTACACACACCAATTATCACTGTGGGGGTGATGGTTTTATATGAGACTTATAGGCCCCGGCTCATTGTACGTGCATATGGGATTTTATATTCTAGTTTATATTGTGTCATTATGACTCTCATCTTATAGTTTTATTCAGAGTTTATATATATTTACTTGCTAGTGAGTGTCTGTTTCTGCAGTGATTACGGGTCATATTATGTATAAGTGGTATGAGACTTTTTCTGTGTGAGGTTTCAGTAGAATAGCCTGGGATGAGCAGCGTTCTTGCAGCACAGGCCTATTTTTAAAGATGCTAAGCCCCATCAGATATAAAAGCCAGGCATGTTGGGACGTGTCCCGGCCTATTTTGGCACAGGACCACACCTATGCAACGATTTTGACCACCATCCAGCAAAAATCGGGTACAAACTTTTTAGCATAGCTGTGTTTCTGGCTCTCAGCTGCTATTTAATAGTTACCATACGAATACTGTAGCGAATCAAGCTGTATTAAATTGATTACTAACACGATTCCAGCAACATGCCCGGACAAGTACCTTAAATGGTCAATAGATTATTTACACACACACATTATCACTGTGGGGGTGATGGTTTTATATGAGACTTATAGGCCCCGGCTCATTGTACGTGCATATGGGATTTTATATTCTAGTTTATATTGTGTCATTATGACTCTCATCTTATAGTTTTATTCCTGTAGACTGTGAGCCCTCGCGGGCAGGGTCCTCTCTCCTTCTGTACTTATGCGTCCCTTGTCTAGCACATGTTTATTGTATCTGTCTATATTTTTCCCCTTTTCATATGTAAAGCGCCATGGAATAAATGGCGCTATATAAATATATAATAATAATAATATAATAATAATTCAGAGTTTATATATATTTACTTGCTAGTGAGTGTCTGTTTCTGCAGTGATTACGGGTCATATTATGTATAAGTGGTATGAGACTTTTTCTGTGTGAGGTTTCAGTAGAATAGCTTGGGATGAGCAGCGTTCTTGCAGCACAGGCCTATTTTTAAAGATGCTATGTCCCTCAGATATAAAAGACAGGCATGTCGGGATGTGTCCCGGCCTATTTTGGCACAGGCCCATCCCTATCTGAATGCCAATGTTCTCGGTATGCGCTACATACATGACCCGCTGTATAACCTGGGATGAGCAGCGTTCTTGCAGCACAGGCCTATTTTTAAAGACGCTAAGCCCCATCAGATATAAAAGCCAGGCATGTTGGGACGTGTCCCGGCCTATTATGGCACAGGACCACACCTATGCAACGATTTTGACCACCATCCAGCAAAAATCGGGTACAAACTTTTTAGCATAGCTGTGTTTCTGGCTCTCAGCTGCTATTTTAATAGTTACCATACGAATACTGTAGCGAACCAAGATGTATTAATTTGATTACTAAAACGATTCCCGCAACTTGATGACAAATTCAGAGCAAATTCGTTATTTGGGAACTGATATGTCCGGGCATGCCCGGACAAGTCCCGGGCCTTTACAGCTCGCCCGTATAGTGTAGTTTAATGTAGGTGGCAAACAGATCATCGCTGGTGTTTGGAAAATACCATATCTCATAGATGGTGGTGATCCGCTGAATCATTTTTAAACATTTCACGCCACTCATGCACCCACAGCACACTTATGGTGTACCCGCACCGCTGCAGCTATCGCTTTTTTGTGACCTTATCTGCATCATTTTCATTATAGCACGAGGGACAGCCATGGAAAAAACAACCCTGAAATTCAAAAACTATGTGCTGTCCGTTAACATACGCACAGTCATCTAGAAAATATTGAGCGAGTTGCTTCACAAACCACTCAAGGCGTGGTGATTGCCATTTCTCGGTATGCGCTACATACATGACCCGCTGTATAACCTGGGATGAGCAGCGTTCTTGCAGCACAGGCCTATTTTTAAAGACGCTAAGCCCCATCAGATATAAAAGACAGGCATGTTGGGACGTGTCCCGGCCTATTTTGGCACAGGACCACACCTATGCAACGATTTTGATCAGCATTCAACAAAAAATTGCGTGCAAACTTTTTAGCATACCTGTACAAACTTTTTAACATACCTGTGTTTCGGACCTGTACAAACATTTTAACACCTGTGTTTCGGACTCTCATGTCGTACCAGAAGCACCCAGTGCCATGTACTGTAGCTCATAATATTTCACAGCGGGTATGGGACCTACGTAGCTTTGTTTTCTCAGGTATTAAAAAAGCGTGGAAAACTGAAAATCCCGAGGCCTGAGGTAATTTACGGAGCTTCACGGGGATAAAATTTATCGAGTCTATGAACCTTATAGACAAAACGGGTAGCGTCACACACAAGGCGACGACACCTCGGGCTAGCACATTTACCGGTAGTTTTCAAAAACCACTGCCTTAACAATAAAGTAAGAATCGTGGCGCCCTGCATTGTGGGCTATAAATGTATACCCTGAAAATTTACCTTTGGTAAAGAACAGTAAAAAGTCGTGCGTACAACTATCATCCTCAAACTCCCAGAGCTATCACAAACACTATTGCCTACAGAGGCGGCCCCGCGAGAATTTCTGGATGTGCGTGTCAAGAGGCTCCTTGCCTTGACCGATTGTTTGCTCGTGAATGCTGACATTTCTAGGGTCATTATAGTTGTGTAAATGCGCTGGGGGGCTCGTGTATCGGCCCCTAGGGTGTAATGCGTGATCATTTTAATTATTTTTCAATTCATAACCACACGTTCTCAGGCAGACAGGTTTATTTCACAGAAGTTGACTGTACAGTTGCATAATTTTTGTTTAAAATCATACATTTGCATAATTTTGTTTAAAATCGCACAGTTCTGCGATAATGTCGGGTGTTGGACACGCACTTATCAGTCTCTCATACGTGTCGCAGAAAGATTTTAGTCTGTTCTGCATGAGTTTATTGTGCACGTACTGTGCAGACATGTCTAGAAACATTTTGGTGTGTTCACCAGTCCATACGGGTGTTGGTGTGTAAGGTGATCGACCATCATCCTTCTGCTTCTTACTTACACGACGGCGCGATACCGCGCGTTTCTTTGACGGTAATGCATCGGCTGAATTGGCAGCTGCTGCTTCCGCGTTGCTATTTGCAGATTCTGTAGCTTGACACAGACGTATATTCTTAAGCCTACTACTCTCAGTATTCCCGGGGTGTGCGGTTGGCGCGTCGCTTTCACCACGATCTGCGACACAACCGTGTGAAAGAGGCTCCGTTCTCACCTCCATTCTGTTCTCAAATCCATAATTGCGCTGTTGCAAAACTCGCGAATGACGATCCTCCGTAACTAAAGAAAAGATACGTGGTGTAGTTAACCGCTAAGCGGGCGAGATATAGGAAGAGCTACATGCCCCACTTTACTCTGATTCAATGTGATATTTGTAAAGCTACTAGCACCGATTATCTGTGAAACCGATGCATGATTGTTTGTATAAGTACACTATAGAGCGGCCTAGACATATATACTTACAAGTATCCCCCGGGTGCTGGTCTACAGAGAATGCTGAATTAACAGACATCGCGCTGTTCGGTCGCCGCCGTATGGGGCTGTTTTCTCCCTCAAACTGCAACCTCACGGGCGATACTTTAGCAGCTGTAAATAAAATATAACATACATGAATGCGCACAAGACATTCACAAAGCTAACGTGACACATGTAAATAAAATATATCTACTAGTTACCGCAGAAATTTTTATCTGCGTGTATAAGTACACTATAGAGCTGCGTAGACATATATGCTTACAAGTATGAGACGTGTAGTGTAGTTCAGAGATTGGTGAATTAAACGGTGTGGAGGTGCTCGGGCGTTTTCGTATGGGTGTGTTTTCTTTTTCAAGCTGCAGCCTCCTGCACGTTAGTTTAACATCTGTAAATAAAATATAACTATTAGTCGCCACAGAAATGATATCTACACGGGCCACACGCACAAAGCTAAATTCGCAAAGCTATCGTAACGCGCGTAAATAAAATATATCCACTAGTTATCGGTGGGGTCACAGGGAACAGAGGATACAAACACACATATCACCCGGGTTTCAAGGACCCGCTACTAGAGTTGAGCGATACTTTCCGATATGCTAAAGTATCGGAATCGGAATGGTATCGCCGATATCACTAAAATATCGGCGATACCCGATACCGATACCGGAAGTCCCATGTAAGTCTATGGGAACAAAATATCGCAACTAAAAAAACCCCATTCTTTCCTTGTAAACACTAAATATACACACATAGAATACATATTTATATATATATACATGTCATTGTGACATATATATATACATATATGTATAGTTTATACACTTCTACATAGTAAAATATCCTTTGATTCAATTGCCGGGTAAAGCCGGCTTCAGTGAAAAGACAGAAGCACCCGACATGAAATGACACTTGGTGTACATAGGGTTAAACATTTCTTTTCATGTCCTTTGCTATCTAATTTGCACAAACAATTAAATCAGAATATGTGTGCAAAATTTCACACCTGTAGGGGTTAATTAAAGGTGTAAATTCGTTGTAAAAAAAACGGACTTTTTTGCTACGAATTTACACCTTTAATTAACCCCTAGAGGTGTGAAATTTTGCACACATAGTCTGATTTAATTGTTTGTGCAAATTAGATAGCAAAGGACATGAAAAGACATGGTTAACCCTATGTACACCAAGTGTCATTTCATGTCGGGTCACCCGACATGAAATGACACTTGGTGTACATAGGGTTAAACATTTCTTTTCATGTCCTTTGCTATCTAATTTGCACAAACAATTAAATCAGACTATGTGTGCAAAATTTCACACCTCTAGGGGTTAATTAAAGGTGTAAATTCGTTGTAAAAAAAACGGACTTTTTTGCTACGAATTTACACCTTTAATTAACCCCTAGAGGTGTGAAATTTTGCACACATAGTCTGATTTAATTGTTTGTGCAAATTAGATAGCAAAGGACATGAAAAGACATGGTTAACCCTATGTACACCAAGTGTCATTTCATGTCGGGTTCTGCATTTTCACAAAAGCCGGCAATTGAATTAGCGGCTATTATACTATGTAGAAGTGTATGAACTACAAATATAAATATATATATGTGTCACAAATTCAATGACATGTATATATATATATGAGGTGTAAAATTGCTGAAAAAAAATGCGTGGGCTCCCGCCCTATTTTCGCAACCAGACAGACAAAGCCAGTGAGTGGGGGCAGATAATAATAGCCCAGAGAGGGACCATTATTTTTGCCCCCCCCGGCTACTAACATCTGCCCCCAGACACCCCAGGAAAGACAAATCTATAATTAGATTCACCCTTTCTGGCACTTTGCCCGTCTATTCCCATTGCCCTGTAGCGGTGGCGAATGGGTTA
Source organism: Oophaga sylvatica (assembly GCA_033576555.1). NCBI lineage: Eukaryota > Metazoa > Chordata > Amphibia > Anura > Dendrobatidae > Oophaga > Oophaga sylvatica. The sequence continues at coordinate 283,233,434 of JARQOD010000004.1, read as the reverse complement.
ATATGGGGTTAAAGCCACCTTGCTATTGAAAGGTGACCTTAAGCCAGGTTAATAATTGAGAGCTGTCAATTAGACAACTATCAATTATTAATCCTATTGCATGAAATAAAAATAAAACACACACACTTTAATTAAAAATCATTTTAATGAAATAAAGACACATGTTTTTGACCATCTTTTATTTTACTGCAAAAACCATTTCCTGTAATAAAAATAAAATAAAAAAACAAAATTATTCTTACCTATCCCATGCACAGTCAGGTCCCACGGTGTAATCCTTCAGAAAGGGTTAATGTTTACTGCAGGGACCGCAGCTAATGCTGCAGCCTCACAGTAAACCCCAAATGAATGAGTTCCTCTCCTGCCTGACAGGAGAGTAAAGGCTGGGTGTCACATAACGATACACCAGCGATCCCGACAACGATATGCACTTGTCAGGATCGCTGGTGTATCGCTACATGATCGCTGCTGAGCTGCCAAACAGGCAGCTCAGGCAGCGATCTGGGACAGCGACACTGCGGGTAACATCGCTTAAGGGCCCGTCTCACATAGCGATATCGCTACCGAGATCGCTGCTGAGTCACTAGTTTTGTGACGCAGCAGCGAGCTCACCAGCGATATCGCTGTGTGTGACATTCAGCGACGATCAGCCCCCCTGCCGGGTATCGCTGATCGTCGCAGAAATGTCAGGACCTTTTTTTGATCGCTGGTTTCCCTCTGACAGGCACGCATCGCTGCGTGTGACAGGCGGGAAACCAGCGATCAAAGGTCCTGACATTTCAGCGACGATCAGCGATACCCGGCAGGGGGGCTGATCGTCGCTGAATGTCACACACAGCGATATCGCTGGTGAGCTCGCTGCTGCGTCACAAAACTAGTGACTCAGCAGCGATCTCGGTAGCGATATCGCTATGTGAGACGGGCCCTTAAGTGGAAAGCTTAATTGATTGCTTTCCACTTTCACTTCAGGTCAGCCAGGGACACAATCAGTGACGTCAGAGGGAACTGATTAACAAAAATAGGGGTTCCCTTCGAAAAAAAAATGGCGTGGGGTCCCCCTATTTTTGTTAACCAGCCAGATGAAGCAGACCGCTGAGGCCTGGATTTTCAGGCTGTTAAGGAGCCAAGATCCATGGACCTTGCCAGCCTGATAATACCAGGCCACAGCAGTCTGCATATCTTGGCTGATTAACAAAAATAGGGGATCCCCTCGAAAAAAATTGGCGTGGGGTCCCCCCTATTTTTGTTAACCAGCCAGATGAAGCAGACCGCTGAGGCCTGGATTTTCAGGCTGTTAAGGAGCCAAGATCCATGGACCTTGCCAGCCTGATAATACCAGGCCACAGCAGTCTGCATATCTTGGCTGATTAACAAAATAGGGGATCCCCTCGAAAAAAATTAGCGTGGGGTCCCCCCTATTTTTGTTAACCAGCCAGATGAAGCAGACTGCTGAGGCCTGGTTTTTCAGGCTGGTAAGGATCCAATATCCATGGACCTTGCAAGCCTGATAATACCAGGCCACAGCAGTCTGCTTAGCTTGGCTGGTTAACAAAAATAGGGGATCCCCTCGAAAAAAAAACGGCGTGGGGATCCCCCCTATTTTTGTTAACCAGCCAAGTAAAATGCAGACTGCTGCGGCCTGGTATTAAAAGACTGTCAAGGCCCATGGATTTTGGCCCTCAACAGCCTGATAATACCAGGCTACAGCAGCCCCACATTTGGCGCATCAAAAGATGTGCCAATTGTGGCACTTTACCCGGCTCTTCCCACTTGCCCTGTAGCGGTGGCAAGCGGGGTAATAAGGGGTTATTGTCACCGTTGATTGCACGGTGACAATAAGCCCGGTTAATAATGGAGAGGTGTCAATAAGACACCGATCCATTATTAATCCCAAAGTTATTAAATGTGTAAAAAAAAGACAAAGCAAGAAAAAAGTATTTTAATGAAATAAAAGAGACAACACAGTTTTCATTTCTTTTATTATACTCTCATTCCTGCGACGCCATCGATCTCCTGTAAAAAAAGAAAAAAAACAAACCAACAGTATACCACCTGTCCGACGCAGTCCATAGTAACGATTGTCCCACGACGATCCAACTCTGCTACATCGCAATGACAGGCAGAGCCTGACATCCCGGCGCAGCACAGCTGATTACCTGCTTCCTCGGCGGTGACGTCATCGGACTGACTGCTTTACGGCCGGGATTACCCAGCAGTCACTGCAGTTATCGCGAGAAACTGCATGTGACCGCCGGGGAGAAGAGGATGGCGGCCATGAAGCAGTCCAGGACGTGACCGCCGGAGATCTTCTGCCAGGTAAGTGCCGCTGACTCCTGACAGACCCGACAGACGGACACTGACAGTGACAGTGACATCCCGATTCCGGTATCCGATAAGACGAAAATATCGGAACTCGGAATCGGAATTCCGATACAGCTAATATCGGCCGATACCCGATATTTGCAGTATCGGAATGCTCAACACTACCCGCTACCTTTTCTATTCCAGAGCCGTGTGCTTAGCGAATCACCCCATCTTTTAGGAGCGTTGGGAGGATTATAGTCCGGTTCTACGAACTCGACATCTGAATCCTGGGGATCCTCCACGATCTCAACATCGGAATCGCGATGCTCGAGCGGCTCAGTCGCCACAGGGTTTCCAACCGCCCAGTCCACTTGGAGTCGATCTGTATGAGAAAATGTTTATATTATTAAAACATGTCTAGCTAACGACCCTGTCAGCTAAAATAAAATTAACTGTATTAATTATTAATATTAATAGTAGGCGTTATAAATTTACAGCTACCACGTTTACCCGTCTAGATACATAGGTTTAAAACATCTGATATAGCTATAGGTTTCTTGCCTGTGACAGACTGGTGAGAGCTCGCTACAGTATTCGTATAGTAACTATTAAAATAGCAGCTGAGAGCCAGAAACACAGCTATCCTAAAAAGTTTGTACCCGATTTTTGCTGGATGGTGGTCAAAATCGTTGCATAGGTGTGGTCCTGTGCCAAAATAGGCCGGGACACGTCCCAACATGTCTGGCTTTCATATCTGATGGGGCTTAGCGTCTTTAAAAATAGGCCCGTGCTGCAAGAACGCTGCTCATCCCAGGTTATACAGCGGGTCATGTATGTAGCGCATACCGAGAACATTGGCATTCAGATAGGGATGGGCCTGTGCCAAAATAGGCCGGGACACGTCCCGACATGCCTGTCTTTTATATCTGAGGGGCATAGCATCTTTAAAAATAGGCCTGTGCTGCAAGAACGCTGCTCATCCCAGGCTATTCTACTGAAACCTCACACAGAAAAAGTCTCATACCACTTATACATAATATGACCCGTAATCACTGCAGAAACAGACACTCACTAGCAAGTAAATATATATAAACTCTGAATAAAACTATAAGATGAGAGTCATAATGACACAATATAAACTAGAATATAAAATCCCATATGCACGTACAATGAGCCGGGGCCTATAAGTCTCATATAAAACCATCACCCCCACAGTGATAATTGGTGTGTGTAAATAATCTATTGACCATTTAAGGTACTTGTCCGGGCATGTTGCTGGAATCGTGTTAGTAATCAATTTAATACAGCTTGATTCGCTACAGTATTCGTATGGTAACTATTAAAATAGCAGCTGAGAGCCAGAAACACAGCTATGCTAAAAAGTTTGTACCCGATTTTTGCTGGATGGTGGTCAAAATCGTTGCATAGGTGTGGTCCTGTGCCAAAATAGGCCGGGACACGTCCCAACATGCCTGGCTTTTATATCTGATGGGGCTTAGCGTCTTTAAAAATAGGTATGTGCTGCAAGAACGCTGCTCATCCCAGGCTATTCTACTGAAACCTCACACAGAAAAAGTCTCATACCACTTATACATAATATGACCCGTAATCACTGCAGAAACAGACACTCACTAGCAAGTAAATATATATAAACTCTGAATAAAACTATAAGATGAGAGTCATAATGACACAATATAAACTAGAATATAAAATCCCATATGCACGTACAATGAGCCGGGGCCTATAAGTCTCATATAAAACCATCACCCCCACAGTGATAATTGGTGTGTGTAAATAATCTATTGACCATTTAAGGTACTTGTCCGGGCATGTTGCTGGAATCGTGTTAGTAATCAATTTAATACAGCTTGATTCGCTACAATATTCGTATGGTAACTGTTTAAAATAGCAGCTGAGAGTAGATACATCGGCATGCTGAAAAGTTTGTCTTTCACATACATGAATATAAAATGAGCTGCATACTATCATATAATATTGAGATTTACTCCAACATATAATGACATTTGGTTATACCGATCAAAATCGTTGCATAGGGGTGGTCCTGTGCCAAAATAGGCCGGGACACGTCCCGACATGCCTGTCTTTTATATCTGAGGGGCATAGCATCTTTAAAAATAGGCCTGTGCTGCAAGAACGCTGCTCATCCCAGGCTATTCTACTGAAACCTCACACAGAAAAAGTCTCATACCACTTATACATAATATGACCCGTAATCACTGCAGAAACAGACACTCACTAGCAAGTAAATATATATAAACTCTGAATAAAACTATAAGATGAGAGTCATAATGACACAATATAAACTAGAATATAAAATCCCATATGCACAATAGGCCATATACATTTCCCCACAAATAAACTCCTGAATAATACTATAGAATAAACTCCAATCATAACACTGCTGCACTCCTGCTAAAAAGATACGTAGCCTGTTTTTATTCACTATGTTCCTATATCCTGGATAATACTGTAGAATAAACTCCATGAGACTCAGAAACATATCACTGCTGCACTCCTGCTAAAAAGATACGTACCCTATCTTTAGTCTGTACATAGGCTGCTAAGCTATAATGTGCTCAAAATCGAATATTATGGACTAGAGTACATGGCACCGTGTGCTTCTGGTATGGCATAATGGTCCGAAACACAGGTATGTTAAAAAGTTTGTGAAATAGTTTTATTTTAATTACAGACTAGCAGTACACAGATATGACTTGCACACTCTCATACATTAAACTACACTATAGGGATGTGTGCTTCTGGTATGGCATAATGGTCCGAGACACAGGTATGTTAAAAAGTTTGTGAAATAGTTTTATTTTAATTACAGACTAGCAGTACACAGATATGACTTGCACACTCCCATACATTAAACTACACTATAGGGATGAACTGTAGGGACAGTTTTCTTGAAAAAGCGACCATCCTATGCCTGTATTCTCACATGAAACAATCACTATGTTTACTCCTGGCCTTAAAAGAGCCTTATAAACCAAGATTCACAATAGAGTGATCTCTGTACAAACCTCTATACACAATACAACACTAATTACTATATGTACTTTTTAGCAACTGAATTACAACAGGTAAATACCACTGACCGTCTCTCAATTGTACAATTGTACTTACAGGGAATGGCATTCTGCTAATAAGTAAGCTATCTTTAACAAACCCTGTAGCTGAGATGTCACCATGTGTCAGTCCTACTAAAATATACATCTCCAAACTTTTACATACATATAAAACAAGCCTTTTATACTGGTGTCTGTATTTCACTAAGAGTCTGTATTTCACTAAAAATTCTTATATACTGGAGTCTGTACTACAGACTCTGCTAGAAAATAGTATAAAACAAGCCTTTTATACTGGTGTCTGTATTTCACTAAGAGTCTGTATTTCACTAAAAATTCTTATATACTGGAGTCTGTACTACAGACTCTGCTAGAAAATAGCTTTACATTTGGATAATACTATAGAATAATCTCCTTTTAGTCTGTACATACACTACTAAACTATATCTTTACAGTGAGTGAAACACACACACAGATTTAATACAACAACTGCTAGAAAATCCAGCCTGATCAAATCCACAAGGCGATGGATAAAATATAAATAGAGACGTATAAAAATCAAGATTCGCCTTGATACAACTTTCCCCACAGTCTGATCAAATCCACAAGGCGATGGATAAAATATAAATAGAGACTTATAAAAATCAAGATTCGCCTTGATACAACTTTCCCCACAGTCTGAGCAAATCCACACAGGCTGATTAAATCCACAAGGCGATGGATAATATATAAATAGAGACAAATAAATCACTTTGATTGAAATTCACAGATTCAGCAGCTCAGATTTCCCAGTCTGATCAAAGTCCAGGCAGATCAAATCCCAGGGAGACGGATTAAATGATAGGGGGCGTGACGACCTGTCAGATTGAGTTTGATGAGTAATACAGTACTTATACTACTGGGGGCGCCAGAGAGCTGCAAGTTCCTAAGTGGAAGTGGGATAATTATAAATCCCTGCAGTTTACTGGGTCGGACCGCAGCAGCCGTCGTGTGTGTGCGCGTTTTTGTCACATTTGCGGCACGGAGGGATCACAAGCCGTGACACCCCGGGCTACCGTGTGGCGGACCGTGTGCCCGTTCATCACACTGGTGTATTACTTTTTTGGCTATTTTTGCAATCTCCCTCAGCTACCGAAACATAACACTGGGCCATCCAAACACATGATCATGCTTTGATCTAAACCATTCCATTGTAGCTCTGGCAGTATGTTTAGGCTCTATATCATGCTGGAAGGAGAACCTATGTCCCAGTCTCAAGTCTTTTGCAGCCTCTAACAGGTTTTCCTCCAGGATTGCCCTGTATTTAGCTCCAACCATCTTCCAATCAACTCTGACCACCTTCCCTGTCCCTGCTGAAGCAAAGAATCCCCACAGCATGAAGCTGCCACCACGTTTGACAGTGGGGATGGTGTTTTTACATGACCAGAGTACTTTCTTCCACACGCTAGCTGTATGCCCTATACGGCATATAGAAGAAGGTGCTCTGATCAGATGAGACTAAAGTAGAACTTTTGGGGCTAAATGTAAAGTGCTAATGTGTGTCATAAAACAAACTCTGCACATCACCCTGAAAACACCATGCCCACCATCAAATATGGTGGTGGCAGTAGACTTGCATCAGTAATTGCAGTGAAAGGTGGACTGAATACAAATATACGTCACAATTTCTACTTTTGTATTTTTAAAGTATTGAGAAAACCACATATCATTTCCTTTATATGTCACAATCACTTGCTACTTTGTGCTGGCCTATTACTTAAAATCCCAATAAAATACACAAGTTTGTGGGTGTAACGTGAAAAAAATGTAGAAAAGTTCACGGGGTATGAATACTTTTTCAAGGCCAATGTAATCTCAACAGTTGTGAAAGGGGCTCTTTATAGATAAAAGCACTTAAGACAGTTGCTTCTTACACATGTGTCAGAGATTTGCCTGATAGGGTGATCTTCTGTAGGACTCCATATACAGTCATGGCCAAAAATTTTGAGAATGACACAAATATTAATTTTTACAAAGTCTACTGCTTCACTTTTTCTAATGGTAATTTGCATATACTCCAGAATGTTATAAAGAGTGATCAGCTTAACAGCAATTACTTGCAAAGTCAATATTTGGCTAGAAAATGAACTTTATCCCCCAAAACACATTTCAACATCATTGCAGCCCTGCCTTAAAAGGACCAGCTAACCTCTTTTCAGTGATTGCTCCATTAACACAGGTGTGGGTGTTGATGAGGACATGGCTGGAGATCAATCTGTCATGATTAAGTAAGAATGACACCACTGGACACTTTAAAAGGAGGCTGGTGCTTGGCATCATTGTTTCTCTTCTGTTAACCATGGTTATCTCTAAAGAAACAAGTGCAGTCATCATTGCAATGCACAAAAATGGCCTAACAGGGAAGAGTATCGCAGCTAGAAAGATTGCACCTCAGTCAACAATCTATCGCATCATCAAGAACTTCAAGGAGAGAGGTTCCATTGTTGCCAAAAAGGCTTCAGGACGCCCAAGAAAGACCAGCAAGCGCCAGGACCGTCTCTTAAAAGTGTTTCAGCTGCGGGATCGGGCTACCAGCAGTGCAGAGCTTGCTCAGGAATGGCAGCAGGCAGGTGTGAGTGCATCTGCACGCACTGTGAGGCGGAGACTCTTGGAGCAAGGTCTGGTCTCAAGGAGGGCAGCAAAGAAGCCACTTCTCTCCAGAAAAAACATCATGGACAGACTGATATTCTGCAAAAGGTACAGGCAGTGGACTGCTGAGGACTGGGGTAAAGTTATTTTCTCTGATGAATCCCCTTTTCGATTGTTTGGGACATCAGGAAAACGCCTCATTCGGAGAAGACAAGGTGAGCGCTACCACCAGTCTTGTCTCATGCCAACTGTTAAGCATCCTGAAACCATTCATGTGTGGGGTTGCTTCTCAGCCAAGGGAATCGGCTCTCTCACAGTCTTGCCTAAAAACACAGCCATGAATAAAGAATGGTACCAGAATGTCCTCCAAGAGCAACTTCTCCCAACCCTCCAAGAGCAGTTTGGCGATCAACAATGCCTTTTCCAGCATGATGGAGCACCTTGCCATAAAGCAAAGGTGATAACTAAATGGCTCAGGGAACAAAACATAGAGATTTTGGGTCCATGGCCTGGAAACTCCCCAGATCTTAATCCCATTGAGAACTTGTGGTCAATCATCAAGAGACGGGTGGACAAACAAAAACCTAAAAATTCTGACAAAATGAAAGCATTGATTGTGCAAGAATGGACTGCTATCAGTCAGGATTTGGTCCAGAAGTTGATTGAGAGCATGCCAGGGAGAATTGCAGAGGTCCTGAAGAAGAAGGGTCAACACTGCAAATATTGACTTGCTGCATTAACTCATTCTAACTGTCAATATAAGCTTTTGTTACTCATATGTTTGCAATTATATTTCTGTCTGTGATAAAAACATCTGTCAAACACACATAAAAACCAGAGGGCAGCAGATCATGTGAAAATATAATATTTGTGTCATTCTCAAAACTTTTGGCCATGACTGTACACTCCATTGGGCGAGCTCAGTTCTCAGAGGAAGCTGTATGTGTCGCCCTGCACTGGGGCTGGGAAATGTCGCTGAGCTTGAGCACACAAGTGCCACTAGATGGCGACATTGTCGCACAACAACTGCACAATCACACTGCACAGCAACGGAAGAAGTGAGCAGAACACAAGAAGGCGCAGAGGGGCGACTGCCGGAGACCATGGTAAGTGGACGGGCGGGGGTTGTGCCGGTGGTCCTGCCATAAGCCCCCGTCTGTCCCCTTGTGCAGGGAAGCCGTCCTGGGTGTGAGAGCAGGATCAGGCCGGCTGCCCCCCGCAGTCATGGCTTTTCCTGAGGTGGTCGAGACACAACGAGGCTTGGACTGGGCTGCCACCCTGACAGCAGATCTACTCCCACGTGTGGTCACACAGCTGTGCTGTGGGGACAGTGTGACGTGTGGGAAGTGTCTCAGCAGCCCTGACACAAATCACTCTGACCTCAGGGGACCTGTACATAGCAGCAGGGTACATTAGTGGGGGATCATCTGATATTAAAGGGGTCTGCTACTTGGACCTGTAAACACTGAAGTGCAAAAGTGTTGGTGTGAATTATGCCAAATTTATCAAAATGGTGAGACGGGCACACAGACAGTCGCTGGCCCTTTCTGCCAGAATTTCTGCAAGTCTCACAAGCGCATAAAAAGAAAAAAAATCCATTGTTTAATCTGTATATCGTCCATTTTCACACACCAGCAGTTATTACACTTTACGAGCCCAAATACAGTTTCCTGTGTTAAAAAATTACAATGTATCCATAAAAAAACCTGTAAATACATACTGCTGGGTCAGATTCACACAAAACAGATACATAAAAACAGCGACAACATTGCCAAAGACAGCAAATTGCTATTACGTGTTTTCATGTTGACTGTAAAAAAACCTACAGCGTTTCTGCACATGAGAACATGGTTTCAGTAGCTGCAGATTTTTCTGCATCGTGTGAATATACTTCCTCTGTAAAATATCTTTATTTGCCTTTCAAAAAACAATAAAAATTAAAGTGCCGGATAAAACATTACATGTGGATTTGCACGGCAAAAAACCCACAATTTTCCATTAAATTAAAATAATTAAAAACAAACTATTGAATTACGTTGTACATTATTCTGTGCTTTATCGCATCTATGGCGCACAATTTGCTCTAAAAATATGCAAAAAATATGTGTGAGGTCATGAGGGCCTCTGTGCAGTCAACTAGAAGGAAGAAAATAATTTTCCAAATTTTTCCAAAAACTTGCGTTCCCGCATTTGTTGGTGAGGTGCATTCTGGGAGGCAGTTTTGACAGCTCAGTGCTTTCTGTGGGTCTGCTGCATTCTCCTAAACTCTGCCCACCGTGATGCCCAATGGCCCTGGACAATGGTAAGCCCATTAGAAGAGATGAAGAAGCTTTTTCTCTATATTAGACAAGTTTCTATGTGATCCCAAAGTGAGTTGTATAATTACAATGTATACAGAGCTCCAGGATTTTCAGCCTACAGGACTTATTCTAGACTTGGTACCTGGATATGCGGCCTAAAATAGGCCCAAATTAGTTTTTTGACATCTTAAATGCCAAGAATTCACTAATTTGGTACCATATATGCGTAAATGCTGTATGGTACAGTATGTAGGATATTTGCATTCATATGCTGTCCATTAAAATGCCCACTGATGTGTAAATTTGGCTAGTTTCACAAATCAAGTATTTAGTGCCGATTTAATGCACACATTTCTGAACTGAAATTCGCAACATTTTTTGCATCTAAAATCCATATATATTTTCTGTACTACCGTAATTGATTTGTGTTTATGTGCTTTTTGTGTTTCTGAACACAATGCCACATGTGCTGGTGAGCAGTCAGTAAAGGATCAGGTAGATTGGTGACTGTTCACTGCGCCCGCTGCTGCCCTCCTGACTAGAAGCGAGCGGCTGGAGGGACAATATAACTTCATTTTCTCCCTGCAACAAATTACACAACCGAGTATGTTTAGAATGGTATTTACCTGCAGATTAAGTGTATGTTTCCACGGTCAGGAAACAGTCAGGAATTGCTGCGTGTTTGACGCTGTGCGCTGGCGCAGCGTCCAACACGCAGCGTCCAGATGTTACAGCATAGTGGAGGGGATTTCAAGAAATCCCGTCTCCACTATGCGTAAAAACACGCAGGCGGCAGACCTGCGTTAACGGACATGCGGCGCGTCTTTTTAGATCGCAGCATGTCCTATTCCCTTGCGGCGACGCTCCTTCCCACAAGGGAAATAACACAGGGCCTATGTAGCGCTGCGGTGATTCCGGATGTGTTCAATGAGCACATCTGGATTCACCGCGCGTTCACAAGGGGGCGGGGCTTTGGGCGGAGCGGACTTCCGCTCCGTCCAACGCGCTGTGTTTCCTGACGGTGGAAACACAGCCTAACACTATGGCCGCAGACAAATAACAATTTTTCTCATGACAAATTTCCTTGTAAACAGTCGCACAGTCACTAGAGAACACCCATTTAGTGTGTAAAGAAAATCAAGGGCAAGGGGCCAGTACGCACATGGCGGCCATTTTGTGTTTAATGAACGTTAAAGTCACATGCACACATTGAGAATTTGGTGAGTTCGTACGATGCGCATGGTGGTAGTCATGGGAGAGGGGCTGCTGTGTTCCCACACCCTGGCACCCTACAAATAAACAATGTCCTGTCTCCCTTGTGCATTGTGAGAATTGAATCACACTCATGGTTTGGCTGGAAGCCGTCGCTGACTGCACAATCCCGGATCCTGGACCAGCCGCACATTGAACAGGAGACACTTGATCCTTTTCAAACAAATGAACTTTACTGAACAGTCCAATTTCCATCTTACTTACAGCACAATATGATGTTACATTCACGTCTTTTTCAGCCTCAGTTATCCCTTTCTGGACTGGCACCCCCGGCCCCTGAGATACTCTACCCGTCTCCTCAGCTTTCATGGGTTCTGACCCGCCTTTCTGACACAGTTCCCCATCCTGCTTCTCTTTCTGGAAGGTGAATAAGGCATTTTAGTCTGTACTTAATTGGGGCCATAAACCCCAGACGTCCCGGTAAGGGCCATAGACCCCAGACGTCCCGATAAGGTCCACATCCTCATGTTTCCCAAAAGAACTTACTTTCTTGTGCTTTTCGGCCCTTTGGCCTTGGACTCCACTGTCTAATCTCTCATCTCTATCTGCTCAAATCCATGAAGTGTTTCCCTATATAACTATCCTTGCCTCTCCCAAACTGGGACTGTTCCTGAATACTTTATCTGTTCCTATGCTAGACTTATCTGTTTGCTGCTCCTACTGTGCAGTCCACTGCACTTCCCCATTCCTATCTATACCTAGATCTATTGCTCTATCTTATCCCTGCACCTATGTCCTATGTCCTAATCTTATTCTTTCCTCATATTTAATACATTTATCAGAACACATTGAGTCATTCACATATTATAGTAATACATCAAGCATGCACCTTGGTACCTATAAGGTTCTATGCAATATAAAACACTTTTTCATATACACAGGTTATAACCGTTTTTCGAATCAAGGGAGAAGCATATGACCAATCCTGGTCACCCTTTTACAAGTTTTTACCTCGGTATTTGTAAGCCAAAACCAGGAGTGGCACAATCAGAGGAAAAGTATAATAGAAACACGTCACCACTTCTGTATTTATCACCCACTCTTTGACTTAAGCCAGGGTCACACTTGCGAGAAACTCGCACCTCAATACCCGGCACTGCCGCCAGCACTTCGGACCAGAGTGTGCGGCTGCATGTATTTATATGCAGCTGAACGCTCCGGTCCGAGTGCTGGGTATTGAGGTGCGAGTTTCTCGCAAGTGTTACCCGGCCTTACAAATACTGAGGTAAAAAGCTCACAAATACTCAAGGTGTGCACTTGTCCTGAACCATACAGAAAAAGTTACCACTTATTTAACTGGCTCCTTCTCCTTGGATCTTACAGATTATGAAAGGAATTATTAACTCACAAGTGCCACTTCTTTTTTATGGAATTTGTGCAACAGTCATAAATCTCAAACTTAAGTCAAGGTTCCGTGATTATTTGGTGAGTTTTTGATGTTGCAGATATTCTGTAGCATTTCTGCACCTATCAGGTAAAATAGGTTTCTTGCAGAGTTTTTTTCCATTGCGTTTTTTAGTACATTTTTATCTCAGGTTTTATATGCTGCGGTTTTTGTCACTTATTGACATTGTTCCACAATGGAAATGTACCAAAAACACATACAGTATGAGTTTTTTACCTGCAGATTTTCCGCATGTAATACAAATCTATAGGAAAAAGAGAAATTGACTTTGTAGATTTCAAACACGCACCACAGGTGAGTTTATACTGCATAAAGAAAAGCACAGTGGGCATGAGATGTCTAGAAATCCCATCCACTTTGCCGGATTTGTAAGACGCTGTGTATTTTCTCAGCAAAAAATTATCATGAGAACTAAAACAACGTTTTGCCATCAAGGGTTTTCTTAACATCCTGCACATTTAACATACACAAATAATTCTTGAATCCTAAATAGAAAAAACGTAACACTAAGGCTGGAGTCACACTTAATGTATGAAAAATCGGTCCGAGTCTCCCTGCCGAGAGTCACAGTAGTGTCAAGCAAGTGTCATGCAATCCGATTTCTCACACCTAGCATCCGATTGACATCTGAATGCAGTCCGATTGCTATCCGATTGCAATGCGATTTTAGCATGAGCTTTTACATACAGCAATTCTCTATGCCATTTACACATCGTTTCTTCAAAACACCCACACATATATATAGGAAGCTCCATGGGTATTACCCCCTTCCCAGGCTATAAACATCTGGCCCCAGCCGTCGGCTTTCCCTCTGCTGGTTACACCATTTTTTTCCGAAAATTATTAGAATTATTACCAAAAAGTTCTATCTTCAGTTCTTCAGAACAGAGAATCTTATTTCTCATGGTCTGGGAGTCTTTCATGTGGCTTTTATATGTCTTTCACTGAGGAGAGGCTTCCGTCTGGCCACTCTGCCATAAAGGCCTGACTGGTGGAGGACTGCAGTGATAGTTGACTTTGTGGAACTTTCTCCCATCTGCCTACTGCATCTGTGGAGCTCAGCCACAGTGATCTTGGGGTTCTTCTTTACCTCTCTCACCAAGGCTGACATGCACTGTGAACTGTGAGGTCTAACCTGTCAGTGTGATTTTACTGTATGTGTTACATGAATTGACGGCTTTTCAAAGGACACCGGTGCGTAAAAATCGGACAGCACTCACTGTGCGTTTTTTTTCTAGCAGCCATAGGCTTGCACTGGCGAGTCTCGACCGAGTCTCGGTGACAATCGCAGCATGCTGTGATTTTACACGCACTCTGAATACGCCCAAGAAAATAAACGGAGATGTGAGCTGCCCCATAGATTAACCCCTTTCTTCCATCTGACATACTATTCCGTCCATGTGACTTGGGACTTAATTCCCAAGGACGGAATAGTACGTCATACGCGATCAGCCGCACTCACGGGGGGAGCGCAGCTGATCGCGGCCGGTGTCAGCTGATTCTCACAGCTGACACCCGGCACTAAGTGCCAGGAGTGGTCACGGACCGCTCCCGGCATTTAACCTCCGGCACACTGAGAGCAAACATGATCGCAGTGTTCCGGCGGCATAGGGAAGCATCGCGCAGGGAGGGGGCTCCCTGCGTGCTTCCCTGAGACCCTCAGAGCAACGCTATGTGATCGCGTTGTTCCGAGGGCCTCCTCCCTGCAGGCCCCCGTATCCAGCATGGCCGGGGGTCTGCAGGGAGGTGGCTTGTCAGTGCCTGCTGAAAGCAGGCGCTGAGAAGCCTCCTCACTGCCTGTCAGATCGCTGATCTGACAGAGTGCTCTGCAAGCTGTCAGATCAGCGATCTGACACTATATAGTGATGTCCCACCCTGGGACAATGTAAAAAAAAATAAAATAAACGTGTAAAAATATTTTTTTAAAAATCCCTAAATAAAAAAAATTAAATATTTCCCCAATAAACACATTATTATGTAAATAAAAAAATAAAATAAAAGTACACATATTTAGTATTGTCGCATCCGTAACGACCCGCCCTAGAAAACTGTCCCACTAGTTAACCCCTTTAGAGAACCCCTTAAAAAAAGACAAGGCAAAAAAACAATGCTTTATCATACCGCCAAACAAAAAGTGGAATAACACGCAATCAAAAAGACGGATTATAAACATGATACCGCTGAAAACGTCATCTTGTCCCGCAAAAAACGAGCCACCATATAGCATCATCAGCGAAAAAATAAAAAAGTTATAACTCGCAGAATACAGCGATGCAAAAATAATTATTTTTTATATAAAAAGTTTTTTTTTTGTATAAAAACGCCAAAACATAAAAAAAGATACAAATGAGGTATCACTGTAATCGTACTGACCCGAAGAATAAACCTACTTTATCAATTTTACCACACGCGGAACGGTATAACTCCCCCCCTCCCAAAAGAAATTCATGAATTGCAGGTTTTTGTTCATTCTGCCTCCCAAAAATCGTAATATAACAAATCAAAAAATGACATGTGCCCAAAAATGGTACCAATAAAAACGTCAACTCATCCCGCAAAAAATAAAGACCTCACATGACTCTGTGGGCCAAAATATGGAAAAATTATAGCTCTCAAAATGTGATGCAAAAACTATTTTTTGCAATAAAAAGCGTCTTTTAGCATATAACAGCTGCCAATCATAAAAACCCGCTATAAATAGTAAATCAAACCCCCCTTTATCACCCCCTTAGTTAGGGAAAAATAATAAAATTAAAAGTATTTATTTCCATTTTCCCGTTAGGGTTAGGATTAGTGTTAGGGTTAGGATTAGGGTTGGGATTAGGGTTAGGGTGTGTTAGGGTCAGGTTTGTGGTTAGGGTAATGGTTAGGGTTGGGATTAGGGGTGTGTTGAGGTTAGGGTTGGAGTTAGAATTGGAGGGTTTCCACTGTTTAGGCACATCAGGGGCTCTCCAAACGTGACATGGCGTCTGATCTCAATTCCAGCCAATTCTGCGTTGAAAAAGTCAAACGGTGCTCCTTCCCTTCCGAGGTCTGCCATGCGCCCAAACAGTGGTTTACCCCCACATATGGGGTATCAGCGTACTCAGGATAATTTGAACAATAACTCTTGGGGTCCAATTTCTTCTGTTACCCTTGGGAAAATAAAAAACTGGGGGCAAAAATATCATTTTTGTGGAAAAAAATATGATTTTTTATTTTTATGGCTCTACGTTATAAACTTCTGTGAAGCACTTGGGGGTTCAAAGTTCTCCCCACACATCTAGATAAGTTGCTCAGGGGGTCTAGTTTCCAAAATGGGGTCACTTGTGGGGGATTCCACTGTTAAGGCACATCAGGGGCTCTCCAAATGCGACATGATGGCCGCAGACCATTCCATCAAAGTCTGCATTCCAAAACGTCACTACTTCCCTTCCGAGCCCCAACTTGTGCCTATACAGTAGTTTTCTCCCACATATGGGGTATCAGCGTACTCAGGACAAATTGGACAACAACTTTTGGGGTCCAATTTCTCCTGTTACCCTTGTGAAAATAAAATATTGGGGGCGAAAAAAATCATTTTTGTAAAAAAAAAAAAGATTTTTTATTTTACGGCTGTACGTTATAAACTTCTGTGAAGCACTTTGGGGTTCAAAGTGCTCACCACACATGTAGGTAAGTTCCTTGGGGGTCTAGTTTCCAAAATGGGGTCACTTGTGGGGGGTTTCCACTGGTTTAAACACATCAGGGGATCTCCAAACGTGACATGACTCCCACAGACCATTCCATCAAAGTCTGCATTCCAAAACGTCACTACTTCCCTTCTGAGCCCCGACGTGTGCCCATACAGTAGTTTTCTCCCACATGTGGGGGTATCAGCGTACTCAGGACAAATTGGACAACAACTTTTGGTTTTGGGGTCCAATTTCTCCTGTTACTCTTGGGAAAATAAAAAACTGGGGTCTTAAAGATCGTGTTTGTGGAAAAAATATGATTTTTTTTATTTTCACGCTCAGGCGTTATTAACTTTAGTGAAACACCTGGGGGTTCAAAGTTCTCGCCACACATCTAGACAAGTTCCTTGGGGGGTCTAGTGTCCAAAATGGGGTCACTTGTGGGGGTTTCCACTGTTTAGGCACATCAGGGGCTCTCCAAATGCGACATGGCGTCCGATCTCAATTCCAGCCAATTTTGCTTTGAAAAAGTCAAACAGTTCTCCTTCCCCTCTGTGCTCTGCCATGTGCCCAAACATATCAGAGTACTCAGAATAAATTTCACAATAACTTTTGTTGTCTTGTTACCCTTGGGAAAAAAAAATTAGGGGTGAAAAGATCATTTTTGTGGAAAAAATATGATTTTTGAATTTTATGGCTCTACGTTATAAACTTCTGTGGAGCCCTTGGGGGTTCAAAGTGCTCACCACACATCTACATAAGTTCCTTGAGGGGTCTAGTTTCCAAAATGGTGTAATTTGTGTGGGTTTCCACTGTTTAGGCACATCAGGGGCTCTCCAAACGCCACCTGGCGTCCATCCAATTCTGCGTTGAAAAAGTCATACGGCGCTCCTTCCCTTCCGAACTCTGCCATGAACCCAAATAATGGTTTACCCCCACATATAGGGTATCAGCGTACTCAGGACAAATTAAAAAACAACTTTTGGGGTTCAATTTCTCCTGTTTCCCTTGGGAAAACAAAAAATTAGGGACGAGAAGATCATTTTTGAGGAAAAATTATGATTTTTTTATTTTTACGGCTCTATGTTATAAACTTCTGTGAAGCACTTTGGGGTTCAAAGTAATCACCACACATCTAGATAAGTTCCTTAGGGGGTCTACTTTCCAAAATGGTATCACTTGTGGGGGGTTTCCACTGTTTAGGCGCATCAGGGGTTCTTCAAACGCAATATGGCATCCAATCTCAATTACAGCCAATTTTGCATTGAAAAGTCAAACGGCGCTCCTTCTCTTCCGAGCTCTGCCGTGTGCCCAAACAGTGGTCCCCCCCACATATGGGGTATCAGCGTACTCAGGACAAATTGCACAACAACTTTTGCAGTCCAAGTTCTCCTGTTACCCTTGGTAAAATAAAAAAATTGGATCTGAAGTAAATACTTTGTGCAAAAAAGTTAAATGTTAATTTTTTTTATAAACATTCCAAAAATTCCTGTGAAGCCCTTGAAGGGTTAATAAACTTCTTGAATGTGGTTTTGAGCACCTTGAGGGGTGCAGTTTTTAGAATAGTGTCACTTTTGGGTATTTTCTATCATATAGACCCCTCAAAGTGACTTCAAATGTGATGTGGTCCCTAAATAAAAATGGTGTTGTAAAAATGAGAAATCACTGGTCAACTTTTAACCCTTATAACTTCCTAACAAAAAAAAATTTTGTTTCCAAAATTGTGCTGATGTAAAGTAGACATGCGGGAAATGTTATTTAGTATTTTGTGTGACATATTTCTCTGTTTTAAAGGCATAAAAATTCAAAGTGTGAAAATTTCAAAATTTTCGCCATATTTCCATTTTTTTCATAAATAAAAGCAAGTTATATCGAAGAAATTTTACCACTAGCATGAAGTACAATATGCCACGAGAAAACAATGTCAGAATCGCCAAGATCCGTTGAGGCGTTCCAGAGTTATTACGGTACCTCATAAAGGGGCAGTGGTCAGAATTGTAAAAATTGGCCCGGTCATTAACGTGCAAAGCACCCTTGGGGGTTAAGGGGTTATCACTGGGCCAAGTGCTATGCACTGTTTTCTCGCACAGCACTCGTCCGTATTCTTCTGTAGTATTTCTCCGGCCTAAGGGAACGTTCATACGATACTTTCTTCAGGTGGATCTGCTCCGAAGCCCATCTTTAAAAGTAATATCTAAACACTCAAAAAATGAACATACGCACTTATGTAAAAACTACTTGCTCCTCTGTTGAGAGTTTTGAGTGTCTTTTAACCGCTTCAGGTTTCCAAAGACACCAAGCGGTTAAAAGAAATGCTGTATCCATTCTTCAGGTAGCATTTTCTGCTCTGAAGACATTCAAAACTTTGCAATATAAGTCAACCGGAAGGCTAAAAGCGTTTTGTCAGTGTTTTTGTTTGAATACTGGTAGTGTTTTTTTCATTGTTGAATGGAGTTAAAAAAAAACCTTCCAGGTATCACCAGCAACAATGACACCATTAAAATATAGGGAGAATGCTAAAAAAATGCAGATGGCCCAAAACATTGAAAAGGCTTTTAGGAAATAAAAAAAAATATATAAAAGAAAAACCTCATTGTGTTCACACCCCAAAAGCTACTTCAGGAAACGAAAAACTCATCCAAAAACTCAGCATAAAAGGAGATTCTTGAAGACACCTGTCATGTTGTCAAAATGCCACTCGGCAACTTTATACACAGGACCATGGATATGAAAATTTGTTTCAAAATGTTTTTTTTTTTTTTTACACATTTAAATTCCATGTGTGTGATTATAAGACTTGCCCAAGCCAGACTTTCAACACACAATGGCTCGGATTAATCAGTTTCTGTTAGTATTCTGCCATAAAAATTAAATGGCACAATTTTTTTGCCTAAGTTGTAGTGGGCAGAGCTTAGTTAGGAGATGGCATGACCTGACAGATCCATCCTAATTTACGGCACAAACGTGGAATAAGTTACGAAAGAAATATACTCCAATCCCTGAGCAACAAACATTTATTGTGGGGGCACATGGCAGCTAACCAGATGCATCAGATTCACTAGAGATGCATGACTGTTAATATATTTGGCGCGACTTACACCAACACACTCTTCATCACTTTGAAAACCAGTAGTCTTGATGAATCAGGGACAATATCTCCTAAAAATAAAATGTGTGCATAGTGCTTATGTCTATGTCTACATGTCGTTTCAAAATACTGAAAACTGAAAACCTCACAAACTTGTTTAAAGAGTTCCTTTTTTTCACTTAACGGATATTTATTTTATGGTGTATTTTATGAGAGCAGACACCCTGAAAAATGTAGTAGATCTTTACAATGTAAAACCATATTACAGTCAATACTTTAGTTGCCAGTCCTGAAGCCAAATCCACTTCTGCTAATATGCTTTGCTTATTTACACAGATTTTGTTTGTGTGGTTCTGGATAGAAATGCAATGATCAGAATAAGAGAAAGATGCAATGCCAAGTAGAGTAACTTCACTACAAAATAGTGATGAGCGAATGTGTTCATTGGTATCTGCCGCCCAATAGTTGTCCGGTTTCCTAGGCACGCTTGCAGACGCTGAGTGAAGTTGATGGAATTGCTGGATCCGGCCAACTTCAATTCATCTGTGTTCCTTTGTTGTTGCAGAAGAGTTGCCTCTGCTAGCAGCATTGGAGGGTGGACAGTTTGGGCTTAGCTATACCGCCTGCCCGAACTGCCAGTCATCAGGAGTTCCCCACCTCTTGGAAAGCAGGGGAGCGGTGCGTTCTTGAAGATTTAATTTGTCTCTTTTAAAGCAGAACACTGGTGTAAATTAAAGTTAGACTTCAACTAAATCAGTCACTTATTAGAAGCTGATGCTGGAGTCCTCACTCTGTCGATTGTACTAATGATGACAATTGTTCTCGAACATGTCACTGCGTACAAGAAGTCAATACTTCATACATGCAAAGCTTTTGATTCTCCTATTCATTCTTGCTCTAACTAAGGGAAGTGCACAGTAGTTTTCTAAATAAGTAATCAAATGAATAATCAATGTGGTTTAGGCTTCCTTCCTGTTGCCAGCAGTACTTCCTCTGTAGCTAGAAGGGAAAGGCGAGAAACAGCAGAACAGATACTGAGGCTGACAGACAGCAGTTCTGACAACTTGCATGTAGTCCGGACGCCCTAAACAAATGAGGCTGCTGTGGCATTACTTTTCTCAGCTAAGCAGGTAATTATTTCTGGTTTATCATTCTTGGAGGGGATTTGGCTAAATCTTAGTATCTTTTCCCTTTACTTACATGTAGTGACACAGTTCTCACAGCTGTCAGAGAAAAAGGCGAATGTAGAATAAGTGGGAATATATTTCCTAAATACTAACAGTGATAATGCCTAGGAGTTGACAGATGAAGTATCAGGAGCTTAATGAGTCCAGTTGTTCACTTTAATGAGTCTTTTTTATTAACTTCTTATTAAAGTATTATCTTTTCAATATTTGAGTTAAATAGAATAGCATATATACAGATATCAGGCATAAACTACAAGCAGCACAGGTTCCATAGTTACAGAAGTGAAGGTTAAAAAATAATGCGCTGCAGATTGATAAATATATGTATTGTGGGCATAAAAAAAGAGAAGAAAACAAATATACTTTTCATTTGGCACATTAATATACGGTAGTCTGTTTAATGATTGTAAATCAACATAGGTCCTATATTTGTAGCGTTGATATGTTGTATTCTTCCTTATTAATGTTAGAAATATACTGTAGTATGCAAAAGTGACAGCTGTGGAAAAATGCTGCAAAGTAAGAATGGTTGCAAAGATAGAATCATTAAAGAGATTGTCCATGTTCAGCACTAAAGGTACTGCCACACTAAACAATCCCGCTAGCGATCACGATAACGACGCATACTAATGCGATCGCTAGCGGGATTGTTTATATATCGCTGAGTGTGGCTTAACTTAGCGATATCGTTAAGGACGCTATCGCGGTTAGCGATCTCCTTAACGACTTTAGCGGTACAAAAGTACCGCTAAATCGCTAAGAAAAGGTGCCACACTAGCGATATATACTTACCCAGCGGGAGCGCCGACGAGAAAATAGGGTCCGGAACGATTCCAGCGACGAGCGAGATCACAGCAGGAAGCTCGTCGCTGGCAGCTGCCGCACTGACCAACATCGCTAACGGGATCGCTAAATAGTGACGTTTTTTAGCGATCCCGTTAGCGATATTGTTCAGTGTGGCATACCCTTAAAGTCTGCAGTCCCCATGTGTGACTGCAGACTTGTGAATATTCACAATGTGCACTGTCAGGGTTCGCCATTTCTGCTTGCCAGACCGGCCTGTCTTGTGACCACTCGTACGTGATATGCGTACTTTCCAATTAGACGTTCCTGGCCTCGTTCAATTTATTTGTATTGACTGAGGCCCCGCACGTCTACTTGGAATGTGGCCTGGAGAATGCATAGCGCGAACTTGCTGTCACGTAACCTCCCATCACCGAAGAATCCTAATAACACATGATGTGAGGATTCACAAGTCTGCAATCAAATGAAGTGTCCAGAGTAGAGTATCCTTACACAGGTCTACAAACATACATTGTTGTTTCAGGTGACTAGGGTTTTTTAATAGATTTAGGGTATTTTGAGGCTGCTGAATTCAAACTTCTCATTCCTTTTTCTGAATTGGTTCTAGTTTTTGAGATAATTCATCCACAAAAATAATACATTCCCCCAATGCAAAGTGTGTAAGACAAGAAATGCAATAGCTTTTGTCTGTTTTTTGACTCTTTAAGGGTCTGTGCACACGTTGCGGATTCTTAGCGTTTTTGCCACGAAACCGCAGCAAAAATGCTTACACAACACAACTCATTATAGCCTATGGGATTCCGCAATGCTGTGCACATGCTGCGTGTTTTTCCGCGGCGGAATCGCATCGCGGAAGAATCCGCAGCATGCTCATTCTTTTTTGCGGGATCGCGGCGATTCCGCCGCCATAGGAATGCATTGAACCGCTTACTTTCCGCATGTGGGTATGCCCACCATGCACAAAGTAAGCGGTTCATGTGCGGATGGTACCCAGGGTCTGGAGGAGAAGAGACTCTCCTCCAGGCCCTGGGTACCATATCCATATTAAAACAATAATTAAAATAAAAAATCGTGATATCCTCACCTTCCGGCGGACCCCACATCTTTCCCGCCTCTCAGGGACGCTCCCGGCCAATCCCGTTCCCAGTGATGCATTGCAAGAAGCACCCCAGATGACGTAGCGGTCTCGCATGATGCTACGTCATCGGGGTCATTGTCGCAAAGGACGCCTGGGAACGGGATTGGCCGGGAGCGTCGCTGAGAGGCGGGAAAGCTGAGGGGGCCGCCGGAAGGTGAGAATATCAAGATTTTTTATTTTTTTTATTATTTTTAACATTAGATCTTTTTACTATTGATGCGGCATAAATAGTAAAAAGTTGGTCACACGTGTCAAACACTTGTTTGACTCGTGTGACCAACCTATCAATCAGTTTTCCAAGCGATGCTACAGATCGCTTGGAAAACGCTAGCATTCTGCAAGCTAATTACGCTTGCAAAACGCTAGTTTTTAGCGGGAATACGCATACCTATAAATACGGATTTCCCGCGGCAGGGAGGTGCGGAATTGCCGCGGAAATTTCCACGGCAATTCCGCAACGTGTGCACATAGCCTGACACTGTGTTAGGTAATGAAATATCCCATATAATTATTTAGTTTTTCAATGTGTAGCCAGAATTCTACTGTAATTAATTAACTATTAAATTTCTCAGAAATTAGAGCCAATCTGGCAAATCGAAGTTTTATTCTCTATCAGCACCATAAACTTAATATAAAACCGTTCAGACAACGTTGGCACCAAAATCACTGTATACCAATGTTCTCAATGCAAAGTGAATGAAAAAAAGAGAAATCTAAATCGCATCAATATTTGGTGTGACTATCCTTTACTTTCAAAACAGCATAAATTCCTGTAGATACACTTGCACACAGTATTTGTAGTACCTCGGCAAGAAGGTTGTTCCAAACTTGGAAAACTGACCACAGATCTTCTGGGATGTAAGCTTGTGTAAATACCGTATTTCTTTCTCTTCATGTAATCCCAGATAGACTCGATCATATTGAGATCAGGACTCTGTAAAGGCCATATCATTACTTCCAGGACATGTTCTTCTTTTGGCCGCATTCACAAGTTCAGTATTTGGTCAGTATTTTACATCAGTATGGGTAAGCCAAAACCAGGAGTGGAACAATCAGAGGAAAAGTATAATAGAAACACGTCACCACTTCTGTATTTATCACCCACTTCTGGTTTTGGCTTACACATACTGATGTAAAATACTGACCAAATACTGATAGTGTGAAGGTGGCGTTATACCGAAGACAGTTCTTAAAGGGAATCTGACAGTAGGATCAACTCTCCTAAACCGTTCAGATACTAAGACTGTTCCATAAATGTACAGCAGATGTTGTGAGTGTATTAACATGAACCTGTCAGTAGGATCAAATCTCTCAAGCTGTCTATATGAGCAATGCAAGTCATAGAACGTTGAATAATATGACAAATTGATATCTGATGTCTTCCAGAGATAGCCATGTTATTCTTATACGTGAATGAGCTGCTGTTCCAGGCTATGGAGAGGCCACTGATCTGCATAAGACTCTGCCTCCAGAGATTATTGTACATAGAAGGGGCATTACAAGGATGAAACATTTAACTTAACACAGAACAGTAAAACTGAACTTTGTTTCATTAGGGCTCGCTCACACTTGCAAATAAATCGCACAAATGCAATACAATAAAAAATTGGATTGCATTTGGACCAATGTTTTATGATTTGTGTGCTCATTTGCTCATCGGGATCAGACTGAAAAAAAAATGCAGCATGCTACAATTGCATTCGAAATTCGGATTGCACGCACCCATACAAGTCTATGGGTGCGTGTGAAACATTGCGTTGCACTAGGATGTCACCCTAGTGCAGAGCGATTCCCACGGACGCCGGTGACAGAGGAGATGTACAAATTACTTTTTCTGTCTCCTTTGCACCTGTGCTCCAATTCTCTGATGCGAGAAGATCAGATCACAGCGCACTGACACTTGGCTCACGCTCGCAGCAGAGCTGGAGCCGAGTGTCATTAGCATACCTCATTGGATGCCATACGCTAATATGACTCTGGCCATAGAAACATATTTGCTGCAGCTCTCATTGCTCTGCTGTATTGTAACACTGTTTGCCTGTGAGATGAAGATGAAGCTGAGAGGAACCTTGAAGCGTACATATTCATTTTTTTCACACCTGTGTAAAATTTTTGAACAATATTGTATATTTTTTATTTGTTCCTAGTTTACTCACTTTAACATCTTTGGTTATTACGTCTTGCTGTATTTTCTTTAGTTAGTACTTCTAGTAGTATCCCATACAATCTGTCTATCATAAGCTATACTAGTTTGGGTGAATGTATGCCAGTTTTATCTACCAATCCTATGTGGTAGAGACCACAAACAGTATGAGCAAAATGTACAAACTTGAAATAGCACACCCCAAGTAATATAACAACTGATTTCTCTAAATTCAACAAAAATGACACTTTTAATGAATATTGCAGTCTGAGAATCAGTCATCCCTTCATGACAAATATATTTAGTATTAGGCTGGCGTCACACTAGAGAGGAATACAGACGAGTGCTGTGCGAGAAAAAAATCGCATAGCACTCGGACCTATGTTAATCTGTGGGGCAGCTCCCACCATCCGTTTTTTTCTCGTCCATATTATACGTGCCAGTGAAATCGCAACATGCTGCAATTTGCACCGTATATTGGACGAGACTCACCAATGCAAGTCTATGGGTGCGAGAAAAACTCGCACACCACACAGACCATCAGTGTGACTTGCGAGAAATAGGCACCAGTGTCCTTAGAAAAGCCGGCAATTCTTGTGCGGTGTACTGTAAAATCACACTGACATCTTACAATAGAATAGATAGATATATGCACATAGTGTAAGTGTGTGTATATATATATATATATATATATATATATACATACTGTATATATATGTAATTGACACATATACAAATCGAACTGTTCTTCAAAGGTTTACTGTATATGTCACTGACTACTACTGTTAGTAGTATATGTGTGCAAAATTTGGGAGCTCTAGGTATTTAATAAAAGAATGTATTCACGGAAAAAAATGTCATGGGCTCCCGCGCAATTTTCTGCCCCAGAGAGGGAAAGCCAGTGACTGAGGGCAGATATTAATAGCCTAGAAAGGGACCAGGATTTTTGGCCCCACCTGGCTAAAAACATCTGGCCCCAGCCACCACAGAAAAGCGCATCTGTTAGATGCGTCAATTCTGGCACTTAGCCTCTCTCTTCCCACTGCCCTGTAGTGGTGGCATATGGGGTAATAAGGGGTAAATGTCACCTTTATATTGTAAGGTGACATTAAGCCTGGCTTAGTAATGGAGAGATGTCAATAAGACACCTATCCATCACTAATCCTGAAGTTTGTAGAGGGTAAAATAAACACACACAGGTAGAATAAAGTATTTTAATGAAATGACAGACTACACATTTTTGCCATCTTTATTCTTCTGCTAATCCAAACGATGCCCTCGATCTCCTGTAAAAAATAAAACATAAAAAAACAGCAATATGATATACCTGGCCGACGTACAGTCACTCCCACGCCGTAATCCATATCTGGGGGATATATAGTTTGCAAGCAGGAGCGGTGCTAATGCGACCGTCCCGGCTGTAAACCACTGAGGAATGAATGAGAAGCTGCCGGCGGCAGCATCAGTGGCTAGCGCTGACGTCACTGATGCTCCGCTCACTCACAGACTTACCCGCAGTGAACTCTGCAGCATGTGAAAATGCCTGTTCATTTTCCCATGCTGCAGAGTTCACTGCGGGTCAGGCTGCGATTCTGCGCAGCATCAGTAACGTAAGCGCTAGTCAATGATACTGCTCCCGGCAGCTTCTCATTGATTCCTCAGTGATTTACAGCCGGGGCGGTTGCCTTAGCTCCACTCCGGGTTGTAAACTATTTAACCCCCAGATATGGATTGCGCCATGGGACTGACTTTACGCCGGACCGGTATAGTATATTGTTGGTTTTTATGTTTTATTTTTTTTACAGGAGATAGAGGGCCTCGTTTGGATTAGCAGAAGAATAAAGATGGCAAAAATGTGTGGCCTGATACTGATACACTGATAGCAACACCGCAGAAGAAATGCTAGCACAGGCTTCCAGTATCCGTTGTTTCAGATGCTGCACATCTCGTATCTGAAGGCAGATGTCTATGCTGTGAAGATACGAGATGTGCAGCATCTAAAACAATGGATACTGGAAGCCTGTGGTAGCATTTCTTCTACGTTGTTGCTATCAGTGTGTCAAGAGTGGGAGAAGAGGGTTGCATTGACAATCCAACACAATGGGCAGCACTTTGAACACATTTTATAAGTGGTGACAAACTTGTAAATTACTCATGAAAAAATAAAGTTGTTTTTCTTGTGAAATTTTCAATAAATTTTATGTGTCACATGACCCTCTTCCCATTGGAAAAATAAAGTTGGATCCAAAATGGCCAACTTCAAAATGTCCGCCATGGTCACCACCCATATTGAAAAGTTTTCCCCCTCCCATATACTAATGTGCCACAAACAGGAAGTTGATATCACCAACCATTCCCATTTTATTTAGGAATATCTATATAAATAGCCCACCCTGTGTATGTCTGTATATATATATATTTGTCACCAGCAAAGCACCCCCACATCATCACACCACCTTCTCCATGCTTCACGGTGGGAACCAGGCATGTAGAGTCCATCCGTTCACCTTTTCTGCGTGCAAAGCAGTAATGAAAGCAAAAGGTGGCTACTTTGAAGAACCTAGAATATAAGACATATTTTCAGTTGTTTCACACTTTTTTGTAAAGTGTAATGTATAATTCCACATGTGTTAATTCATAGTTTTGATGCCTTCAGTGTGATTCTACAATTTTCACAGTCATGAAAATACAGAAGAATCTTTGAATGAGAAGGTGTGTCCAAACTTTTGGTCTGTACTGTATATATTGTGAGACAGTGAGGGTATGTGTGATGAATGGGGTGTACATTTCACCTAGGTACTTTGCTGACTGGTATAAGGGAAATGTATGGCTTTGTAAACCTAGTGGTAGAGAAAGGTCACTACACCTTACATTCATTACACACTTGCAGCTCAGGCCTGAAACTACTCAGGTGTTAATTAGGAGACCAGAAGTAGGTGTCTGCGAACACAGACAGAGAGCTCGCTTAGTCTGGACACGGAGTCCAGGCACAAGAAGGAGTCTCCAGGAGTATGAGCTGTCTCAGTCTGGGTGCTCGATGTATCCCGGACACAGGAGTAGTCTCTGTGAGAATCCATGCGGATAGCTGCTGAATAGGAGGGGAGCTCTCTCAAGTCTGGACGTTGGATATGCCTTCAGACACAAGGAGGAGACTCTGTGAAACTCCATGCTGGTAAATGCTGAACATATGTGTTGTTTTGGGGACAGGCTGTTAGAGTCTGGTCCCGGATAGAGAGGGAAATCTATCTAAGTGTAGTAAGTGGCTGGACAAGCCCAGGGCTTATGTTTATGATTTGGTTTTGCTTATGTTCTGTTTGCTGTGGACTTTAATAAAACTGGTTGCGGCCAGTTTTTACCAGAACTGCTGTCTGTGAATGAACTGTTTCCGTGCCACTCCGTCTACCCGGACGGCGATCCCAGAGCTATATCCCCTGAAAAGCTTACAATTGGTGCTAGAATGTGCGGGCAGCACAGTGGCGAGAGACAGCAATAAAGGTGAAGTCTGTTGAAGCAGCAGCAGAGAAAAAAAAAAAAAGTGTGTCAGAGAAAAAAAAAAAAGAGAAACGTCTGTTGGAGAAGTCTTAAAGAGACAGTAGCCCTAATAGACTTTGCAAAGAAAAGAAAAAAAAAAAAAGAGTGTCTGCACAGCAAAGCTGAATTTTCTGTGGAAAAGACTGTGGAGTGTGTATGTCTTGAGTGAAGACTGCCGTTGTTGAGACAGAGAAGTCTGACAGCATGGATGACAGCATGGAGGCGCTGTTTGAACAAATGGCGCAAGTTAATGTGCAACATAAGACTGCCGTGGTTGAGAAAGATAAGTCCGGCAGTATGGAGGAGCTCGTTGAGTACCTGATCCAGGCCCAGCGGAGCATGCAGCAGAGCATGGAGCGGCAGCGCCTGCAGCACCAGCAGCGCATGCAGCAGGCCCAGCAGCAATTCCTGCAGCAGCAGCAGGAGAATAACCGGTTGTTTTTTGAGCAGGTTGCAGCACTACAAAAGACTTGCAGCGCATCGTCCCAAAGTAATGTTGCAAAGTCACCTGCATTGTCCGCTGTAAAGAAGGCGGTAAGACGGTCCCTGAAAAAGATGACACCTCGTGACGATGTGGAGGCATATCTCACTAGGTTTGAGGGACTGGCAGAGAAGGAGAATCTGCCCCTATCTGAATGGGCCATGATGGTCGCACCCTATCTGATTGGAGAACCCCAAAGGGCCTATGCTGACCTGAGCGAGCAGGACAGCCAAGACTATGCCAAGCTGAAAGCGGAGATTCTTACCCGGCTGGGTGTTACGGTGGCAGTCCGTGCCAGGGGAGTCCATGACTGGAGATGCAGTTGGGAGTCTGCCGTCGGCAACCCTGCTCATGGGGTCAAGGAGGTGATAGTGGACCGCTACACCCGCGCACGTCCTCCTGAGGTACAGCCAGAGGTCGGACAACGAGACCACCAGGACGCCAATCGTCTGGTCAGCCTGATGGAGAGGGCCTTGGCCACCAAAGACTGCCTCCGTGACCAGCCGTCTGAGTGGTCTTCACTTCAGAGTTCCCGGACGCCGAACTCTCCCGGTAAGAGCGTTCCAGCTGTTGGGGACATGGGGTATGCTGATAGACGAGTTCAGGCCCGAGGGGACATATGGGTGGGAAAGTGTGATGGACAGTGTTGGAGATGTCGTGAAATTGCAGCCAACTGTCCAATAGAGGGGGAGCCTATGTGTTGTGATGTTGGCGGATCCCTCTCTCCCTGCGCAGAGCCTGTGTGTGTGTCCACCTCAGCCGAAGAGACTGGACCACAGGGGTCCCCGGTGGTTGTAAATGACTGCCCAGCACAGGCCCTCTTGGACTCAGAGAGTCCAGTGACTTCCGTATGGGACAGCCTGATTGATAGGGACTTTATCCCTGATAAACACCTGAGTGTGGTGTGCGTCCATGGAGACACCAAAGT
The DNA here is from genome assembly GCA_033576555.1 of Oophaga sylvatica. NCBI lineage: Eukaryota > Metazoa > Chordata > Amphibia > Anura > Dendrobatidae > Oophaga > Oophaga sylvatica. The sequence continues at coordinate 283,203,480 of JARQOD010000004.1, read as the reverse complement.
CTACCCAGAGACTGTCGTGGACTTGATCCCAAACGCGGGGAGGTTTCATGTGAAGTGGGGTAGTGAAGAACCTGGTGCACCCCGTTATATTGGGTAATGACTTTCCCCGGTCTAAGGATCTCTGGGGAAAAATGTTTCTGATGGACAGTGTGATGAAGCTCCTACTGAGGGTACGCAGTCCCGAGGGGCGGAACACAATGCTAGTGGGCCGTTAAACTTATGTGATGATGATGATGATGATGATAATGATAATGATGATGATCATGATAATGATGATGACCATGATAATGATGCTGATGCTGATAATGATGATGATCATGATGGTGATGATGATACTGATCATAATCATGATAATGATATTGATAGTGATGATGACTGTGATAGAGATGAAATTCCTTTGCAGGTGATGGTGGGAGACGAGGATGGTGGTTCTCGGGAACCGAGTGTCCCTGACTTACCTGTGTCCTGTGACAATTTTGAGAGTGAACAATGGCGAGACCCCACTCTTAAAACGGCACAGGAAAATATAATTGTTCTAAATGAGGTTTCCCAAGAGCCTGGCTCTGAGGAGAGGTTTCCTCATGTTGCCATAAACAATAACCTGTTGTATAGGGACACTGAAGTCCAGGGAGAGGTCGTGAGCCAGCTCCTAGTACCTGAGCTATATGGAAGTATAGTGCTGGGGTTGTCACATAGTCACATACTTGAGGGACCACCTGAGGGAAACCAGGGACCAGATGGTGAAGTTAATGTTGTGGATGACATGTTAACTAAGGTTCCAGATCAAGATGTGAATGAGAATGAATTGTATAACCCTGAAAGTGAGCAGGATGTGAATGAAAATGAAGTGTATAACCCTGAAAGTAAGCCGGATGTGGCTGAGAAAAAGGGGTCAGACAGGGATAGTGGTAGTGATAGTGAATCATCTGATGACAATCAAGCAACCAGTGCAAATGAGGAAGGCATGATAGTAGAGGAGGTTGAGAGTCCTGAGAAGAAAGCTGATGCTGACCTTACAGCCGGACAGAAGATGGCATCTGAAGATGTTTTACAGTTGGCCAGTTCCCTGGCGAAGACTAAGGTGAAAGGAGGAGAGCTGAGCTTTGAAGGCAGGACTCTGAGACTGAACACAGCACAAGTGGAGGCTGTTGGAAGTGGGAAGTTGTCGACGTGTGATGGGATCTGCATCATGCCATGGACTCTGAGGGAGATGCTGCAGAGGTGGAAAAAGCCATAGAAGTTAGTCACCAAGCCAGATGCCTCATTAGAAGCTGAGGTCTCAAGTGAAGCTGTGAGGAACAAGACTGAAGATATGGGGACTGACTCTGTCCAGGCATCTGTTTCTGCCGGAGACAGCGGCGTGGACGGGTTACGGTCCGGATCAGTAGCTGCAACTCGTGAAGCTCAGGCTGGAAGTTCGGCGCCTGGAGCCCCAGCAGTGTTCCCGAGTGACACCAAGGATCTGGATAAATCACAAGATGAGATTTTGAGACATCAGGCTGGCATTGGTGAGCTCAAGCGCACTTTCATGGAGTCTACATCTGAGCCACGTCCCAACGAATGGGAAAAGCGATGTGTCACTCCGTTGCCGCTGCAGACACACGGGAGCTCAGATGGGATGCAGAACGTGGTGGAAGAGAAGAATCCGGCGGGTTCTGAGTATACAGATGCAGCTATCAAGGAGAACTTGAAAGCTGGAATAAATGGAGATATTGGAGACCATAATGATGTGACTGAGGAGGTAGAATGTAAGACTGACGGTAGGGCTTCTGAGCATGTTCTACCAGAAGAGCCTGAAGAAGGGGCCGCAGACATAAAGGACGTCCAACAGGTACCAGATGAATTGATTACTTCTCAGAAAAAACTCCCAACTGTGATGAAGGAGTGTGATGAAAGCCATGAGCATCTTCGTGAGAAGGTCAATGAAGTAAAAGGAAGGATACAGGGAATCTCTTCGTTGCAAGAGCAAATGCTGCTCAATAAGTCTAAGGCTCTTTATAAGAATGCTGTTGTCACGGTAGAACATTACAATTCAGCTGAAGACTTAGAGGATGAATTATGTGTACTGCAAAAGAAAAACGATCAGCTCCTTCTACAGTCCCAATCATTTGAACAGTGTAGCTTAAAATGGTCAGAGACCATAGCAGAGGAGCTTAAGGTCTGTGAAATAGACTTTATGAGTCAACCGATATTTAAGAAGAAGAATCAGCAGAGGTGTTCTGACGTGCCTGGTCGTACTTCTCTGAGGAGGCACTATACCGAAACTGAGCCCGGCACTAAGGTCAAGATGAAACCGTGCAGGAGACCCGAGGCCCGCAGAGAGCATAGGCTTGGGAGGGTACAGGGTAGTACGGATGCTTCAGATGAAGAGAAAGCTGATGTTGGCTATGGCTCAGGTGAAGATACAAATGACAATACTGAAGATGAAGCTGATGAGGGCCATGACTGGTCCAGAGTTCACTGTCTCTTTGGATTGTTAACCAGCCCTCCGGTCTGGATGACCAGCCCTCCGGTCTGGAGAAGGGGGGGGGATATGTGAGACAGTGAGGGTATGTGTGATGAATGGGGTGTACATTTCACCTAGGTACTTTGCTGACTGGTATAAGGGAAATGTATGGCTTTGTAAACCTAGTGGTAGAGAAAGGTCACTACACCTTACATTCATTACACACTTGCAGCTCAGGCCTGAAACTACTCGGTGTTAATTAGGAGACCAGAAGTAGGTGTCTGCGAACACAGAGAGCTCGCTTAGTCTGGACACGGATTCCAGGCACAAGAAGGAGTCTCCAGGAGTATGAGCTGTCTCAGTCTGGGTGCTCGATGTATCCCGGACACAGGAGTAGTCTCTGTGAGAATCCATGCGGATAGCTGCTGAATAGGAGGGGAGCTCTCTCAAGTCTGGACGTTGGATATGCCTTCAGACATAAGGAGGAGACTCTGTGAAACTCCATGCTGGTAAATGCTGAACATATGTGTTGTTTTGGGGACAAGGCTGTTAGAGTCTGGTCCCGGATAGAGAGGGAAATCTATCTAAGTGTAGTAAGTGGCTGGACAAGCCCAGGGCTTATGTTTATGATTTGGTTTGCTTATGTTCTGTTTGCTGTGGACTTTAATAAAACTGGTTGCGGCCAGTTTTTACCAGAACTGCTGTCTGTGAATGAACTGTTTCCGTGCCACTCCGTCTACCCGGACGGCGATCCCAGAGCTATATCCCCTGAAAAGCTTACAATATATATACAGTTAGGTCCATAAATATTTGGACAGAGACAACATTTATCTAATTTTGGTTCTAGACATTACCACAATGAATTTGAAACAAAACAAATCAGATGCAGTTGAAGTTCAGACTTTCAGCTTTCATTTGAGGGTATCCACATTAAAATTGGATGAAGGGTTTAGGAGTTTCAGCTCCTTAACATGTGCCACCCTGTTTTTAAAGGGACCAAAAGTAATTGGACAATTGACTCCAAGGCTATTTCATGGACAGGTGTGGGCAATCCCTTCATTATATCATTCTCAATTAAGCAGATAAAAGGGCTGGTGTTGATTTGAGGTGTGGTGTTTGCATTTGGAAGGTTTAGCTGTGAAGGAAACATGCGGTCAAAGGAGCTCTCCATGCAGGTGAAACAAGCTATCCTTAAGCTGCAAAAAACAGAAAAAACCCATCCGAGAAATTGCTACAACTTTAGGAGTGGCAAAATCTACAGTTTGGTACATTCTGAGAAAGAAAGAAAGAACTGGTGAACTCATCAATGCAAAAAGACCTGGGCGCCCACGGAAGATAACAGTGGTGGATGATCGCAGAATACTCTCCATGGTGAAGAGAAACCCCTTCACAACAGCCAACCAAGTGAACAACACTCTCCAGGAGGTAGGCGTATCAATATCCAAATCTACCATAAAGAGAAGACTGCATGAAATTAAATACAGAGGGTTCACTGCACGGTGCAAGCCACTCATAAGAATCAAGAATAAAAAGGCTAGGCTGGACTTTGCTAAAAAACATCTAAAAAAGCCAGCACAGTTCTGGAAGAACATTCTTTGGACAGATGAAACCAAGATCAACCTCTACTAGAATGATGGAAAGAGAAAAGTATGGCGAAGGCGTGGTACAGCTCATGATCCAAAGCATACCACATCATCTGTAAAACATGGCGGAAGCAGTGTGATGGCTTGGGCATGCATGGCTGCCAGTGGCACTGGGTCACTAGTGTTTATTGATGATGTGACACAGGACAGAAACAGCCGAATGAATTCTGAGGTATTCAGAGCCATACTGTGTGCTCAGATCCAGCCAAATGCAGCCAAACTGATTGGTCGTCGTTTCATACTACAGATGGACAATGACCCAAAACATAAAGCCAAAGCAACCCAGGAGTTTATTAAAGCAAAGAAGTGGAATATTCTTGAATGGCCAAGTCAGTCACCTGATCTCAACCCAATTGAACATGCATTTCACTTGTTAAAGACTAAACTTCAGACAGAAAGGCCCACAAACAAACAACAACTGAAAACCACCGCGGTGAAGGCCTGGCAGAGCATCAAAAAGAAGGAAACACAGTGTCTGGTGATGTCCATGAGTTCAAGACTTCAGGCAGTCATTGCTAACAAAGGGTTTTCAACCAAGTACTAGAAATGAACATTTTATTTACAATTATTTAATCTGTCCAATTACTTTTGGTCCCTTTAAAAACAGGGTGGCACATGTTAATGAGCTGAAACTCCTAAACCCTTCATCCAATTTTAATGTGGATACCCTCAAATGGAAGCTGAAAGTCTGAACTTCAACTGCATCTGATTTGTTTTGTTTCAAATTCATTGTGGTAATGTCTAGAACCAAAATTAGATAAATGTTGTCTCTGTCCAAATATTTATGGACCTAACTGTATGCTTTGACAAATATTTCAGGCCTTGTATCAGTTAAATGTCCATTTTGCAATGGTGCGAGAAAATCACGCCATATGGATTGCATACGGATGTCACATGGATACCTAGATGTAAGGAAATCGCATCCTCACATTGCAAACTGATTACATACGGATCACTGTTCACGAAACATTGATGCGATTCTCGGCAGTCAAAATCGGACCGATTTTTTTATTTATTTTTTTTTACGTTAAGTGTGACTCCAGCCTTAAGTAGAGCACCTTATGGTTGTTATGTTGTTTTTAACGAATCTTAGCCCATTCATTACCCATGGATAATGGCTTCCAGTTCACTAATACTTTGGGGTTTGTGTTCTGCAACCGCCTTTTCAAGTCCCGCAAAATATTATAAAGATGGTTCCAATGACTGTGATGGCCACTCCAGAATTTTCCAGGACTTCTTCTAAAATCAAGTCTTGGTGGACTTTGAGGAATACTTGGGATTATTGTACGGTTAGAAGATTCAACGATTCCTTGCTGCAGGTCTTTTGCATTCTGTCAGGAGTCTGGTGGCAGCTAGTGATTGCTTCATATTTCTGCCATGTCCAGGTAGTGTAGACAGTGTCCCTTCAACACTGAACTTCTGAACTATTCTTTCCACTGTAGGAAAATTCAATGACTTTGCTATCTTTTTGCATTGTTTTTTTGTTTGTGCAAGACAATGATATCTTCTCTTACCATGGTCAATAAGGAATGTGTTAAGATTCCTCAGGAAAATAGCGATAAGCTGGTGTTTGACTATGCATAATGTTTGCAGCAGGTCATAACAGATGTATGGTGTGGTCTAGTAAGTATTAACCCTTTAACAACCAATGATGGATCTATCCGTCATTGGACGCCTCCCCCTGTTTGGTGCGGGCTCCGGCGATCAGCCCGCACCTTTCCCGGCACATGACGGCTGTTTTGAACAGCTGACATGTACCGCTAACAGCCGAGGGAGGAATCGCGATCCTCCCGCTGCTGTTAACCCGTTAAATGCTGCTGTCAAATGCTGACAGCGACATTTAACATGTATTTCCAGCAATCGTGTTGGAAATCCGCCCATCGATGACCCGTCATGTGATCGCAGGTCACCAATGGGTTGGAAACCTCTATGGTTGTCACTGCTGGATTGCTATGGTCGGCGCTCATAACAAGTGAGGTATTCTGCTACATGCAGGTGATCTGATCATCGCCTGTATGTAGCAGAGCCGATCGGGTTATGGCAGCTTCTAGTCTCCCATGGAGACAATTGAAACATGCCAAAAGTGAAAAAAAAAAGTTTTCAAAAATATAAAAAAATATAAAAGTTCAAATCAACTCCCTTTCGCCCCATTCAAAATAAAACAAACAAACAAAAAAAAATCAAACATACACATATTTGGTATCGCCGTGTTGAGAATCGCCCGATCTACCAATAAAAAAAGGATTAACCTGATCGCTAAACGCCGTAGCGAGAAAAAAAAGGAAAACGCCAGAATTACAGGTTTTTTTTACGCCGCAACATTGCATTAAAATGCAATAACAGGTGATCAAAAAATCGTATCTGCACCAAAATGGTATCATTAATAACGTCAGCTCGGCACGCAAAAAAATAAGCTCTCACCCAACCCGAGATCACGAAAAATGGAGACGCTATGGGTATCGGAATATGGCACAATTTTTTTTGTTTTTAACAAAGTTTGTAATTTTTTTTCAACATTTAGATAAAAAAGAACCTAGACATGTTTGGTGTCTATGAACTCGGATTGACCTGGAGAATCATAATGGCAGGTCAGTTTTAGCATTTAGTGAACTTAGTAAAAAAGCAAAACAAAAAAACAACTGTGGGATTGCACTTTTTTTTTGCAATTTCACCACACTTTGAATTTTGTTCTCATTTTACATGACACGATATGTTAAAACCTATGGAGTCGTTCAAAAGTACAACTGGTCCCACAAAAAACAAGCCCTCACATGGTTATATTGACGGAAAAATAAAAAAGTTATGGCTCTGGGAAGAAGGATAGAACAAAACGAAAACATAAAACCAAAAATACCTCCGGTCATGAGGGGGTTAAAGATACTTGTCATGAAGGGGATGAATAATACAAAACCTGCAGTAGACATTAAAAATGGCATTTTGTGTAGAATTTGGAGAAATCACTGGTGTAGATATTTAGATAGTTTATTGAGCTTGAAACTTAACCCCTTTACTACATGGCGATTTTCATTTTTTTCCTCCCCTTCTTCCAAGAGCCATAACTTTTTTATTTTTTTGGCCATATAGCCATACAACGGCTTGTTTTTTGTAGGATGAGTTGTACTTTTGAACAACACCTAAAGTTGTCAGAAGGATATTCCAAGATAAATCAACAGGTAGGCGTCATGAATGATGATAAAAAAACTAAGTTTTATTAAAAAGCTTTTCTGCTGGTGAACTGATGGTACCACAGCTGACAATCATAAAATTTGTTAAAAAAGAGGAAAATAAGGAAAACACAGTTCGTTTAGGCTAATATAGCCTTCCTGGTTCTGAACAGCACAATAAGGGCTCATACTCACTGGCTGGAAAAAAATCGGTCCGTTTTCTGCAGGAAAAAAACGGTACATTTGTTGTAAAAAGGCATGCGATTTTGATGCGATTTTAAATTGCACCATGCGTTTTCCATCAGTTTTCCATCAGTTTTCCATCTGTATGCAATGCGATTTTAACATGAAGTTTTACATAGAGCAGTTATCTCTATGTAAAAAGTCATGTAAAAATCACATTGTCAAAAAAATGTACACAAAAAGCAAATAATTATATATATATATATATATATATTTATATATATATATATATATATATATATATATATTAGGTCATACACTTCTACATAGTATAATAGCCGCTAATTCATCCCGGCTATACTGTAAAATCACACTGACAGCTTTAATAAAGAATGGAAACAATACATATACACACATAGAATACATATATATATATATATATAATTGTGACATATATATACATATATTTAAAGTTCATACACTTCTACGTACTGTAATAGCCGCTAATTCAATTGCCGGCTTTTGTGAAATCACAGAAGCCGACATGAAATGATACATTGTTTAGACACAGTTAACCATGTCATTTCATGTATTTTGATATATGTTTTTAACTTACAATTACATAAGTGTATGTGTGCAAAATTTCAGACATGTAGGGGTTAATTAAAGGTGTAAATTCAATGAAAAAAAATGCGTGGGCTCCCGCTGTATTTTCTCCACCAGACAGACAAAGCCAGCGAGTGGGGGCAAATAATAATAGCCTAGGGAGGGTACATTTTGTTTGTGCCCCCCGGCTACTAACATCTGCCCCCAGACACCCCAGAAAGGGCAAATCTCTAATTAGATTTGCCCTTTCTGGCACTTTGCCCGTCTATTCCCATTGCCCTGTAGCGGTGGCGAATGGGTTAATAAGGGGTTAAAGCACCTTGCAATTGAAAGGTGACTGTAAGCCAGGTTAATAATTGAGAGCTGTCAATTAGACAACTATCAATTATTAATCCTATTGAAGTAAATAAAAAAACACACACACTTTAAGAATAAATAATTTTAATGAAATAAAAACACATTTTTTTGACCATCTTTTATTTTACTCTTAATCCGTGCGAAGCCCTTGATCTCCTAAAATAAATATAAAATAATAAAACAACATTATTCTTACCTATCTGGCGATCTGTCACGTCCCACGATGTAATCCTTCACAAAGGGTTAACTAGCAATCAGCCAAGCAGCGCAAGTAATGCTGCCTGCTCAGCTGATAGCTCCTGAATGAATGAGCTTATCTCCTGCCGACAGGAGAGGAAGTGATTAATGAATGAAGCTTAATTGATTGTGTCCCACTTTCACCTTAGGTCAGGTCACTGAAGTGAAAGTGGCAATAAATCAATTAAGCTTCATTCATTCATCTCTTCCTCTCCTTTCGCTGGGAGAGTAAGTTATTCATTCAGGGGGTTACAGCTAGGAGACAGCATTAGCTCTCTGCGAGCTGTAACCTGTTAACCCTTTCTGATGGATTACACCGTGGGACCTGAATGGACATCGGATTGGTAAGAATAATTTTGCTTTTTTGTTTTATTTTTATTACAGGAAATGGTTTTAGCAGGAAAATAAAATATGGTCAAAAACTGTGTGATTATTTCATTAAACTTCTTTTTTATTAAACTGTGTGTGTTTGATTTTTCTTTCATACAATAGGATTAATAATTGATAGTTGTCTAATTGACAGCTCTCAATTATTAACCTGGCTTACAGTCACCTTTCAATTGCAAGGTGCCTTTAACCCCTTATTAACCCATTCGCCACCGCTACAGGGCAATGGGAATAGACGGGCAAAGTGCCAGAAAGGGCAAATCTAATTAGAGATTTGCCCTTTCTGGGGTGTCTGGGGGCAGATGTTATTAGCCAGGGGGGGCACAAAAAAAATATACCCTCCCTAGGCTATTATTATCTGCCCCACTCGCTTGCTTTGTCTGTCTGGTGGAGAAAATACAGCGGGAGCCCATGCATTTTTTTTCAACGAATTTACACCTTTAACCCTCTCTGACATTAGACGTACTATCCCGTCCATAAAACCCGTGCCATTCTGCCCATGGACGGGATAGTACGTCATAGGCGATCAGCTGCGCTCCTGAGGGGAGCGCAGCTAATCGCCGCCGGGTGTCAGCTGATTATCACAGCTGACACCCGTGACTGTGTGTCAGGAGCGGTCACGGACCGCTCCCGGCACGTTAACCCTAGCACACCGCGATCAAACATGATCGCGGTGTACTGGGGGCACAGGGGAGGATCGCGCAGGGTGGGGGCTCCCTGCGCGCCCCCCTGAGACCCTCAGACCAGCGCGATGTGATCGCGCTGTTCTGAGGGCTTCCTCCCTCCCAGGACCCGGATCCAAGATGGCGCCGGGGTCCTGGAGGGAGGCGGCTTCCTCAGTGCCTGCTGAGAGCAGGCACTGAGAAGCCTGCAGCTATGCCTGAGCGATCGCTGGTGTGACAGAGTGCTGTGCACACTGTCACACCAGCGATTTGATAAAATACAGTGATGTCCCACCCTGGGACAAAGTAAAAAAGTTAAAAAAATAAAAATAAACATGTGTAAAAAAAAAAATCCAAAATAAATTAAAAAAAAAAAAAATATTCCCCAATAAATTCATTTCTTCCTGTAAATAAAAAAAACAAAACAATAAAAGTACACATATTTGGTATCGCCGCGTCCGTAACGACCCCCCCTATAAAACTGTCCCACTAGTTAACCCCTTTAGTGAACCCCTTAAAAAAAAAAAAAAACGAAGCAAAAAATCAATGCTTTATCATCATACCGCCGAACAAAAAGTGGAATAACGCGCGATCAAAAAGACCGATATAAATAAACATGATACCGCTGAAAACGTCATCTTGTCCGCAAAAAACGAGCCGCCATACAGCATCATCAGCGAAAAAATAAATAAGTTATAGCTCGCAGAATAAAGCGATGCAAAAATAATTATTTTTTATATAAAATTGTTTTTATTCTATAAAAGCGCCAAAACATAAAAAATGATATAAATGAGGTATCGCCATAATCGTACTGACCCGAAGAATAAAACTGCTTTATCAATTTTACCACACGCGGAACAATAAAAACGCCTCCCCCAAAAGAAATTCATGAATTGCTGATTTTTGTTCATTCTAACCTCCCAAAAATCGAAATAAAAAGCGATCAAAAAATGTCACCTGCTCAAAAATGGTACCAATAAAAACGTCACCTCGTACCGCAAAAAATAAGACCTCACATGACTCTGTGGGCCAAAATATGCAAAAATTATAGCTCTCAAAATGTGGCGATGCAAAAACTATTTTTGCAATAAAAAGCGTCTTTTAGCGTGACAGCTGCCAATCATAAAAACCCGCTATAAATAGTAAATCAAACCCCCCTTTATCACCCCCTTAGTTAGGGAAAAATAATAAAATTAAAAAAATGTATTTATTTCCATTTTCCCATTAGGGTTAGGGTTAGGGTTGCGGCTAAAGTTAGGGTTAGGGTTGGCGCTAAAGTTAGGATTAGGGTTAGGGTTGGGATTAGGGGTGTGTTAGGGTTAGGTTTGTGGTTAGGGTTGGGACTAGGGTTAGGGGTGTGTTGGGGTTAGGGTTGGAGTTAGAATTGGGGGGTTTCCGCTGTTTAGGCACATCAGGGGCTCTCCAAATGTGACATGGCGTCTGATCTCAATTCCAGCCAATTCTGCGTTGAAAAAGTCAAACGGTGCTCCTTCACTTCTGAGCTCTGCCATGCGTCCAAACAGTAGTTTATCCCCACATATGGGGTATCAGCGTACTCTGGACCCCAAGAGTTATTGTGCAATTTGTCCTATTTCTTCTGTTACCCTTGGGAAAATAAAAAACTGGGGGCGAAAATATCATTTTTGTACAAAAAAAAATATTTTTTTGTTTTTACGGCTGTACATTATAAACTTCTGTGAAGCACTTGGGGCTTCATAGCGCTCACCACACACCTAGATAAGTTCCTTGTGGGGTCTATTTTCCAAAATGGGGTCACTTGTTGGGGATTTCCACTGTTTAGGCGCATCAGGGGCTCTCCAAATGTGACATGACGCCCCCAGACCATTCCATCAAAGTCTGCAATCCAAAACGTCACTACTTGCCTTCCGAGCCCCAACGTGTACCCATACAGTAGTTTTCTCCCACATATTGGGTATCAGCGTACTCAGGACAAATTGGGCAACAACTTTTGGGGTCCAATTTCTCCTGTTACCCTTGTAAAAATAAAATATTGGGGCGAAAAAATCATTTTTGCAAAAAAAAAAAAAGGATTTTTTATTTTTACGGCTGTGCGTTATAAACTTTGTGAAGCACTTCGGGGTTCAAAGTGCTCACCACACATCTAGATAAGTTCCTTGTGGGGTCTATTTTCCAAAATGGGGTCACTTGTGGGGGGTTTCCACTGTTTAGGCGCATCAGGGGCTCTCCAAATGCGACATGACGCACCCAGACCATTCCATCAATGTCTGCAATCCAAAACGTCACTACTTCCCTTCCGAGCCCTGACGTGCGCCCATACAGTAGTTTTCTCCCACATATTGGGTATCAGCGTACTCAGGACAAATTGGACAACAACTTTTGGGGTCCAATTTCTCCTGTTACCCTTGTGAAAATAAAATATTGGGGGCGAAAAAAATCATTTTTGTAAAAAAAAAAAGATTTTTTATTTTTACGGCTGTGCGTTATAAACTTCTGTGAAGCACTTCGGGGTTCAAAGTGCTCACCACACATCTAGATAAGTTCCTTGTGGGGTCTATTTGCCAAAATGGGGTCACTTGTGGGGGGTTTCCACTGTTTAGGTGCATCAGGGGCTCTCCAAATGTGACATGACGCCCCCAGACCATTCCATCAAAGTCTGCAATCCAAAACGTCACTACTTCCTTCCGAGCCCCGACGGTGCCCATACAGTAGTTTTCCCCACATATTGGGTATCAGTGTACTCAGGACAAATTGGGCAACAACTTTTGCGTTCCAATTTCTTCTGTTACCCTTGTGAAAAATAAAATATTGGGGCGAAAAAATCATTTTTGCAAAAAAAAAAAAAAGATTTTTTATTTTACGGCTGTGCGTTATAAACTTTGTGAAGCACTCTGGGGTTCAAAGTGCTCACCACACATCTAGATAAGTTCCTTGAGGGGTCTATTTTCCAAAATGGTCATTTTGGGGGTTTCCACTGTTTAGGCAGATCAGGGCTCTCCAAATGCGACATGGCGTCCAGCCATTCATCTGTTGAAAAAAGTCACTGTTCTCCTTCTTCCAAACTCTGCATGCACCCAAACAGTGTTTACCCCACATATTGGGTATCAGCGCTACTCAGGACAAATTGGACAAAACTTTTGGGATGTCTTGTTACCCTTGGAAAATAAAAATTGGGGGCGAAAAATCATTTTTGTAAAAAAAATGATTTTTATTTTTACGGCTCGTTATAAACTTTGTGAAGCACTTGGGGTTCAAATTTGCTCATCCAAATCTAGATAAGTTCCTTGGGGGTCTAGTTTGCCCAAAATGGGGTCATTGTGGGGGGTTTCCACTGTTTAGGTCATCAGGGGCTCTCCAAATGCACATGGCACCAACCAATTCCACAAATGTTGAAATCCAAATGGTCATCTTCCATTCCGAGCCCTGCCGTGCGCCCAAACAGTGTTCACCCACATATTGGGTATCAGTGTACTCAGGACAAATTGGACAACAACTTTTGCGTTCCAATTTCTTCTGTTACCCTTGTGAAAATAAAATATTGGGGGCGAAAAAATCATTTTTGTAAAAAAAAAAAAAAAGATTTTTTTATTTTACGGCTGTACGTTATAAACTTTAGTGAAACACCTGGGGGTTCAAAGTTCTCACCACACATCTAGATAAGTTCCTTGAGGGGTCTAGTTTCCAAAATGGTGTCATTTATGGGGGTTTCCACTGTTTAGGCAGATCAGGAGCTCTCCAAACACGACATGGCGTCAGCCAATTCTGCGTTGAAAAAGTCAGACGGTTCTCCTTCCCTTCCAAACTCTGCCATGCACCCAAACAGTGGTTTACCCCCACATATGGGGTATCAGCGCACTCAGGACAAATTGCACAATAACTTTTGGAGTCTTGTTACCCTTGGAAAAATAAAAATTGGGGTGAAAAGATCATTTTTGTGGAAAAAATATGATTTTTAAATTTTACGGCTCTACGTTATAAACTTGTGTGAAGCACTTGGGGGTTCAAATTGCTCATCAAAAATCTAGATAAGTTCCTTAGGGGGTCTAGTTTCCAAATGGGGTCATTTGTGGGGGGTTTTCCACTGTTTAGGCACATCAGGGGCTCTCCAAATGCAACATGGCATCCAAACTCAATTCCAGCCAATTTTGGTTGGAAAAAGTCAAATGGTGCTCCTTCCATTCCGAGCTCTGCCGTGCGCCCAAACAGTGGTTCCCCCCCACATATGGGGTATCAGCATACTCAGGACAAATTGTACAACAACTTATGTGGTCCAATTTCTCCTGCTACCCTTGGGAAAATAAAAAATTAGTGACTAAAAGATAATTTTTGTGGGAAAAAAATAGGATTTTTTATTTTCATGCCCGGGCATTATAAACTTGTGTGAAGCACTTGGGGGTTCAAAGTGCTCACCAAAGATCTAGATAAGTTCCTTAGGGGGTCTAGTTTCCAAAATGGGGTCACTTGTGGGGGGTTTCCACTGTTTAGGCTCATCTGGGGCACTGCAAACGGAACATGACCCCCATTAACGTCTGCATTCCAAAACGTTACTACTTCCTTTCCAAGCCCTGCCGTGCGCCCAAACAGTTTCCCCCCCCACATATGGGGTATCAGCGTACTCAGGACAAATTGGAAAAACACTTTTGGGGTCCAATTTCCTTGGGAAAATTCAAAAATTTGGGACTAAAAAATCATTTTTGTGTAAAATTGATTTTTTTTTTTTTCACACCCAGGCTTTATAAACTTTTGTGAAACACTTGAGGGTTCAAAGTGCTCACAACAGATCTAGATAAGTACCTTAGGGGGTCTAGTTTCCAAAATGGTGTCACTTGTGGGGGGTTTCCACTGTTTAGGCGCATCAGGGGCTCTCCAAACGCGACATGGCATCCAATCTAAATTCCAGCCAATTTTAGTTTGAAAAAGTCAAACGTCGCTCCTTCCCTTACGAGCTCTGCCGTGTGCCCAAACAGTGGTTTTCCCCCACATATGGGGTATTGGCGTACTCAGGAGAAATTGCATAACAACCTTATCTGTCCATTTTCTCCTTTTACCCTTGTGAAAATAAAAAAAAGTTTGTAAAAGATCATTTTTGTGGCTAAAAAGTAAAATATTAATTTTTTCCTTCCACGTTGCTTTAGTTACTGTGAAGCACCTGAAGGGTTAATAAACTTCTTGAATGTGGTTTTGAGTACCTTGAGGGGTGCAGTTTTTAGAATGGTGTCACTTTTGGGTATTTTCTGCCATATAGACCCCTCAAAGTGACTTCAAATGTGAGGTGGTCCCTAAAAAAAATGGCTTTGTAAATTTTGTTGTAAAAATGAGAAATCGCTGGTCAACTTTTAACCCTTATAACTTCCTAACAAAAAAAAAATTTGTGGTTCCAAAATTGTGCTGATGTAAAGTAGACATGTGGGAAATGTTATTTCTTAACTATTTTGTGTGATATATTTCTCTGTTTTAAGGGAATAAAAATTCAAAGTTTGAAAATTGCAAAATTTTCAAAATTTTCGCCATATTTGCGTTTTTTTCAAAAATAAACGCAAGTTATATCGAAGAAATTTTACCACTAACATGAAGTACAATATGTCACGAGAAAACAATCTCTCAGAATCGCGAAGATCCGTTGAAGCGTTCCAGAGTTATAACCTCATAAAGAGACAGTGGTCAGAATTGTAAAAATTGGCCCGGTCATTAACGTGCAAACCACCCTTGGGGGTGAAGGGGTTAATTAACCCTACATGTCTGAAATTTTGCACACATATACTTATGTAATTGTAACTTAAAACCATATATCAAAATACATGAAATGACATGGTTAACTGTGTGGAAACAATGTATCATTTCATGTCGGCTTCTGTGATTTCACAAAAGCCGGCAATTGAATTAGCGGCTATTATACTATGTAGAAGTGTATGAACTATAAATATATATATATATGTGTCATAATGACATGTATATATATATATATATATATATATATATATATGTATTCTATGTGTATGTATCTAGTGTTTTGTGAGCTGTCAGTGTGATTTTACAGTAGCCGGGGATGATTTGCCGGCTTTTCAAAGGAGACTGGTGCATATAAATCGGACAGCACGTGCATGGTGCGAGTGCTGTGCGTTTTTTAATCGCACCCATTGACTTGCATTGGCGATTATCATGCCAAAATCGCATCAAATCGCAGCATGCTGCGATTTTTTTCTCACACCAATATCTGATGAGAAAAAAATCGCAAATGAGAACTCACCCATTGACTAACATTGGTCAGATTTGAATCCGATTTTTTTTCGTCTGATTTTCATCCGTTTTCGGCGCCAGTGAGTATGAGGCCTAAAAGTGAGTATCCAGCTTCTCCTTTAAATTGAACCTGTTACCATGTTTTCCTAATATAAACTAAAGCCACCACCCTTCACTGCCCTATTAGCGCAGTCCATTAACCTGTAGCTAAGCCCCCAACTCTCCCTGTATATGCCAAAAATATCTTATATACTTATGGAATGCAGTCTGATCCGATGACGCCTTTTTCCTTTATCGGTGCCTCCTCAATCTCTGCAGCTCCTCCTACTGACTTGATTGATGTGGATGACGCGCCCCATGTCATTCACAGATTGCCTCTAATCTTGTATCTGTGACGTGGAAGCGCCAGCCTGTGCTCGCAGTCAACGCTCTGCCCTACTAGGGGAAGTAGAAAGGCTCGTACTGCATATGCGCCAGTACCGCCTTCAATTCCGGGTTAATAGGTGTTGGCGTTGGCGCATTATAGGACTTTTCTCTGCCCTTAGTAGGACAGAGCATGGAGTGCCTGTGCTCCAACTGCATAGGCTTAAGATTCATAGTTATCTGTGGATGATTTTGGACCTTTCATCTATATCAACCAAACCAGGAGGACAACAGCTGCAGGTGATCTTGGATGACATAGAACATGTCATCCACAACAAGCCAGGCGGATGGCAGCAGGGATTGAGGAGGTGCAGAGGAAATAAAAAAAATATGCTAATTGGACCACACCACACCACATCTTTTAGTGTGGAAGTATAAAAGGTATTTTTTTGCATATGCACGGTGAGTTGGGGGCTTAAGGGTATGCCACACTAAGCGAGATTGCAAGCGAGATCGCTACTGCGTCACCATTTATGACGCAGTAGCGATCTCGTTAGTGAATTAACTGTGTGTGACATGTAGCAGCGATGTGGCCCCTGCTGAGATGTCGCTGATCGCTTATGAACGTTCTGTGCCGTTTTTTGGTCGTTGGTGTCCCGCTGGTGAGCTGAATCGCTGAGTGTGACACCCTTTATGAACGACTTCACCAGCATCGCAGGTGGGACTAGGTTTTCCCAACAACCGCAGAGGTCGTTATACAGATCGCAGATGAGTTGTGTTTGGAATCACAGATCGCTGATGAGATGTGTTTGGAATCTAACTAGCGATCGCATAGCGATCGCACTAGCGATCTCGCCAGGTTAAGTCGTTGTCGTGATCGCTAGTGCGATCGCTAAGTGTGGCAGTGCCTTTAGATACAGGTTGATGGACTGCGGTAATAAAGTAGTTAAGAGTGGTGGCCTTTTGTTTAAATTGGGAAAACCTGTTGACAAGTTCCATTTAAAAAAAAATCGGTTTTATTCCATTCTTCATAAAAATTGTACAATGGGACATCATGTGAATACATGGATAGCATACCTTCTTAATGCGTTTCGCGCTATAGTAACGATCTCTTAATTATAGTTGTTAGGTTCGATAAACCACTAGATTTATATATTCTTCTTTGTGGAAACACCACGCACCCTCCTTTGGAATGCATAGGAGACTGGTATCTCCTATAGAACTATTTAGAACAAATAAAACAAGTGAATCGTACATAGACCTGTGCTCCATACAATTTTTAGTGGCCGCTCACTGGCACTGTTCCTTGTCACCTATTCAATAATAATGCTATAAGGTGAGAGATGTAAATGGTAAGGAGTCAGATTCGGGAATGTGACTGACCTGCCTAAAATAATGTTTGATTAGTTCACACCATTTTTCCTTTTTTTATCATCAGTTTTTATTGAAAACCTCCAAACATTTTCTGGCATACATAAATAGGACGCAAAAAAAACAACATTGTGTCCAGAGTTGTTGAAAGCAAGCATATTGTACACCTTTGCTTTAGAAGCATCATATTTCTGTTCTCATTTAATTCCTGGCCTGAATTTCCACTGCAGCTTTACAGCTTTCCACTATCTGCCTTGATCGGTTAATACTGGTAAGTACGCGAGATGATATGCAGCATGTTAATCCATCCTAATTCTTTCCCATAGTCACCATAGTTCAGTGATTCTTTGCATTTGTATGAGGATAATTTTTCATCATGTTATTCTGCACGTTGGTAAAAAGACTATAGAACATCTTTCTCTATCTTATTGACTACAATAGCCTACATACCTCCTTACATTTGGCAATCAGTATAATTGACGATTACGTCTGTGTATGCTGCTAATCTAGAGAGCATTTATTCTTTTGTATCATCACATATATGTTCCATCTGTAAACTGGGGCATTAAAAGGTTACAATTAAGTCATGACCATTAAAAATTAATATTTGAATTCATTATCTTCCTTTGTATTACTTGCCACCGCCATATCGTAACCCCACAACTAAATGGGCATGGAAAGCACGTGACATATTTCTATTAAAATTAACCAGCACAATTAGATCTGACATTTAACACCTTTACAATTTTAAGATCTATTCCTCATCAAATTATTTTCTTTAACCTGCCTTGTCTCTCTATTAACAATAATGTAAATACTCAAAATTATGAACTATTTTAATATAATATACTTGTATTTTTATTTTAAGCTTTCGGCTGGCATGGAACTGGAGAGTTATGAGCAGCCCGTTGTTCTGAGAGATGAGAATAAACGGAGAAGACGAAAAATGAGACCTCACTCAGCAGCGGCATCGAATATTTTTTCCATGGAGGCAATTCCTATAGAATTTATTTTGCCCACCAGTCAAAAAAACAGCAAAGTTCAAGATACAATCCTGTTGGAAATTGCTGGTAACTGCACAGTTGAACAAATGAAAGCACAGGTCTGGATGAGCGCAATAGAAAAAAGCCACAACAGTGATTTCTACCATAGACTTGCTCCAGATCAATTCCTCTTACAGTATCAGAAAAAGGGCCAGTGGTATGAAATCTATGACAAACATCAGGTCATACAAACATTGGACTGTATAGTGTATTGGAAGGTTTTGCAAAAAACTGTCGGAAAGATTCATATTATCCAAAAAGAAAAGCCCTCAGAGGAAACAATAGAGTATCAAAAGCAATTAAATTATCTTATAGGATATGATGTCACTGATGTAAGTAATGTTCATGATGATGAGCTAGAGTTTACACGCCGTAGACTGGTTACACCACGAATGATTGAGTTGGTGAAAAGAGATCCCAGGTTGTATTCAATGGACCCTTGGGTCACATCTATAACGCTTCCAGAATATTTGAGCAAAAGACTCTCCTCTAATAATATTTTCATAATAATACACAAAGGTATGACAAGCCACACAATCAGAGTCTCCATCGATGACACGCCAGATGTAATACTGCAGAGCTTCTTTGCAAAAATGGCCAAGAAAAAATCACTGTTGGACATTTCAGAGGAACATAGTGAATTGGATTTTGTTTTCCGAGTTTGTGGGAGAGATGAGTATATCATTGGGAATGCACCAATCAAAGATTTCCATTATATTAGGCAGTGTATTAAAAATGGTGATGAAATACATTTTGTCTTGGATGTCCCTCCTGTCCAATCAGAAGATAAAGTCCAGAAAGAAGAGTGGCCCCTGGTTGATGATTGTACTGGGGTAACGGGTTTTCATGAGCAGCTTACAATTGATGGAAAAGATCATGAGAAGATTTTCACTATATCCCTTTGGGATTGCAATAGAAAGTTTAGAATAAAAATAATTGGGATTGATATACCAGTTTTACCTAGAAATACTGAGCTTATTGTTTTTGTAGAAGCCAACATTCTTCACGGACAACAAGTGCTCTCCCAAAAGAGGACATCATGTAAGCCCTTTACTGAAGAAGTCTTGTGGAACACATGGCTTGAATTCGATATCAAAATAAAGGATATACCAAAAGGAGCTCTTCTAAATTTGCAGATATTTTGTTGTAAAGCTCAGACTGCCACAGGGAAAGCTAACATACAGTCTGCAGACTCCAGCAGCTCAGATCCAAAATTCAAAAACCAGCTTCTATATTATGTCAATCTGCTTTTAATTGATCATAGGTCCTTGTTAAGACAGGGGGAGTTTGTTCTTCATATGTGGAGAATACCAGGAAAAGGAGAGGATCAAGGCAGCATCAATGCCGATAAGCTAACATCTGCCACAAACCCTGACAAAGACACATCAATGGCTATTTCAATAAGTCTGGACAAATACTGCCATCCAGTAGCTCTTCCAAAACACAAGTCAGTATCAGATCCGGAGCTAGACAGGGCAAGATCTGAAATGCCTAATCAACTGCGAAAACAGCTTGAAGAAATTCTATCTACTGATCCACTCCATCCACTCACTCCCGAGGACAAAGAACTTTTATGGCATTTTAGATATGAAGTTATGAAGAACCCAGATGCCTACCCAAAATTACTGAGTTCTGTAAAATGGGGACAGCAATCAATGGTGGCCAAAACGTACCAGCTGCTCAATAAAAGAGACGCATGGGATGACTGCTCCCTAGATGTCGGGCTAACCATTCAGCTTCTCGACTGCAACTTTTCTGATGAAAATGTACGAGCAATGGCAGTCCAGAAACTGGAAAGCTTACAGGATGATGATGTATTGCATTATCTTTTACAGCTAGTACAGGTAATACTTTTCATATCTGCTTCTCAGTTCCTCAATACAGGTTTTTATTTTCATAATCACAATGGAATATTTATGGTTAATGAACAAAGACTTCTTTTACTTTGTAATCTCACTTTGGATTTTCTCTGTTTGCTTTGTAGCTATTTCCTTGGATTAGTTGTTTATTTACTCTCTTCAGCTATATTTCTTCTGATTGTTGCCAGGAGTACATAGGGTAAATAAGAGTAGAGAACATGCCCATTACTCCACTTTTGGCTGTGCACGTGCAAACTCCGCAGCATTTTAGAAGTTATTGCTATAGCACATTCCTCAATTAATTTGTTATGACAGATGTGGCAAATGCTGTTTCCTTGTTTATTCAGGACAATGCTCTGTTTGTTATCTTCTAATAATAATAATAATAATTTTATTTCTATAGCGCCAACATATTCTGCAGCACTTTACATTATAGAGGGGACTTGTACAGACAATAGACATTGCAGCATAACAATAAACACAGATCAAAGTAGATACCAAGAGGAATAAGGACCCTGCTCACAAGCTTAGAATCTATGAGGAAAAAGGGGAGACACGAAAGGTGGATAGTAACATACTAACAAATGCTTTCATTGTTCGGACCAGCCATAGTGTAAGAATCGGGTGTTCATGTAATTCTGCATGAACCAGTTAACAGCCAAAGTATGTAACAGTACAGACACAGAGGGCTATTAAATGTATAAAGCGTGTGAGAACATTATGCGAGGAACCTGGTTATGATAAAAATTTTGAATGGGTGACACAGGGATAGTTAGGTTAATGAATTGAGACGGTAGGCCAGTCTGAACAAATGCGTTTTTAGGGCACACTTAAAACTGTGGGGATTGGGAATTAATCATATTTACCTGGGTAGTGCATTCCAAAGAATTGGCACAGCTCGTGATAATGTCTTGTAGATGGGAGAGGGAGGTTCTGATTATTGAGGATATTAACCTCATCAGCAGAATGGAGGGCACGGGTAGGGTAGTAGACTGAGACGAGGGAGGAGATGTAGGGTGGTGCTGAGTCATGGAGTGCTTTGTGGGTGAGGGTAGTAAGTTTGTACTGGATTCTGGAGTGGATGGGTAACCAGTGTAATGACTGGCACAAGGTAGAGACATCGGTATAACGATTGGTGAGGAATATGATCCTGGCTGCAGCATTCAAGACATACTTTTCTTAGTAACCTATGATGAAAATGTACACATTTGTGATTTGTTGATTTAATGTGGTAATTAAAAGGAACCTCTCACCAGGTTTTCCCAATATAAACTACAAAGGCTTGCAAAAGTATTCACCCCCTTGAATTTTTACCTATGTTGTTACATTACACCCTGTGTTTAAATATTTTTGTAATCCAATTTGTGTGTGATGCATAAGCAATAAATAGTAAAAGTTGGTGAAGTAAAGTGAGAAAAATATAGGCATTAAACAACTAAAAATTGGCATGAGTATTTACCTCTTTTGCTATGAAGCCCCTAAAAATTTCTGGTTCAATAAATTACCTTCAAAAGTCATGAAATCATAGAATGTTAGAGTTGGAAGGGACCTCCAGGGTCATCGTGTCCAACGATGAATGATGGGCATGAGTCTCTCTATTTTTTTCTGGCAAATAATAAAAAAAAGTTTTGGACGTGTGCTATATTGGTCCTTAAAATAAGTTTGCCAGATAGACCAGCTCATAGCTTGGTGAATATGTATTATCATGTTTTTAAGAAATTATTAAAAGCTACCTTATATTTTATTATAATCACTTGGTTGGTGATTTTCTTAAATTGTAGATAATAGATACTTTGCTACTCTGTGATATCATCGTGTCCAACTCCCTGCTCAGTGAAGGATTCACTAAACCATCTCAGACAGATGTCTGTCCAGCCTCTGTGTGAAGACTTCCATTGAAGGAGAACACACCATTTCTTGTGACAGTCTGTTCAACTCATTGATCACCCTCACTGTTCAAAAGATTTTTCTAATATCTCATCTGTATCTTCTCCCTTTCAACTTCATTCTATTGCTTCTCGTGTTTCCATGTGTAAATGAGAATGATGATCCCTCTACACTGTGACATCCCTTCAGTTTTTGTAGACAGCTATTAAGTCTCCTCTTAGCCTTCTTTTTTTGCAAGCTAAACATTCCCAGATCCTTTAACCCCTTTACCCCCCCAAGTCTGTTTTCACTTTAATGACCAGGTCAAATTTTACAATTCTGACCAGTGTCACTTTATGAGATCATAACTCAAAGTCTTCAGTGGATCCCACTGATTCTGAGATTTTTTTTTGACATATTGTATTTCATGATAGTGGTAACATTTCTTAGATATGACTTGCTTTTATTTGTGAAAAAAATTAAAATTGAAACACTCTTCAAATTGGATGTGCAACCATTTATTACCACTCTGAGTACGATCACTAAGCCAGTTATGAAACCACCTAACCATATCCTTGTCGATCCCATGCTTGGTCATTTTTTCAGTAAAGATAGTATCAGATACTTTATCAAATGATTTGCGGAGAAGAGATATACTATATCTACTGCATATTCCTGATCCACCCAGTCATTGATTCCACAATCTTAGTGAAGTCCACCTGTGTGCAATCTAAGTGTCATATGGTCTGTCAGTAAATACATACATTTTCTGAAAGGCCACAGAGGCTGCAGTAATTTAACAAGAGGCACTACTGACCAAACAACACCTTGAAGACCAAGCAGAGCTCCAAACACATGAGGGACAATGTTGTTGAGAAGTGCAAATCGGGGTTGGGATATTAAAGAATATCTCAATCTCTGTTGATCCCCTGGAGCACCATCAAATCCATTATCATCAAATGGAAAAAGCATGGTACACTACAAACCTGACAAGAGAGAGCCACCCACCAAAATTCTCAGCCCCGGTAAGAAGGGCATTAATCAGAGATGCAGCACAGAGACCAAAGGTAACCCTGAAGGAGCTGTAGAGATGTGCAGCTGTCCATGCGACCACAATAAGTCCGGGGTCACACTTGCGAGTGTAATGCGAGAAACTCGCGCGAGTCTCTCGCCTCAATACCCGGCACTGCCGCCTGTACTCGGACCGGAGCGTTCAGCTGCATAGAAATACAGCCGCACACTCCGGTCCCGAGTGCCGGCGGCAGTGCCGGGTATTGATGCGAGAGACTCGCAAGTGTGAGCCCAGCCTAAGCTGTACACTCCATAGAGGTGGCCTTTATGGAAAAGGGGGCAGAAAAAAGTCTTTAATTGCACGCAAAAATTGTAAGGCTCATTTTGAGTTTTCCAAAAGACATGTGGAAGATTTCTCAAATGTATGGAGGAAGGTGCTGTGGTCAGATGAGACTAAAATTGCACTTTTTGGCCACCAAGGTAAACTCTATGTCTGGCACTAAACCAACACTGCTCATCTCCCCAAGAATACCATCCCCACAGTGAAACATGGGGGTGACAGCATCATCCTGTGGTGATGTTTTTCGGCAGCAGGGACAGGAAAAATGTCCCAAGTTGAGGAGAAGATGAATGGTGCGAAATCCAGGGATATTCTTGAAAAAACCTGTTTCAATCTGTCAGTGATTTGTGACTGGGACAGAGGCCCACCTTCCAACAAGACAGTGACCCAAAGCATACTGCTTATACAAAACTTGAGTGGTTTAACCCCTTTACGACCTATGACGTACCTATATATCATAGGTCGCCTCCCACTCTTTGATGCGGGCTATGGCGCTGAGCCAGCATCTTTTCAGGCACATGACAGCTGATTTGATCAGCTGTTATGTGTCCATAACAGCCACTGGTGCAATCACAATCCACCAGCGGCTGTTCACAACTTAAATGTCGTCAATCTCTGACATCGGCATTTAACATGGCCACATTGGATGCGCGTAACTAATCCTGTCCAATAGCACCCCTGTCACTCATCGCGGGTTGCCGATGGGTTGGCATGACAATCGGGAGTTTGCAGGAGACCCTTGCTATGTGTAGCACAAGGGATCAGATGATCGCAGCTTCAAGTCTCCTAAGGACACTGTTGAAGCAAGTAAAAAGTGTAAAAGAAATGTTTTTTGTTTTTTAAAATATTTAAAAAATTTAAAAAAATATAAAAGTTCAAATTACCCCCTTTTGCCCCATTCAAAATAAAGCAATAAAAAAAGTAAAACATATTTGGTATAGCTGCTTTCAGAAACACCCGATTTATCAAAATATAAAAAGAATTAACCTGATTGGTAAATGGAGTAACGCCAGAATTATGCTTTTTGGGTCTTCGCAACATTGTAATAAAATACAATAATAGGTGACCAAAACATTCTATCTACGCCAAAATTTTATCAATAAAAATGTCAGCTCAGCACACAAAAAATAAGTCCACACCAAGCCCCAGATCCCGAAAAATAGTGACGCTACGGGTCTCGGAAAATGGTGGCTTTTTTTTAACCGTTTGTGCAGACACATGCACGTTTGTGGCCTGTTGGAGGTCATTTTGCAGGGCTCTGGCAGTGTTCCTCCTGTTCCTCCTTGCACAAAGGCGGAGGTAGCTGTCCTGTTTCAGGGTTATTGCCCTCCTACGGCCCCCTCCATGTCTCCTGGTGTACTGGCCTGTTTTCTGGTAGTGTCTCCAGCCTCTGGACACTAGACTGACAGACACAGCAAACCTTCTTGCCACAGCTCGCATTGATGTGCCATCCTGGATGAGCTGCACCACCTGATCCACTTGTGTGGGTTGTAGAGTCCGTCTCATGCTACCACGAGTGTGAATGGACAACCAACTTTCAAAAGTGACCAAAACATCAGCCAGAAAGCATTGGTACTGCAATGTGGTCTGTGGTCCCCACCTGCAGAAACACTCCTTTATTGAGTGTGTCTTGATAATTGCCAATAATTTCCATCTGTTGTCTATTCCATTTGCACATCAGCATGTGAAATTGATTGTCAATCAGTGTTGCTTCCTAAGTGGATAGTTTTATTTCACAGAAGTTTGATTTACTTGGAGTTATGTTCTGTTGTTTAAGTGTTGCCTTTATTTTTTTGAGCATATATATATAATATAATATATATATTGCACAGTAAGATTAAGCAAAAGCCGGTAACTAATTTGTCGGCTTCTGTAAAATCATTACAGAAAACGACAGATATGAGGCATGGTTTACATATAGTAAACCATTGCATATCCGTTATTTTTTTATATGTCCCTAATGTTATTAGTGTCTGTAAAATTTTGGAACTGTAGGTGTTAAATTATTGGGCTCCCATGCAATTTTCTCCACCAGAGAGGGCAAGCCAGTGACTGAAGGCAGAAAATAATAGCCTAGAGAGGGACCATTGTTTTTAGGCCCCCCTGGACAAAAAAATCTGCCCCCAGCCAACCCAGAAAAGGCGCATCTGTAAGATGTGTCTATTCCGGCACTTACCCTTTCTCTCTTCCCATTTCCCTGTACCAGTGGCATATGGGGTAATAAGGGGTTAATGTCACCTGCTATTGTAAGGTGACATTAAGCCTGGTTAATAATGGAGAGCTGTCAATAAGACACCTATCCATTATTAATCCACTAGTCTGAAAGGGTTAAAAAAATCACACATTAAGAAAAAAGCATTTTATTGAAATAAATAAACACACATTTTTTCCATTTTTATGACACTCCCAATCCATTCGAAGCCATTGTTCTGGAAAAAATCCAAAATAAAATGCAGCAATATACCCAAGTCCCACGCTGCAATCCATCTGAAGGGTTTAAATAGTTTACATCCGGACTAGTGCTAATGTGACTGGCCCGGCTGTAAACCATGGACGAATGAAAGAAAAGCTGCCTGCGCAGCCTCCCCGCCTGACCGGAGATGAGCTGATTAGCGTGGGAAAGTTTCTGAACATTTTCCCACGCTGGTGAGTTCACCTCAGGTCAGGCGGGGAGTCTGCGCAGCCTCAGTGACGTCAGCGCTAGTCACTGATGCTGCGCAGACTTCCCGCCTGACCGGTGGTGAACTGACAGCGTGGGAAAATGTTCAGAAACTTTCCCATGCTAATCAGTTCATGTCCGGTCAGGCAAAGAGGATGCACAGACAGCTTTTCCTTCATTCCTCCGTGGTTTATAGCCGGGCCGGTTGCTATAGCACCGGTCCCGATTGTAAACTATTTAACCCCTTCAGATGGATTGCAGCGTGGGACTTGACTGTACGGCGGACAGGTATGGTATATTGTTGCTATTTTATTTTGGATTTTTTCCAGGAGAACTATGGCGTCGAATGGATTGGGAGTGTAATAAAGATGGAAAAAATGTGTGTTTATTTATTTAATTAAAAGTCTTTTTTCTTAATGTGTGTGGTTTTTTAACCCTTTCAGACTAGTGGATTAATAATGGATAGGTGTCTTATTGACAGCTCTCCATTATTAACCAGGCTTAATGTCACTTTACAATAGCAAGGTGACATTAACCCTTTATTACCACATATGCCACTGCTACAGGGCAATGGGAAGAGAGAGGGTAAGTGCCGGAATAAGCGCATATTACAGATAAGCCTTTTCTGGGGTGGCTGGAGGCAGATTTTTTTTTTTAGCCAGGGGGGGGCCAAAAAGAATGGTCCCTCTCTAGGCTATTAATTTCTGCCCTCAGTCACTGGCTTGCCCTCTCTGGCGGAGAAAATTGTGCGGGAGCTCACGCCAGTTTTTTCAGTGAATTTATCCTTTAATTTAACACCTACAGCTCCAAAATTTTACAAACAGACACTACTAACATTGTTAGTGAGGGACATATAAAAAATAACAGCTATGCAATGGTTTACTGTATGTAAACCATGTCTCATATCTTGTCGGGTTCTGTAAAGATTTTACAGATGCCGACAATTGAATTATCGGCTATTCTGCTATCTAAATCTCCATTATATATATATTATAATATATATGTCAATGAAATATATATATATACAGTGCCTACAAGTAGTATTCAACCCCCTGCAGATTTAGCTGGTTTGATAAGATGCAAATAAGTTAGAGCCTTCAAACTGCAAACGAGAGTAGGATTTATTAACAGAAGCATAAATCTTACAAAACAAAAAGTTATGTTGCTCAGTTGAATTTTAATAAATTTTAAACATAAAAGTGTGGGTCAATTATTATACAACCCCTATGTTTAATATTTCGTGGAATAACCCTTGATTGCAATTACAGTTAATAATCGTCTTTTATAAGACCTGATCAGGCCGGCACAGGTCTGTGGAGTTATCTTGGCCCACTCCTCCAAGCAGATCTTCTCCAAGTTATCTAGGTTCTTTGGGTGTCTCATGTGGACTTTAATCTTGAGCTCCTTCCACAAGTTTTCAATTGGGTTAAGGTCAGGAGACTGACAAGGCCACTCCAACACCTTGACGTTTTCCCTCTTGAACCAGGCCTTGGTTTTCTTGGCTGTGTGCTTTGGGTCGTTGTCTTGTTGGAAGATGAAATTACGACCCATCTTAAGATCCTTGATGGAGGAGCGGAGGTTCTTGGCCAAAATCTCCAGGTAGGCCGTGCTATCCATCCTCCCATGGATGCGGACCAGATGGCCAGGCCCCTTGGCTGAGAAACAGCCCCACAGCATGATGCTGCCACCACCATGCTTGACTGTAGGGATGGTATTCTTGGGGTCATATGCAGTGCCATCCAGTCTCCAAACGTCACGTGTGTGGTTGGCACCAAAGATCTCGATCTTGGTCTCATCAGACCATAGAACCTTGAACCAGTCTGTCTCAGAGTCCTCCAAGTGATCATGAGCAAACTGTAGACGAGCTTTGACATGACGCCTTGAAAGTAAAGGTACCTTACGGGCTCGTCTGGAACGGAGACCATTGCGGTGGAGTACGTTACTTATGGTATTGACTGAAACCAATGTCCCCACTGCCATGAGATCTTCCCGGAGCTCCTTCCTTGTTGTCCTTGGGTTAGCCTTGACTCTTCGGACAAGCCTGGCCTCGGCACGGGAGGAAACTTTCAAAGGCTGTCCAGGCCGTGGAAGGCTAACAGTAGTTCCATAAGCCTTCCACTTACGGATAATGCTCCCAACAGTGGAGACAAGTAGGGCCAACTCCTTGGAAAGGGTTTTGTACCCCTTGCCAGCCTTGTGACCCTCCACGATCTTGTCTCTGATGGCCTTGGAATGCTCCTTTGTCTTTCCCATGTTGACCATGTATGAGTGCTGTTCACAAGTTTGGGGAGGGTCTTAAATAGTTAGAAAAGGATGGCAAAAGAGATCATTAATCCACACATGTGAAGCTCATTATTCTTGGTGTCTGAACTACTTCTTAATACTTTAGGGGGACCAAACAGAATTCTTGTGGTTTGAGGGGTTGAATAATAAATGACACTCTGAATTAACTTTTAACGTTTTTTTTTTTTAAAAAAAAAACAATTACAACAAAAAATTTTGCTGCAGTGCATTTCCCATTTCCAGGCTGATCTACAGTACAAATGTCACAATGCCAGGTTAATTCCGCATGTGTCAACCAGCTAAATCTGCAGGGGGTTTAATACTACTTGTAGGCACTGTATATACACACCTATTCTATGTGTATATATCTATTCTATTATATTCTAACCTATACTATTCTATACTGTGCCCGGTATCTGCCGGCTTTTAAGCTAGCTATCTGTCTATTATATATATATGCGTGAACTGATGCAAACCCTCAAAGAAAAAAACAGTGAAATTCTAGGTTGTGAGGTAGCAAATCACAAAAAATGCCAAAGGAGGTGAATACTTTGGCAAGCCACTGTATATCCACCACCTTTAAGTTGTGTTTAAAAGCACTCATGCAAACCCTTCAAAAGTGCCCCATTCCACCGCATATCTAAGAAAATGCCTTTTCTGATCCTCCGGCGCCATATGCTAATCGGTGTGATATGGTTTCATATGAGAGAAAAAAAACAACAAATAAAAATGTCCATGAGTGCATAATTAAAATCATGTAACTTTCACAAGCCGGAAGAAAAGGCTGCAAAAAAGGACGTCTTACATTCTAACCTGAAATGAAAAAACAAGCATATTTTTTCTTATTTCTCGTTTACAGGCCGTTAAGTTTGAGCCATATCATGACAGTGCTTTATCCAGGTATTTATTGAGACGTGCATTAAGGGTAAGATATTTATTTTATTAATACATTCTTTATATTAAGAATGGGCATACTGCTAGTGTTTAAGTACTCCATAACATAAGATGTATCAATAAGAATTTATTAAGACATACGGTAAGTTTATACTAGAGCAGTTTAACAACAGCAGTAATTTATGACTCATCATTAGGACATGTTATAATACTGATTGTTTAGAGTCCGGTGCCTGAGTGCCCCAAATACTCTAAGAAAGGAATGGTTTTTATCCCAGCAACCTGTGGAGAGCATGATATGAATGTGTTACTCTCCATTCACATAAATAAGAAAGTTACAGAAAGTAGTGAATGAAAATAGCCTGTCATGGGGTTCGGCTGCTGGGATTACCTCTGATGCTAACTGCTGCCAGTCAGCACTTCTTAAGCCCCCGTCTCACACAGCGATCTCGCTAGCGAGATCGCTGCTGAGTCATTAGTTTTGTGACGCAGCAGCGATCTCCCCAGCGATATCGCTGTGTGTGACATTCAGCGA
This sequence comes from Oophaga sylvatica, assembly GCA_033576555.1. NCBI lineage: Eukaryota > Metazoa > Chordata > Amphibia > Anura > Dendrobatidae > Oophaga > Oophaga sylvatica. The sequence goes on along the minus strand of JARQOD010000004.1, from coordinate 283,173,355 downwards.
CGATCAGCCCCCCTGCTGGGTATCGCTGATCGTCGCTGAATGTCCTGGACATTTTTTTGATCGCTGGTCTCCCGCTGACAGGCACGCATCGCTGCGTGTGACAGGCGGGAGACCAGCGATCCGCTGGTAACCAAGGTACACAGCGGGTTTCCAGGTGCGGGGCTGTGCCTAGAAACCCGCTGTGTACCTTGGATACCAGCGCCCTGATGCAGGGAGCTGGTAACCAAGGTACACAGTGGGTTTCCAGGCACCGCGCAGCGCCTGGAAACCCGATGTGTACCTTGGTTACCAGCTCCCTGCATCAGTGCGCTGGTATCCAACGTACACTGCGGGTAACTAAGCGATGTTACCCGCAGTGTCGCTGTGCTGATCGCTGCCCTGAGCTGCCTGTTTGGCAGCTCAGCAGCGATCATGTAGCGATACACCAGCGATCCTGACAAGTGCATATCGTTGTCGGGATCGCTGGTGTATCGCTATGTGAGACCCAGGCCTTAGAACTCTAAACCCTATCATTAGAAAGCTACACAATCAGTGTTGTATCAAAATAATTAATTACGCTTCTTAAGGTCACGTGCACACGTTGAGTATTTGGTAAGTTTTTTACCTCAGCGTTTGTAAGCCAAAATCAGGAGTGAAACAGTCAAATGAAAAGTATAATAGAAACATGTTACCACTTCTGTATTTCTACAAATAATGATGTAAAAAAGGCACCAAACATTCAACATGTGCACGTGGCCTCAGAATATGTGCACACAGAGCTGTTAAGGAGGTTTGGACTTTTGAGCTGAACCTGAGCAGAAATTATTCAAATTCTCCTGCAAATCTCAAAACTTTTCAAAAACTTGGGAGTTCCTTCTCAGTGGCTACAGAGTCTTTTTGTTGGGTTTTATAAGAGGAAACTGAGCAGAACCTCCAAAGTTTTGAGGAGGATATGAAGAGTTTCTTCCCAGTTTCTACTCCAAAAGCTCATCAAAAAGATCATTAGGTTGTAAACACATTGGCCACAAATACTTGTGGGCTTACTTTGCTGGGCAGTAAATCCTAATAATAATAATTAATAATAATTTTATTTCTATAGCGCCAACATATTCCGCAGCACTTTACATTATAGAGGGGACTTGTACAGACAATAGACATTACAGCATAACAATAAACACAGATCAAAGTAGAGACCAAGAGGAATGAGGGCCCTGCTCGCAAGCTTACAATCTATGAGGAAAAAGGGAGACACGAAATCCTAAAGTATGTTCACATGGAGTTTTTTATGTGGATTTTTCTAGCTGAAAAATTCACAGCCCCCAAATGCTTTAAACATTTTTTGGTTGTTTTTTTAGCATTTTTTTTGTGTATAGGACTTTAGTCCTGTTCAATTTATTAAGTAGTTAAATTTCGAGTCTTTTTCTTTAGCAGAAACACCCCAAGAATTGTCAATTTCCTTTGTTTCCACGTGGAAAAAATAGCACACCAGAGCCTGTTTTCACCTACATAACAAGCCAATTTTTTTTCAATTCTGACCAGTGTCAGTTTATGTGGCAATAACTCTGAAACACTTCAATGTATCCTACTGATTCTGAGAATGTTTTTTCTTGATAAATTGTGCTTCATGTTATTGGTATATGTAGGTCTATATTTTTTGCATCTATTTGTGAAAATATTGGAATTTTTGCAAAACTTTTGCAATTTCAAACTTTTGATTTTTACACCCTTAAACCAGATAGAATCCGAAAAATATAGTAACTAAGACATTTTTTGTTTTTTTTGTGGGGAAAATAAGTGTGCTTCTAAGGCTATGGTTCCACGGTCCGGAACCATAGCGCTTTTGACGGAGCGGAAATTCCGCTCCGTCTAAGCCCGCCCCCTTTCTGACGCGCGCTATTTCCGGAGGTGTTCAGGACACCTCCGGAAAGAGCGCAGGGCTACATAGCCCTGTGTTAATTATGTTGCGGCGACGCACCGTCGCCGCAATACGCGAGGACATGCTGCGGTCTGAAAAGACGCGCCGCATGTCCGTTTACGCAGGTCTGCCACCTGCGTATTGTTACGCATAGTGGAGACGGGATTCTTGAAATCCCCTCCACTATGCTGTAACATCTGGACGCTGCGTGTTTGGCGCTGCGCCAGCGCACAGCGCCAAACACGCAGCGTATCCTGACCGTGGAAACTCACCCTTAGGCTGGCATCACACTACCATAGAATACGGGCGAGTGCTATGCGAGAGAAGATCGCATGGCACTCGGACCAGTGTTAATCTACGGGGCAGCTCACATCACCGTTTATTTTCTCAGGCGTATTCAGTGTGCGTATAAAATTACACAGCATGCTGCAATTGTGAGTGGGACTCAGCTGAGACTCGCCAATGCAAGCATATGGGTGCGAGAAAAAAATGGCACAGCACTCGGACCATGTGAATGCTGTACGATTTTTACGTGTCTTCTGCAAAGCCGGCTATTCATGCGCCACGTACAGTAAAATCACACTGACAGGTTAGAATAGAATAGATATATACACATAGAATACATAGATATAAAGATGTCAGTGACATATATATACAATGCTCAAAAAAATAAAGGGAACACTCAAATAACACATCCTAGCTCTAAATGAATGAAATAATCTCATTGAATACTTTGTTCTGTACAAAGTTGAATGTTCTGTTAACATAATCACACAAAAATCATCAATGGAAATCAAATTTTTGAACCAATAGAGGCCTGGATTTGGAGAGACCCCCAAAATGAAAGTGGAAACAAGTCAAAATGAAAATCAAAACAATACAAAATTAAAGTGGAAACAAGTCAAAATGATGCTCAGTTTTGTGTGTGTGGCCTCCACATGCCTGTATGAGCTCCCTACAACGCCTGGGCATGCTCCTGATGAGGTTGCGGATGTTTTCCTAGGGATCTCTGTTATGATATGGTAGCCAAGGAGGACAGTAACAAAAATAGCCAAGGCAGCCAGTCTCCCAGAGTGGTTGGTAACTAATGGATTGCAAACCCCTAAACTAACCGCACAAATAGAAGCAGCCGTGGGACGTACCTATGATGACCTAGACGCCTCGACACAGCCTGAGAGTTAGCTAAGCCTAAAGATAGAAAGGGGAAAGCTAACTGCCCCAGAGTAGCACCCCAAAGGAACAGGTAGCCTCTACACACATATTGGCGGTGAGACAAGATGAAATACAAAGGCAGGCAGAAAATAGAGTAAGCAAATGCTGGGGCCCAAAACTGTCTAGATAGGACAGGACAGAAAAGAATACTTTCTGCAATCCAGCAAAACCCTAGGAAAAATTCCAACACTTCTGATTCCAAAAATACTGAGACCACATGATCTCTCACCCGCTATATCAGAACTCTGGTGTGAACAGGTAGCTACCCAGCAGCCACTGAAATAACATTAACTGAAGAAATGAACCAAGATAACAGAGAAACAGAGACCAGCGAGGCCACAACAGGGGGACCTGGCTGACCTCACTCAGAAGGCAGAAAAACAAAACCACAGAAACAAGCAAGAAATAGCTTATCTGAAAGTTGCAGGATACCGCAGCAAGCTGACTTCCAAACTGTAATCACCAGCGAGGATCATGGGAAAGTTACTCCCTTAAATCTCCGCAGTCATCACTCCCAGATTGCCAATCGTCCGCAGCTGAATCCTCAGCTGAATGGCCTCTGTCCGTCAAGGCAGCTTCATTAATATCAACAGCCACCAGAGAGAGCCCCAACTCAGAATCCAAAGCATTCACAACAGATCACCTCCCAGACCTGGACTAAGGCCTCTTTCACACATCAGTTTTTTGCAATCAGGCACAATCCGGCGAATTGTTTAAAAGACGGATCCGGCGTAGATTGTAAAAAACTGATGTGCCGGATCCGTTTTTTAGCTGAATTCGTCCTGACCTTTTTTTAACCCGGAAAATGTAGTAGTAGTAGTAGTAGTAGTAGTAGTAGTAGTAGTAGTCCTTGATTTCCAGAATCTGGATCAGTATTTTGCCGGACTGCACAAAAGACTGATCCGGTCCCATAGAGTTCTATTGTTTCCGGCCGCTTCATGCTCCGCTTCAGGCACTGTCAGGCGTTACAGCATGCGTTCTGTCCGGCCGCTGGAATTAAAATCTAGGACGGATCCGGCAGAAAACGGACTAAACGCAATGACATGCGGTGCGATCCGGCGCTGATGCATGTCAATGACAAAAAAACGGATCCGGCGCTTAAAAAAAACGGATCCGTTTTTTTACAAAAATGCCGGATCGCGCCTGACGGCAAGAAAACTGAGGTGAGAAAGAGGCCTTAAGCATCCGTCAACTCCTGGACAGTCTGTGGTGCAACGTGACGGTGGATGGAGCGAGACATGCTGTCCCAGATGTGGTCAATCGGATTCAGGTCTGGGGAACGGGCAGGCCAGTCCATAGCTTCAATTCCTTCATCTTGCAAGAACTGCTGACATCCTCCAGCCACATGAGGTCTGGCATTGTCCTGCATTAGGAGGAACCCAGGGCTAACCGCACCAGCATATAGTCTCACAAGGTGTCTGAGGATCTCATCTCGGTACCTAATGGCAGTCAGGCTACCTCTGGCGAGCACATGGAGAGCTGTGCGGCCCTCCAAAGAAATGCCACTCCACACCATTTCTGACCCACTGCCAAACCGGTCATGCTGAAGGATGTTGCAGGCAGCAGGTTCACACTCAGCACATGTGACAGACGTGACAGAGTCTGGAGACGCCGTGGAGAGCGATCTGCTGCCTGCAACATCCTTCAGCATGACCAGGCCTCCATTGGTTCAAAAATTTGATTTCCATTGATGATTTTTGTGTGATTATGTTGACAGCACATTCAACTTTGTACAGAGCAAAATATTCAATGAGAATATTTCATTCATTTAGATCTAGGATGTGTTATTTGAGTGTTCCCTTTCTATGAGCAGTGAAATATATATATATATATATATATATATATACACTGCTCAAAAAATAATATATATATATATATATATATATTACATACATAGAAGAGAAGCTGCCAATTCACCTGCGTGTACAGTCATGGCCAAAAGTTTTGAGAATGACACAAATATTAATTTTTACAAAGTCTACTGCTTCACTTTTTCTAATGGCAATTTGCATATACTCCAGAAGGTTATAAAGAGTGATCAGCTTAACAGCAACTACTTGCAAAGTCAATATTTGGCTAGAAAATGAACTTTATTCCCCAAAACACATTTCAACATCATTGCAGCCCTGCCTTAAAAGGACCAGCTAACCTCTTTTTAGTGATTGCTCCATTAACACAGGTGTGGGTGTAGATGAGGACATGGCTGGAGATCAGTCTGTCATGATTAAGTAAGAATGACACCACTGGACACTTTAAAAGGAGGCTGGTGCTTGGCATCATTGTTTCTCTTCTGTTAACCATGGTTATCTCTAAAGAAACACGTGCAGTCATCATTGCAATGCACAAAAATGGCCTAACAGGGAAGAGTATCGCAGCTAGAAAGATTGCACCTCAGTCAACAATCTATCGCATCATCAAGAACTTCAAGGAGAGAGGTTCCATTGTTGCCAAAAAGGCTCCAGGGCGCCCAAGAAAGACCAGCAAGCGCCAGGACAGTCTCTTAAAAGTGTTTCAGCTGCGGGATCGGGCTACCAGCAGTGCAGAGCTTGCTCAGGAATGGCAGCAGGCAGGTGTGAGTGCATCTGCACGCACTGTGAGGCGGAGACTCTTGGAGCAAGGCCTGGTCTCAAGGAGGGCAGCAAAGAAGCCACTTCTCTCCAGAAAAAACATCATTGACAGACTGATATTCTGCAAAAGGTACAGGCAGTGGACTGCTGAGCACTGGGGTAAAGTTATTTTCTCTGATGAATCCCCTTTTTGATTGTTTGGGACATCAGGAAAACGCCTTATTCGGAGAAGACAAGGTGAGTGCTACCACCAGTCTTGTCTCATGCCAACTGTTAAGCATCCTGAAACCATTCATGTGTGGGGTTGCTTCTCAGCCAAGGGAATCGGCTCTCTCACAGTCTTGCCTAAAAACACAGCCATGAATAAAGAATGGTACCAGAATGTCCTCCAAGAGCAACTTCTCCCAACCCTCCAAGAGCAGTTTGGCGATCAACAATGCCTTTTCCAGCATGATGGAGCACCTTGCCATAAAGCAAAGGTGATAACTAAATGGCTCAGGGAACAAAACATAGAGATTTTGGGTCCATGGCCTGGAAACTCCCCAAATCTTAATCCCATTGAGAACTTGTGGTCAATCATCAAGAGACAGGTGGACAAACAAAAACCTAAAAATTCTGACAAAATGAAAGCATTGATTGTGCAAGAATGGACTGCTATCAGTCAGGATTTGGTCCAGAAGTTGATTGAGAGCATGCCAGGGAGAATTGCAGAGGTCCTGAAGAAGAAGGGTCAACACTGCAAATATTGACTTGCTGCATTAACTCATTCTAGCTGTCAATATAAGCTTTTGTTACTCATATGTTTGCAATTATATTTCTGTCTGTGATAAAAACATCTGTCAAACACACACATAAAAACCAGAGGGCAGCAGATCATGTGAAAATATAATATTTGTGTCATTCTCAAAACTTTTGGCCATGACTGTACTGTAAAATCACTGCAGGAGCCGACAGTATAGAAGAGATGGATTACATACAGTAAATACAGTGGGTATGGAAAGTATTCAGACCTCTTTAAATTTTTCACTCTTTGTTTCATTGCAGCCATTTGGTAAATTCAAAAAAAGTTCATTTTTTTCTCATTAATGTACACTCTGCACCCCATCTTGACTGAAAAAAAAAAATGTAGAAATTTTTGCAAATTTATGAAAAAAGAATAACTGAAATATCACATGGTCATAAGTATTCAGACCCTTTGCTCAAAATTGAGTAGAAGCCCCCATTTGAGCTAGTACAGCCATGAGTCTTCTTGGGAATGATGCAACAAGTTTTTCACACCTGGATTTGGGGACCCTCTGCCATTCTTCCTTGCAGATCCTCTCCAGTTCCGTCAGGTTTAATGGTGAACGTTGGTAGCAATTTTCAGGTCTCTCCAGAGATGCTCAATTGGGTTTAGGTCAGGGCTCTAGCTTGGCCAGTCAAGAATGGTCACAGAGTTGTTCTGAAGCCACTCCTTTGTTATTTTAGCTGTGTGCTTGGGGTCATTGTCTTGTTGGAAGGTGAAAGTTCGGCCAAGTCTGAGGTCCAGAGCACTCTGGAAGAGGTTTTCATCCAGGATATCTCTGTACTTGGCTGCATTCATGTTTCCTTCAATTGCAGCCAGTCGTCCTGTCCCTGCAGCTGAAAAACACACCCATAGCATGATGCTGCCACCACCATGTTTCACTGTTGGGATTGTATTGGGCAGTTGATGAGCAGTGCCTGGTTTTCTCCACACATACCGCTTAGAATTATCACTAAAAAGTTCTATCTTCGTCTCATTAGACCAGAGAATCTTATTTCTCATAGTCTGGGAGTCCTTCATGTGATTTTTAGCAAACTCTATGCGGGCTTTCATATGTCTTGTATGGAGGACAAAATATATATATGTGGTCAATTTAAGGAGCGCTATGGCTATAGAGCACACTGCAATGGATTAGTGGTAAACAAACCTTTTATTAGACCACTACGCATTTCGGCCGCTAACTTCCTCAAGTGGATTTACAGACAGTGTTGGAAGTGACACATTAAATAGGGTAGTGACCAATAGGATGGAAGCATTCAATGATGTCGGTTAACCCTTTGTATACAAGCAGTCAGCTATCAAGAATGCCGCAATTAAAACCAAAAACTAAAATTAAAAAAATCCAGAAAATCAAAAAAAATTTTAAAAAATGATCCCCAAGTAAAATGATATAAAATACAATATAAAAATATGTAAAATATATTGTATCATGATAAAATGAAATATAATATTTGACCTAAAAATAATATATTACAAAGTGATTCAACCTTATATATTTTTTCCAAAAAACGTTGACATTCTCCTTGCGGGATTGTGGCTGGAGCAGCTTGGAGCTATAGAGTTCATATCCAGTCAACAGGACCTGCAGTGACATCACATCCTGTGAAGAGGTATCACATGACTGGATCTTGGGCCCACGTGACCAGACCAGGAAGCGCAGCACAGGAGCGATCCCGGAGCTACAGAGCAGGAGTACACGGAAACTTCCCCTACTCCAGGTGAAAGGCTAATCCCCCCACCTTTCATTGTAACATCCCATTTAACCACCTGGTGCTTTCTCATGCTGCGCTCTTCCATGTTTATTGTCTTGCATGGAGGAGAGGCTTCCGTCGGGCCACTCTGTCATTAAGGCCCGACTGGTGGTGGGCTGCAGTGATAGTTGACTTTGTGGAACTTTCTCCCATCTCCCTACTGTATCTGTGGAGCTCAGCCACAGTGATCTTTGATTTCTTCTTTACTTCTCTCATCAATGCTCTTCTCCCAAGATTGCTCAGTTTAGCTGGACGGCCAGGTCTAGGAAGACTTCTGGTGGTCCCAAACTTCTTCCATTTAAGGATTATGGAGGCCACTGTGCTCTTAGGAACCTTGAGTACTGCATAAATTCTTTTGTAACCTTGGCCAGATCTGTACCTTGCCACAATTCTGTCTCTGAGCTCCTGGGCCAGTTCCTTTGACCTCATGATTCTCATTTGGTCTGACATGCACTGTGAGCTGAGAGGTCTTATATAGACAGGTGTGTGCCTTCACAAATCAAGTCCTATCAGTTTAATTAAACACAGCTGGACTCCAATGAAGAGTAGAAACATCTCAAGGAGGATCACGAGGAAATGGACAGCATGTGACTTAAATATGAGTGTCTGAGCAAGGGGTCTGAATACTTATTGTTAGGGTCTGCGGAACGCACCAAATAAATATAAATAGTGGGTGCGTTCGCACATCGGGTTCCACCGTGCAGGCAGAGCCTGCTGCTAGTAAGATGGCAGTAAAGGCGAACTCTGTTACTTCACAGAGTCGCAAACATAGATGCTGTGACACTATATGACTGTATAAGCGAACTCTGTTACACCACAGAGTCGCTGCGGTAAGGCCGCCGAGATAGCGACTGTGTCCTGTTAACACCACAGGGCTACACAGATAACTCCTGTGCGGATAGCAGTCCGTGGTCATGCAGTCAGCAATACAAACAAACAACTCCTCACCGGGGAAGCCGGAATTCTAGGGGCTTATTTCAGCCAAGCCCTGAACACGTGCATACGAATCTCCTCACCGGAGGTGCAGGTATTCTAGGGGCTTATTTCAGCCGAGCCCTAACCACATGCGTGCTTGATCACACTGGCGCAAAGCACATAATGCAACTGATACTAGCGCATGGCCGCAAGGCCATGCAACCCTTTTATAGTAGCAACTACAGGACCTGCCAGAAAAGGACCAATGAGAAACTGTTCCAGAACACATGTAGTTTCAGGACCTTCCTGGCGGACCAATAGGAGCTGCTGCAGTACCTGAGCATGTGACCCCTGATCTCCAATGAGAGATCTTACCCTGGGCATGCTCAGAAGGCGAAATGCAGGACTTAGTCCTAAAGAAGTCTGCTCGCCGCTGACCAGTACTGGCTACAATAGCAGAACCTGGAGAGGCAGCAGCAAGTCTCTGCACAGTATTAGACAGGGCGAGACGCTGGGACCGATGTCTTTGCTGAGCAGGCTCCACTGTGGCTGGAGATGGATGGGGGACCGCAGCGGGACTGGTTCGAGACTCCCCTTGTGCAGCAGCAGGAACTCGAACCCTAACACTTATGACCATGTGATATTTCAGTTTCTCTTTTTTAATAAATTTGCAAAAATTTCTACATTTCTGTTTTTTTTTCAGTCAAGATGGGTTGCAGAGTGTACATTAATGAGAAAATAAATGAACTTTTTTGAATTTACCAAATGTCTGCAATAAAACAAAGGGTGAAAAATTTAAAGGGGTCTGAATATTTTCTGTACCCACTGTACATATAGAATAGATAGATATACTGATGTCAGTGACAAATACAAGTAATGCAATTTAATTGTGCAAATTACTGTGTGTGCAAATTACTGTACATGTATTTAATTAATAAAAGATTATTTTTCTGAAAAAAATGGCGTGGACTCCCGAGTAATTTTCATAACCAGCAGAGGGAATGTCGACGGCTGGGGGCCAATGTTAATAGCTTGGGAAGGGGGTAATACCCATGGAGCTTCCCAGGCTATTAATATCAGCTCATAACTGTATACTTAGCCTTTACTGGCTATTAAAATGGAGGACCCTAAAAAAAATGACGTAGGGTCCCCCTATAATTAATAACCAGCAAAAGCTAGGCAGACAGCTACGGGCTGATATTACTAGCCTAGTAAGGGGCCATGGATATTTCTCCCCCAGGCTGAAAACATCAGCTCTCAGCCGCCCCAGAAAAGGTTCATCTCTAAGATGCTCCAATTCTGGCACTTAGCCTTGCTCTTTCCACTTGCCCTGTAGCAGTGGCAAGTGGGGTGATAGTTGGGAGGGTTGATGTCACCTTTGTATTGTTAGGTATTGTCACCTTTGTATTGTCAAGCCCCCAGGTTAGTAATGGAGAGGCATAAGGCGCCCCCATTACTAACTCCATAGTCATGTTGTATAAAAACACAGACACCCAGAATAACGTCCTTTAATTGAAAGAAACATATAGAGTGCTCTCAGTGGGAGAAGCAAAATAGGAATCTTGTGGGTATGATACCTTTTAATGGCTAACAAAATATAGTGAATGATATTACAAAGCAAGCTTTCGAGACTGCTTACGTCTCTTCATCAGGCTGGTATAACAAAATATTTGAAGAAACCCAATTATATACAGTGAAAAGCACAGGAGAAGATGCAAAACTTGCATTCATATACAGACCAACAACAAGATCCAAATCCCCAACACACAGCAAAACTATAAGATCCCCGGGACATTCACATGTTCCTCTTCTAATGTGGTATATTTAATCCTATGCAATATATGTGCTGTGGGAGGCCTCTATGTTGGAGAAACAGGACAGAGACTGAGAGCAAGGATGAGGTCTCATCCTCATACGATTACAGACAAAAAAAACTATCTACCTGTGGCCAAACATTTCTGTGGTCCAGGACACAACATAGACAATATGAAAGTTGGCATTTTGAAAGGCAATTTCAGATCACAGAAATATCACAGGGTCTGGGAATACAAATTCATTAACATCTTTGATTCTGTTCACACAGGACTCAATTTGTCAGGAGGATTTATGGCCCACTACCAAATCTGAGCAACTTCCTCCAAAAACAATGAAGACACCACCAGTCCTTTGATCTCACATGCATATGGGGTCCATAAAACTTTCACATCACTTATCTAATCTTATCTAATTAAGGATTCTCTCTTTAAGCTCAGTGTTTGTTTATTTAAATGTCCATGTATTACACCATGCCTGTGCTTTTCACTGTATATAATTGGGTTTCTTCAAATATTTTGTTATACTAGCCTGATGAAGAGACGTAAGCAGTCTCGAAAGCTTGCTTTGTAATATCATTCACTATATTTTGTTAGCCATTAAAATGTATCATACCCACAAGATTCCTATTTTGCTTCTCCCACTGAGAGCACTCTATATGTTTTTTTCTACTGGCTAACACGGAACCAAACCAATTTTTTTCGTTTATCTTAATTGAAAGAATGACACAGACTCTTTTAATAATCTTAATTAAACGATACTTACGACCTCGCCCATTTCCCCGATGCCCTCGTCATCTGCAAAAGAGTTAAAAAAAAACAAACAACAATATTCCTCACCTTTCCTCAAAGATGCTGCTAATCCATTTGTCCCACGACAGGTCTAGCTCTGCTACATCTAGATGGCAGGCTGCATGGTTGCATGATGCGACCATACAGCCTGTCATCCAGCAGACACTGAGCACCGTGTGCTTAGTGTCTTCCTGTAAACTCATATTCCCTCTCTGAGTGCACCGCGAGCATGACAAAGTTCTCCTGCTCGCGGTGCCTTCACACAGGTCCTGCGAGTTCACAGCCAATGAACTCACTTCACCTTTCTGACGTCAGCGCAAGCGTTTCACAGGGAACATTTCACGGGTAGAGGGAAGAATGGATTCAATGAAATTTTAACAAATTCTTGATGCAAACATAACACCATCTGTAAAAAAGCTGGTTAAAATGAGGATGGCTTCTACAAATGAGTAATGATTTTAAACACGTCAAAATCCACAATAGCCTACCTCAAAAGGCACAAGTTGAAGATTTTACAATGGCCCTCACAGTCCCCTGATCTGAACATCATTGAAAATATTTAGCTAGATCTCAAGATAGTAGTGCATGCAAGACGACCCTGGAATCTCACAGAACTAGAAGAATTTTCAGAGGAAGAAAGGATGAAAATCCCTCAAACAAGAATTGAAAGACTTTTGTCTCAATACAAGCTGTGATACTTTCAAAAGGGGGTGCTACTAGGTACTAACCATGCAGAGTGCCCAAACTTTTGAATTGCCTAATTTTGCTTTTTGAAATTTTTAAATGTAAAAGATGAAAATATATTCTTTTTTGCCTAAAATACGAAGGAAATGTGTCATCTTTAACTTTTAAGTCTTTTAGAGATCATTTCATCTTCAATTTGCTTAACTGTCCACAATAACAGTAATTTTGACCAGGGGTGGACTAACTTTTACATGCAACTGTACACACCTTTTTGGAAAGGCCACGGAGGCTGCAACACTATTAAGCAAGAGAGACAGAGACCACTAATCAACACAATGAAGACCAAGGAGATCTCCAAATAAGTCCGGGACAAAGTTGTTGAGAGTATAAGTCAGGGTTGGGTTATAAAACATATATCCCAATCTCTGTTGATCCCCCGATGCACCATCAAATTCATTGTCATCAAATGGAAAGAACATGGTACCACAAAAAAACCTGCCAAGAGAGGGCCGCCCCCCAAAACACAGCTCGGGCAAGGAGGACATTAATCAGAGTGGCAGCACAGAGACCAAAGGTAAGCCTGAAGGCACTTCAGAGTTCCCTAGAGACTGGATTATATGTCCATATGACCACAATAAGCTGTATATTCCATAGAGGTAGCCTTTATGGAAGAGTGGTCAGAAAAAAGCCTTTAGTTACGCACAAAAATTGTAAGGCTTGTTTTGAGTTTGACAAAAGACATGTGGAAGACTCACCAAATGTATGGAGGAATGTGCTGTGTTCAGATGAAGTCAAAATTGAATTTTTTGGCCACCAAGGTAAACACTGTCTGGCACGAAACCAACACAGCTCATCACCCCAAGATCACCATCCCCACAGTGAAACATGGTGGTGGCATCATCATCCTGTGGGGTGTTTTTTTCACAATAAAAAGAAAATCAAATGTGCACAGTTTTAGGCATGTTCTTTAAATCAACTGATGCAAACCCACAATAAAAAACAAAAAAACAGTGAAATTCCAAGTTGTAAGGTAGAAAAACATGAAAAATGCAGAGGCAGTGGAATACTTTCGCCAGCCACTATCATTTTGGATCACATTTATCCTATGCTTTATGCTGAGAACTGACATCAGGGTTTTAATCTAAGGCCACTTTCACACTTTCAGCATTTGGTCAGTATTTTACCTCAGTATTTGTAAGCCAAAACCAGTAGGTGGTCAAAAATGCAGAAGTGGTATATGTGTATCTATTATACTTTTGCTATGATTGTTCCACTCCTTGTTTTGGCTTAAAAATACTGAAGTAAAATACTGACCAAATACTGAATGTGTGAACTAGGCCTAAACCTACGAATTACATGATTCACATGAGACTCCGATGGATACATTCACTATGATGAGGCAGCATAGCTACTCTGGACTCCGTCTGGCCTCTGGCAGCATCCAGGGTTTAAGAAGTGCACAAAACTTTGGCCAACCGCACTTTTGTACAAGTTTAAAAACACGGACATTGACAGATCATAGGGAGCCAGACAGCTTCCACAGTGTCCCCATCTGCCTCATTATAGGGAATCTTTCAACAAGGTTTCCGTCTGAATCACGTATTTCCGAAATTTACACAGAAACCCCTGTATAAACGCTCCATGTGGAGCACAGGATAAATGTGTGCTGAGCCTTACTCCAATCTTTGGGAGGCAGAATGAACAAATCAACAGCAAGTGAAGAATTGGTTTTACTTATTTTTTTACACAGTTCACTGTGCTGTATAATTGATTAGACAACTTTTTTGGGTCAGTGCAATTACAGCAATACCAGATTTATATTTTTTTTATGTTTGGCTGCTATCACACACTAAAAACATTTTTGCATCGCCATATTTTGAGAGCTATCAGTTTTCTATATTTCTACCTGCAGAGTGATGAGAGGACTTATTTTATGCGGGACGAGTTGAAGTTTTTATTGGTACGATTTCGGGCGCATATTTTTTGATCGCATATGTATTGCAATGCATGAGAACGGTCAGTTTTACATTGTCAGAACGCTTGTTAGATCCTGCTGCTGGCTGAGTCTAACAGGCCACCGTATCTGACAGACTCGGAGGTCATCATTTGAACTCCAACTGCCATGATAGTCCATGGCTCCCCCTGTGATCACGTCACTAGTGCACCTTAGGGCCGCTCCATCATACATACTCCTAAATGCCACGATTGCTATTGATCACAGCATCTAGAAGATAACACTCATTGGCTCTGAACTAGAATCCCAGCGCTTGCAAAACTCTGGGGGGTCCTGAGTGCTGCAAGACCACCGACCTTATAGAAATGTCAGCCCTGCACAAAACCCATCAAGCGCTGACGTTTATTTACTGTGGGTAGTCGTGAAAAGGTTAAAGGGATTATTCAGGACTTGCATTATTTTAGTCTATGGGGCTAATAGCTAACAGGCAGGTGGTTGCGAACTATCTGCCTGTTTTCCACGAGGACGATCTCTGTCGGTTCACCTGGCGATTCTGCTGCTTCGTTTCACCTTCTGTCAACAGAGCAGCTCTTCCTCTTACAGTCTGCTTTGCTGATTCCCAGCCAGCTCTCCACTGCCTAACTCAGCACAGGCAGCCTGCTGTCACTCGACCAGACATCGAAGAGACCCCTCCCCGTCAAAAGAGCAGAATGGAAGAGAAGACGCTGATATTTCAACATGATGTCCATGGAAGCAGCTGAACGCGGTCGCTTGAGCCAGCAGAAATCAGCGTCAGACAGAACAGGCAGGTAATTAGCAACTATCTGCCTGTTCATTCTTAGTCCCATCCACGAAAAAATAAAAGTCCCAAATATATCAATTCGAAGCTTATTCAAAGAGTATTTGAAGCATTTTTTCATGTGGAGTTTGGAGTAAAATCCACTCAAGATCCATGTAAAAAATTCTGAGTTAGGACAGGTACAGACAAGCATATTTTTGGTCTGAGTGAGATCTGATGAAACATCAGATAGAACCTGGACCAAATGTTATGCTATGGGGCCATGCACAGTGTCTGAGGAAATATTCACTGCATGTCCAAGTTTGATCAGATATTCAAACATGCAAGTCAGTGAGTGTCTGGGAAACATCGGACTGCACTTGGATGATATCCTGTGCTGAGCGATCACGTGGCCCAGCTCTTTAAGTAATTAATATGCACTGCTCTCCACTCCCATAGGCGTGGAGCGCATATTCATTACCTTAATGAGCGGTGCCATGTGATCTCTCAGCACAGGAAGAGCTGCAGGAAGCCGGCACCAACGGAGATGCTGTGAGGGCACGCTGGAGGAGGGTGATTAGGATGTTTGTTTTTTTTTGTAATAGGAAGCATGCATACCAGGACGGGAGGGGGTGAGCCATGCATACAACGATGGGATGGGGTGAGCCATGCATACGACAGGACGGGGGAGCCATGCATAGCAGGACAGCGACAGGGGAGCCACACATAGCAGGACAGCGACGAGGGAAGCCACGCATAGCACGACAGCGATGGTGCAGGGGGAGCCACGCATAGCAGGACAGGGTGAGGGAACAATGCATACCCTGCTTATATTCGAGTCAATAAGCTTACCTAGTTTTCCGTGGCAAAATTAGGTGCCTCGACTTATACTCTGGTCGGCTTATACTCGAGTACATACAGTACGCTAGACATAGAGCTCTGATGCCGTGTACACAGGGATAATACGAATGTACATGTCCTTGCAATTGAATGTTTCTAGCACAGGGAAATCTCAACTTAATATGTTATGTGGTGAAATACATAAAAGGTTTTCCCAACGACCGCAGAGGTCGTTATACAGATCGCTGATGAGATGTGTTTGGAATCACAGATCGCTGATGAGATGTGTTTGGAATCACACAGCTAAGTCGCTAACGAGATCGCTACTGCGTCATAAATGGTGACACAGTAGTGATCTCGTTAGCGATCTCGTTAGCGATCTCGCTTAGTGTGGCATACCCTTAAGATGCATTTGTTTTCTACACTTGTATTCTAAATTTGGTTTTTCTTGCAGAGTAAACGAATTGGACACTTCTTGTTCTGGTTTCTCAGAAGTGAGATTGCCCAATCTATGCATTATCAGCAGCGTTTTGCAGTAATCCTGGAAGCTTATCTCAGAGGCTGTGGCACCTCAATGTTAAATGATTTCATGAAGCAGGTTCAGGTCACAGAAGTTCTTCATAAAGTCACAATGGAGATCAAAAGCGTTTCTGCAGAGAAGTATGATGTCACTTCACAAGGTAAATGCCTAGTGTTAAGCCAAAAGATTCTCAGAAGCTTGCTCCATGCCAACAGTACAAGATCCCTCTGAACCGCCTCCTATCTTCCAGCATCCCTGGTGCCTCTTCTGATTAGCAGGCCCAAGGTTATTGCAGTGTGATTATGGTGTCGTTTGTGGCCTACTCATCAGAAAAAAGGCCGGGGATGATGCCAGCTAGGAAGATGTTCATAGGGCTTTGGTTCGGTGGCCACAGACCAAGGTTCTTCAGTTTTTTTTGTTCAGTTCTAGAATTTACCATTTCAGACAATACTTCCAATGGCTTAAATATGGCTTATCAGTAATATAGCTAGGAAAATGTTTTATGTTGAATGTGGTTGATATTTGGATAAATATGAGACACATGAAGAAAAACTAGAATTCGCATTGTCTTATTGATCTATTCATGGCATTTATGATTAGTTGTAGAAAGCTTTTCTAATGTTATTGAAAAAAAAAATTCAATTGACATTGTTTAGCACATAATTAGTATCCAGTTCTCTGTTATCATTGCTACTCATTAGTAGAAATCCAGAGGCTATTTATCTTATGCCAACTTTGGCATTATTCACATGTAATGTGCAGGGTCTATGTGGAGGCACACAGAGGCATGGCTGCTCCATACTACAGAACTACAAACACTCATGTGGAGTAGCTTTAAAGAGATATCGTCATCTGAAACTATTGCTTTTAGGAAATAATATCCAAAAAATTCAACGTCTAATGCAGAATGACAGTTTTTTTTTTTTATTTCTGACAAATTCATTCAGAAACCAATAGAAAAATTGTGTATCATAGCTTGCTTCACAACTAAAGATTTGTGAAGGGGGGAGGTTGTCCACATCGATTGCAAACTCGGTGTTGACTGATGAAGCAGAATAAGCAGCTCCAGCCGCATTGGTTACTGGAAAGGTCCGATTTGATCATCATGCTGCAGTAATACTTTGGTTATGGCGCCATTGTCTTCTGTCTTCAAGGTTAGCCTGACGAACATTTTCAAAGGGGGAGACAGCTGTGTTGACGGCAAGTCTACAATCCCTGCAGTTAGCAGCTGAGACAGACAACCTACTGTGGTCAATATGGCACACATCAAAGAATTTCTTCGGGATGTCTCTTTTTTAGCATCATCTGTCACAGTTGCCCATGGCAAGATCACCATACCTATTGTATTTAATACCTTTGTATTAAATGACATAGAGCACCTTACTAATTTTTGGGTGTCATTACAGCGCTTCACTATTCCACATACACGGACAAAATTGTTGATACCCTTCTATTAAAGGAAGAAAAACTCACAATGATCACTTAAATAACTTGAAACTAACAAAAGTAATTTTCAATTTAAGTTTACTGAATATCAAATAATGGAAATCGGACATTGTGTGTTGTTGAGTCACAACTCGGGGACAAGCCATGAGGCAGGGAAGTCAAGAAGTCTGAGTTCAAAACCAAGAGAGTGTGTCAGATACAAAGGGATAAAAGAGATGAATAGTCCAGAGCAAATCTGAGGTCAGGCACCAAGGGTCAGAGAGCATTAAGGCATAGGGGTAATGGGCGTGAATGGTCAAAGAAGCTAAATCTGAGGTCTGGAAGCAAAGATCAGAGTCAGAGAATACTGAGCACAAAGCACACACATCACCATGCAAAAGCTACAACTGGCAATAGTCCAAGCATAGCCAATCAGCTAAATAGACAATCACCCTGAAAGGGTGACACCTAGGAGGACTATCAGCAGGCCTGCCCTAATTGGACTGTAGGCAAATCCCAAACAGAAAACGTACAGCCCAGAATGCCTCTGTTTACTATAGGATAGCCTAGCTACTACTCACAATGCTGTCAGCCCGGCACGCCCCTGCAATCCATAGGACGGCTCAGCTGTCACTCACTGCATCCCTAGGATACAGTGAGCAATGGGATCTTTACGCATTGCTTTTGAATTATTGTTTAGTAGAAAAAATAAACTAATGAAAATAATCTGTACAAAAATGATGGTACCTTTAGAAAAAAAATTAAAATAATTTCAACATAGGGACATGATAAATTAAGGGGTGTCCTGTAATTAGCCTCACAGGTATTTGCAAACTTGCAATCAGTAAGTCTGCCTATTTAAAGCGTGAAAAGTTGTCACTTTGCTGTTTGGCATCATGGTGAGTCCACTGAAGATGGACCAATGAGAGTGAAGGAGAGAGTTGTCTCAGGAGACTATAAAGAAAATTATAGACAAACATGTTAAGGGTAAAGGCTATAGGACCATAGCTAAGCAGCTTGATGTTCCTGTTATCACAGTTGCACATATTATTGAGAAGTTTAAGGTCTATGGACTGTAGCCAACCTCCCTGGACATATCCACAAGAGGAAAATTGATTACAAATTGAAGGGACGGATAATATGATTGGAACCGAAGGGTCCCGGACAACTTACAAAAGATTAGAGGTGAACTCCAAGGTCAAGGTACATTAGTGTCAGATTGCAACATCCATAGCTATCTTGGACATAGTGCACTTCCTGAAAAATGACTGAGGAGGAAACCACTGTTGAAAGCAAATCGTAAAAAGAGACTGGAATATGCCAAAATGTATACTGACAAGCCAAAAAGCTTCTTGAAGAATGCACTTTGGACAGATAAGACAAAACTGGAGCTTTTTGGCAAGTCACATCAGCTCTATATTCACAGATGCAAAAAGGAAGCATAGAAAGAAAAGAACATTGTACATTCTGTGAAACATGAAGGAGGTTTGTTTATATTTTTGGCCTGATTTTCTGCATCTGGTACAGGGTGTTTTTAATCTGTGCAGGGTACAATGAAATCTCTAGACTATCAAGGAATTCTGGAGAAATATGTGCTTACCAGTGTCAGAAAGTTTGGTCTGAATCAAAGGCTCTAAATCCTCCAACAAGATAATGGCCTAAAACACACAGCTAAAAATATCCAAGAACGAATTAGAGCAAAGCATTGGAGTCTTCTGAAGTGACTTTCTGTGAGCCTTGATCTGAAATCCTATTGAATATCTGTGGAAGTAGCTGAAACATATAATCTGGAGAAGGCACCCTTCACATCTGAGACAGCTGGAGCAGTTTACTCATTATGAGTCAGTCAAAATACCTGTTTACAGGTGCAGAAGTCTCATTGAGAGTTACAGAAATCTTAAGTTAAGTTAATATTAAGTTAATAGTACCATCATTTTTGTCCAGACCATTTTCAACTGAGTTTTTTTTTTATTTTTCATGTTGAACCACTATTCAAAAGCAATGTCTGATTTTCATTAGTTGATATTCAGTAAATGTAAATTAAAATTACCATTGCCAGTTTCCAGTTATTTCAGTGACTATTGTGGGTCGCTTTTGACAATTTTGTCCGTGTATATACTTATTTCTCCTCTGATTTCTATTTAGGTATCCTTGGTATAGGCTATAGTAAGGAGTAACCTGTTATGAAAGTATAATTTAATACAAATGTAGTATTCCAGTTTCTATGATCAGCATAAATAGTACATTTTTATATGTCACTCTTAAATAGTGATTTTTGTTTCTTAGTTATCACACAGTTACGACAAAAGCTTGAAAAACTACAGGGATCTCTTCTTCCAGAGAGCTTTAGAGTGCCCTATGATCCTGGATTAAGAGCTGGAGCACTGGTTGTAAGTTACTTTATCTTATTATAGAACAAATATGGAGTGTGGTCATAACTGTAAATTGCTTGTATTTTTACAAATTAATTTCAAACTCCTATTCTAATTTTTTTTTTGCTGTTAATAGAATATAGCCACCAGATTTTTCCATATTAAACCAATAACATTGCTGTGTAGTCCTCCCAAGCACATGTAAAATCGTATGTTTCTTGTTTCTGATACACTTCTCCCTTTGTCTCATCTCCATCATCATAGTACAACACTCAAATCCCGTTCCTTCATGGGACAGCACATGCATGGTAAACTTGATTTTTAGTTAAAAGAGGTTGATACACAAACGGCACATGGGCAAAGGCAGAGCATTTGCTTGGCTAAATACAGATTTAACGTTTGTCTTCTCCTCAATGATTCATCATACTTCAACAACAATGGTATGTTTTTAATGTGAATCTGTTGGTAAGATCAACCCCCAAAACCACATGCCTATATAGGAATGCAGGTCAACATGAATCCATCAACACCTTTATATCTTCTATCTGTTAGTGCATTCCTGAGTAATTAGCGTTTTTTTTCATGTGCAAATGAGGCGTTAAGTGCTCTGGGCGTGACAGATCACTTAAAGAAGCACTCCCATAACTTTTTTGTCATTAAATGTGTGTAAATGTGTTTGATGTGTAGTGTGAGTGTATTAAGATACCTATCACTTCTCTCTCTGGGATCCATCGCTGTTCTGCACCTTTTCTTAGTGACGTCACCATAATTCTGACAAGCCGGCCCACTCTATGCTCTATGTTTGAGCTGAAAGTATCTTTTATAATGTAAACCTATGGCCTCGTTCTGATACTCTATATATTTACATTGTAAAAGTAACTTCTGGGTCACACAGAGCGCAGTGTGACCTGTAGCATGTGCAGAGCAGTGATCTCACTGAGAAAAGGAGCAGCAGAAACTGCAGCGGTAGGTGACTATATTAATTCAGTTACATTACATTACATGCATGTACATGTTAATGGGAGTGCTTCTTTAATGAGCCACTGCCTCCCAAAGTTTTCTCCACCCAATACCTGCCTGTTTAACTTGATTGATTAATGTCACAAGGACAGTGAGATATCAATAGAGCTAAACAAGCAAGGACTAGTTAAGTGCTGTGTCATGCCCAGAGCACTTCACAACTCATTAAATTTCCAAGTACTGTATTTTTCGGACTATAAGACGCACTTTTTCCCCAAAAATTTTTTGGGGAAAACAGGGATGCGTCTTCTAGTCAGAATATACCGAACTTAGAATTAGCGAGCTGGCAGCAGGAGTCAGGCGATTCTACCTGTGGTCCAACGCTGCAGGGCAATGATCTCCCTCCCATCCCGGTGAGGCAGGTTCCGTGGTGCTGGGGCTCCTGCGACATTTTGTGAAAGCCCGAAGCCTGCGCACTTCCATTGCCTCGATGCTATGGCCTCTGGTAAAATGGGTGCCCGCGGCGGTGCATGTGCAGATTGAGATCTCGGCAACAAGATCTCGTCTCCCGAGATCTCAATCTGCACGTGCGCCTTTCCCGGAGGTCACAACATCGAGGCAATGGAAGTGCGCGGGCTCCGGGCTTTCACAAAATATCGCCGGAGCCCCTGCACCACCGAGCACCGCCGAGCCTGCAGCATCAGCCTTGGGATGGGATTTCCCTAAGACCACCGCATCGCAAAAATGGATCTGCGGGGGCTCCGGATTTTCACAAAATGTCGGCGGAGCCCCCGCACCATCGAGCACCGCCAAACCTGCCGCACCAGTTTGGGTCATATCATCGCCAGACCACCAAACACCCCCTGTGACTCCGCTCCACTAGCGCTGCTGATCCCCCCAGCATAAGCTGAATTCAAGACTGTAAGACGGACCCCCATTTGACGCATTCATTTTTTTCCCCATTTTTCTTCTGGAAATTTTGGGTGCGTCTTATGGTCCGGTGCGTCTTGTAATCCGAAAAATACGGTACTCAGGAATGGAGCAATTGATATAAAAGCAGCTGATGGATTTCAATTTCAAAGATGCATATGTGTGGTTTGGGGAGTTTGATCTTATTTACAGATTCACTTTTAATTGAAGACTACCCTGGGCTAACATTGTTTAATAGCCAGAAATCTGCTGTCATCTGTGCCTGATACACCGCAGATTTTTCATCTGGATTTGTGGGCGCATGCAACATATTAAAGTAGCAGCAGAGTGGAAGAGCTTTACAACGTCTTACCCACACGGTTCAAATAATAATCAGATTTTAAATACCCTGTATGTCAATTTATGATTTTTACCGTGGGTTTCATCGTTGACAGTGTATAAAGTGAAATCCCTGGCAAATTATCACACTCTGTAACACATCTGCATGTTAGGATATATTCACACAGGGTGATATTAAGTGGATTTTGAAGCAGGCCAGCTTCAAAACCAACATCAGAGAACTAGTTCAGCTACTCTTTGTTTTGGATTCACTTCAAAATCTTCATTAAAAATCTGGTGTGAACATGCTCTAAAACTTATGGATGTTTAAATATACAGTATATAAAAAACAACAACAAAAAAGCAATATAGAAAATGTTTTTGCTATTTAAATTGCTTTATAATGTAAAAAAAAATATCCATATCATTTGTATTGCATCAACCTATTAAATTACCATATTAATTTACTGCAGTGATTGCTGTGGAAAAAAAAAATAAAAACAATGTATAAAAATTGAATAAAAAGCATTAAAAAAATCCCAAAATGGTTGACATAAGTACAGTTTGTTAAGCAAAATACATGCCCTCGCACAGCTGAAATAAAAATGTTAGGAGTCTTTGAATATACAACATGCAAAGTAAATATATATTCACATTCAGAGTGTTTTAATTGTGCAATTAATAGTGGATGTGGTATCCTCGTATTTGTACGGACTCACTGAATAAAGTAAAAGATTTATTTAAAAAAAAAAATGTTTTTGTTGTGTAAAAGTTGTAATAACAAAAATTACCGTATGTGTTTAGTATTGCGGTAATCCTAACAACTTGAAGAATAAAGAGTTTGCATCAGCATAAGGCCATGCCATCTACTAATAATTAGGACTGGAGAGAAGCAGGGCTGCATTTATAACCATCTCCGATCATCCTCCGTACTTGTGAGGAGTTCTCGCAAAGCATCATATACAGTATGTACAGGGCGGATATGGAGCTGGCTCAGAAGTAGAGTCCATACCATAAGCAGCAGGTGTCAGCTGTATATTGTATTTAACACCCTGCTGCGATAGCTAAGATTAGTGCTGGCGCCAGTCACGGCCAATGAACCCTTTACATGCCACAGTCTATGGCTGTCAATTTCTGTTTCATGCCAACATCTTCTCTGTAAAGCGATCACAGGGTTCTGATTATTTTCATGATGACTGGAGGACAAATAACAACCTCTAGGTCTGCCAGGTACGGTGGCCTGTTAGATCCTGTCATAATTAGAGTCTAACAGTCCTACTGTGGAGTGTAAAATCAGCTGCAGAAATTAGAAATCATTCAAATTTCATCCAGAAATCTTGGAAGATTTTTTCCTAATTTACATCCGATTTTCATCCGTGTGCCATCTGAGTCTACATTTTTTACATTCATGTGACATCAGTATGGTGTCTGTGTGACATCCGTTTTCATACTGCTTCAGTAAAAAATGTACATGATCAAATGCAGTTTCCTAGCTTTATAATAGAAATCTATCAGTAAAAATCAAATGCCATCTATTTTTTTACGCACCAATAGACTTGAATGGGTTAGTCTCATCCGGGACTCGGAGAAAGTAGTGCAGGATAAGACTTTTTTCACACTGACCTTCTTGTATAATATGGGTCAGTTTGCTTTTCATGTGCTATCCGATTAAAAATCGTACAGTAGAAGTCCAATTTTTACGCTCCTGTGCATGAGCCCTTAACGTGACATGTCTTATATTTTACAGTATATAATTATTGAAGGGTATAACATCAGCAATCAGTCAAGTTAAAATTTAAATCCCATAGTCCCATAGATGGGCTAAGTGAAAAAAAAGTCCAATCAAATTTATAAAATAATAGCAAATTACAAAAAAAAGCGGAATTTTTTTCCCCACTAATACTTTTTTTTATATAAAAAGAAAAGTAAACCAAAAAAGTACCATTTGGTATCACCACATAGGGAACAAAATGGTGTATAAATCTGTTGTGTTTTTTAACCCCTCCAGGGAACACCGTAAAAAGTAAACGTACCAAAAATATAGCTTTTTCATTATACTGGCACACAAAAAGTGGAATAAACATTAAACAGTCATATATAAAAAATGATATCCATGAAAACATCATCTCAGTCCACAGAAAACAAACTCTAATATGGCTCTGTCAGCAAAAAAATGAAAAGCCTATCAAAATATTTTGTAGAAAAATAGTTTTTACTGTGGAAATGTCGCAAAACACAAAAAACATACCGTATATAATTGTGGTATCACTGTGATGGTACTGACCTGAAGAACAACATTACTGCATGGGGAATGGTGTACTAAAATAAATGAATAAAAACACTTCATGAATTGCCTGTTTTTTATTCACTCTATCACAAAAATGTTAAAAGTTATATCTTTCTTATATTTCAGAATATGCAAATGCAAAAACAAATACCTTTTTATAAAAAGATGTTTTAGTGTGCAGAAATTGCTAAATATTAAATTACTGCATAACCCTGTCATCGCTTTAATTGTACTGATGAATAGTGTAAAATGTCATGAAAAAAATTAACGACAATTCACAAATTGCATTTTTTTGTTTACCAAAATTCAGAATAAAAAGTCATTAAAAAATATTGTATACATCCAATTGGTACCAATAAAAGCTTTAAGTTAATCCCACATGAAAAAAATATGCCTGTACTTAGATCTGACGTCTGTCAAAGAAAAATAGAGGTTTTGCATATTACTAGTAGCGCAAAGGCACTGGAAAAGTGACATGGCTCCCAGAAAACAGGGATATTTCTGATTCTACTGCAGAAGGAAGAACCCACTTTAAGGGGTTGTTCATGTCATTATAATTGATCACCTGTCTTTTGGATAGGTTATCAATATGAGATTGGTGTGGGTTTGACACCTGGTACATCAACTGATCAGCTTAAAACTGCTCCGGCAAACGGAACTAAGTAGTTGTCATGCCGGCTTCGGACGCTGTTCACACTGGGGAGTTTGTTGTGCAGTCTTAGAGTTCCTGTTGCTCAGCCTGAGTTTGGGCATCAGCTGTGGTTTATTCACTGTTGTTCAGCTTGACAGGAATTAACTTTTTGATTAGTGGCTGAGGCTGCTGGGAACGCCTTCTCCCTTTTACTATGGCTCAGAACATTCCTGGATGCCGACTAGACTATAGCACTTGCATGTCCCTTGCTTACCGGTCCAGTGTTGGAGTATCTGTTTATACTCAAGTCTTTATTTAGGAGTTGGTGAGGTATACTTTGTTGTTTGTATATTTCCCTTTTGGTATTGTGTTCCCCTCACACACATATTGTGTCATTCTGTTAATTTGCTTTGTGGTGCAGTTTACTTTATTCCCTGTCGCTCTTTAAATGTGGTTTCCACTACTGTTCACCTCCTGGGGTGGAGGTTGGGGGTTTAGCTCAGGGCTGAATAGGAGATAGGGACAAGTCGGTAACTTGGGCCTCCCTACCATCAAGGGTACCCCCAAGTTAAAGAAAGACAGGGTTCCCCTAGCCTGAGGGGCAGTTCAGGGACCCAGGTTCCTCATCTCCTGTTTTACCATTGGTCCCCGTGACAGTAGTGTATAGGCAGTATGCTAAGTACATTAGTGGCTCTTGCTGAGTACTGGACTTCATGTTAGATTGAAGTGAATGCACTGCAGTGTATACGGCTGCTGTGTTCTGCCACTTAGTTCTGTCCGATGCCAGGGAGGTTTTCTGCTGATTGGTGAGTGTCCTGGACCCTCACTGATCTCATATTCAGATAGGTCATCAATTTTTAAGTCCTGGATAACCTGTTTAACAGTTCATTGAGCACATGGCTCTAGAAGCACCAGCTGGTCACTATGTATTGGGCACAAAATTGGCATATTTACAATTTTCACCGTGGAACATCCACTGTGTACTATCTGAAAAAATTCAACAGAGGCAAAATACTCACTACATTCCTAGGTTAATTTCTTGAGTGTAATTTGCAAAATGTAGTCAGTTTTTGGGAAATTTTTGCTGTTTTGGCACATTAATGACTCTACAAATGGTGTCCACAAACCACTCCAGGAAAATCTGCACCATAAAAGCCCAATGGCGCTCTTTCTCTTCTGAGTCCTGATGTATGCCCAAACATAAGTGTATGAACATGTGTAGTGTAATACCATAGTTGGGAGAAATGGTGTAATAAATTGCAGGGAACTTTTTTTTTTAGCTATTGAAAAATTTTAAAAAATTGATCTAAATCTCCTTATTGATGTAACAAATGTAATTTTTACTTTTCAGAAAGCCCAATGGTAAAGAAATCAGTGAAACAAAGGAGTCCTTGTCTTTCTTTCAATTAAAGTACTTTATTCTGGCTGTGTATTTTTTACAATATGGCTATGGAGTTAGTAATGGGTGCGTCTTGTAGATGCCTCTCCACTACTAACCCCTGGGCTTAATGCCAGCTGACAATACAAAGCTGACATCAACCCCAACCCTATTTCCCCACTTACCACCGCTCCATGGCAAATGAGAAGAGCGAGGCTTTGCTCCAAATTTTTCGCATCATATGGATGCGCCATTTCTGAGACGGCTGAGGGGTGATGTTCTCAACCTGGCCCCTTCCCAGGCTATTAATATCAGCCCACAGCTTTCTGTTTAGCCTTTGCTGGTTAGAAATTATAACGGGCCCTAAGTCATTTTTTTTCTGGGGTCCTCATAAACTAACTAGTAAAGGCTTAGCAAACAGCTGTGAGCTGTTTTAATAGCCTGGGAACTTTTGAGATATTGTCCCCTTTCCCAGATTATTAACATCAGCCTCCAGCGGTCGGGGGAACTACGCTGGAGCCCACGCCATTTTAAAAAAAAAATTATTTATTTTATACCTGATGTACACAGCGGGTGCTGAATACAACTCCCATCATTGTCGCCTGGTCGCACTCATCTCAGGGAGACCAGGCGACAATGATGAGATCTGCCTTCAGCACCCGGCGCCTGGGGACAGCGCAAACTGCACCACTTTTTCCCAGGCAGCGGTACATGTCACACTGACAACACAAAATGTCGTCAGTGTGTACATGTGCAGGACGTTTTGCGGCCCGTGCTGCTGATAAAAAAAACCAGACATGTCAGCATGTATTGCCCACAGACACAGTGTCCCTGGAAACACTGACATGTGTGCAGACCCATTCATTTGAATAGAAAAACAGGCACAAAAAAACAAATATCCAAAAATGAAATAAAAAATCTTTTTGCAAAAATGCATGAAGGTAGTAATAATCATAAGGGTATTTAGTAAACATAATTTTGATCAAAATAATGTACAAGCCATCCCGCCACGTCAAGGCAACCCTCTGTGGGACAGTCCTACTCTAAGGCTGGAGTCACACACAACCACAAAAAATCGGTCCGTTTTAGACGGTCGACAATCGGATCAAAATAAAAACATCACACATCCTTCTGGCATCCGATTTTCCTTCAAAGATGCGATTTAATCGCATGTGTGTGTACCTTGTAACATCCGATTTTCATCCGACTTGCGAGATTTTCTCGCAGGCTTGCAAAACTGACATATAATGGATCCAAAAGAATAGTATTTAAATGCCAAAAGAAAGAATAGATATATACACATAGAGCACATATATATATATATATATATATGTCATTGTGACATATATATATATACATATATTTATAATTCTTACACTTCTACATACTGTTATAGCCGCTAATTCAATTGCCGGCTTCAGTGAAATCACAGAAGCCGACATGAAATGATACATTGTTTCCACACATTTAACCATGTAATTTCATGTATTTTGATATATGGTTTGAACTTACAATTACATGAGTGTATTTGTGCTAAATTTCAGACATGTAGGGGTTAATTAAAGGTGTAAATTTGTTGAAAAAAAAATGCGTGGGCTCCCGCTGTATTTTCTCCACCAGACAGACAAAGCAAGCGAGTGGGGGCAGATAATAATAGCCTAGGGAGGGTACATTTTTTTTGTGCCCCCCCTGGCTACTAACATCTGCCGCCAGACACCCCAGAAAGGGCAAATCTATAATTAGATTCGCCCTTTCTGGCACTTTGCCCGTCTATTCCCATTGCCCTGTAGCGGTGGCGAATGGGTTAATAAGGGGTTAAAATGACCTTGCAATTGAAAGGTCACTTTAAGCCAGGTTAATAATTGATAGCTGTCAATTAGACAACTATCAATTATTAATCCTATTGTATGAAAGAAAAATCAAACACACACAGTTTAATAAAAAATAAGTTTAATTAAATAATCACACAGTTTTTGACCATATTTTATTTTCCTGCTAAAACCATTTACTGTAATAAAAATAAAATAAAAAAGCAAAATTATACTTACCAATCCGATGTACAGTCAGGTCCCACGGTGTAATCCATCAGAAAGGGTTAACAGGTTACAGGTCGCAGAGAGCTAATAATGCTGTCTCAGACCTGTATTCCCCTGAATGAATAACTTCCTCTCCCAGCGAAAGTAGAGGAATAGATTCATGAATGGAGCTTAATTGATTTATTGGCAATTTAACTGTAGTGACCTGACCTAAAGGGAAAGTGGACACAATCAATTAAGCTTCATTCATGAAACACATCCTCTCCTGTCGCCAGGAGAGGAACTTATTCATTCATGAGCTTTGAGCTGAGCATGCAGGATTACTTGCACTGCTTGGCTCAAAGCTAGTTAACCCTTTGTGAAGGATTACAGCGTGGGACGTGACAGATCGGCGGAATAGGTAAGAATAATGTTGTTTTATTTCTTTTTCTTTATTTTAGGAGATCAATGGCTTCGCACGGATTAAGTGTAAAATAAAATATGGTCAAAAAAATGTGTTTTTATTTCATTAAAATTATTTATTCTTAAAGTGTGTGTGTTTTTTTATTTACTTCAATAGGATTAATAATTGATAGTTGTCTAATTGACAGCTATCAATTATTAACCTGCCTTAAGGTGACCTTTCAATTGCAAGGTGACAGTAAGGTGAGATTAACCCATTCGCCACCGCTACAGGGCAATGGGAATAGACGGGCAAAGTGCCAGAAAGGGCGAATCTAATTATAGATTTGCCCTTTCTGGGGTGTCTGGGGGCAGATGTTAGTAGCCAGGGGGGGCACAAAAAAAATGCACCCTCCCTGGGCTATTATTATCTGCCCCCACTCGCTTTGCTTTGTCTGTCTGGTGGAGAAAATACAGCGGGAGCCCACGCATTTTTTTTCAACGAAATTACACCTTTAATTAACCCCTACATGTCTGAAATTTTGCACAAATACACTCATGTAATTGTATGTTTCAAACATATATAAAAATACATGAAATTACATGGTTAAATGTGTGGAAACAATGTATCATTTCATGTCGGCTTCTGTGATTTCACAAAACCCGGCAATTGAATTAGCGGCTAATACAGTATGTAGAAGTCTAGGAACTATAAATATATGTATATGTACATGTCACAATGACATGTATATATATATATATATATGTGTTCTATGTGTATATATCTATTCTTTCTAGTCTTTATTAAAGCTGTCAGTGTGATTTTACAGTATAGCCGGGGATGAATTGCCGGCTTTTCTAAAGGACACCGATGCGATTTCATCGCAAGTCACACAGTGTGGTCCGTTTGTAATCAGATTTTTCATCGCTCCCATAGACTTGCATTGGCGATAGTCGACCCACAATCGGTGACAATCGCAGCATGCTGCGATTGTACACGGACGTTTAAAACGGACCACAAAAAATCTGATACTGGGAGCTGCTCCATAGATTAACATAGGTCCGACTGCAATGCGATATTTCATCGCATTGCAGTCGTCCGATTTTGTCGCCAGTGTGACTCCGGCCTAATATTGAAAACCTTTCCACTTGTCAAGTGACTTAAATGTGAACAAGGGCAGAGGGACTGAACCCACCAGTTGAAGCTCTGGCCAGACAGGATGGATTTTCTCAACTCAGAAAACAGGGCGGTCACACCCTTATATGCACGGAATGCACTATGAACTACATAGAAAACTAGATCTGAACTGAAAAAGTAAGTTAATGTGTATGCAAAATGTAAATGCATATTAACACATGACCATTACACAGAAAAACAGGCACAAAAAACAAATATCCAAAAATTAAATAAAAAATCTTTTTGCAAAAATGCATGAAGGTAGTAATAATCATAAGGGTATTTAGTAAACATAATTTTGATCAAAATAATGTACAAGCCATCCCGCCACGTCAAGGCAACCCTCTGTGGGACAGTCCTACTCTAATATTGAAAACCTTTCCACTTGTCAAGTGACTTAAATGTGAACAAGGGCAGAGGGACTGAACCCACCAGTTGAAGCTCTGGCCAGACAGGATGGATTTTCTCAACTCAGAAAACAGGGCGGTCACACCCTTATATGCACGGAATGCACTATGAACTACATAGAAAACTAGATCTGAACTGAAAAAGTAAGTTAATGTGTATGCAAAATGTAAATGCATATTAACACATGACCATTACACAGAAAAACAGGCACAAAAAAACAAATATCCAAAAATGAAATAAAAAATCTTTTTGCAAAAATGCATGAAGGTAGTAATAATCATAAGGGTATTTAGTAAACATAATTTTGATCAAAATAATGTACAAGCCATCCCGCCACGTCAAGGCAACCCTCTGTGGGACAGTCCTACTCTAATATTGAAAACCTTTCCACTTGTCAAGTGACTTAAATGTGAACAAGGGCAGAGGGACTGAACCCACCAGTTGAAGCTCTGGCCAGACAGGATGGATTTTCTCAACTCAGAAAACAGGGCGGTCACACCCTTATATGCACGGAATGCACTATGAACTACATAGAAAACTAGATCTGAACTGAAAAAGTAAGTTAATGTGTATGCAAAATGTAAATGCATATTAACACATGACCATTACACAGAAAAACAGGCACAAAAAAACAAATATCCAAAAATGAAATAAAAAATCTTTTTGCAAAAATGCATGAAGGTAGTAATAATCATAAGGGTATTTAGTAAACATAATTTTGATCAAAATAATGTACAAGCCATCCCGCCACGTCAAGGCAACCCTCTGTGGGACAGTCCTACTCTAATATTGAAAACCTTTCCACTTGTCAAGTGACTTAAATGTGAACAAGGGCAGAGGGACTGAACCCACCAGTTGAAGCTCTGGCCAGACAGGATGGATTTTCTCAACTCAGAAAACAGGGCGGTCACACCCTTATATGCACGGAATGCACTATGAACTACATAGAAAACTAGATCTGAACTGAAAAAGTAAGTTAATGTGTATGCAAAATGTAAATGCATATTAACACATGACCATTACACAGAAAAACAGGCACAAAAAAACAAATATCCAAAAATGAAATGCATGCATTTTTGCAAAAAGATTTTTTATTTCATTTTTGGATATTTGTTTTTTTGTGCCTGTTTTTCTGTGTAATGGTCATGTGTTAATATGCATTTACATTTTGCATACACATTAACTTACTTTTTCAGTTCAGATCTAGTTTTCTATGCCATTCATTTGAATAGTTGTACATGTGTAAGTGTCTCCGATACGTGTGAAAACTGTCAGACACACTGACGTGTGAAGGAGATCTTTTTGTATATTTACAGTTAGGTCCATAAATATTTGGACAGAGACAACATTTATCTAATTTTGGTTCTAGACATTACCACAATGAATTTGAAACAAAACAATTCAGATGTAGTTGAAGTCCAGACTTTCAGCTTTCATTTGAGGGTATCCACATTAAAATTGGATGAAGGGTTTAGGAGTTTCAGCTCCTTAACATGTGCCACCCTGTTTTTAAAGGGACCAAAAGTAATTGGACAAATGACTCCAAGGCTATTTCATGGACAGGTGTGGGCAATCCCTTTGTTATGTCATTCTCAATTAAGCAGATGAAAGGGCCGGAGTTGATTTGAGGTGTGGTGTTTGCATTTGTAAGGTTTTGCTGTGAAGGAAACATGCGGTCACAGGAGCTCTCCATGCAGGTGAAACAAGCCATCCTTAAGCTGCAAGAACAGAAAAAAAACCCATCCAAGAAATTGCTACAACATTAGAAGTGGCAAAATCTACAATTTGGTACATCCTGAGAAAGAAAGAAAGCACTGGTGAACTCATCAATCCAAAAAGACCTGGGAGCCCACGGAAGACAACAGTGGTGGATGATCGCCGCATACTTTCTTTGGTGAAGAAGAACCCGTTCACAACATCAACTGAAGTCCAGAACACTCTCAGTGAAGTAGGTGTATCTGTCTCTAAGGGTGAGTTTCCACGGTCAGGAAACGCTGCGTGTTTGGCGCTGTGCGCTGGCGCAGCGCCAAACACGCAGCGTCCAGATGTTACAGCATAGTGGAGGGGATTTCAAGGAATCCCGTCTCCACCATGCGTAACAATACGCAGGTGGCAAACCTGCGTAAACGGACATGCGGCGCGTCTTTTTAGACCGCAGCATGTCCTCGCGTATTGCGGCGACGGTGCGTCGCCGCAACAGAATTAACACAGGGCTATGTAGCCCTGCGCTCTTTCCGGAGGTGTTCCGGAGGTGTCCTGAACACCTCCGGAAAGATCGCGCGTCAGAAAGGGGGCGGGGCTTAGACGGAGCGGAATTTCCGCTCCGTCCAAAGCGCTATGGTTCCGGACCGTGGAACCATAGCCTTAGTCAACAGTAAAGAGAAGACTCCATGAAAGTAAATACAAAGGGTTCACATCTAGATGCAAACCATTCATCAATTCCAAAAATAGACAGGCCAGAGTTAAATTTGCTGAAAAACACCTCCAGAAGCCAGCTCAGTTCTGGAAAAGTATTCTATGGACAGATGAGACAAAGATCAACCTGTACCAGAATGATGGGAAGCCAAAAGTTTGGAGAAGAAAGGGAACGGCACATGATCCAAGGCACACCACATCCTCTGTAAAACATGGTGGAGGCAACGTGATGGCATGGCCATGCATGGCTTTCAATGGCACTGGGTCACTTGTGTTTATTGATGACATAACAGCAGACAAGAGTAGCCGGATGAATTCTGAAGTGTACCGGGATATACTTTCAGCCCAGATTCAGCCAAATGCTGCAAACTTGATTGGACGGCGCTTCATAGTACAGATGGATAATGACTCCAAGCATACAGCCAAAGCTACACAGGAGTTCATGAGTGCAAAAAAGTGGAACATTCTTCAATGGCCAAGTCAATCACCAGATCTTAACCCAATTGAGCATGCATTTCACTTGCTGAAATCCAGACTTAAGAGGGAAAGACCCACAAACAAGCAAGACCTGAAGGCTGCGGCTGTAAAGGCCTGGCAAAGCATTAAGAAGGAGGAAACCCAGCGTTTGGTGATGTCCATGGGTTCCAGACTTAAGGCAGTGATTGCCTCCAAAGGATTCGCCACAAAATATTGAAAATAAAAATATTTTGTTTGGGTTATGTTTATTTGTCCAATTACTTTTGACCTCCTAAAATGTGGAGTGTTTGTAAAGAAATGTGTACAATTCCTACATTTTCTAACACATATTTTTGTTCAACCCTTCAAATTAAACGTTACAATCTGCACTTGAATTCTGTTGTAGAGGTTTCATTTCAAATCCAATGTGGTGGCATGCAGAGCCCAACTCGCGAAAGTTGTGTCCCTGTCCAAATATTTCTGGCCCTGACTGTATATATGGCCATTTTTGTCATGTAATATATATTGATCATGTTTAATTTGACTATATCTTATATTTTATTTTTGGATATATACTGTTTAAAGGTTGAGTTGTTTATGATGATATGCCTGTCTATTATGCTATGTATTTGCATATCTTATATTTATATTCATATTTATTTTCTGGCTACTAAAGATATATATATATATATATATATATACATATATATATATACATACACATACATACACCTTCCTTCTCACCCCCCATTGGGGGCGGTCTTTGTTTTCCTTTCTCATTCTTCTCGGGTCCTCTACCAGAGGTCTGGGAGTTTGAGGGTTCTGTGCAGGATCTTAGTTGTTCCCAGCATTGCGCTTTTTTGGACAGAGAGCTCAGATGTTGCTCCTGGGATCGGTTGTAGCCATTTTCTAAAACTTAGAGGTCACTGCTCCAAGTGCTCCTATCACCACTGGAATCACTGTTGCCTTCACCTTCCAAATCTTCTCCAGTTCTCCTTTGAGGCCCTGGTATTTCTCCAGCTTCTCATATTCCTTTTTTCTGATGTTGCTGTCACTTGGCACTGCCAGATCTATTATCATTTCTGTCTTCTGATCCTTGTCTACTATCACAATGACTGGTTGGTTAGCAAACACCTGCTTATCCGTCTGGATCTTGAGGATTTTAGCCCTTTCATTCTCCACCACTTTTTCTGGGGTCTCCCACCTGGACTTAGCCCATATGCTGTGCAGATGTTCCTGTATACAATTCCCGCTACTTGGTTGTGGCGTTCGGTATACGCTGTTCCTGCTTGCATTTTGCATCCTGCCACTATGTGTTGGACGGTTTCTGAGGTTTCTTTGCATAGTCTGCACCTTGGGTCTTGTCTTGTGTTGTAGATTCCTGCTTCTATGGATCTGGTATTTAGTGCTTGCTCTTGTGCCGCTATGATTAGTGCCTCTGTGCTGTCTTGGAGTCTATCTTTCTCCAGCCATTGGTAGGATTCCTCCATGTCAGCCACCTCCATTATCTGTTGATGGTATATCTCATGCAGCGGCTTGTCTTGCCATGGCGCTTCATGTTCCCGTTCTTCCTTCCAGATCTGTTGTTGTTGCTGCCTTAGGCTTTCTCTCAGCATCTCATCTTTTGGTGCCATTTTTCTGATGTATTCCTGGATACTCCTTGTTTCATCCGTGATGGCAGCTTGGATGCTTATCAAGCCTTGGCCACCCTCCTTTCTGTTGGTATACAATATTTGGGTGCTAGACTTAAGGGTATGCCACACTAAACAATATCGCTAACGGGATCGCTAAAAAACGTCACTATTTAGCGATCCCGTTAGCGATATTGTTCAGTGCGGCAGCTTCCAGCGACGAGCTTCCTGCTGTGATCTCGCTCGTCGCTGGAATCGTTCCGGACCCTATTTTCTCGTCGGCGCTCCCGCTGGGTAAGCATCTAATCGCTGTGTGGCACCTTTTCTTAGCGATTTAGCGGTACTTTTGTACCGCTAAAGTCGTTAAGAAGATCGCTAACGGCGATAGCGTCGTTAACTATATCGCTAAATGCGGCAGCATTTAGCGATATAGAAACAATCCCGCTAGCGATCTCATTAGTATGCAACGCTAACGAGATCGCTAGCGGGATAGCTTAGTGTGGCAGTACCTTTAGGGTAGAGACCTCCATGCATTGTGAGGAGCTTTCGTGTCTTCACATCTTCATATATTAATATATACAGTGATCACTAGTGTATATTATCCATTACTTATGTGTGTGTTTGTGTGTGTATATATGTATATATACATATATATATATATGTACACTAGTGATCACTGTTTATCTTAATATATATGATGTTACAACCCCACCTCCCCATAATTTTATTATTGTTGAGCTTTACCTTACTGATTTTATTCTCTATAATTTGTTAAATAACAAAAATTTGAATTTTATTAAATATATAGTTGTGTATCATATTTATAAGTTTCATAATGTGACCCATATTCGATTGGAAAAATGGGGCTCTGTCAGAAAGGTGAACACAGGTTTCCATGGTAAAGGGTTAATATAGTAAAATATTTCTTTAAATAATACTACACATTTATACATGATTTGAGAAGGAGATTTACCTGTTATTCTATTGATATCATCTACCAACAGAGTGAGGAGATAGGATGAGTGCTGCATTCATGCAGTGTGAAGTCCCAGTACTGCACTTATTCCCTGCCTGACAGCCTTTTCCCCTGGGTAGCACTGTAGATTTCCACAGATAAGAAGTCTGGGAGCTTTGGGAAGTGCTCCAGGGAGAAACAAAGCTGCTCCCTGTATGTGGTGATGAGTGGATGAGATGCTACTGTTTCTCATTGTCTTTCTCACAATAGACAAGGGGCAGGATGTGGATGACATCATAGGCAGCACATCCATCGCCTCCTTGCATTAGGAGACATATTCAGAAGTATGTGCTTGCAACGCAGAGTGGTAATATGGCCAACTCTACAGTATATTTCAGATTTTCTAATTAGCAAGTAGGCATAATTAATAAGTTAATATGAAACACTGTATATTTTTTTACAACAGGTAGAAAAATGTAAAGTAATGGCCTCAAAGAAGAAGCCACTGTGGCTGGAATTTAAATGTGCGGACACGACTGCATTGTCCAATGAGACTATAGGAATCATTTTCAAGCATGGAGATGACCTTCGTCAAGATATGCTCATTTTACAGGTAACATTTGTATTACCAAGATTTATTTCACATCAGCTAACTCCTCAGGCACGTCTATGATCATGAATATTTCTACAAGAAAAACTGCATGACACTTCTAGACACGGAGTACTCTTGTCTATTCTTAAAGGGAATCTGTGACCACATTTGACCTATGTAAACTATTAATATGGTCATACAGGTTAAAGACTGCTGAGGAGAGTGATGCCTGCATGTCTCATATCAGATGCCTTGTTGCTGAGAAATCATCGTTTATCACTTTATGTAAATGACCTCTTCCAGGGTCTAGTGAGGACTCTGCCTGGAAGATAACTCTGCCTCCAGAGCTTATTTTACATGAAGGGGGAGTTACCAGTGTGATGTGTAATCAGGCTTGGACTGGCCCACAGGAGAACAGGAGAATCCTCCGGTGGGCCACCATCCTCTTATATGAGCAGTACTTGGTGCAGTATACTGGAATCACTATGTACAGACAATGGCAGCATCTTATTCATTTAACAATCTACCCAATTCATTGTTAATAACTTTGTGATTGAGGATAATGTTACATTTGCATGTAGCTGAAGAGTGGGGCCTTGGAGTTGGTTACTGGTGGGCTCTTGGCTCCCCAGTCCGACACTCTGTGTAATGGTCACCAGTGTGATATTTAATGGTTACCAGTGTTACCAGTGTGATGTATATGGTTACCACTGTGATATGCAATGGATACCAGTGTGATGTGTAATAGTTATCAGTGTGAAGGCCACTCTCTGCTCTCCTGATCTCACTGCAGAGCTGTGTGACTATAAGGGCTCATACCCATCACTATACGGGCTCATACCCATCACCGTGAAAAAAAAACAGTCCAATTTCGGTCCAGAAAAGTCTTATGAGTGTCATGCTACTGTCAAGTGATTTTCATGCAAGTGCAATCTGATTTTAACCCCTTTCTGACAATTGTCGTAATAATAAGTCCATGTGCCCTGGGCCTATCTGACCAGGGACGTATTATTAATGCATGACGAATGTGTGCAGGCGATCACGCGGGTGTCAGCTGATTCTGACAGCTGACACCCGTCACTAAGTGCCAGGAGTGGTCACACACCGCTCCTGACATTTTAACACCCTAAATGCTGCAATAGAAAGTGATTGCAGCATTCCGGGAGCCGGCAGAGGACTGAGAGCCGCTCTGCCTTTGGATCGGAGACCCTGATCCTGATTGTTGCCATGGTGACCTGTTATGTTATGGTAGCTGTGGAGGCAGGAGCAAAAAACCGCATAGGCAACCTAACATCAGAGAGATTGGAAACTAATAGGTTGCAGACCCTAAACTAACCGCACAACTAGAAGCAGCAACTAGGAGCGTACCTACGGTGGTCCTAGACGCCTCGGCACAGCCGGAGAGATAGCTATCCCTGAAGATGGAAAGAGGAAAGCTAACTGCCCCGGAGTAGACCTCAAAAGAGTAGGAAGCCCCCAAACATATAATGGCGGCTAGACAAGATGAAAATACGAACACAGACAGAAATAGATTGAGCAAACTCTGGGGCCCAAAACTGTCTAGATAGGACAACACAGGAGAGAATACTTTCTGCAACCCAGAAAAACCCTAGGAAAAACTCCAACACTTCTGAATCCAAAAACACTGAGACCACATGGTCTCGACCACCTATATCAGATCTCTGGTGTGGACACGTAGCTACCCAGCAGAAAAATATCACAAGAACTGAGCAAATGAACAAATACAAAAAACGAACAGAGACCAGCCAAAGCCCCCCATAGGGGACCCGGCTGAAGACAAAAAGCAATGCAGCAAAAAGCAAGGAATTCAAACCACAGTAAAAAACTGAAAGAGGCTTATCTGAACGCAAGCAGGAGACAGCAGGAAAGCAAGCTGAATTCCAAACTAAACCAGGAAGCACAATTGATCACCGGCGAGGATTATGGGAGATCAGCTCACTTATATCAGGCCAGTCAGTACCACCTGACACCCACTCATTATCTGCGGGTGTAGGACTCTTGGTATTCAAGATAGGTTCAATACCCTCAGCAACCAACAGAGGGAGCTTCAGCTCCGAAGTCGTCTCCAAAATGTTCACAACAGTGACCAGATGTCGTCATGACGACATCTGGGTTACCAGAGCTAGGAAACTTGCTGATCATGCGCAGTGCATGATAATAAATAATAATTTTATTTCTATAGCGCCAACATATTCCGCAGCACTTTACATTATAGAGGGGACTTGTACAGGCAGTAGACATTACAGCATAACAATAAACAATAAACACATGATAATCAAGATGCTGTGTCAGTGCAGAGCTGACAGTTTTGTAGGCTGTACAAGTGATCAGTCTGCAAACAATGATTGTCCCTAGTGCAACAAAGTAAAAAAGTTAAAAATATAAAAAGATTTTTAAAATTTAAAAAATATTTAAAAGAAAATCAAAAGATACTGTATCTATAAATTAATATTTGTATGAAAAAAAAACAATAAAAGTACACATATTTGGTATCGCCGCATCCGCAACCACCCGACCTATAAAACAGTCAAACTAGTTAACCCCTTTAGTGAACGCCATAAAAAATAAATAAAAAACAATGCTTTATCATAGCACAGAACAAAAAGTGGACTCGGAAAAATTTTTAAAAAAAATTTTTTTTTTTTTAAAAAAATATTTTTCATTGTTAAAAGTGCCAAAAAAATAAAAAAACATATAAATTACGTTTTAATGTCTGACCCGAAGGAAAAACTGCCTTAAATTTTACCACCCGGGGGGAAAAAACCCCCCCAAAAAATGTGGGGGAATTTGGGGTGTTTTTTGTTTTTTTGCCCCCCAAAAATTGGAAAAAAAATAAATCAAAAAATGTCAGTGGGGCAAAAAATTTTAAATAAAAACGAAAAATCCCCGGGAAAAAAACCCGACCCCACAAGACCCCTTTGGGCCCAAAAAAGGGAAAAATTTTGCCCCAAAAAAGGGGGGATGCAAAAAAAAATTTTTGCAATAAAAAAACCTTTTATGGGGGACAGCTGCCAAAAAAAAAAACCCGATATAAAGGGGGATCATGTAGTACGGGGGAAAAAATAAAAAAAACCCAAATTTTTCACCGGTGTTTTTTTTTTCCCATTCTCCCTTTCCCAAAACGCAGTAAGCCTCCCCAATCCTGTGCTGACCCTTTTCACCGGGGTTCCCAAAATTTTGGAAAAACGTGGATTCCAAACCCCCCCGGGAAAAATTTTTCCCTAAAAAAGGCAAAGGGAAGCTTTGGACACCGTTTTCCGGGTGACTGGCGGTTCCTTTTTTTGGGATTGCAAAAATCGGGCCGGCCACAGTTTTGGCATTTTAAAAGGGGAAAAACCGCTGAAAAAAGGGGCCAGACGAAAACCAAAGAGAAACCCGCTCCCTTTTTTTTAAAAGGGGGGGACCCTGGGGGGGTTCCCTATCAACACTCATTTGGAGATTTGGGAGGAAACCCCAAATTTACGGCCGCATAGAACGGAAAAAGGGTTAATCCCAAACATTTTAAAATGTTTCCAAAAAGCCAACCAACCCCAAAAAAAAAGCAATCCCCCACTCGGGAGTGAAGGGGGAAGTTTGCAAAATGAGGGCACTTATGGGGGGTTTGTTTTTCTGGCCCCCTTATGGGCCCTTCAGTGGGTTATGACATCGGGAAAACGGGACGGGAAAATGGGAGCCCCTTGCCTTCTGTGTTTTTTAAACAACGGGGGGGGGTTCCCCCTTAGGTACAAAAAGGCGGGGGAAAAAAGTGAAGGGCCCCCCCCAAAACCCCAAAAAGAAATTCAGAAAAAACTGTCCCCCCAATTTCCAAATCCCCCCCTTCTAAGCCCCAGTGACCAAACCCCTTTTTTAAAAACCCCCCCCTTCTGGTTTTTTCTGAAGCGATGAAGCCCGCCAACAACTTGGTCCCCCAAAAAACCCGGGCGGGGCATTTGCGGTGATGCAAAAAACGGTCAAAAATTTTTTTCCCTTTTTTCATGGGAAACATTCATTGGGGCTTTTTTAAAAAAAATTTACCCATGGGTCAAAATTTTTTTTACTAGTAGATAAATTCCCCAAGGGGTAATTTCCCCAAAAATTTTTTCAGGGGGGGGAAATTTGGCTTCTAGAAAGGGGGGGGCTCTGTTAGGGATTGAAATTTTTCAAAGGAAAAAAAGCTCGCTCCAAGGCAACCCCCTTTTGGTTCCCCCCGAGTCTCTCTGGGGGGCTTATCGACTGTACCACATAGGGGATTCCCACATTCAGAAAAAATGTGGGACAATTTGGTTCCATTTTTTAAACCCACTTCTTAGAAAAAATTTAAAAAAATTTTGGGGGTAAAACAAAAGGGGGGGGGGAAAAGGGGGTTTTTTTTCTTCACCCCGGGGGGGAAAAATTTTTGTGGACCCCTTGTAAAAAGGGTAAATCCTCCCGCCCTAGAGAATCATTGAAGGTGAATTTGAAAAATGATGTCACTTAGGGGGTTTTGGGTTGGGTTTGGGGGGGCCCCATGGCCCTTCGGGGTTATAAACACTGCAAACTGGGACATTAAAAATCTGACCTCCTCCCTTTCCCGGGTTTTTTGGACTTTGAAAAAAAAATTTTTTTCCCTTTTGTGGGGTGGGGGCGCACTCGGGAAAAAAGGGGGCCCATTTTTTGGGGGGAAAAATTTTTTTCCATTGCCCAAAAAAAAATTTAAAAAAATTTTTTTTTGGGGGGGCAAAAAAAAATTTGGGGGGGGGAAAAATGTTTTTATTTTTTCTTCCCACCAGTGGAAAAAAATCTGGGGGGGCACATGTGAGCCCCAATATGTCATACACTGGGTTTTAATTCTTTGGGGGGGGGTTTTTTGAAAAAATTTTTTTTCAAAAGGGGGGGGGTTTTTTGGGGTTTCGGGCCCCCGGGGGGTTTTTTCCCAAGTACATGGCACCCCAAACCATCCACAAAATCGAAACAAAAATAACCACTCCTTCGGGAGCTTTGCTTTTTGGCCTCAAACGATATTCTCCCACCAGGGGGTATGCTTTTTCAGGAAAAGGGCACAAAAAATTTTGGTAGGTGCAAAATGTTTTTTTTTTTTTTTCAGGCCAACGTTAAAAATTTTTTTAAGCAGGGGGGGGTTCAAGTTCTCACCCCTCTATTTTTTTCCCCTTGGGGGATTTTTTTTTCCCCCCAAAAAGGGGGGCACTTGGGGGGTTTTTCATGTTTGGGGCACTTGGGGGCCTCTCCAAATGTGCCCTAAACGCCCTGGGTTTTTGGGGAAATTTTAGGGTTCAAATAGTAAAATAGCCCTTCCCTTCCGACCCTGCATGCGCCCAAACGTAGTTTTCCCCCCTTTTTTGATAGGCAACTAAAAGAAATTGCAAAAAAAAATTTTGGTATGCCAGTTTCCCCGGGTTCCCCTTTTTTAAAAATTTCAAAATCTTGTCAAAAAATATTTTTGGGAAAAATTTTTTTTGTTTTTTTTCTTTTAAAAAAATTCTGTAAGCCCCCGGGGGTTTTTAAGGGGCTCCCAAACTAGATCATTGTCATTTTTCCAAAAAAGGTGTGATACCAAAAAGTAAAAGGGGCCCCCTTTCCCTTTTCCCCTGCCGTCCCCCCAAAAAATTTTTTTTCCCCCCTTTGGGGGGTTTTCGGCAGCTCGGGGGAAAAATTTACAAAAAATTTTGGGGGGCCTTTTTTCCAAACCCTTTCAAAATAAAAAATTTGATCTGAAAAATTTTTTTTTAAAAAATTTTAAAATTTTTTTTTTTTCCCAAAAACCCCAAAAATTTCCCCCCTTTAACCCCCCAAAGGGGTTTAAAAAACTTCTTAAAGGGTAGCTTGAGCCCCTTTTGGGGGGATTTTTAAAAGGGGGCACTTTTTTGGGTTTTTTCCCTTTCATATGGCCCCCCCCAAAGTTTTTTAAACCCTTGGGGTGGCCCCTAAAAAAATTTTTTGTAAATTTTTTTGGGGTAAAAATGAAAAATCATGGTCTTTTTTTTAAAATTAAAAATTCCTAAAAAAAAAATTTTTTTCCCAAAAATTTGGGCCCTGATAAAGAGACTGGGAAATTTCCATTAACTTTTGGGGTGAAAACCCAAAAATTTTTAAGGGGCATGAAAATTCAAATTTCAAATTTTTTTTTTTAAACAAAAAGGGCGCAAGCATATCAAAGATTTTTTCCCCCCAAACTAAACAAAAAAGGGGGGGGGGTTTACAAAAGGTCAAAAAAAAAAAAAAATCTCATATTTCCCAGGATCCGTTGAATTTTTCTAAGTTAAAACCCCACTAAATGCCCGGGGGAAATTTTAAAAAAGGGCCCCGGGGCCAAAACTGAAACCCCCCTTTTTGGGGGTAAAAGGGGAAAAACACCAATTTTTTTGTTTTTTTTTTAAACATGCAACCCACCAATTGGGGAATAAAATTAAAATTTTTTAAAAAAGGAAAAATTTTCCTTTTTTAATTTGCAAAAAATTTTTCCAAGGAAATATTCCAAGATAAAAATATAAATATATTATATGGGGAGAGGGGAAAAGAGAAGAGAAAAAGAGAGAAAAGAAGATAGATATAAGATAGTAAATACAAAAGATATTTTTTAAAAATATGCGAGTGAGATTACTAAAGGACCCCCATTTTTTTAAAAAAGGGGGGAATTCATCTGCCGATACAAAAAATCAAAAGGGACCCACAAAATAAATAGAAAAAAAAAAAAACCCCTAACATCGGGGTTAACCCGACCTGTGTAAAGCCCCCCCCCCAATTTGCCCAAAAAACTGGGAATACTTATTGACCCCCGAAAAAGCCTGGGGAAAAATGATTTTGCCCCCCCAAAATTTCCCACAGTTTATCCCCCATAGGGGCACATTTTATGCCCCCATATTTCCCCAGATTTTCCCCCCCAAAGGGCAAAGATTATCCCCCCAATAGGGGGCTCCACAAAATACCCCCCCTTTTGCTCCACAATTATCCCTCCATAGATTACCCCCAAAGGGGGATGGCCCTTTCTTCCGGTGCGGGGCAAAAAAAAGGCAAAATCCCCCTCTCGTCGCGGGGGCCCGGGGGCCGGTGTCCGACGGGGAGTGACCCGGGCGCGGGGGGGCATTTTCGGGTCACCCTCGCTCGGGACCCCGGCACCTAAGATTTTACCTGTCCGGGCCCGGGTTCCACCGCCGCTGCCCCCTTTTTCCCGGGGTTTCCCGGCAGGAAAAAACGGAAGGGGCGCGGGGCGCAAAGACGTCCCCGCGCCTCTCCCCGAACATTCACCCAAAGGGGTCGACGGGGGCAGCACGGGCGTGCCCGGGGGCAGGTAAAATCGCTATACCCCCCCCCCCCCGGGGCTCTCTGCATTCCTCTTTTCCCGGGGGCTCCGCACCCTTTTTCCCCCTACAGGGCCATTTTTACCGCT
Source organism: Oophaga sylvatica (assembly GCA_033576555.1). NCBI lineage: Eukaryota > Metazoa > Chordata > Amphibia > Anura > Dendrobatidae > Oophaga > Oophaga sylvatica. Next base: position 283,129,117 of record JARQOD010000004.1, on the reverse strand, counting down.
TTTTTAAAGTCGGAAATGCATATTCGACTTTAATGACGGTACCATGTGACCGCTGCAAAGGGGGCCGGAATCAGGGAAAAGGGGGGGGGGGCTCGAGACCCCGCGGGGGGGGGGTTATGACTGACACCCGCCCCCCCTTCCCCCGCCGCCCCCCCGGGTTTGGACTCGGATAAGCCGGGGGACTTTAGCCCAAAAAAAGGGGCTAAAATCTCGGTTTAAAAAACCCGAGTAAGGGGGAAATACCAAAACCCCTGGGGCGGGATTTTTGGGGGCCGGGGAAGGGGTAAACCAAGGGGGTTTTCCCCCGGGCATTAATATCCGCCCCCAGTTAAACTTACCCTTTTGGGATTATTAAAACGGGCCCCCTCCAAATAAATTCCCGGGGGTCCTTTTTAAAATTTTAATAAAAAAAGGGGGGAAAACACTGAGGCTTTTTTAATACAAAAAGGGGGGCCAGGGATTTTGGGGCTCCCCCCCGAGGGAAAACATCAGCCCGGGCCCCCCAAAAAAGAGGCTCATAAAAAAGGGGCGCCAATTTGGGGCACTTAGCCTTGCAAACCCCCCTTTTTCCCTTTCAGGCAATTTGGGTGATGGGTTGGGGGGGGTTGAGCACTTTTTTTTTCGGGGGGACATCCCCCCCAAAAGGGTTAGTAATGGAGAGGGTCTATTTTTTTCCCCACATGTTTTTAAATTCCTAAGAAAACAAAGGGTTTTTGTGTTCAATTAAAAGTATTTATTTGGGTTTTTGGGGCGGAAAATTGAAATTTTTAAAATTTTTGGAAAGGGGCCCATTTAAAATTCCCGGGGTGTTTAAGACACCAAAAATTAAGGCGAACTTTTTTACAAAAAACTGGGGAAGAACAGCCCCCAATTGATCCCCCCTGGCATGCAAAATGTCTTACTTTGCATCGATATTTGGCCATTTTTTTAAATCTTGAAAAAAAATGGTTTTTCTTATGAAAAAAATCCTTTAAAAACCCTATGTTGTAAGGTTTTCTTCCCCCTTATTTTTAAAATTCAAAAAAAAATTTTTTTTGTTAAAAAAAAAAAAGAATAGCCTATAATCATGCTAAAGAAAGTTGCAAACAAATGGTATCTGATTTGTAAAACCCCCAAAGGGTGTATTATTAATGGACCCTCCCCTGATTTTGAACCGCTATTTTGGGGCCCGAGGAAAAAAAAAATTTTATTGATCCCTAATAAGAGTCCCTTTTTTTGAAATTAGACATTTTCCCTTCAAAAAAGGAAAAAAAAAGGGGGGCATTGGAGCAAACACTCAGCCTGACGTACCACCCCGGGGAATTTTTTTAAAAAAAATGCTGCAGTTTGGGAGCTGGGGGCTGTAAAACTGGGTTCCCCTGTAGTTTTTTTTTTTAAAATTTTTTTTTTTTCATTGGGGTTTTTAAATTTTCCCATAAGATAGACTCAAGAAATCTATAATACCCGAGAATGGGCCCCCTTAGACCAAAAATTTAACGGTTGTTTTTAAAAAAAAAAAAAAATCAGACAAAAAAGTATATCTGTTGCTAACCCAAAGAAAAGGAGGGGCTCAATTTTTTACATACCACAAATGTTGGAATTAAAAGATTGGTTTTTAAAAAAAAAACTGGGGTCTCCCCAAAAAGGGCCCTATAAAATTGGGGCCTTTTTAAAAAAAGCTGGCTCCCATTGGGGGTCCTGAATCTGTAAAAAAAAATCATGTTGAGGGGAAATTTGGTATTGTAAAAAAAAAAAAAAAAAAGGGAAGTAAAGCCCTTTAATTTTTTTTGAATGGTCACTTATTTTAAAAAATTAAAAACACCTCCAACCTGTTATGAGAATTTTTTTGGGAAAAATATTATTATTATTATTAAAGGGTGCCACATCACTGCCCAAAGGGGGGGGGCCCATTTTTAAATTTTTCCATGGGGGTTATAAATATTTGATGTCCTCAATGGGGATAAAAAATTTTACACCAGGGTTAAATAATTTTTCAGCCACCGGGAGAGATTGGCCCCCTTTAAACGAAAGAAAACTGCCTCCAGGCTTATTGTAAAAAAAAGAGGGGTTTTTTAGGGGGAGGGGGAAGGGCCCCTCTCTGCTCCCCATCCCCCCCGCAGACTTGTGCTTATA
>JARQOD010000004.1:283069626-283126905 GCA_033576555.1 Oophaga sylvatica | reverse complement strand
AAAACAAGACCTCACATGACTCTGTGGGCCAAATAATGGAAAAATTATAGCTCTCAAAATGTGGTGATGCAAAAACTATTTTTTGCAATAGAAAAGCGTCTTTAGTGTGTGACAGCTGCCAAACATAAAACCCGATATAAATCTGTATCGATGTAGTACGGCGTAAAAATAAATAAAACCAATTCTTCACCTGCTGTGATTTTTTTCATTCTGCCTCCCAAAGACGCAGTAAGGCTCGTGCACATTTATCCTGTGCTGAGCGCTTACACCGGGGTTTACGTATAAATCTTTGAAATACGTGATTCGACAGAACCCCCAGTAGAAAATTCCATAATGAGGCAAATGGAAGCATTGTGGACACCGTCTGACCTGTGATCTGGCGGTGTCCGTCTTTTTAGATTGCATAAAAGTGCTGTCGCCACAGTTTTGTGCACTTCTGAAAAGGACACCGCTGAACAGAGGCCAGACGTATCCAGAGTAACTCTGCTGCCTCATTATAGTGAATGGATCCATCGGAGGTTTCTATCTGAATCACGTCACTTGGAGATTTAGATGGAAACCCCAAAGTACGTGCTCGCATAGAACGCTGATAAATGTAATCCCAAACATTATGTAAAATGTTTTCCAATAAAAGCTTCAACTCAATCCACAAAAAAAGCAAGTCTCCACTCAGGAGGTGAAGGGTGAAGTTTGCAAAATGATGTCACTTATGGGGGGTTGTCTGTTCTGGCACCTTATGGGCCCTGTCAGTGGGTTATGACATCTGCAACTATGACAGTAAAATCTGACGCTCCTTGCCTTCTGTGATTTATTAACGAACTATAGGGGGTTCCACGTTACTGTAGCACAAGGCTCTGGAAAAAGTGAAATGGCTCCTCACACTCCAAAAGAAATTCAGCAAATACTGTGCTCCCTAATCCAAATGCCCCTCCCTTCTAAGCCTCACAGTGTACCTAAACCACATATAACGCCACATCTGGCATTTCTGAAGCGATGAGAGCCCGCCTAACGTACTTGTGCGTGTCTCCAGAAGCACGGGCTGGCATATGTGCTGGTGACTGCAACATACTGGTCACAACATTTTGCAATTTTCACTCGGCAACATTCATTGCTGCTTGTTTCTGAAAATACCCATGGAGTCAAAATTCTCATTACTCATGTAGATAAATTCCCCAAGGGGTAAAGTTTCCAAAATAGTCACTTGAGGGGGAATTCTGGTCTTCTAGCAATTAGGGGCTCTGTATATGGAGTCGCAAACTGTTTCTAGGAAAGCTGCGCTCCAGGAGGCAATAGCGCTTTGTTCCTCCCGAGTCTCTCTGTATGGCTTAGTCGTACTGTACAGCCACATAGGGGTATGCCACATTCAGTAGAAATTGTGGGACAAATTTGGGTTCCATTTTTACCCACTTCTTATGTAAAAATGTAAAATCTGGGGCTAAAACAAAATTTTGGTGGTAAAAGTGTAGTTATTTTTTCTTCACGCCCAATGGTATAAAATTCTGTGACACACCTGTGGTGTCAATGTGATCACTGCAGCCCTAGATGAATTCATTGAGAGGTGAAGTTTGCAAAATGATGTCACTTATGGGGGGGTTTTCTGTTCTGGCACCTTTATGGGCCCTCTCATGGGTTATGACATCTGCAAACTATGACAGTAAAATCTGACGCTCCTTGCCTTCTGAGCTTTGTACTGTGCCTGAAAAATATTTCCCGATTTACATGTAGGGTAATGGCGCACTCAGGAAAAAATGGACCTCAGTTTGTTGTGAAATAATTTCCTATTAGCCCATAGAAAAATTAAAAACTTGGGGCTAAAACAAAATTTTAGGGGTAAAAATGTAATTTATTCTTTCTTCTCCACTCAGTGGTATGAAATTCTGTGAGGCACATGTGATGTCAATATGATCACTGCACACATAGGTTAATTCATTGGGGAGTGTAGTTTGTAAAAATGAGTTCACATATAGGGTTTCTTTGGTTCTGGCACCTCGGGGTTTTGCCAATGTGACATGGCACCCTCAAACCATTCCAGCAAAATCTGAACTACAATATATACCACTTCCCTTCTGAGCTTTGCAGTTTGCCTCAAACGTAGTATTCTCCCACACATGGGGTATCGGCGTATTCAGGAGAAACTGCACTACAAATTGTATGGTGCAAAATGTGATTTTTATTATTTTCACGGCTCAACGTTATAAACTTCTGTGAAGCATCTGGGGGTTCAAGTTACTCACCACACATCTAAGTACATTCCTTGAGGGATCTAGTTTCCAAAATGGGGTCACTTGTCTGGGTTTTTCACTGTTTAGGCACATCAGGGCCTCTCCAAATGTGACATGACGTCCGCTAATGATTCCGGGAAATTTTACGTTTAAATAGTCAAATGACGCCCTTCCCTTCCGAGCCCTGCCATGCGCCCAAACAGTAATTTTCTCCCTCATATTGAGTATCGGCATACTTAAGAGAAATTGCACAGCAAATTGTATGGGCCAGTTTCTCCTGTTACCCTTTTGAAAATGCAAAATCTTGTGCTAAAAATATGTTTGTGGGGAAAATTTTGATTTTGTTTATTTTTACGTTATAAACTTCTGTGAAGCACCTGAGGGTTTAATGTGCTCACCACACATCTAGATCAGTTTGTCTAGTTTCCAAAATGGTGTGATACCAAAAAGTCAAATGGCGCTCCTTCCCTTCCGAGCTCTGCCGTGCCCCCAAACAGTTTTTCTCTCCCTCGTATGGGGTATCGGCATGCTCAGGAGAAATTACACAACAAATTTTGGGGTCCATTTTTTTCCTGTTACCCTTGTCAAAATAAAAAATAATTGGATCTGAAGTAAATTTTTTGTGATAAAAAGTTAAATGTTCATTTTTTTCCCACAATCCAAAATTTCCTGTGAAGCACCCAAAGGGTTAATAAACTTCTTGAATGTAGCTTGGAGCACCTTAGGGTGGAGTTTTTAAAATGGTGTCACTTTTGGGTATTTTCTTCATATGGACCCCTCAAAGTGACTTCAACTGTGATGTGGTCCCTAAAAAAAGGTTTGTAAATTTTGTTGTAAAAATGAGAATCACTGGTCAACTTTTAATTATAACTTCCTAACAAAAAAAATGTTGTTCCAAAATTGTGCTGAAGTAAAGTAGACATGTGGGAAATGTTGCCATTAACTATTTTGTGTGACATATCTCTGTAATTTAAGGCATGAAAATTCAAAGTTCAAAATTATTTTTTTACAAATAAGCGCAAGTCATATCAAAGATATTTTACCACTAACATAAAGTACAATAGTCACAAAAAAAAACAATCTCATAGTTGCCAGGATCCGTTGAAGCATTCTAGAGTTATAGCCACATAAAGTGACACTGGTCAGAATTGTAAAAATTGGCCCGGTCATTAACGTGCAAACCGCCTTTGCGGGTAAAGGGGATAACACCTAGCATCCGATTTGCATCCTAATTTACATGCGAATGCGATCCAATTGCAATGCACTTTAACATGAGCTTTTACAAAGAGCAATTCTCTATTTAATTTGCACAAAATTTTCCAAGGAAATATTCCAAGATATATATATATATATATATTATGATATATAAATAGTAGAGAGAGAGAGAGAGAGAGAGAGAGAGAGATTAGATAGATATACAGATAGTAAGATACAAAAAGATATATATATATATAAATATGCGAGTGAGATATACTAAAGGACCCCCATGTCCTTTAAAAAGCCGGCAATTCATCTGCCGTATACAATAAAATCACAGCGTGACCCGACAAAATAGAATAGATAGAATAAATATACCGTATACACTCATGTATAAGCCGACCTGTGTATAAGCCGACCCCCCTAATTTTGCCACAAAAAACTGGGAATACTTATTGACTCGCGTATAAGCCTAGGGGGAAAAATGATTATGCCCCAATATGATGCTCCACAGATTATGCCCCCATATGCTGCACAGATTATGCCCCCATATGTTCCACAGATTATGCCCCCATATGCTGCACAGATTATGCCCCCATATGATGCTCCACAGATTATGCCCCCATATGCTCCACAGATTATGCTCCATAGATTATGCCCCATAGTATAGGTCCCTTATGCTTCCGCGCTGCTGCTGCAAAAAAAATGACATACTCACCTCTCGTCGCTGGGGGCCTGGTGCCAGTGTCCTGAGCAGGCAGTGACACCGGCGCGCTATGGGGGACATGTGCTGGTGTCACCGCTCGCTCAGGACCCCGGCACCTAAGATATTTACCTGTCACAGGACCGGTCCACCGCTGCGCTGCTCCCTCTTCCGGGTCCTCGGCAGTGAATGATCAGGCAGAGGGCGCGGGGCGCACTAATGACGTCATCGGCCCTCTGCCTGAACATTCACAGCCAGAGGAGTCGGACGAGGGAGCAGCCAGCGGTGGTCCGGGGACAGGTAAATATCGCTATACTCACCCCTCCGCCGGTGCATCTCTGCAGCCTCTCCTCTTCTCCTGTGGTCTCCGCAGCTCTTCCGTCCTACAGCGGTCACGTGGTACCGCTCATTAAAGTCATGAATATGTGCATATTCATGACTTTAATGAGCGGTACCATGTGACCGCTGCAGGAAGGAGCCGGAGATCGTGGGAGAAGCAGGGGGGCTGCAGAGACGCGCCGGCAGAGGGGTGAGTATGATCTGACATCCCCGCTCCCCTCCCCCGCCGACCCCCCGGTATGTGACTCGCGTATAAGCCGAGAGGGGGACTTTCAGCCCTAAAAAATGGGCTGAAAATCTCGGCTTATACACGAGTATATACGGTATACACATAGACCACTGGGGACAGATGTGTTATGGCCAGGGAAGGGGGTAATACCAATGGAGTTTCCCAGTCTATTAATATCCGCTCACAGCTGTATACTTAGCCTTTTCTGATTATTAAAACAGGGGACCCTCCAAAATAAATTACATAGGGTCCTTTTATAATTAATAACCAGTAGAGGCTAGGCAAACAGCTGCAGGCTGATATTAATAGCGTAAGAAGGGGCCATGGATATTGGCTCCCTCCCAGACTGAAAACATCAGCTCTCAGCCATCCCAAAAGAGGCTCATCAATAAGATGCGCCAATTTTGGCACTTAGCCTTGCTACTGCCACTTGGCCTAGTGCAGTGGCAAGTCGGGTGATAGTTGGGGAGGTTGATGTCACTTTTGTATTTTCAGGTGACATCAAGCCCAAAGGTTAGTAATGGAGAGGCGTCTATAAGTTTACCACATGTTTTAAATTCAGCTAAGTAAACAATATGGGTTGTGTTACAGATTATAAACTATTTATTTGGTATTGTGTCGGAAAATTGTAAGATTAAATTTGGATAGGCCGCATTTAAAATTACCGGTGATAGACATCCAAGAATTATGAGCGCGAACTGTTTTACAAAATAGGCTGGGGAAGAACATGTCTCCAATTGATCTGACCTGGCTGCAGAATGTCTTACATGTGCATCGATATATTGGCCAGTTTATCATCTTGAAATAGAATGGCAAGTTCTTATTGAAAATAGAATATAGCCTGTAAACATATGTCTGTATTGAGGTTTTCTTCACCTTATTTATAAAATTCAATAAAAATTTATTGTTAAAAAAAAAAATAGAATAGCCTGATAATCAGTGCTAAAGAAAGTTGCAAACATAATGGTATCTGATTTGTAGCATAGTCGCAAGGATGTATTATTAATGAGATCATGCCATGATTTAGAAGCCGCTATATTTTGAGCCCGAGTTAAAGTAGTTTTATTGTATTCCCTAAGTAAGAGTCTTTTGTTGATGTTAGCACATTCCAGTTCAAAGGAGAGGTCATTGGAGCAAACACGTCGAGCTCTGACGTACTCACCCACTGGTAAGTTTTCATGCAGATGGCAGCTGGTGGCATGTAAAACTGAGTTGCCACCTGTAGGTTTTCAGTATAATCTCGTATTGATTCTATTGGTTACAGAATTGCCTATAAGATAGACATCAAGAAATCATTATGAATACCCGAGAATGCCACCTTAGACCACAAATTTAACGTGTCGTTGTTCAAAAAAAGAGAAAAATCAGAGCAATCGGATATACTGCTGTTGTTAGACCAGATGAATAGGAGGTCATCAATGTATTTACTATACCACATAATGTTGGAATTAAACAGATTGTTTGGTAGATATAACACTGTGTCTTCCCAAAAGGCCATATATAAATTGGCCAGTGAAGATGAAAAGCTGGCTCTCATTGGACATCCTAGAATCTGTAAGAAAAAATCATTGTTGAATGAGAAATCGGTATTAGTAAACAAAAAAAGAAACAACATGTAAGGTAAAGCCAATAATTGATGTTGAATGGTCACTATACTTGTATAGATGGTAAGTCACACCTTCCAGAGCCTGTTTATGAGGAATTCTGGAATAAATATTATTATTATTTTATTAAATGGCTGCCACATCACTCGTAACCCAATTGTGATTAGGACCCGATTGCAATTTATCCATGATGGTTAGTAAATATTTGATGTCCTCAATATGGCTTAAAGTAGTTGACACCAGTGGTTGAAGTAGATTATGCAGCCACCGGGAGAGATTGTCAGTAGATCTGCATGAAAATCTGCCTCCAGAGCTTATTGTAAATGAAAAGAGGTGTTACCAGTGTGAGGTGTAATGGCCACTCTCTGCTCTCCTGATCTCACTGCAGAGCTGTGTGTGCTTATACCTGACACATCTACAGGTTCATCTCCGGGATTCAGCTTCCATCTTACAGGCAGAAAAGCTTACAGTAGTGTTGCAATACAGTAGAGCTGTGAAAGTTGCAGCAAATGTGTTTTGTAAGGAGAAAAAGTTCAGTTGTACTATTCTGTGTTAGGTACATGTCTAACACTGGAAATCCTCCCTTTCATTCACAATAAGCTCTGGAGGCAGATTCTCACGTAGATTAGTGTCTGGCCCATAGTTCTGAAGGCTCATTTTCATGTAAGAAAAACATGTATATCTCTGGAATGAAACATCGGATTGCAGATATCAAGGTGTCACGTTATTCAGCTTCTTATGACCTACATGCCCATATAGACGGCTTAGAAGGGCTGATCCTCCTGACAGATTCCCTTTAACCACTCCACAAGCAGGTTTACTGAAAACGTACTGTAAATGCCAGCTTTTGTATGTCCATTTGTGTAAGCAATTCTGCTTGTTTGGCTGTTTCTATGCTTTCCCCTTAAGATTAATTTGTAATCTTGGGTGTCCCAGAGATTAGAAACTCACCAAACATTAATGGTGCATTTTTGTAATAAAGAAAAATATTTATATTGGGAAACTTATGTAATAGGGGTAAGAACATTCATTAACTGTACTGTTCATTTTCTTCAGATACTACGGATAATGGAGTCTATTTGGGAAGGTGAATCATTAGACCTTTGCCTGTTACCCTATGGCTGTATTTCTACCGGAAACAAGATAGGTGAGTGATGAGGCGTGATTGGTAAATCCATCCTGTGATATATGTTCTACATTCTTATGTAATAACTGGTTATATTATTGTGCTTATCACAAAGTAGGGAAAGTGTCTTAAGTAAATGACAACGTTTTTTTCAGCTCACCTGTCCACTTTGTGCATGGCTGCCATCCCAGGAAAATTTAATACGTAGTGAAAAAATCCAGCACCAAGAGGTTGCACTTCAACGAACTTTATTCCAAAATCTTTATATAAAAGCATAGACAACCGACAGTGGAAAAAATGGCAGAAATAGCAGAGGTCCCAGACATCAGTTTACGCTTTTCAGGGCCAAATATGCCCCTTGGTTATGACTAAGGGCATAGTTGGCCCTGAAAATTGTAAACCGGTGTCTGGATTTTTCATCCTCTGACAAGTTGTTGACACTTGGTGCTATTTTCACTAGGACAGTGCTTCCCACACTTAGCATCATGCCGCTGTAAGCCTGTAAGCAGGGGACCGAATGGATCCACTACTACCTGTCACAATAACTCCTGTATTAGTGTTTGTGCAGGCTATTTCATTCTTTAAAAAGTTGTCATGCATATTTCTATGCATTAGACTTGCTGATCATGTTCTGTGCAGAACAAAGTCCAACTTTGTTGTCTCCTCCTCCTCCTACTTCCGCTCCAGCTCAAGGTAGCCACCTGCTCTGGAGGACCACCCAAGGTTAAGGCTTGATCAGCCTTCCATATGTCACTGCATGTCTGACCGAGCTCCAAGACAACTGGGAGGTAGAGAAGGAGGTCAGAACGTTTCTGCTCCGCAACAGTTTGGACCCTGACAATCATTCACAAATTAGTACAAGCTCCTGACCACAAGAAGAGTGATGTTCTGCTGACTGTATCAACATTGTTGGGAGTCGGATTTGGCATAAACCTCCTCCCCTAATACTGGGGAAATTCTGATGTCGTCTCAAAATGAGTGTCAGTGAAGTAGTGCTGGACAGTATATGTATAAGTGAAGGGCATCATGTGTTCATCAACAAGGTTAACAGCAATGACAAAGTGTCAGGCTTACTGTGCTCTCCCATTGATAAGGGCAGCTGACACTTAAGATGGCCCATTACTTTTGTAGAGGTAAAGCTCATCGGTTTATGGTAAGGCCAGATGCAGCATTCCTGTTGCAGTCGTGATAAATTTGTGATGCAACTAAGAGATGCTGGTTCTTGTCTGCAGAACGGCTAAGTCAGAAACGCCACAGCTGGTTTTTCCTCAAGGACTAATCATATTAGTGACACTTTGCCTTCTTACGCACATAATATTGTAGGAAATACTTATCCTTCACTGAAAAAATTAGTGTAATCCTGATCTTGACTATGTGATTATGTGTCTATATGTTTAGTGCCATTTCTATTTATCTTGTCACAGGGATACCGCGGCAGAGAGGGGCCAAAAGAACGCAGTGTATGGTTAAACAAACTCCTGCACTGATTAGAACTGATTCACCCTCCTATTAAACAGTGCATTTTTTCCTTGCTCTGTCATTGCAAGGGTTAATAAGTTCAGTTGATCTCCCAGAGCTCTCCATCCTGAATTGTCTCAGCTGTTCTGTGTTGGCCACTCCGCCTGGTATATGCTCACCACTGTCACTTGGAAATTGCCAATGATAGTTCACACTCCTGGTTTGGTGTTGAAGGAGAATTTCAGTGTTTGGAATAGGCGGTTAGAGAGTTGTTCAGGAGATTTCTACCTGGTGTTGATTTGCAAGTTATCCTCATCCTCTCTCATTTAGTTTCTTCTTCCTATTTCTCCCGTTTCCCACTCTGTTGTTTTGTGAGTGTAGTTTTTTTTTATCCCTGTCTGTCTACCCCGTCAGTCTGTGTGATGTATGGTATACAGTTCATATAGCGTCTTGTGCTTGGGTGCGAGGAAAACACATGAGACACAGGTTTGATATGGAAGGACTTGTATTACTTCATACAAGTAGGCAAAAGGGTCACACAGTTTACAGGCAGGAGACACAGCAGGCCAGAGTAACTTTAAGCTCAGCAATAACTCTCCACAACAGGTTCAGGATCTCTTCTCTGTTACCGTAATTCCCTTGCAAACGTGGATTTACCAAACAGCAGGTTTCCAGAGTCCACAAGTGTTCCAAAGTTCCTCAGTAGGAAATGGCTGGAGTACAAAGTCCAAGGTTTCCAGGAGTCAGGTCACAGGCTGACTGCAGGCTTGATTCTGAAGCACTGATTGCTCAGCTGAGGCTGCTTAAGAGGCAAGAGGGAGAGAATCAGGGTGGGAACATGAAAGCTGGAAACTCCATATTGACTGAGGGCAAGATAGCTGCAGCAAGACAGAAAGCAAAATGGCCGACGGAAAAACTGAGTTTCAAGAAACATGTCAAAAGAGACAAAGAACCTTACAGTCTGGTTATTGTAATAATTTACACTTCGGCTTCACACCTCCCTGGGTGGAGGAGCGAACAGATAACAGTTAAGTTAAAATTATAGCAAGGTACAAGACCCTGGCATCTCCACCTTCTGGGGTTATCCAGGGAACAGGGATAGCCTAGAGTGCCCCCTAGTTCGAGGTATCAGGTAGGTGCCTACAGTCCCTATTCACTACATGACGTATATTGTTTTATTTCTGCAGGATGTACTTGTGTGTGCATTTATTGTTTTGGGGCTTGTCAGGTTCATATTTAAATATGGGCTGATTTTCTTCCCAGTCCAGCATTGATAGATCCATACTGGTTATTAGTGGAAATGCACAGTATGTCAAATCTGACTCTGATGGCTGGTTTATATTAGATGCTAATGGTGTAAAATTTAAATTAACCCCTATCCACAGAATAGGGATAAATGTCTGATCGCTGCTAAAAAAACACGCAGTGACAGGTGATAAATGTCTTTAGCGGCACAGCTCCTTTAGGCCACGTGCACGCATTCAGTATTGGTGAGTTTTTTCCTCAGTATTTATAAGCCAAAACCAGAAGAGGAACAATCAGAGGAAAAGTATATTGGAAATACGTCACCACTTCTGTATTTATCACACACTGCTGGTTTTGGCTTATAAATGCTGATGTAAAATACTGAACGTGGCCTTATACCTCTGCTATGGCGACCCTGGATTTCTATGTACAGCCCTGGACAAAACTGTGGTTGCTGCAACAAATAATGTACTGTCAAAGTGTTAGACTATTAAGAACACTCTCGTAGGTGTATAAATTAGTACATGGGTAGCTGATTGTTTCATTTATTAATACGGTATGTAGTTTTGCCAAACTTAGCAGTTATAGAAAACTAGCAAAATTAAGGGAATCGAGAAATATTCTTCACGTCCTTTTATCAACCAAAACCACTCACTAATTAATATGAACAGCAGAAATGTGAGTCTGGAAAATTGCAATTAGGGCTCATACCCATTTGTGGAAAAAAAAACGGTCCGTTTTCTGGATGGAAAAAACGGTCCGAATATATGCAATTGTCATGCGATTGTCATGCGATTTGTATGCGATTTTTAATCGCACCATCCGTTTTCCATCTGTATGCAATGCGATTTTAACATGACGTTTTACATAGAGCAGTTCTTCTATGTAAAAATTCATGTAAAAATCACATTGTCAAAAAAAAATGTACACAAAAAGCAAATAATTATTTATAATATATATATATATATATATATATATATATATATATATGTCATACACTTCTACATAGTATAATAGCCGCTAATTCATCCCCGGCTATACTGTAAAATCACACTGACAGCATTAATAAAGAATGAAAAGAGTACATATACACACATAAAATACTTAATTATATATAAATATATATATATATATATATATACAGTACAGACCAAAAGTTTGGCCACATGTTCTCATTCAAAGATTTTTCTGTATTTTCATGACTATGAAAATTGTAGAATCACACTGAAGGCATCAAAACTATGAAGTAACACATGTGGAATTATACATTACACTTTACAAAAAAGTGTGAAACAACTGAAAATATGTCTAATATTCTAGGTTCTTCAAAGTAGCCACCTTTTGTTTTGATTACTGCTTTGCACGCAGAAAACGTGAACGGATGGACTCTACATGCCTGGTTCCCACCGTGAAGCATGAAGGAGGAGGTGTGATGGTGTGGGGGTGCTTTGCTGGTGACACTGTTGGGGATTTATTCAAAATTGAAGCGGTGAGCGGTCCAGCTCACCCCAAACCATCTCGATTGGGTTCAGGTCTGGTGACTGTGGAGGCCAGGTCATCTGGCGTAACACCCCATCACTCTCCTTCTTGGTCAAATAGCCCTTACACAGTCTGGAGGTGTGTTTGGGGTCATTGCCCTGTTGAAAAATAAATGATGGTCCAACTAAACGCAAACCGGATGGAATAGCATGCCGCTGCAAGATGCTGTGGTAGCCATGCTGGTTCAGTATGCCTTCAATTTTGAATAAATCCCCAACAGTGTCACCAGCAAAGCACCCCCACACATCACACCACCTCCTCTATGCTTCACGGTGGGAACCAGGCATGTAGTGTCCATCCGTTTACTTTTTATGTGCGCAAAGCAGTAATCAAAGCAAAAGGTGGCTGCTTTGAAGAACCTAGAATATAAGACATATTTTCAGTTGTTTCACACTTTTTTGTAAAGTGTAATGTATAATTCCACATGTGGAATTCGTAGTTTTGATGACTTCAGTGTGATTCTACAATTTTCATAGTCATGAAAATACAGAAAAATCTTTGAATGAGAAGGTGTGTCCAAACTTTTGGTCTGTGCTGTATATACATGTCATTGTGACATATATATATATATATATATATATTATATATATATATAGGTCATACACTTCTACATAGTATAATAGCCGCTAATTCATCCCCGGCTATACTGTAAAATCACACTGACAGCTTTAATAAAGAATAGAAACATACATATACACATATAGAATACATATATATATATATGTCATTGTGACATATATATATATTACATATATTTATAGTTCATACACTTCTACATACTGTAATAGCCGCTAATTCAATTACCGGCTTTTGTGAAATTACAGACCCGACATGAAATGACACATGGTTTACATACCGTTAACCATGTCATTTCATGTAGTTTGATATATGGTTTTAAGTTACAATTACATAGTATATGTGTGCAAAATTTCAGATATGTAGGGGTTAATTAAAAGTGTAAATTCGTTGGAAAAAATGCGTGGGCTCCCGCTGTATTTTCTCCAACCAGACAGACAAAGCAAGCGAGTGGGGCAGATAATAATAGCCTAGGGAGGACATTTTTTTGTGCCCCCCTGGCTACTAACATCTGCCCCCAGCACCCCAGAAAGGGCAAATCTATAATTAGATTCGCCCTTTCTGGCACTTTGCCCGTCTATTCCCATTGCCCTGTAGCGGTGGCGAATGGGTTAATAATGGGTTAAAGCCACCTTGCGATTGAAAGGTAACTTTAAGCCAGGTTAATAATTGAGAGCTGTCAATTAGACAACTATCAATTATTAATCCTATTGTATGAAAGGAAAAAAACACACACACATTAATTATTAATCCTTTTAATGAAATAAAGACACAGTTTTTGACCATATTTTATTGCTCAGGTAATCCTCCATTCCCTTGTTCGCCTGTAATAAAAATAAAATAAAAAAGCAACATTATTCTTACCTATCCGATGCACAGTCATGTCCCACGCTGTAATCCAGTAGAAAGGGTTAACTAACTTTCAGCCAAGCAGCGCAGCTAATGCTGCCGCTGAGCTGAAAGCTCCTGAATGAATGACTTCCTCTCCCGGCGACAGGAGAGAAAGTGATTACTGTGTGAAGCTTCATTGATTGCTTCCCACTGTAATAAGTTCACTTCAGGTCAGCGGGGACACCGCCCAGCATCAGTGACGTCAGAGGGAGTCCCCGCTGACCTGAAGTGAACTGATTTCTGTGGGAAGCTATCAATTAAGCTTCACACAGTAATCACATCCTCTCCTGTCGGGCCGGAGATAAGCTCATTCATTCAGGAGCTGCACTGCTTGGCTGAAAGCTAGTTAACCCTTTGTGAAGGATTACAGCGTGGGATGTGACAGAGCGGCGGATAGGTAAGAATAATGTTTTATTATTTTGTCTTTATTATAGGAGAGCAAGGGCTTCGCAAGGATTAAGAGTTAAATAAAAGATGGTCAAAAAAATGTGTTTTTATTTCATTAAAATTATTTATTCTTCATGTGTGTGTTTTTTTTAATTACTTCAATAAGATTAATAATTGAGAGTTGTCTAATTGACAACTCTCAATCATTAACCTGGCTTTAACCCATTATTAACCCATTCACCACCGCTACAGGGCAATGGGAATAGACTGGCAAAGTGCCAGAAAGGGCGAATCTAATTATAGATTTGCCTTTTCTGGGGTGACTGGGGGCAGATGTTAGTAGCCGGGGGTGGGGCACAAAATAAATGCACCCTCCCTGGGCTATTATTATTTGCCCCCACTCGCTTGCTTTGTCTGTCTAGTTGAGAAAATACAGCGGGAGCCCACGCATTTTTTTACAACGAATTTACACCCCTACATGTATGAAATTTTGCACACATACACTCATGTAATTGTTAGTGAAAACCATATTTCAAACTACATGAAATGACATGGTTAACTGTATGTAAACCATGTGTCATTTCATGTTGGGTCTGTAATTTCACAAAAGCCGGCAATTGAATTAGCGGCTATTACACTATGTAGAACTGCATGAACTATAAATATATACAAATCATAAATCATAAAATCATAAAATGGTAGAGTTGGAAGGGACCTCCTGGGCCATCTGGTCCAACCCCCTGCTCAAAGCAGGATTCTCTAAATCATCCCAGACAGATGTCTGTCCAGCCTCTGTTTGAAGACTTCCATTGAAGGAGAACTTACCACCTCTCGTGGCAGCCTGTTCCACTCCTTGATCACCCTGTCAAGAAGTTTTTTCTAATATCTAATCTGTGTCTCCTCCCATTCAGTTTCATCCCATTGCTTCTAGTCTTTCCTTGTGCAAATGAGAATAAAGATGATCCTTCTACAATGTGACAGCCCTTGAGATATTTGTAGACAGCTATTAAGTCTCCTCTCAGTCTTCTTTTTTGCAAGCTAAACATTCCCAAATCCTGCAACCATTCCTCATAGGACATGGTTTGCAGACCGGTCACCATTCTGGTGGCTCTCCTTTGAACTTGCTCCGTTTGTTGATGTCTTTTTTAAAATGTGGTGCCCAAAACTGGACACAGTATTCCAGATGAGGTCTGACCAAAGAGGAGTAGAGGGCAATAATGACCTCACGTGATCTAGACTGTATGCTTCTGTTGATACATCCTAGAATTGTATTTGCCTTTTTTGCTGCTGCATCACACTGTTGACTCATGTTCAGTCTGTGATCAATTAGTATACCCAAGTCTTTTTCACATGTGCTGTTACTTAGCCCTATTCCTCCCATTTTGTATATGCTTTTTTCATTTTTATTGCCCAGATGTAGTACTTTGCATTTTTCCCTGTTAAAAACCATTCTGTTAGTTGCTGCCCACTGCTCCAGTTTATTTATATCTTTTTGAATCCTCTCTCTCTCTTCTCTAGTATTAGCTACCCCTCCTAGCTTTGTGTCATCAGCAAATTTGATCAGTTTACCCTCAATTCCTTCATCTAAATCATTGATAAAGATGTTGAACAATAGAGGGCCCAAAACAGAGCCTTGTGGTACCCCACTTGAGACATTCTTCCAACTGGATGTGCAGCCATTTACGACCACTCTTTGAGTCCGATCACTAAGCCAGTTATGAATCCACCTAACAGTTGCCTTGTCCATTCCATACTTAGTCATTTTTTCAATAAGGATTGTGTGAGATACTTTGTCAAATGCTTTGCTGAAGTCAAGATATACTATATCTACAGCATTTCCCTGATCCACCCAGTCAGTGATTCTGTCATAGAAGGAAATTAAGTTAGTCTGACATGACTTATTAGTTACAAACCCATGCTGACTCTGTTTAATCACTTCATTCTTATGCAGGTACTTACATACATGTTCTTTAATAATTTGTTCAAAGATTTTTCCTGGTATAGAAGTCAGACTCACCGGCCTGTAGTTCCCTGGGTCCACCTTCTTCCCCTTTTTGAAGATAGGAACAACATTTGCTCTTCTCCAGTCTTCTGGGACTTCTCCTGTTCTCCAAGAATTTTCAAAGATTATGGACAGTGGTTCAAGAATTTCTTTTGCTATCTCCTTCAGTATTCTGGGGTGTAATTCATCTGGACCTGGAGACTTGAATTCATTTAGGTTAGCTAAGTGTTTCCTCACTGTTTTTCTGTTTATTGATATCCTGGATTCTTCTATTCCTTTAATAGGACAGTGAAGATCAGTTGATGTTACATTTCCTTTCTGAGAGAAAACAGATGCAAAGTAGGAATTTAAAAGTTCAGCCTTCTCAACATCCTTTCTTACCATTTCATCATTTTCATCCTGTAAAAATCCTATAGCATCTTTGACTTTTTTTTTACTTTTGACGTATCCCCAAAATCCTTTTTTGTTTCTTTTGACATCTCTTGCAAGCCTTAATTCATTGTCAGCTTTAGATAATCTGATTTGTGCCCTGCAGGTTCTGCAGATGGCATTATATTCTTCTTTAGATATGCCTCCCTCTTTCTATTTGATAAACATTTCTTTCTTCCTTTTTAGCATGTGTTTCAGTTCTGTGTTCATCCATCCTGGTTTCCTTAAATGCTTCCCATTCTTCCCTCTTTTTGGAATTGTTAACGATTGTGCTTTGAGAATCTCATTTTTCAAGATGTCCCATCCTTCCTGGACATTTTTGTCCTTAAGGATATCCTGCCATTGGATCCCTCCAATTCTCTTTCTGAGTCCCTTAAAATCTGCCTTTCTGAAATCTAACCTTGACGTCTGAGTCTTCACAGGTCTTCCTCCTCTTGTTATCCAAAATTCTAAAATAGCATGGTCACTACCTCCTAGGGTCCCAGCCACTCTTACCTCCTCAACCATTTCCTCCCTGTTTATAAGGATTAGATCCAAGGTAGCAGATCCCCTTGTTTTCTCCTCTACCTTTTGAAAGATAAAGTTGTCAGCAAGAGAGGATAATAATTCCCTTGACCTGATAGTTTTGCCTGAGAGAGATTCCCAACAAATGTCTGGATAGTTGAAATCTCCCATGACCACTATGTCATATTTTTTGGAGAACTTGGCCATTTGATGCATAAAGAGTTCATCCATATCTTCAGCTTGCATTGGCGGCCTGTAGTAAATGCCTACAATGGTGTCCTTTCCATTGTTCTGTCCTTGTATTCTTACCCAAACAGTTTCCACAGAACTCCCAGTCTCTGAAGCATCAATCTCTGTGCAGATATACGCTTTTCTAACATACAATGCGACACCTCCTCCTCGTTTATCAAGTCTGTTTCTTGCAAATAAGTTGTATCCTTCTAGCCTTGTATTCCAATCATGTGTATCGTCCCACCAAGTTTCAGTGATTCCAATGACATCATACTTCTTCTCCTGCGTTAGTAGTTCCAATTCTCCTTGTTTGTTGCCCATGCTTTGTGCATTTGTATAAAAACATTTTAGTTTGTGATTGGTTTCTCTTCCTCCAATATTTTTATTATTTAGATTGTTTTGTCTTCGTTCTTCCTTTCCACTTCTAATAGCCGAGTTCTCAATAGCATTTGTCAGGTGTATGGCTTTTTCTGGCGTTTTGCTTCCCTTCCCACATATATGTGTCACAATGATATGTGTGTATATATATATATATATATATATATATATATGTATTATATGTGTTTATATGTAGTGTTTTGTGAGCTGTCAGTGTGATTTTACAGTAGCCGGGGTTGATTTGCCGGCTTTTCAAAGGACACTGGTGCGTATAAATCGGACAGCACTCGCATGGTGCGAGTGCTGTCCGATTTTTTATCGCATCCATTGACTTGCATTAGCGATTATCATGCCAAAATTGCTGCAAATCGCAGCATGCTGCGATTTTTTTCTCAGACCGATTTCAGCTGAGAAAAAAATCGCAAATGAGATGTCACCTATTGAATAACATTGGTCCGATTGCAAGCCGATTTTTTATCGGCTTGCAATCGTCCATTTTTGTCTCCAGTGGGTATGAGCCCTTACTGCAATTATTGTGAAAATGTTTAACACTAGAACTACTGATGGAGTCATTTTGACTCCTTTCGTTTTTTATTTCTCTTCTGTGACTACATTTTTCAGAATTCCGGCTTGAAACTCGGTGACTTTTCCTCAAATATGATGTGAAAAAAGATTTTGTGAGAATAAATAATTTTGGTGAAAAATTTGCGCGTTTTTTTCAAAATTTACCAAGAACTACTGAAGGGAGTCATTTTGACTCCCTACTATATTTTGAGGTCCTTTTGTCACTAAATGTTGCTATAAAGTTTTGTGCATAATTTTTTCACTCTGTCTTATTTACCCTGATGTTCATATAGATGTAGTTCAATTTACATGTCAACTTTTCACATTTTCTTTGTGTTTTACCTGCTTGTATTACTGTGTAATGCTGAACAAAATAGCTTGTTTACTCTAGGCTCTTATCTTATGCTAATTTTTGATTCATATATATTGACACATATAAAGAACTGTACGCTTGCAGAAGCATGCAGGAACAATAATTTACAGTTTACTCTATCTGATGAGGAGCTAGATGCATTCATTGCGATATTCTATGCTCGTGGAATATCTGGCACGAACCGTCACTCGATTAGCAGTATTTGGTGTAATGACTGGGGAATACCGTTTTGCAAAGCGACAATGTCTAGGGACCGCTTTGTTGAAATTATGAGGTTTCTCAGATTTGATGAGAAATCTACTCGATCGGAGAGACTGCAAACGGACACGTTTGCTCTATTTTCTACTGTGTGGGACAGGTTTATTGAAAATTGTATTGCGTGTTACAAACCTGGCCCATACATAACGGTGGATGAGCAACTTTTCCCAAGCAAAACTAGGTGTCCATTCACGCAGTACATGCCTTCCAAACCAGATAAATATGGCCACAAATATTGGCTAGCTGTTGATAAGGAGAGCAAATATCTGGCAAATGGCTTCCCTTATCTAGGCAAAGATGACACACGCCGTGCTGAGGACCGTTTAGCTGACCATGTGGTAATGAAGTTATTGGACCCGTTTTTGAAAAAAGGTCGCAATGTTACAACCGATAATTATTTTACTTCAGTAAAATTAGCTAAACAGCTAAAAAGCAAAGGAACAACCATCGTGGGAACACTGAACAAGATAAGGCGAGAAGTGCCTAAAGAAATAAAATCTATGAAAGAGGAATTGTACAACACTAAAGTGTTTAGAAATGAAGACAATTTTACACTTACAGTATATCAAGGAAAGCCCAACAAAAATGTTGTCATTTTGAGTTCCGTCCATCCAGATGTTGTTGTTGCGTCTGATTCCGCTAAAAAAAAACTCCAGAAACGGTAAAGTTTTACAATGAAACAAAATATGGAGTAGATGTAGTGGATCAGATGGCACGAAAATATACCACACGAACATGCACAAGGAGATGGCCTGTTCATGCATTTGAAAATGCCTTAGACTTTGCAGGTATAAATGCATGGATAATATTCAATGAGATAACCCACCAAAAAATGTCACGCAAGGCATTTTTGCAAACGCTTGTGAGAGAGTTGAGTGGTCCTTATGTCACAGATAGGGAAAAGGGTTCCACGTCCCAAGTTTCTACATGCTCAGAAGTGATGGTTCAAACAAAATTTTGCCAGATCAAAGAAAAGTGCAAGAAAAATAGATCTGTCGGCAATTGTAAGACTTGTGGTAAGTCTTTGTGTGGGCAATGTACTGCCATAAATCAAAGGCAATGCCTAAAATGCGAAACACCAAATGTTTAGAAGGTGAATTCTGCGCCATATTTTCATTTTTATGCTCCTCCACCTACATTTTCTCTGCTTTTTGTTCTTCAGTTGTTGTTTATATGTGTGCACTTGAATAAAAAAAAAGTTTGAAAAACGTCTATTATAATTATTGTTATTTTCTGTAGAAAAATAAGAAAAGCAGAAAAAAAACAATCAAAAGCATTATGGTTGGATCTCACAATAATAATACATTACAAAAAATATAATTATTAATAAATAACCACAAATGAAACTCTAAAAATAAACGAAAACAAGCAAGGAGTCAAAATGACTCCTTTCAGTAGTTCTAGGCGGGGTCACGAGTCCAGTAGTCCTAGTGTTAATGATCTTGTAACAATTTTCCTTTTTCAACCTAATGCCCATCTTCTTTGATACTTATGGAAACTGTGAGTAGACTAAGTAAGGTACATCTACATCGAAATTAGTTTGGAAAGAGAATGTGCTCAACAGACCAACAGGTTTTATATGAAAATTTTTAGAATTATGACTGCTGTATAGATAAAAAATTATCCAGTTCTCTTTATGTATTGTATCATATTTGCATTTTCCATCCTGCTGCCTGATAAAAGCTTAAAGGGAATCTGTCAACAGTTTTTTGCTCCTCCATTTGAGAGCACCATAATGTAGGAGCAGTTTCTAATATAAAGGAAGGAAAGGAAGAAAGCTCACCGATCTAAATGTAGGAGTAAAATAAAATCATAGGTGAATGAGGTGACACTCACCTTGTATATGTCTTGAATACTTGCATATAGGTCACTATAGGACCATCAGATGCTCAGAGGTGAGTTTCTTCTGTGATTGGTATGCTGCAAGACCCTGGTAGCTAGTACATGGCTAAAACCAAGCAACCATAGGAATACTAATGAAATGAGCTTGATACCAGGCTGTTTGTGCTCCTGTAGTAGTAGAGTCCAGAAATTCTTAAAATCCAGATAATCCAAAGAAAGGATTTTCATTATATATCAAAAACACAGTACATACGACTCGTTTCGACAATATAGAATGTCTTCCTCAGGTATGTTATAATGAATGTTCCAAAAATGTGGAGAACTTTATAGAAAGTGATATTGTGCTAAATAGGGTGTGGATCACACAAAAAAAAAAAAGGAAAGAAAAAGGAGTTCCTCATACGCCCATTAGATAGCTGCTACTACTACAGGAGCGCAAACAGCCTGGTATCAAGTTCATTTCATAATGTAGAAGCAGAGACCCTGATTCCCAGCGATGTGTCACTTAGGTCTTGTGCACACAAACGCAGTTTTAAAAAACGGATTGCACTCGGTCCAATGTTATTCAGTGAGGCAGTACGGATGAACGATTTTTTTCACTAAGTGATTCTGTGTGTGAAAAAAAAATCCCAGCATGCACTAGTTTCTTCCATAAATCAGATGAGACTCGGCCTTTCAAGTCTATGGGTGCGTGAAAAAATGGAAATAATCCAAACGAGAAGGCGCTCCATGTGAATAATGTCACAACACATGCAATGGAGGGAGAGGTGTTCACCTTCGGTAGTTGTGCATGCCAGGCACAACACTGATTTTAAAGGGAATCTGTCACCCTAAATTGGCGGGATATTTAAATGATGGCAGTCAGGTCAGTGGGCGGTGTTTTGGGTACTTGCCTTAACATGTTGTTCGCCGCTGTCTCCATTATTTCTGGGAATTGTAGTCGTTGCCCTCCATATAACGCGCCTGCGCATTGCAATCTGCGGGCAAAGCATACTGCGCATGCGCAATTCAAGATTGCAATGCGCAGGCGCGTTATATGGAGGGCAACGACTACAATTCCCAGAAATAATGGAGACAGCGGCGAACAACATGTTAAGGCAAGTACCCAAAACACCGCCCATCTGACCTGACTGCCATCATTTAAATATCCCGCCAATTTAGGGTGACAGATTCCCTTTAAGCGGTGAATGACAGCGGTCCTGGAGCACTGCAGCACTTTCCATCCGCTCCTGGCGTCCTGGTCACAAGCTGTGATACAGTGAAAAACAATGAAAGGTGGGCGGTGGAAATCCACCGGGCACCATACTTGATGAAGGAGATGGATCGTCCCTGAAACGCTGTGTGTGCTGAATAAATCGACTTTTCTGATCTGATCTGGGTGGATCCTGATTCAGAGAGATTTCCACCGCCCACCTTTCATTGTTGTTCACTGGATGCATATGGAGGCACAATATAGCCTCCAATGTTCCCCAATATATTGCAATTCTGTAACATAGGAAACTGTAGCTGGTCTTGTAAATGATTAAAAGCTGCTGCTGTAAAAAAACATATTACATACGGATGTCAAGTGAGCGAAAGATTGTCCCACCTTTCTTTTTAAAACTCTAACGATTTTCTTATACGGTCGAGTGGACCTACCCTTACTGAGATGCTTTCTGCTGTTTTAATAAAATCCCTATTTTATGTGCAGCAAATTTACCTTTTCTCTGAATGATGAGCTCTGTATAACCATGACCGCACTTCTGCTTGTCAGCTTTCTGCCTATGCACAGTGTACACAGAAAGCTCCAATCAGTGGTGGACGCGGGGTTTTACAGACTCATGAATATGGAGGACTACATGGCGCAGGGTTATTAGTCCTGTAGTGATAATCTCCTGTCGATAAAACAATGATTTTATAAAAACTACAACAAACAGCACAGTAAATGATACATCTCTGGAATCATGGTCTCTGCCCTTACATTATGCTGCTCTCAGATTAGGTGGCAAAAACCTGGTGACAGATTCCCTTTAATTCATGTACAGATCAATGATGTTTGTCCTCTAAACGTGTTCCCCTTTTAGGAATGATTGAAATTGTCAAAGATGCGACGACCATCGCTCAGATACAGCAGAGTACAGTGGGAAACACTGGTGCATTTAAAGATGAAGTTCTAAGTCAGTGGCTAAAAGAGAAATGTCCCCTTGAAGATAAGGTATATTGTTATAACGGTTATGTAGGGGTAATGTTTGTGTGTTATGTCTGTATATTGAAATGCTTGGGAAAAGATCGTAATCGTAGTAGCAAATTATTTATGCTAAGTCATTATCAACATCCATGATAAGGCTGCACAGTCTTTACTCCATATTTAGCAATTTTACATTAACAAATAAATAAAAATGAACAAAGAAACACAAAAGAGAAAAATAGAATGCATGAGGCTAGTGACTAAAGACACATATTAAAAATTACGTTATACAAATTGTAAGAAAGACGATGGCAGTAACTGTGTTCAACAAAAGTAATGGCTTGCAAAACTTATATGGATAATATTCAAATCGCAAACTTGCAGTCATTCACCCGCCCTCCCGTTGCCAGCACCAGAGAATCTTGCAAGCTGTGAGGGTTCACAAAGTCTACAGTCACGTAGAGTGACTGCAAACTTGAGCCCCAAACATGGACAACACCTTTAACCCCTTAATCCCATCCGACGTACTATTCCGTCCATGTGACCTGGTGCTTAATTCTCAGGGACGGAATAGTACGTCACATGCGATCAGCTGCGCTCCGTGGGGAGCGCAGCTGATCGCAGCCGGGTGTCAGCTGTTTATCACAGCTGACACCCTGCACTATGTGCCAGGAGTGGTCATGGACTGCTCCCGGCACATTAACCCCTTGCACACCGCGATCAAACATGATCACGGTGTACCGGGGGCACAGGGAAGCATCGCGCAGGGAGGGGGCTCCCTGCGTGCTCCCCTGAGACCCTCAGAACAGCGCGATGTGATCGCGCTGTTCTGAGGCCTTCCTCCTGCAAGACCCCGAATCCAAGATGGCTGCCGGGTCCTGCAGGGAGGCGGCTTCCTCAGCGCCTGCTGACAGCAGGCGCTGAGGAAGCCTGCAGCAGTGCCTGTGAGATCGCTGGTCTCACAGAGTGTTGTGCACACTGTAAGACCAGCGATCTGACTTTATACTGTGATGTCCCACCCTGGGACAAAGTAAAAAAGTTAAAAAAAATGAAAATCAGATATGTTTTTGAAAAATTCCAAAATAAAGGAATAAAATATTCCCCAATAAATTAATTTCTTCATTTAAATAAAAAAAACAAAACAATAAAAGTACACATATTTAGTATCGCCGTGTCCGTAACGACCCGCCCTATAAACCTGTCCCATTAGTTAACCCCTTTAGTGAACCCCTTAAAAAAAAAAACAAGGCTAAAAAACAATGATTTATCATCATACCACCGAACAAAAAGTGGAATAACACGCGATCAAAAAGACGGATATAAATAAGCATGGTACCGCTGAAAACTACATCTTGTCCCGCAAAAAATGAGCTGCCATACAGTGTCATCAGCGAAAAAATAAAAAAGTTATAGCTCGCAGAATAAAGCGATGCAAAAATACCGCATATACTCGTGAATAAGCCAAGATTTTCAAAAAATGATTTTTAAAAAATGGGCTGAAAGTCCCCCTCTCGGCTTATACGCGGGTCATATACAGGGGTCGGCGGGGGAGTGGGGCGGGGGTGTCGGATCATACTCACCCCTCCGCCAGCGCGGTCTCTGCAGCCCCCCTGCTTCTCCCACGATCTCCGGCTCCTTCCTGCAGCGATCACATGGTACCGCTCATTAAAGTCATGAATATGCACATATTCATGACTTTAATGAGCGGTACCACGTGACCGCTGTAGGACGGAAGCGCTGCGGAGACCGCCGGGAGAAGAGGAGACGCTGCAGAGAGTGATGCGCCGGCGGAGGGGTGAGTATAGTGATATTTACTTGTCCCCGGACCACCGCTGCGCTGCTCCCTCGTCCGACTCCTCTGGCTGTGAATGTTCAGGCAGAGGACGCGATGACGTCGTTAGTGCGCGCTGCGCCCTCTGCCTGATCATTCACTGCCAGGACCCGGAAGAGGGAGCAGTGCGCAGCGGTGAACCGGTCCGTGACAGGTAAATATCTCAGGTGCCGGGGTCTTGAGCGAGCGGTGACACCGGCACCTGTCCCCATAGCGGCCAGTGTCACCGCCTGCTCAGGACACCAGCACCTGGCCCCCAGCGGCGAGAGGTGAGTATGTCATTTTTTGCAGCAGCAGCGCGGCAGCATAAGGGACCTATATGTACTATGGGGCATAATCTGTGGAGCATATGGTGGCATAATCTGTGGAGCATATGGGGGCATAATCTGGAGCATATGGGGGCATAATCTGTGGAGCATATGGGTGCATAATCTGTGGATCATACGGGGGCATACTCTGTGGAGCATATGAGGGCATAATCTGTGGAGCATATGGGGGCATAATCTGTGGAGCATATGGGGCATAATCAGGGGAGCATATGGGGCATAATCTGTGGAGCATATGGGGCATAATCAGGGGAGCATATGGGGCATAATCTGTGCAGCATATAGGGGCATAATCTGTGGAGCATATGGGGGCATAATCTGTGGAGCATATGGGGGCATAATCTGTGGAGCATATGGAGGCATAATCTGTGGAGCATATGGGGGCATAATCAGGGGAGCATATGGGGCATAATCTGTGCAGCATATGGGGCATAATCTGTGGAGCATATGGGGCAAAATCTGGATCATTACGGGGGCATATCTGTGCAGCATATGGGGGCATAATCTGTGGATCATACGGGGGCATAATCTGTGCAGTTTATGGGGGCCTAATCTATGGAGCATATGGGGTCATAATCATTTTTCACCCTAGGCTTATACGCGAGTCAATATTTTCCCAGTTTTTGTGCAAAATTAGGGGGTCGGCTTATACACTGGTCGGCTTATACATGAGTATATACAGTATTTATTTTTTATATATAATCATTTTTATTATATAAAAGCGCCAAAACATAAAAAAATGATACAAATGAGGTATCGCTGTAATCGTACTAACCCGAAGAATAAAACTGCTTTATCAATTTTACCACACGTGGAACGGTATAAACGCCCCCCCCCAAAAGAAATTCATGAATTGCTGTTTTTTGTTCATTCTGCCTCCCTAAAATCATAATAAAAAGCGATCAAAAAATGTCATGTGCCCAAAAATGGTATCAATAAAAACGTCAACTCGTCCCACAAAAATAAGATCTCACATGACTCTGAGGGCCCAAATATGGAAAAATTATAGCTCTCAAAATGTGGTGATGCAAAAACTATTTTTTGCAATAAAAAGCGTCTTTTAGTGTGTGACAGCTGCCAATCATAAAAACCCGATATAAAAACCCGCTATAAATAGTAAATCAAACCCCCCTTTATCACCCCCTTAGTTAGGGAAAAATAAAATTAAAAAAATGTATTTATTTCCATTTTCCCATTAGGGTTAGGGTTGGGGCTAAAGTTAGGGCTAGGGTTGGGACTAGGGTTACGGGTGTGTTAGGGTTAGGTTTGTGGTTAGGGTTATGATTAGGGTTGGCATTAGGGTTAGGGGTGTGTTGGGGTTAGGGTTGGAGTTAGAATTGGGGGGTTTCCACTGTTTAGGCACATCAGGGGCTGTCCAAACGTGACATGGCATCTGATATTAATTCTAGCCAAATCGGCGTTGAAACAGTCAAACGGTGCTCCTTCCCTTCTGAGCTCTGCCATGCGCCCAAACAGTAGTTTACCCCCACATATGGGGTATCAGCATACTCAGGACAAATTGCATAATAACTCTTGGGGTCCAATTTCTTCTGTTACCCTTGGGAAAATAAAAAATTTGGGGCAAAAATATAATTTTTATGGAAAAAAATATGATTTTTTATTTTTGTGGCTCTACATTATAAACTTCTGTGAAGCACTTGGGGGTTCAAAGTTCTCACCACACATCTAGATAAGTTCATTTGGGGGTCTAGTTTCCATAATGGGGTCACTTGTGGGGGTTTCCACTGTATAGGCACATCAGGGACTCTCCAAACGCGACATGATACCGGCAGACCATTCCATCAAAGTCTGCAATGCAAAACGTCACTACTTCACTTCCGAGCCCCGACGTGTGCCCATACAATAGTTTTCTCCCACATATAGGGTATCAGCGTACTCAGGACAAATTGGACAACAACTTTTTGGGTCCAATTTCTCCTGTTACCCTTGGGAACATAAAAAATTGGTGACTAAAAGATCATTTTTGTGGGAAAAAAATAGGATTTTTTATTTTCATGCCCGGGCATTATAAACTTGTGTGAAGCCCTTGGGGTTCAAAGTGCTCACCACAGATCTAGAAAAGTTCCTTAGGGGGTCTAGTTTCCAAAATGGGGTCACTTGTGAGGGGTTTCCACTGCTTAGGCACATCAGGGGCTCTGCAAACTGAACATGACACCCATCAAAGTCTGCTTTCCAAAATGTCATTACTTCCTTTCCGAGCCCTGCCGTGCGCCCAAACAGTATTCCCCCCCCCCCACATATGGGGTATCAGCGTACTCAGGACAAATTGGATAACAACTTTTGGTGTCCAATTTCCTTGGGAAAAATCAAAAATTGGGGACTAAAAAATAATTTTTGTGGAATTTTTTTTTCACACCCAGGCATTATAAACTTTAGTGAAACACTTGGGATGTGTTTCCACGATCAGGATTCCTTCAGTAAATGCTGCGTGTTTGACGCTGTGCGCTGGCGCAGCGTCAAACATGCAGCGTCCAGGTGTTACAGCATAGTGGAGGGGATTTCAAGAAATCCCGTCTCCACTATGCGTAAAAACACGCAGGCGGCAGACCTGCGTTAATGGACATGTGGCGTGTCTTTTTAGATCGCAGCATGTCCTTTTCCCTTGTGGCGACGCTCCGTCGCCGCTAGGGAAATAACACAGGCCTATCTAGCGCTGCGGTGATTCCGGATGTGTTCAAAGAGCACATCCGCATTCACCACTCATTCAGAAGGGTGCGGGGCTTTGGGCGGAGCGGACTTTCGGCTTTGTCTAAAGCGCTGTGGTTCCGGACCATGGAACCACAGCCTTGTGGGTTCAAAGTGCTCACAACAGATCTAGATAAGTCTAGTTTCCAAAATTGTGTCACATGTGGGGGGTTTCCACTGTTTAGGCACATCAGGGGTTCTCCAAACGCGACATGGCGTCCAATCTCAATTCCAGCCAATTTTGGTTTGAAAAAGTCAAACGGTGCTCCTTCCCTTCCCTGCCGTGCGCCCAGACAGTGGTTTTCCCCCACATATGGGGTATCGGCGTACTCAGGAGAAATTGCACAACAACTTTTTCTGTCCATTTTCTCCTTTTACCCTTGTTAAAATAAAAAAAATTATTTGTAAAAGATCATTTTTGTGACTAAAAAGTTAAATGTTCATTTTTTCCTTCCAAGTTGCTTCAGCTCCTGTGAAGCACCTGAAGGGTTAATAAACTTCTTGAATGTGGCTTTGAGTACCTTGAGGGGTGCAGTTTTTAGAATGGTGTCACTTTTGTGTATTTTCTGCCATATAGACCCCTCAAAGTGACTTCAAATGTGAGGTGATCCGTAAAAAAAATGGTTTTGTACAATTTGTTGTAAAAATGAGAAATCGCTGGTCAACTTTTAACCCTTATAACTTTGGAACTACAAAAAAATTTGTTTCAAAATTGTGCTGATGTAAAGTAGACATGTGGAAAATGTTATTTAGTAACTATTTTGTGTGACATATTTCTCTGTTTTAAGGGAATAAAAATTCAAAGTTTGAAAATTGCAAAATTTTCAAAATTTTCGCCATATTTCCATTTTTTTAATAAATAGCCGCAAGTTATATCGAAGAAATTTTACCACTATCATGAAGTACAATATGTCACGAGAAAACAGTCTCAGAATCGTGAAGATCCGTTGAAGCGTTCCAGAGTTATAGCCTCATAAAGAGACAGTGGTCAGAAATGTAAAAATTGGCCCGGTCATTAACGTGCAAACCACCCTTGGGGGTTAAGGGAACTTAAAAGGAATCAACCTGAAGGGAATCAACAGTCTATGTTGTTGGTTCTCTGACGCCAAAAGCAGGTGGTCATGTAACTGCAAGTATATGATTTACATTCTTCCAGCCACATTCTCACTAGACGTATCCGGTCTCGCTGAATGGACTTTCATTGAGCGAGGCTGTGCACATCTTTTCTGCACGTGACCGCATGTACACATATAGCATACTTGCAGTGACACACCTGCCCACTCCCTTGCAGACTTGAGCCCCAAGCCTGGACAACGCCTTTAAGGGAACCTGTCACATGATTTTGCTGACTGATCCACAGGCGCCATGAATTAGAAACTGGCTCCTACATTATAAACATCTTTGTTTTACTCTGAAAACCTGTGGCATTTCAGAAAAGAAAACATAGTTGAAAGAACAACTTACATTCTATTAAAGTGGCTGTCCAAGCTTGGGACAAAAGTGTGCAGTTGCTCTATATGACTGCAGACTGCTAAATCATGACAGCGTGCCCAATTTCCCCGGTATTGCTGGTGCGATCAGGCTGTCATTTGACCTCATGTGATTTGCATACTTGCAGTTCAGTGTATAGTAGACTTGCTCAGCTTCTCTCCATGGGAGTGAATAAAGAGAAGCCCGACATGTCTCGTTGGCATTTGAATGCAAATCTCACACCTGTGGCCACATGACTGCCCGCTCACACCCCCAGTACCGGGGAATTGTGACAGCATGTGCCCCGCACACTGTCAGGATTCAGCAGTCTGCCGTCACATACATCACTTTAATTTTCTTTATTTTCCAGAATCGCTTTGACATAAGATGCTAGTTTTATAAAAGCACTTTAGATAAAGCGGATCATTGACAGAAGCTGTGCGTTCCTGTTGTGTCACTGTTCTAACACTAACATTTCACTTCCTAATAGCTGAATGCGGCAGTGGAGAGGTTTGTCTATTCCTGTGCTGGATACTGTGTAGCTACTTTTGTGCTTGGAATTGGGGACAGACACAATGACAATATCATGGTAACTGAAACAGGTAAGATCACAGCCTTGTACATCATTTATTTTCTGGTATTGTATGCTGGAGTTGAAGCAGGTTTCAAAAATAAAAATTACAAATATACTGCTCTGGCAAAAATTAAGAGACCACTGCACAGTTTTATAAAAATCAGCTTCTCTACATGTCTAACAGCCATTCCATTCCAGTGTCAGTTGAATTCCAACCAAAGTACACCTCATTCTACTTAATGTGTTTCTGATTAGGTGATCACCTGAACCAAATCTTATTTAATGAAGGAAAGTATAAAAAAAACACTGCTGTGGTGTTCACAATCCTCTTGCAATAGAACAAGCTAGATGGCAAAACAAGTGCTAGTAATATCCCAAAAGTAATAGGAATGAAAAAATAACTTTTAACCTTGCCAGAGGAGTTGAAAAGAAAAATCTTGAGTGAGGAAAAGAAGGGCTCAATTCTGGCTTTACTAGCAGAGGGATACAGTGAGTGTCATGTTGCCTCCATGCTTAAAATTTCTAAGATGGCAGTCCATTACAACAAGGTCAAGCAGCTGACAGTGGGGACAACAAAGCTACAGACCGGCAGAGGGCGAAAATGACTCTCCACTGACCGGTATGACTGTCATCTTATTCGAATGTCACTCAGCAACCCCAGGATGACATCAAGTGACCAACAAAATAATGGAAAATGGCAGCAGGGGTGAAGTGCTCGGCAAGAACAGTTCGTAACAGGCTCCTAGAGGCAGGGATCAAGTCATGTAAATCTAGAAAAAAGCCTTTCATCAATGAGAAGCAAAGGAGAGCCAGGCTGAAGTTTGCCAAAGACCATAAGGATTGGATCATTGAGGACTGGAGTAAGGTAATCTTCTCTGGTGAGTCTAATTTTCAACTTTGCCCAACACCTAGAACGTCTAATGATTAGACGTACAAGAAGAAAAGGTAGCACACTGTAGCGCTATAGCTTGCAAACACGAAATATGAAAAATATGAAAAATGAATTACATCATTACCTTAGAAATATGAAAAATTGAGAAGTCTTAGCGCATAAGATGGCCAAATTATGTGAGCCTGATAGCCACGTCAAGGCTCTTCTCGTATATCAGGTCCCTAACTAATGCCTATCCTCGCTTTAGAAAAGTCTGTCTGCATGGGAACCTATGAATCCTCTTTTCAGACTAAAATCTACATCTCTGTGGAGGGGTGATGAACCTGCTGTAATTAAAAGGCCTGTGACCACCAGGTGGAGTGCTCAGGCAGAAGATAAATGAATACATATCAAAAAACTGACCGGCACATCCAAACTTAGATTCAGTGTGAACAGGTGCTAAACCTAGAGTCACCAACTCATATACATACAAGAAGAAAAGGTAGCACACTGTAGCGCTATAGCTTGCAAACACGAAATATGAAAAATATGAAAAATGAATTACATCATTACCTTAGAAATATGAAAAATTGAGAAGTCTTAGCGCATAAGATGGCCAAATTATGTGAGCCTGATAGCCACGTCAAGGCTCTTCTCGTATATCAGGTCCCTAACTAATGCCTATCCTCGCTTTAGAAAAGTCTGTCTGCATGGGAACCTATGAATCCTCTTTTCAGACTAAAATCTACATCTCTGTGGAGGGGTGATGAACCTGCTGTAATTAAAAGGCCTGTGACCACCAGGTGGAGTGCTCAGGCAGAAGGTAAATGAATACATATCAAAAAACTGACCGGCACATCCATACTGCTCTGGCAAAAATTAAGAGACCACTGCACAGTTTTATAAAAATCAGCTTCTCTACATGTCTAACAGCCATTCCATTCCAGTGTCAGTTGAATTCCAACCAAAGTACACCTCATTCTACTTAATGTGTTTCTGATTAGGTGATCACCTGAACCAAATCTTATTTAATGAAGGAAAGTATAAAAAAACACTGCTGTGGTGTTCACAATCCTCTTGCAATAGAACAAGCTAGATGGCAAAACAAGTGCTAGTAATATCCCAAAAGTAATAGGAATGAAAAAATAACTTTTAACCTTGCCAGAGGAGTTGAAAAGAAAAGTCTTGAGTGAGGAAAAGAAGGGCTCAATTCTGGCTTTACTAGCAGAGGGATACAGTGAGTGTCATGTTGCCTCCATGCTTAAAATTTCTAAGACGGCAGTCCATTACAACAAGGTCAAGCAGCTGACAGTGGGGACAACAAAGCTACAGACCGGCAGAGGGCGAAAATGACTCTCCACTGACCGGTATGACTGTCATCTTATTCGAATGTCACTCAGCAACCCCAGGATGACATCAAGTGACCAACAAAATAATGGAAAATGGCAGCAGGGGTGAAGTGCTCGGCAAGAACAGTTCGTAACAGGCTCCTAGAGGTAGGGATCAAGTCATGTAAATCTAGAAAAAAGCCTTTCATCAATGAGAAGCAAAGGAGAGCCAGGCTGAAGTTTGCCAAAGACCATAAGGATTGGATCATTGAGGACTGGAGTAAGGTAATCTTCTCTGGTGAGTCTAATTTTCAACTTTGCCCAACACCTAGAACGTCTAATGATTAGACGTAGACGCGGAGAGGCGTACAATCCACAGTGTCTTGCACCCACTGTGAAATTTGGTGGAGGATCTGTGATGATCTGGGGATGCTTCAGCAAGGCTGGAATTGGGCAGGTTAATCTTTGCAAAGGCCGTATGAATCAAGCCGCATACAAGGTTATCCTGTAAAAACAGTTGATTCTTTCTGCTCAGGCAATGTTCCCCAACTCTGAGGACTGTTTTTTCCACAGGAAAATGCACCATGCCACACAGCTAGGTCAGTCAATGTGTGGATGAAGGACCACCACATCAAATCCCTATCATGACAGCCCAATCTCCAGACCTGAACTCCATTGAAAACCTCTGGAATGTAATCAAAAGGAAGATGGATAGTCACAAGCCATCAAACAAAGAACTTCTTACATTTTTGTACCAGGAGTGGCCTAAGGTCACCCAAAAGCAGTGTGAAACACTGGTGGAAAGCATACCAAGACGCATGAAAGCTGTGATTAAAAATCATGGTTATTCCACAAAATATTGATTTCTGAGTTAAAACATTAGTATCGTTTCTAAATGATTATGAACTTGTTTTCATAGCATTATTTTAGGCATTTTTTTTGTTATTCAGTAGTTTATAGAATAAAAGTGCAATTTACATTTTACTCAAAAATATACCTATAAAGAGAAAAATCAGACAAACTGAAAATTTTGCAGTGGTCTCTTAATTTTTGCCAGAGCTGTAATAGACCACATACACACTTTGTATTTTTAAGTGAACATGAACTGGATGTGTCATTTTTTTTTCTTCTAACACTGAATTGCTTTAAATATTTAATCTCCACTAAAATATTTAGCAACTCATAATGGCTTAGTGGCATGGGAAATGAAAATGGATTAGAGTTAAGCCCAGAGTGTTCTCTATTCACATCCCCTAAATATCATTATGAAATTTACTGGTGTAAACCAGAACATTATTCTAGAAACATCAGTTCATGTCTGGTAATGTAAGTGATATGTAGTGTGTATGTATCTACAGTATATCATTCAGTCATTCTGTCTATCTAGATAGATATATCTAGATACATCCTGTAGAATGTAAACCTGCAAGGGCAGGGTCCTCTCCCCTCTGTATCAGTCTGTCATTGTTAGTTTGTTTACAGTAAGTGATATCTGTAATTTGTATGTAACGCCTTCTCATGTACAGCACCATGGAATCAATGGTGCTATAAAATAAATAATAATATATAAAAAATAGAGAAACAACAGCACAGAAAAATGTAGGGTGCAAAGCTTCACAGGCACATACCAGTCCTTGTAAATAGAAAATTCAAAGAGATTGAGGCAGCACACCATATGAAATTAGAAAAAAGTGCTTTTTAATAGCCCATGTGGTGACATTTCGGTCTCAAGTGCAGACCTTTTTCAAGCAGTCACTGCTTGAGAAAAGTCTGCACTTGAGACCGAAACATCACCACATGGGCTATTAAAAAGCACTTTATTCTAATTTCATATGGTGTGCTGCCTCAATCTCTTTGAATTTTCTAGATAGGTAAAAGCAAAGAAAATCCCCCATTCACATTAGATGGCTGTTGGCTGAACTGTTTCTGCCAATCGATCGGCCGACAGCTATCACGGCTGGCTGTCCCAGACACACGGCCGATACTAGTCTAATGTTTGTAGGGGCTTAAGGATATAAGAAGATAGAAATACAAGGTAAATGTTCTTACTTGTTCCATCTTTTTTGATCTTAGGTAATTTATTCCACATTGATTTCGGACACATCCTTGGGAACTATAAAAGCTTTCTGGGCATTAACAAGGAAAGGGTACCATTTGTTCTAACACCAGATTTTTTACATGTGATGGGAACCTCAGGAAAGAAAACAAGTGAATACTTTCTTAAATTTCAGGTATATTTAAATTGTATGTCATATCTTCAGTCTGAGCACACATTCAATTCAGTACATTGTGACACAAGCCAAATGTATACACATTTATGAAATAATAAGGCATTTATGCCTTCTGGTACAAAAACACAGTTTCGTTCAGTTTTATGCTGATATGTGCATTTATTCATCTAACCTTTTATAGAGACACGGTATTTTAGAAATGCTTTTAGAAAGCATGTGGTTTCCCTAATTTTACAATCACATACTAGATGATGGAGCGGAGTGGCTTGCATTTAAAGATAATCTGTCACCCCATTTTTCGACCATCAGCTGTAGCCACCGCCATCAGGGGCTTATCTACAGCATTCTGTAATGCTGTGATAAGCCCCCGATGTCACCTGAAAGTGAAGAAAAACGAGTTATATTATACTCACCCAGGAGCGGTCCGCCGTCCAGTCAGGTCCGATGGGCGTCGCGGTCCGGTCCGGCACCTCCCATCTTCTAGCGAAGCCCTCCTCTTCTTAGCTTCCCATCGCGGCTCCGGCACAGGCGCACTGCTCTGCCCTCACCAGGGCAGAGCAGAGTACTTCAGTGCGCAGGCGCCGGGAAAGGTCAGAGAGGTCCGAGGGCAGAGCAGTGCGCCGGAGCTGCGACAGGAAGCTAAGAAGAGGAGGGTTTCGCTAGAAGATGGGAGGCGCCGGACCGGACCGCGACACCCATCGGACCAGACCGGACGGCGGACCGCCCCTGGGTGAGTATAATATAACTCGTTTTTCTTCTCTTTCAGGTGACATCGGGGGCTTATCTACAGCATTACAGAATGCTGTAGATAAGCCCCTGATGGCGGTGGCTACAGCTGATGGTCGAAAAATGGGGTGACAGATTCCCTTTAAATGCTGTTGGCTCAAGCTAGACTTTCAGGCAACATAGTGTGACAAAGTATTTCTGAAGAGGAAAATTAAGTTAAAAAGGTTGTCCGATACCTGTAATGGCTTTCATAAATAGATATCTTTAAGCCCCGATCACGATGTAATTTACCGTATTTATTATATCACAGGAGGAAAGTCCTGCAGTTACTTCTCCATAGCTTCTACTACCCCCACTAAAACAGCACGTTATCAGGGACTAAGAAGAACTGTGTGACAGGAAAAGAAAAAAGACTTTCTGCTAAGTCAGCAAGAATCAGATCTCAATCAGATGAGGAGAAGATTTATTTCTTCTCCTGTCATACACTTCTCCACCAACACTGGTGTGTGTCCACTGGTCACCTGACAATTGAAACATGTCTCTGGAGCAGTGTTTCTTTAGACTGCAGCCTGTACCGCCACATAACTAGGACAGGCTGCCGGTTGAACTTTTTTTTACATTCTTGGAGAATCCTTTAAGGGTGGATTGGAAGGCCTCGAGTGTGCTAGAAAGATGGGTACAGCGATGACTGATCTAACTGGGAGATAAAGGCACTAGCATTTTTGCTTACTCAAGGTTAATAAAGGAGTGGTTTTAGAAATGGGAGAACTTGAGAGACTTGAGAAAATGTGGTATATGAATGATAGGGAGAGGGGATTGAAGGAGATGGTGAAAAGATAATTAATTCCATTTTGCCAAGTTAAGCTTTAGGCTGGAGTCACACACAACCACAAAAAATCGGTCCGTTTTAGACGGTCGACAATCGGATCAAAATAAAAACATCACACATCCTTCTGGCATCCGATTTTCCTTCAAAGATGCGATTTAGTCGCATGTGTGTGTACCTTGTAACATCCGATTTTCATCCGACTTGCGATATTTTCTCGCAGGCTTGCAAAACTGACATATAATGGATCCAAAAGAATAGTATTTAAATGCCAAAAGAAAGAATAGATATATACACATAGAGCACATATATATATATATTATATATATATATATATAGATACATGTCATTGTGACATATATATACATATATTTATAGTTCTTACACTTCTACATACTGTTATAGCCGCTAATTCAATTGCCGGCTTCAGTGAAATCACAGAAGCCGACATGAAATGATACATTGTTTCCACACAGTTAACCATGTAATTTCATGTATTTTTATATATGTTTGAAACATACAATTACATGAGTATATGTGTGCTAAATTTCAGACATGTAGGGGTTAATTAAAGGTGTAAATTCGTTGAAAAAAAATGCGTGGGCTCCCGCTGTATTTTCTCCACCAGACAGACAAAGCAAGCGAGTGGGGGCAGATAATAATAGCCTAGGGAGGGTACATTTTTTTTGTGCCCCCCTGGCTACTAACATCTGCCCCCAGACACCCCAGAAAGGGCAAATCTATAATTAGATTCGCCCTTTCTGGCACTTTGCCCGTCTATTCCCATTGCCCTGTAGCGGTGGCGAATGGGTTAATAATCTGGCGTTAATGTCACCTTAGTATTGAAAGGTGACCTTAAGGCAGGTTAATAATTGATAGATGTCAATTAGACAACTATCAATTATTAATCCTATTGTATGAAAGAAAAATCAAACACACACAGTTTAATAAAAAATAAGTTTAATGAAATAATCACACAGTTTTTGACCATATTTTATTTTCCTGCTAAAACCATTTACTGTAATAAAAATAAAATAAAAAAGCAAAATTATTCTTACCAATCCGATGTACAGTCAGGTCCCACGCTGTAATCCATCAGAAAGGGTTAAGAGGTTACAGTTAGCAGGGAGATAATTCTGTCTACTAGCTCTAACCCCATGAATGAATAAGTTCCTCTACCACAGAAAGTAGAGGAATAGATTCATGAATGGAGCTTAATTGATTTATTGGCAATTTAACTTTAGTGACCTGACCTAACGGGAAAGTGGACACAATCAATTAAGCTTCATTCATTGAAACAGATCCTCTCCTGTCGCCAGGAGAGGAACTTATTCATTCAGGAGCTTTGAGCTGAGCATGCAGGATTACTTGCACTGCTTGGCTCAAAGCAAGTTAACCCTTTGTGAAGGATTACAGCGTGGGACGTGACAGATCAGCGGAATAGGTAAGAATAATGTTGTTTTATTTTTTTTTCTTTATTTTAGGAGATCAATGGCTTCGCACGGATTAAGTGTAAAATAAAATATGGTCAAAAAAAGGTGTTTTTATTTCATTAAAATAATTTTTAATTAATGTGTCTGTGTTTTTTTAATTTACTACAATAGGATTAATAATTGATAGTTATCTAATTGACAGCTCTCAATTATTAACCTACCTTAAGGTCACCTTTCAATACTAAGGTGACATTAAGGTGAGATTAACCCATTCGCCACCGCTACAGGGCAATGGGAATAGACTGGCAAAGTGCCAGAAAGGGCGAATCTAATTATAGATTTGCCCTTTCTGGGGTGTCTGGGGGCAGATGTTAGTAGCCAGGGGGGGCACAAAAAAAATGTACCCTCCCTAGGCTATTATTATCTGCCCCCACTCGCTTTGCTTTGTCTGTCTGGTGGAGAAAATACAGCGGGAGCCCACGCATTTTTTTTCAACGAATTTACACCTTTAATTAACCCCTACATGTCTGAAATTTAGCACACATATACTCATGTAATTGTATGTTTCAAACATATATAAAAATACATGAAATTACATGGTTAAATGTGTGGAAACAATGTATCATTGCATGTCGGCTTCTGTGATTTCACTGAAGCCGGCAATTGAATTAGCGGCTATTACAGTATGTAGAAGTGTAACAACTATAAATATATGTATATATATATGTCACAATGACATGTATATAATATATATATATATAATATATATGTGGATTCTATGTGTGGATATGTATTGATTCGATTCTTTATTAAAGCTGTCAGTGTGCTTTTACAGTATAGCCGGGGATGAATTGCCGGCTTTTCTAAAGGACACCGATGCGATTTCATCGCAAGTCACACAGTGCGGTCCGTTTGTAATCCGATTTTTGATCGCTCCCATAGACTTGCATTGGCGATTGTCGACCGACAATCGGTGACAATCGCAGCATGCTGCGATTGCACACGGACGTTTAAAACGGACCACAAAAAATCTGATACTGGGAGCTGCTCCATATATTAACATAGGTCCGACTGCAATGCGATTTTTCATCGCATTGCAGTCGTCCGATTCTGTCGCCAGTGTGACGCCGGCCTTAGAAAGTGAGTGGTGAAAAAGGATGATATACTTGATTAACACTTTGCAGTTCTGGAAAACAAGTGGTAAAATCAGGCCCAGAGAGGTAAATTTGAATGTCATCAGCATAGAAGTAGTGTCAAAGGACAGCAACATATAGGCGGTAAGATGAGACTTTGGTGCTAGAATGGCAGACATTTAGGCCACGTTCAGTATTTGGTGACTTTTTACCTCAAAATTTGTAAGCAAAAACCAGTAATTGGTAAAAAAAAATGCAAAAGTGGTGACGTGTTTCTATTATACTTTTCCTCTGATTGTTCCACTCCTGGTTTTGGCTTACAAATATTGATGTAAAAAACTAACCAAATACTGAACGTGTGAACATGGCCTTAATGTACAGTGTGAGAATGGGAGACACTAGTTGAGGTATGAGGAGGTACAGGAGAGGCTAAGGCCTCTTTCACACATCAGTTTTTTGGCATCAGTCGCAATCCAGCAGTTTTGGAAAAAAACGGATCCATCGCAGATTTTGAAAAACTGATGCGACGGATCAGTTTTTTTGCTGGTTCCGACTGTCCTACCTGGTAATAATAATTGGAGCATGCTCAGTGTAAAAAAATGGAATCCGTCACTGGATTCCGTCATTTGATGGATCCAGCGCCCATAGGCTTCCATTCTAGCCAACGACGGACGCCGCTGGATCTGTCGCTGTCTGTCTTTTCGACGCAGACAAAAAATGTTACATTGTCCGTTATCTCCAGACGACGGATAAACAAATTCAGATGGATCCAGCGCACGACAGACGAAACGTGAGGCCATCCGTTGCTAATACAAGTATATGAGAAAAAACGGAGCCAGCGGGCTAATTTGCTGGATCGTTTTTTTTCCAAAATCGACAGATTTTGACTGAAGCTAAAAAACTGATGTGTGAAAGAGGCCTTTAAAGCCCCCGTCTCACACAGCGATCTCGCTAGCGAGATCGCTGCTGAGTCACTAGTTTTGTGACGCAGCAGCGAGCTCACCAGCGATATCGCTGTGTGTGACATTCAGCGACGATCAGCCCCCTTGCCGGGTATCGCTGATTGTCGCTGAATGTCCTGGACATTTTTTTGATCGCTGGTCTCCAGCTGACAGGCACGCATCGCTGCGTGTGACAGGCGGGAGATCAGCGATCCGCTGGTAACCAAGGTACACAGCGGGTTTCCAGGCGCGGGGCTGTGCCTAGAAACCCGCTGTGTACCTTGGATACCAGCGCCCTGATGCAGGGAGCTGGTAACCAAGGTACACAGCGGGTTTCCAGGCACCGCGCAACGCCTGGAAACCCGATGTGTACCTTGGTTACCAGCTCCCTGCATCAGGGCGTTGGTATCCAAGGTACACTGCGGGTAACTAAGCGATGTTACCCGCAGTGTCGCTTGTACTGATCGCTGCCTGAACTGCCTGTTTGGCAGCTCAGCAGCGATAATGTAGCGATACACCAGCGATCCTGATCGTTGTCGGGATCGCTGGTGTATCGCTATGTGAGACCCGGGCTTAAGTCATGATGCAAAGGGATGAGATTAAGGACAAGATTTCCTATAAGGAGTCCGAGAGTTAAGGGTATGCCACACTAAGCGAGATCGCTAACGAGATCGCTACTGCGTCACATTTATGACGCAGTAGCGATCTCGTTAGCGACTTAGCTGTGTGATTCCAAACACAACTCATCAGCGATCTGTGATTCCAAACACATTTCATCAGTGATCTGTATAACGACCTCTGCGGTCGTTGGGAAAACCTAGTCCCACCTGGGACGCTGGTGAAGTCGTTCATAAAGGGTGTCACACTCAGCGATTCAGGCTCACCAGCGGGACACCAATGACCAAAAAACGGCTCAGAACGTTCATGAGCCATCAACGACATCTCAGCAGGGGCCACATCGCTGCTACATGTCACACACAGCTAAGTCACTAACGAGAACGCTACTGCGTCATTAATTGTGACGCAGTAGTGATCTCGTTAGCGATCTCGCTTGCGATCTCGCTTAGTGTGGCATACCCTTAACAGAGGTCAACACACTCAATATACTATAATCACAACAACCCTAAGTGCAAATAAAATCCGGGATATTACAGAGTATTTTAAGTCATGAAAAACTGTATTAAATATTACATTAAAAACATTAAATCATCAGAGAGCTGCTATAAAGTGCAGGGGTATACAGCGTACCTGTGCCAGTCACAGCATTTGACCAGTAATAATTAATACAGAGTATATTCAGTACACAGGTGTTAACACCATCCCAATCTTATTACGGTACATGCAGTGCTGTAATAGTGTATTGCCACCATACTGTGGCCTTGGCAGTATATAGGTAGTGTTTGGCTAATTATATGAAGTACATAGCCATCAGTGGCCATCAATGCTGCGTTTTTGCAAAATGCATTAGGTCACTTCTTTCAGTGTTTTTTCAGTGCAAACAACGCAGGTATCGGGTTTTGGTGTCAAAACCTGATGAAGTTGAATCAGACTATGCACTAAACTTTGTCAGCAGGCATATCAAACAAATGTACCCTGACAAATACGCAGTAAAAAACGCAGCTAAACCTGCTTTTTTGATGTTGCTTCTTTACTGTCAGATAGCAGATTTTCCCTGCGAAGAAAAATGCATCAAAAACACAATGTGTGAACATAGC
Organism: Oophaga sylvatica; assembly: GCA_033576555.1. Taxonomy (NCBI): domain Eukaryota; kingdom Metazoa; phylum Chordata; class Amphibia; order Anura; family Dendrobatidae; genus Oophaga; species Oophaga sylvatica. The sequence goes on along the minus strand of JARQOD010000004.1, from coordinate 283,086,530 downwards.
CTTACTCCAGTTCCAAATTGAAGTCGGATTCGTGGCGATGTTCACATAAAGGCCACACCACTTTTCAGACACACCTTATGCCTCTTAATGAATCAGGCTCCTTTCACATTGGCAAGTCCCCTCATCAAGACCAGTGTTGTTCACGCCAGTCGTGTTGAACCAGGACCTATGAGACTGAAAAAGCCATAGTGGCTACTGCAAAAATTGCAAGATGACAAATTTTATTTTCTTTTTTTTATTAGGAAAAATATATAATCAAGGAAATATGGCAATACATGTTGAATAAAGTGTGTACATATTATGACAAACCAATACAGGTCATTATCAATGGTCTGGTAGCTAAAAGTACAATATATAAGGCAAATATATAAAGTCACCTCAAAACAGGTATCAGTGCTACAAGAATCACCAACTATGCAATGATGCAATATTTCTAGTAAGAACAAATCATTCAAACAATTCCTAACAAAACAAATACAATACCTTAAAGGAAGAAAGAAAAAGAGTGTAAAACGTTAAAAGAAAAGAGAATAAAAAGGAAGGAAGGGATGGAAAGAGGGACACAGAGGTACCACCACACACCTCCCCAAAGCTGCATGAATGTCATACATTTCCATGTTACCCATTATCCACACAGGATTTCTTATGATGGAGAGATAAGGCAACAAGCACAAGTATATATATGTGTATACACATATATATATATACAGTACAGACCAAAAGTTTGGACACACCTTCTCATTTAAAGATTTTTCTGTATTTTCATGACTATGAAAATTGTAAATTCACACTGAAGGCATCAAAACTATGAATTAACACATGTGGAATTATATACTTAACAAAAAAGTGTGAAACAACTGAAATTATGTCTTATATTCTAGGTTCTTCAAAGTAGCCACCTTTTGCTTTGATGACTGCTTTGCATACTCTTGGCATTCTCTTGATGAGCTTCAAGAGGTAGTCACCGGAAATGGTTTTCACTTCACTGGTGTGCCCTGTCAGGTTTAATAAGTGGGATTTCTGGCCTTATAAATGGGGTTGGGACCATCAGTTGTGTTGTGCAGAAGTCTGGTGGATACACAGCTGATAGTCCTACTGAATAGACTGTTAGAATTTGTATTATGGCAAGAAAAAAGCAGCTAAGTAAAGAAAAACGAGTGGCCATCATTACTTTAAGAAATGAAGGTCAGTCGGTCCGAAAAATTGGGAAAAGTTTGAAAGTGACCCCAAGTGCAGTTGCAAAAACCATCAAGCACTACAAAGAAACTGGCTCACATGAGGACTGCCCCAGGAAAGGAAGACCAATAGTCCCCTCTGCTTCTGAGGATAAGTTTATCCGAGTCACCAGCCTCAGCAATCGCAGGTTTACAGCAGCTCAGATTAGAGACCAGGTCAATGCCACACAGAATTCTAGCAGCAGACACATCTCTACAACAACTGTTAAGAGGAGACTTTGGGCAGCAGGCCTTCATGGTAAAATAGCTGCTAGGAAACCACTGCTAAGGACAGGCAACAAGCAGAAGAGACTTGTTTGGGCTAAAGAACACAAGGAATGGTCATTAGACCAGTGGAAATCTGTGCTTTGGTCTGATGAGTCCAAATTTGAGATCTTTGGTTCCAACCACCGTGTCTTTATGCGACACAGAAAAGGTGAACGGATAGACTTTACATGCCTGGTTCACACCGTGAAGCATGGAGGAGGAGGTGTGAGGGTGCTTTGTTGGTGACACTGTTGGGGATTTATTCAAAATTGAAGGCATACTGAACCAGCATGGCTATTACAGCATCTTGCAGCGGCATACTATTCCATCCGGTTTGCGTTTAGTTGGACCATCATTTATTTTTCAACAGAACAATGACCCCAAACACACCTCCAGGCTGTGTAAGGGCTATTTGACCAAGAAGGAGAGTGATGGGGTGCTACGCCAGATGACCTGGCCTCCACAGTCACCAGACCTGAACCAAATCGAAATGGGTTAGGGTGAGCTGGACCGCTGAGTGAAGGCAAAAGGACCAACAAGTGATAATCATCTCTGGGAACTCCTTCAAGATTGTTGGAAGACCATTTCCGGTGACAACCTCTTGAAGCTCATCAAGAGAATGCCAAGAATGTGCAAAGCAATCATCAAAGCAAAAGGTGGCTACTTTGAAGAACCTAGAATATAAGACATATTTTCAGTTGTTTCACACTTTTTTGTTAAGTATATAATTCCACATGTGTTAATGTATAGTTTTGATGCCTTCAGTGTGAATGTACAATTTTCATAGTCATGAAAATACAGAAAAATCTTTAAATGAGAAGGTGTGTCCAAACTTTTGGTCTGTACTGTATATACAGTTAGGTCCATATATATTTGGACAGAGACAACATTTATCTAATTTTGGTTCTAGACATTACCACAATGAATTTGAAACAAAACAATTCAGATGTAGTTGAAGTCCAGACTTTCAGCTTTCATTTGAGGGTATCCACATTAAAATTGGATGAAGGGTTTAGGAGTTTCAGCTCCTTAACATGTGCCACCCTGTTTTTAAAGGGACCAAAAGTAATTGGACAAATGACTCCAAGGCTATTTCATGGACAGGTGTGGGCAATCCCTTTGTTATGTCATTCTCAATTAAGCAGATGAAAGGGCCGGAGTTGATTTGAGGTGTGGTGTTTGCATTTGGAAGGTTTTGCTGTGAAGGAAACATGCGGTCACAGGAGCTCTCCATGCAGGTGAAACAAGCCATCCTTAAGCTGCAAGAACAGAAAAAAAAACATCCAAGAAATTGCTACAACATTAGAAGTGGCAAAATCTACAATTTGGTACATCCTGAGAAAGAAAGAAAGCACTGGTGAACTCATCAATCCAAAAAAGACCTGGGAGCCCACGGAAGACAACAGTGGTGGATGATCGCCGCATACTTTCTTTGGTGAAGAAGAACCCGTTCACAACATCAACTGAAGTCCAGAACACTCTCAGTGAAGTAGGTGTATCTGTCTCTAAGTCAACAGTAAAGAGAAGACTCCATGAAAGTAAATACAAAGGGTTCACATCTAGATGCAAACCATTCATCAATTCCAAAAATAGACAGGCCAGAGTTAAATTTGCTGAAAAACACCTCCAGAAGCCAGCTCAATTCTGGAAAAGTATTCTATGGACAGATGAGACAAAGATCAACCTGTACCAGAATGATGGGAAGCCAAAAGTTTGGAGAAGAAAGGGAACGGCACATGATCCAAGGCACACCACATCCTCTGTAAAACATGGTGGAGGCAACGTGATGGCATGGGCATGCATGGCTTTCAATGGCACTGGGTCACTTGTGTTTATTGATGACATAACAGCAGACAAGAGTAGCCGGATGAATTCTGAAGTGTACCGGGATATACTTTCAGCCCAGATTCAGCCAAATGCTGCAAACTTGATTGGACGGCGCTTCATAGTACAGATGGATAATGACCCCAAGCATACAGCCAAAGCTACACAGGTAGTTCGTGAGTGCAAAAAAGTGGAACATTCTTCAATGGCCAAGTCAATCACCAGATCTTAACCCAATTGAGCATGCATTTCACTTGCTGAAATCCAGACTTAAGAGGGAAAGACCCACAAACAAGCAAGACCTGAAGGCTGCGGCTGTAAAGGCCTGGCAAAGCATTAAGAAGGAGGAAACCCAGCGTTTGGTGATGTCCATGGGTTCCAGACTTAAGGCAGTGATTGCCTCCAAAGGATTCGCCACAAAATATTGAAAATAAAAATATTTTGTTTGGGTTATGTTTATTTGTCCAATTACTTTTGACCTCCTAAAATGTGGAGTGTTTGTAAAGAAATGTGTACAATTCCTACATTTTCTAACACATATTTTTGTTCAACCCTTCAAATTAAACGTTACAATCTGCACTTGAATTCTGTTGTAGAGGTTTCATTTCAAATCCAATGTGGTGGCATGCAGAGCCCAACTCGCGAAAATTGTGTCACTGTCCAAATATTTCTGGCCCTGACTGTATAATTATTTTTTTAAATAAAAAACAATAGGCAATTGTCTTCCATTTAGTAATTTAAGGCATAACCCCAGTTTTCAAGCTAAATTGCGCCTACATTTTGGTGTACAGTCATGGCCAAAAGTTTTGAGAATGACACAAATATTATATTTTCACATGATCTGCTGCCCTCTGCTTTTTATGTGTGTTTGACAGATGTTTTTATCACAGACAGAAATATAATTGCAAACATATGAGTAACAAAAGCTTATATTGACAGTTAGAATGAGTTAATGCAGCAAGTCAATATTTGCAGTGTTGACCCTTCTTCTTCAGGACCTCTGCAATTCTCTCTGGCATGCTCTCAATCAACTTCTGGACCAAATCCTGACTGATAGCAGTCCATTCTTGCACAATCAATGCTTTCATTTTGTCAGAATTTTTAGGTTTTTGTTTGTCCACCCGTCTCTTGATGATTGACCACAAGTTCTCAATGGGATTAAGATCTGGGGAGTTTCCAGGCCATGGACCCAAAATCTCTATGTTTTGTTCCCTGAGCCATTTAGTTATCACCTTTGCTTTATGGCAAGGTGCTCCATCATGCTGGAAAAGGCATTGTTGATCGCCAAACTGCTCTTGGAGGGTTGGGAGAAGTTGCTCTTGGAGGACATTCTAGTACCATTCTTTATTCATGGCTGTGTTTTTAGGCAAGACTGTGAGAGAGCCAATTCCCTTGGCTGAGAAGCAACCCCACACATGAATGGTTTCAGGATGCTTAACAGTTGGCATGAGACAAGACTGGTGGTAGCGCTCACCTTGTCTTCGCCGAATGAGGCGTTTTCCTGATGTCCCAAACAATCGAAAAGGGGATTCATCAGAGAAAATAACTTTACCCCAGTCCTCAGCAGTCCACTGCCTGTACCTTTTGCAGAATATCAGTCTGTCCATGATGTTTTTCTGGAGAGAAGTGGTTTCTTTGCTGCCCTCCTTGAGACCAGGCCTTGCTCCAAGAGTCTCCGCCTCACAGTGCGTGCAGATGCACTCACACCTGCCTGCTGCCATTCCTGAGCAAGCTCTGCACTGCTGGTAGCCCGATCCCACAGCTGAAACACTTTTAAGAGACGGTCCTGGCGCTTGCTGGTCTTTCTTGGGCGCCCTGGAGCCTTTTTGGCAACAATGGAACCTCTCTCCTTGAAGTTCTTGATGATGCGATAGATTGTTGACTGAGGTGCAATCTTTCTAGCTGCGATACTCTTCCCTGTTAGGCCATTTTTGTGCATTGCAATGATGACTGCACGTGTTTCTCTAGAGATAACCATGGTTAACAGAAGAGAAACAATGATGACAAGCACCAGCCTCCTTTTAAAGTGTCCAGTGGTCTCATTCTTACTTAATCATGACAGATTGATCTCCAGCCATGTCCTCATCAACACCCACACCTGTGTTAATGGAGCAATCACTGAAAAGAGTTAGCTGATCCTTTTAAGGCAGGGCTGCAATGATGTTGAAATGTGTTTTGGGGGATAAAGTTCATTTTCTAGCCAAATATTGACTTTGCACGTAATTGCTGTTAAGCTGATCACTCTTTATAACATTCTGGAGTATATGCAAATTGCCAGTAGAAAAAGTGAAGCAGTAGACTTTGTAAAAATTAATATTTGTGTCATTCTCAAAACTTTTGGCCATGACTGTATTTGGCTTAGTAAATCTCCACAGTTTTTTTTTTTAATTTCATTATGATTTTGGCGCATTCACATGTCTAGGAGAAAACTTTAAGTGTAACATAATGCAGGTGTTTGAATTGTTATGCTAACTGAATGTATACCTTTCTATTCCCAGGATGTATGTGTAAAAGCCTATTTAGCTCTGCGCCATCATACAAACCTTATGATCATCCTGTTCTCCATGATGCTTATGACAGGCATGCCTCAGTTAACAAGTAAAGAAGATATTGAGTATATTCGAGAGTCATTGACTGTTGGCAAAAATGAAGACAATGCTAAAAAACATTTTCTTGACCAAATTGAGGTTTGCAGGGATAAAGGCTGGACTGTGCAGTTCAACTGGTTCCTTCATCTCGTTCTAGGTATTAAACAAGGGGTCGAGAAGCATTCTGCTTAAATTAACCTTCCAATAATGACAATGTGTGTATTAAAGACTTACCATTCCTGACTAAAAGTAGCACTAGCTCACAAAAACTAATTGATAATTTGTGCTGATCAATGAATGCTTTATGTTAATCTATTTCTTGACCGTTCTACAAAATCAAATAATTGTATGCTGACTTTAATAAAAACAAGCACTTTTCAAAGAGCTTCCCTTTTTTTCTTACCCATAATGATATATTCTCAAGGTATGGCTAAAAGCAGTTTGGCGGTTAAATGGGTAGTCCATCCTTGAAGAAAATTTCAGGATTGAGAGAAGCAGATAAAAATCTAGTCTGCACATGTCTGCAAATAAGCAAAACAGGGGCGGACACTGACAGCTTGGGGCCCCTGTGCAAGAAATGTGTTTGGGCCCCTCTCCTTCTATGGTGACAAAGCTACACATATACAGGGTGGTCCAAAAGCACTGTAGGTGGACAGAAAATATTTATTTTGATTTATATATAAAACTAGCTGTTTCCAGCCAGCTAACGCTCGGCACGCTCATTGCTATCTAATTAACGCTGCTGGTGATTAAACTACAGTAAATAATGACAACGTTCAATAGCGCTTACGCAGGTGGTAAACTAAATTAAAATGAAGTTAATAACAATAATAATCATCAAAAATCTGAATAATACTAATGATACATTTTATTGAGCGGGATTATGTGTGATAATGTGGTGGGGGGGCGGGATTATGTGTGGTAATGTGTTGGGGGCGGGATTATGTGTGGTATTGTGGTGGTGGGCGGGATTATGTGTGGTAATGTGGTGGGGGGTGGGATTATGTGTGATGGGGTGGGATTATGTGTGGTGATGTGGTGGGGGGTGGGATTCTTTGTGATGATGTGGTGGGGGACGGGATTTTGAGTGGTAATGTGGTGGGAGGTGGGATTATGTGTGGTAATGTGTTGGGGGGCGGGATTATGTGTGATGATGTGGTGGGGGGCGGGATTATGTGTGGTAATGTGTTTGGGGCAGGATTATGTGTGATGTGGTGGGGGGAGATTATGTGTGGTAATGTGTTGGGGGGGCGGGATTATGTGTGGTGATGTGGTGGGGGGGCTGGATTATGTGTGGTAATGTGGTGGGGGTGGGATTATGTGTGGTAATGTGGTGGGGGATGAGCAGTAATGTGGTGGGGTGCGGGATTATGAGCGGTAATGTGGTGGGGGGTGGGATTATGTGTGGTAATGTGTTGGGGGGGCGGGATTATGTGTGGTGATGTGGTGGGGGCGGGATTATGTGTGGTAATGTGTTTAGGACGGGATTATGTGTGGTGATGTGGGGGAGTGGGATTATGTGTGGAAATGTGGTGGGGGCGGGATTATGTGTGTTATTGTGGCGGGGCGGGATTATGTGTGTTAATGTGGTGGGGGTGGGATTATGTGTGGTGATGTGGTGGGGGGCGGATTGTTGTGGTGGGGGCGGAGGGATTATGTGTGGTAATGTGGTGGGGGCGGGATTGTGTGTGGTGGGGGGGGCGGGATTATGTGTGTAATGTTGGTGGGGCGCGGATTTTGTGTGGTAATGTGGTGGGGGGCGGGATTATGAGCGTTAATGTAATGGGGGGGGATTATGAGCGGTAATGTGGTGGGGGTGCGGGATTAGAGTGGTAATGTGGTGGGGGGTGGGATTATGAGCGGTAATGTGGTGGGGGTGCGGGATTATGAGCGGTAATGTGTGGGGGCGGGATTGTGTGAGCGGTAATGTGGTGGGGGACGGGATTATGAGCGGTAATGTGCTTGGGGCGGGATTATGTGTGGTAATGTGGTAGGGGGTGGGATTGTGTGTGGTAATGTGGTGGGGGGGCGGGATTATGTGTGGTAATGTGGTGGGGGGGATTATGTGTGTAATGAGGTGGGGGGTGATTATGTGTGGTAATGTGGTGGGGCGGATTACGTGTAGTAATGTGGTGGCGGGCGGGATTATGTGTGGTGATGTGGTGGGGGGCGGGATTATGTGTAGTAATGTGGCGGGCGGGATTATGTGTGTATGTGGTGGGGGGCGGGATTATGTGTGGCAATGTGGTGGGGGGCGGTATTATGTGTAGTAATGTGGTGGTGGGGGGATTATGTGTGGTGATGTGGTGGAGGGCGGGATTATGTGTGGTGTGGGGGCGGGATTATGTGTGGCAATGTGGTGGGATTGTGTGTGTAATGTGGTGGGGGGCGGGATTATGAGCGGTAATGTGGTGGGGGGCAGGATTATGAGTGGTAATGTGGTGGGGGCGGGATTATGAGTGGTAATGTGGTGGGGGCACGGGATTATGAGTGGTAATGTGGTGGGGGTGCGGGATTATGAGCGGTAATGTGGTGGGGGTGGGATTATGAGCGGTAATGTGTTGGGGGGCGGGATCATGTGCGGTAATGTGGTGGGGGCGGGATTATGTGTGGTGATGTGGTGGGGGCGGGATTGTGTGTGGCAATGTGGTGGGGGCAGGATTGTGTGTGGTAATGTGGTGTGGGGCGGGATAATGTGTGGTAATGTGGTGGGGGGCGGGATTATGTGTGGTAATGTAGTGGGGGGCGGGATTATGTGTGGTAATGTGGTGTGGGAGGGATTACGTGTAGTAATGTGGTGGCGGGCGGGATTATGTGTGGTGATCTGGTGGGGGGCAGGATTATGTGTGGCAATGTGGTGGGGGTGGGATTATGTGTAGTAATGTGGTGGGCGGGATTATGTGTGCTGATGTGGTGGGGGCGGGATTGTGTGTGGTAATGTGTTGGGGGTGGGATTATGTGGTAATGTGAGGAGGTGGGATTATGAGTGGTGATGAGGTGGGGGCGGGATTGCGTGTGGTGATGTGGTGGGGGGGCGGAATTGTGTGTGGTGATGTGGGGGGGCGGAATTGTGTGTGGTGATGTGGGGGGCCGGGATTATGTGTGGTGATGTGGTGGGGGGCAGGATTGTGTGTGGTGATGTAGTGGGGCGGGATTGTGTGTGGTGATGTGGTGGGGGGCGGGATTGTGTGTGGTAATGTGGTGGGGGGGCGGGATTGTGTGTGGTGATGTGGTGGGGCCAGAATTGTGTGTGGTGATGTGGTGGGGGGGTGGAATTGTGTGTGTGGGGGGCGGGATTGTATGTGGTGATGTGGTGAGGTGGGATTGTGTGTGGTGATGTGGTGGGGGCGGGATTATGTGTGGTAATGTGGTGGGGTGGAGCTAATGTGCTGGGGGCAGGATTAGCGAGTAATCACGATGCCTCTTATATATATAGATTATATTTACTAACACAAGCATAACATTGACAATTAAATTTTATTCTGAACAATAATACAAAAGCCCTTAAATTTTATCAACGCAGGAGCTCAAACTGTTTTCCATCACAATTTCCACAGCTTTGAAGTCTGCCTCTTACGCTTCGACAAACATTTTTGCACAATTCTCTTTGGGTATTAATTTCTTGAAATGCGTCTCTTATGTAATTTTTCAAATCACTGACACGTTTTGATTTTCTACTATAAACTTTGTCCTTGAGTACTCCTCAAAAGAAAAAATCCATCGGGGTCAAGTCTGGTGAACGTGCCGGCCAATCAAGTGGGCCTCTACGGCCAATCCATTTATTAGGAAATGTTTCATCAAGATACTCATGGACTACTCTTGAATAATGCGGAGGGACCCCATCTTGTTGGAAATAAAGGTCATTTGAATTAGGCTGTTGCTATAACTGGGGAACAACTTGACTCATTAGAATTTTAGGATACTTATCTCCTGTGACTGTTCCATAAAAAAAAAAATGGTCCAAAAACACCAAAACTTGAAATACCACCCCAAACATTGACACCAGGCTCATTTAGTTGTTGTTCTAATGTTAAATGCATAGTCTCATTATACTAGTAAATACAATTATGTCTGCTAATATGGCCAGATAATTTGAAAGAAGCTTCATCACTCCACATAATGTTATCTAAAATTACTGGATTTTCTTCAATTTTGTTAAGCATAATCTCACTAAATTGCAGCCACCTGTCTGGATCAACCTCCAATAAACCATAAATTATATGTGGATGATAAGCTTTCCACCCAATAGATTTCAGGATTCGCATGATGGAAGCTCACGAAATTCCCAATTCTAAGGAGACTCTTCTGGTGGACTTTTTTGGACTCTGAACAAATGTTTCAGCAACAAGTTGTTTATTATTTTCTGTACAGGCTGTTTTGGGTCGACCAGTTTTTGGAGCATTAAGGATTGAGCCAGTGGCATCGAATTTGTCACGAATGCGGTAAATGGTTTGTCTCTTTGGAGCTTGCGTACCAAATGTTTCCACCCAATTTGCTCTAACTGTTTCAACATTTTGAGATTTCCAATACTTTTAAAATCCATTTTCTTTAATCTGTATTTAATTATTTGCCATTTTGGGGGAGATTTATCTTTGAAAACTGGATCTGTGAAACAGATTCCACCTTTTATTTTCCAAAGAGTCTGTGTTATGTTTCGGTAGCTGAGGAGAAATTGCAAAAAAGAGCCAAAGTAGTAATACACCAGAGAGGCTGGAAACTATTGGATTGCAGTACCCTAAACTAACCGCCACACTAGAAGTAGCCGTGGAGCGTACCTACGGTGATCCTAGACGCCTCGTCACAGCCGGAGAGATAACTACACCTAAAGGCAGAAAGATGAAAGCTATCTGCCCAGGAGCAGAATCCACAAAGAAATAGGAAGACCCCAAACATGTAATGGCGGTTAGACAAGAAGAAAATACGGACACAGACAGAAAATAGAATGAGAAAACGCTGGGGCCCAATCTGTCTAGATAGAAAAGTATAGAAAAGAATTCTGACTGCAACCCAAAAAAAACCCTGACAAAAATACCAACACTTCTGATTAACAAAAAAACCTGAGATCACACGATCTCTACCACCTAAATCGGATCTCTGGTGTAACACACAGCAATTCAGCAAAAAAGTGACAAAGGAACAAAGCAAAAAGTGCAAATACAAAATGAGCACAATTGCAGCGCCAGACCCCAAAAGGGGACCAGGCTGAAGTCCACTGCAAGCAGCAAACCAGGCAAGGAAAATCCAACCAGAGGAAAAAAAACAGCAAATCACTTATCTGAATGAGAGCAGGAATGCAAACTGAGCTCCAAGCAAGACAGGGAGAACAATTGATTACCGGCAAGGCTGAAGGGAGTTCAGGTCACTTATATCAGACCATTCAGAGCCAGCTGAAGGCCATTCAGCAATTAGTTCATTACCCTCAGCAACCACCGGAGGGAGCTACAGTTCAGAAGTCGCCTCCAGATTATTCACAACAAGTCTGTGAAGAATGAAAAGTGGAATCTGATTGGTTGCTAAGGGCAACTGAGTCACTTTCACATTACACCATGGTTGATAAATCTCCCCCTTCTTAACCCTATTACACATACTGTCCACCTACTTTTGGACCACCCTGTATATACAGGGTGGGCCATTTATATGAATACAACTTAATAAAATGGGAATGGTTGGTGATATCAACTTCCTGTTTGTGGCACATTAGTATATGGGAAGTGAAAAACTTTTCAAGATGGGTGGTGACCATGGCGGCCATTTTGAAGTCAGCCATTTTGGATCCAACTTTATTTATTTTTAGTGGGAAGAGGGTCATGTGACACATCGAACTTATTGAGAATTTCACAAGCCACACATACATACATGTAAATATATTACATAGTCTCCTTTATGTATATTGCCATCCCTTATTATACAGTGCCCTTTCTTGTTATGCACAGCACCGTCCCTTACATAGTGGATTATATAGAGCCCTGTTTTTTATTACATACCGTCCTGTCTTGTTAGCTGTATAATGCAATGATGGCTGATGGAGCATGGGAAAGCTTCTTTTCTAATGGAGGAGCTGATAGGCTGGTAGTCTGGTCACTGGCTCCTCCATCGGCAGTCATTTTATATCTAACAAGAGAGGGGACTATGTAATAAAATAGGGCTCTGAATAACAAAAATAACAAGAATACACTATGTAAGAGACAACACTGTACATAGCAGAGGAAGCTATATAATAAGGGACGGCATCATAAAAAGTGACTACACTATATACTGAGGGATCGCGCTATACATAATAAGGGAGTACATTATATACTAAGGGACTGTGTTAGAAATAATAAGCGATAATAACATCTTCCTCCTCCTCCCCTGTTCTAAATCCATTATAAATCCCCCACATCCCTCATTGTCCTCCTCCCCCAACATCCCATTATTGTCCTCTCCCCCACCCCAGTCATTGCCCACTTCACCAGCTCCATCATTGCATTCTCCCCACCACCTCCATCATTGCCTTCACCCCATCATTGCCCATTCCACCACTTCCATCATTTCCTCCTCCCCACCACTCCCATCATTGCCCTTTCTACCACGACCCATCATTGTCCTTTCCACCACCACCACCATTGCCTTTTCCTCACCACCCCATCATTGCCCATTCCGCCACCTCCATCATTGCTTTCTCCCCACCACCTGTCACGCGGTCTTATGATATGTGTACGATGTCAGTAAACTATTCTTAAAAGAACAACACTCTATACAACATATAGATTAGCAACATCAGCATGTAAATATAGAATAGATTTACCTGACACGATATCCGTTGAACTCAGGGTTAATCTTGAGGACTTGATACACTGTCACAGGAAAGAGGAGGACCGGGGGTCTAACCTGACCCTAAACTGGGGTCCTAACTAATCCCTCACCTTGGAGGTACTGATAATGGTTCAGAGGTCCAAGTCTCCAGCCTAACCCTGTCTCCTATCAGTCCCTGAACCCTGTAATCAGTCCTAAGAAGGATTCTGATTACCACCAAAGGGATATGGGCTGATCTCTGCTAAATACACAGATTAGACATATAAGACAGACTGGAGAAAACACAGACTTGCATACACACTCAAACACAGAAGGAACATAAATGATCTGGGATATTAAACTCTAAGCAAGGTGAGCTTAAAACAACTAAGGAGCTCTTTAACTTAAGTCTATACAGATACAATCCTATCTGTGGTCTGCATGAAGAATTTCACTGGCAACTCCCAACACAGACAACCAGAGATTTAAAGGAAACCAATCAACAAATAATTAATTGCAGCCGGGGAGAAACTGCACCCAGTCCCAGAACTGAGCACAGACAGAATTAACTCCCTAACTGCCAAACACAAAGAAACAGCAACTCAGCTGTGAGAAGTCAGAATGTGCAACCGCGACGATCTTCGTGGCGATGCACACATGACAGTACCCCCCCTTCTACGAGGGGCCTCCGGACCCTCAGGGCCAGGTTTGCCCGGGTGAGTTCTGTGGAAGGTCCGCACCAAACGATCTGCGTTAATGTCAGACGCAGGAACCCACGTCCTCTCCTCTGGACCATACCCCTTCCAATGCACCAAGTACTGAAGGGACCGGCGATTCAGACGTGAGTCAATGATCTTTGACACTTGAAACTCCAAGTTACCATTGACCACCACTGGAGGAGGAGGTAGAGGTGATGGTATGACTGGTGCCACGTACCTCTTAAGTAATGACTTGTGGAACACATTATGAATTTTAAACGTAGGAGGGAGGTCCAGACGAAATGCCACAGGATTAATTATGGAACTGATCCTGTACGGCCCGATGAATCTGGGGCCCAGCTTCCAGGAGGGAACTTTAAGTTTTATATTCCTGGTAGACAACCATACCAGATCGTTCACATTAAGATCTGGACCAGAAACTCTCCTCCTATCAGCCATACGTTTATAACGGTTCCCCATAGCACTCAGATTATTCAATACACCTCTCCACACTGAAGCAAGTGACGACGAGAAACGCTCCTCCTCAGGAACCCCAGAAGGGCCCCCCCCATTGAATGTACAAAACTGGGGATGAAAACCATATGCCCCAAAAAACGGGGACTTGCCAGTGGACTCGCTCCGCCTGTTGTTAAGAGCGAACTCTGCCAGAGGCAAGAAAGAAGACCAGTCCTCCTGGTTCTCTGAGACAAAACACCGAAGATAAGTCTCTAGGCTTTGATTCAGACGCTCTGTTTGACCATTGGTCTGCGGATGAAAAGCCGAGGAAAATGACAATTGCATCCCCCGACGTAAACAAAATGCCCTCCAAAACTTGGACACAAACTGAGACCCCCTATCTGACACCACATCAGAAGGCAACCCATGAAGTCTCACAATCTCCCCAATGAACACCTGCGCCAGAGTTTTAGCATTAGGGAGGGCAGGAAGAGCAATGAAATGTGCCATCTTACTGAACCTGTCAACAACCACCAGTATGACAGTCTTCCCTGACGACTGAGGAAGGTCCGTGATGAAGTCCATAGACAAATGAGTCCATGGACGCTCCGGAAGTTTCAAGGGTAAGAGGGTCCCAGACGGACGGGTATGAGGGGTCTTAGAGCGAGCACAAACCCCACAGGACGCGACAAAAGTTAAAACATCTTTATTAACGTTAGGCCACCAAAACCGGCGAGAAAGGAGATCTAAAGTAGCCTTACTCCCTGGATGTCCTGCTAAAGCAGAATTATGATGTGCCTCAATAACCTTTTGTCTCAACTGATTTGGGACAAACAGTCTCCCTGGAGGTCCTGCAGGGGCGTCCCCCTGAGCCTCTAACACCTCCTCCTCAAGCTCAGAACATACAGCCGACACTACCACCCCCTCCTGAAGGATAGGAATCGGGTCATCCATTTTCCCGGCCCCTGGGAAACTGCGAGACAAGGCATCCGCCTTAACATTCTTAGATCCAGGGCGATAAGTGACAACAAAATTAAACCTGGTAAAAAACAACGACCATCGAGCTTGTCTGGAATTCAGACGCTTAGCAGATTCCAAATACAGCAGGTTCTTGTGATCAGTAATGACGGTGACCGGGTGGACTGCCCCCTCCAAAAAGTGACGCCATTCTTCAAAAGCCAACTTAATGGCCAAAAGTTCCCTATTGCCGATATCATAATTCCTTTCGGCGGACGACAATTTTTTAGAAAAGAAAGCGCACGGATGCCATTTACCAGGGGACGGACCCTGGGACAATATTGCACCCACCCCTACGTCAGACGCGTCCACCTCCACAACGAACGGCTGTGATGCATCTGGTTGGATGAGAACGGGTGCCGAAGCAAAACATTTTTTCAAAGAGGAAAAAGCTTGGCAAGCTTTGTCCGACCATTTAGAAAAATCCGTCCCTTTTCTTGTCATGTCAGTGAGAGGTTTGACAACAGATGAGAAATTACAAATAAATTTCCGGTAGTAGTTAGCAAACCCCAGAAAACGCTGCAGAGCCTTAAGATCCTCTGGCTGATCCCATTCAAGCACTGCTCTCACCTTTTCAGGGTCCATACGGAAACCGGAGGCCGACACCAAGAAACCCAAAAACCGAAGTTCCTGTACGGCGAATACACACTTTTCCAGTTTGGCGTATAGTTTATTGTCTCGCAAGATCTGCAACACCTGTCTCACATGCTCCTGGTGAGACACAAGATCTGGTGAGTAAATTAAAATGTCATCCAAATATACGACCACAAACAGCCCCACCAGATGACGAAAAATGTCATTAACAAAATGTTGGAATACTGCTGGTGCAGTAGTCAGACCAAAAGGCATGACAAGGTTCTCATAATGTCCCTCCGGCGTGTTAAACGCCGTTTTCCACTCATCCCCCTCTTTTATCCTAATCAGATTATACGCCCCCCTGAGATCCAATTTAGAGAACCATTTGGCGCCAACAATTTGATTGAAGAGATCAGGAATCAGAGGGAGTGGATACGGATCTCGAACAGTAATCCGATTAAGTTCGCGGAAATCCAAGCAAGGGCGTAGGCCTCCATCTTTTTTCTTCCAAAGAAGAACCCCGCGGCCACTGGGGAAGATGAAGGTCTAATATGCCCTTTGGCCAGACTTTCCGAAATATAATCTTTCATAGCCTGCCTCTCAGGACCAGAAAGGTTATATAACCTAGCTTTAGGTAACTTAGCATCAGGAAGTAAATTAATAGAGCAGTCATACACGCGATGAGGAGGCAACTCCTGACACCCCTCCTCAGAGAACACATCCCCAAAGTCCTCCAAAAAAGGAGGCAAAGTACTAGGCACCGGGCCGGGCCCGATGACTGTGTTCATGCAGTTACTTTTGCAAAACCCCCCCATTGGGTTAATCTCTGGACGGGGCCCAAATTTTAAACCAGGGGTTTATGTTTAAACCAACCAAAAAAAGTCCCAAAAACAATAGGAATAGGGTATAACCCCCCAACACATAACAAATAATAGGTCCTTTGTAAATTGGCCCCCACCCGAAGGGCAAGGGTTTTGAAAAAACATGAACAAAGCTCCCTTTGGGCCCGGGGGCCCGGGGTTCCCAAGGGGAATATAGGTCGGTTTGACCAATACACCAGGATGCATACCTTGGGGCCTGAGCAAAAAGAAACGTTAACCGATTAGCCCCGGCCCCCCTATCAAGGGAAAAACAGGGAAAAACTCTCCACCCCTCGTACCCAAACCCCCACCCCCACTGGGACAAAAGGAAAAAAAGAAGAACTTTGCGGGGCGAAATACATACTCCCCGGTTTTCGTCCCCACACAACCGGGGGGGTTTAAAAGTTTTCGGCAAATTTTTTTCTCAACAAGGGACGGGTTGGGCATCCCCCCAAAAAAATGTCCCTCTTTTCCCCCCGAAAAAAACCCTTCTAGTCCCGGTACCGCCAATCCCTCCCCACGAAAAAGATGTTCCCCAACTCAAAAGGGGTTTCCCCCGAACAGAAAGGGGGAAACCCCAACAAAAGGGACTTTAAAAATAGTAGGTGGGGGGAACAACAGGGGGCGGAG
>JARQOD010000004.1:282985369-283069526 GCA_033576555.1 Oophaga sylvatica | reverse complement strand
ACAAGGATGCAACAATGTACCGGTAATCAGCTTATTTCAAGCCACCTAACTGTACTGTATCAGTTAGATTGCATTGTTTAGGCACAATAGTGCTTTGATCGTTAACCCCTATTTTATAAACATTTATATTCCATTGAATAAAATTGTTTACCCCTTTAGGGACTAGGTCATTTTATTGTTTTTGTGCTCTTATTTTTTACTTTCTCTTGTTCAAGGAGCCATCATTTTCTATTTTTCCTTTGACATAGCAACATGAGGGCAAGTTTTTTGCAAGACAATATTCATTTTAAATGACGCAATTAATTTCATCATATAATGGACTGAAAACCGAGCAAAGTAAATTCCAGCAAAAAAGTTACTGTAAATAGCAAAAAACGCAATTCCACCATTGTTTTTTTTTGGGTGGGGGCTTGATTTATGTTCATTGTGCAGTAATAATGACCTGACAATATGATTCTTCAGGTCAGTACCTATATAGAAATACCAAACTTATACATTTTTTTTTAGATATTAGTGGTTAAAATATATTTCAGAACTGACAGCCGACATGTTGAAGGCGTTTAAATCATATTGTCGGCACCACCAACAAGGCACGGGAGCGCCGCTATTCAAGCCTCTAAGACTAGGTCACGCTACAACCCTTACACCATCAACGTTACAGCACTATAATTGTAAATGTGAAAAGGAAATCCCCTCCTTCCTCTATTACCTAGGTGACACTTTAATAAATACACTGTCAAAACAGAGACTAAATGATTAAGACCCGGGATGGGTCGAAACGTCGTATAATAAATAGTTGCTTTTTGCACCATTATCCACCTGCTCCCATTCTTATTTTCATTATGGACTTGAATAAATGTCTTTTTCCAACATAAACTTAAGAGTGTGCAGTGAATTCTGTACCTCCAGTGCTGTCATGCTTGGCAGCAGCATTTAGGAGATTAAACTGATGCAAGTTGAGTTTGCTACTGTCTTGTATCAGCTATGTTCGCTGCATCTCCATACAGTGATAACACACAGCCATCATGTATGTATGTAAAAGGGTTAACCCGCAGAACATATTCTCGAATATCTCATCTCATCAATATTAGGTCTGATACTAGATGAAAAAATGCTGTTGATTTCACCTTTATTAAAGTACTGAAGCATGTGTAGACAATGTTCCAATGTGATTTTGAGTTTCATTGTTGTTTTCATATGTGAGTTACAAATAGTGTCAAGGCAGTTTATTGTTTACTAGACAATGATTCTGTGTGACCGTGCTAAATTACAAGTAAGTGGTTTATAGTTTCAACTTTAGATTCCTGCCAAGGTCTTTTCATTTTCTAAGCTGTTCTTAAATTGTGGTGCTGGGTATACAAATACATTGTCCTAAGTGTCTACAGTACAACAGGGCGTACAATTTTTTTTACTTTCTCATATTACTGTATTGTACGGTAACTATTAATCTTGAATAACAGATATATAATAAAACAATCCAACAGTGACATGTTTTGATCTTATTCACCATGAGTTTTACAGTAAGGCCAGGGTCACACAAGCGTATAAAAACATCGGTCCCATTCTCATCCAGTAGAGTGGAATGATTTTTCTCACTTACAGTGAAGGAAATAAGTATTTGATCCCTTGCTGATTTTGTAAGTTTGTCCACTGACAAAGACATGAACAGTCTATAATTTTAATGATAGGTTAATTTTAACATTGAGAGATAGAATATCAAAAATAAAATCCAGAAAATCACATTGTATAAATTATATAAATTTATTTGCATTTTGCAGTGAGAAATAAGTATTTGATCCCTCTGGCAAACAAGACTTAATACTTGGTAGCAAAACCCTTGTTGGCAAACATAGCATTCAGAAGTTTTTTGTAGTTGATGATGGGGTTTGCGCACATGTCAGGAGGAATTTTGGTCCACTCCTCTTTGCAGATCATCTCTAAAACATTAAGGTTTTGAGGCTGTCGCTTGGCAACTCTGAGCTTCAACTCCCTCCATAAGTTTTCTATGGGATTAAGGTCTGGACACTGGCTAGGCCACTCCATGACCTTAATGTGCTTCTTTTTTAGCTACTCCTTTGTTGCCTTGGCTGTATGTTTTGGGTTATTGTCTTGCTGCAAGACCCAGCCACAAACCATTTTTAATGTCCTGGCGGAGGGAAGGAGGTTGTCACTCAGGATACGTGTACATGGCTCCATCCATTCTCCCATTGATGCGGTGAAGTAGTCCTGTGCCCTTAGCAGAGAATCACCTCCAAAACGTAATGTTCCCATCTCCATCATTGACAGTGGAGGCGGTTTTCTTTGGGTCATAGGCAGCATTTCTGTTCCTCCAAACGCGGCGAGTTGAGTTAATGCCAAAGAGCTCAATTTTTGTCTTATCTGACCACAGCACCTTATCCCAATCACTCACATAATCATTCGTATGTTCATTGGCAAACTTCAGATGGGCCTGCACATGTGCCTTCTTGAGCAGAGGGACCTTGCGGGCACTGCAGGATTTTAAACCTTTACGGTGTAATGTGTTACCAATGGTTTTCTTGGTGACTGTGGTCCCAGCTGCCTTGAGATCATTAACAAGTTTCCCACGTGTAGTTTTAGGCTGATCTCTCAACTTCCTCATGATCAAGGATACCCCACAAGGTGAAATTTTGCATGGTGCCTGTGAGGAACGGGTACTGGGGATACGGTTTATGATCCCACCGCTGCCGCCAATGTGTGACGAATTGGGGGTGTTTGGTTGCCCAGTTACTTTTTCAGGGGAATTTATGATCCCACTTTCCAGTTCTGGTTTTGGAACTTGCAGCTCTGTAGTGCCTCCCTTATCATCAGGTCAGTCAGGGAACTGCACCTAGGATAAGTAGTCGCCAGATGGGCCGCCTGGATGTGTACTGGCTATTAGGCACTCTGCAGTGAGGGCGATAACCTATTCCTATCCCAGACGGGATATACACTTATCAAACCCAGTCCGTCACTGCCAGAGTCTCCCAGATACCCCAGAACACACTTCGCCGCCACCAGCTCCTGGTTCTTTGAATATCGGGTCAGAAGCCAATACTAATCAGTAGCATTGGCTTAATTTAGCACGGAGGTCGTGAGCATACGTCTATAGAGCAAGGAGAAACGAAGCTAGTAATTTTACATTTTACTCCAAAAAGTAGGCAGTGTTTACAAAAATAAACAAGATATTATAAAGGAAGACAAATTACAATATGTACAGGGCAATTACAAAATAAAAAGGATGAAAGGTGAAAAACTTACAGTTATCTCATGTCATGGTTGCCGTGTGGTGTGTGGAGGGAGGGGTTCCCAAGACCAGTATTCGGTCCACAGCAGGGATGGTATATGCTGTCCTCCTCCAAGCACTGAACTCCTTGCAAAATGGCTTTCCCTGTTTTATAGTTGGTCCCTAAACTAAGGAACTTCGCCTGGGCTGACCCCACTGGGGGGGTTGAGGAACTCCCCTTTCTAAACAGTTATTAAATACTCTATTACCCATATCTCTTAGGGTGAACCTCATAGAAGAAAGACAAAATTATCATTATGCTCAGCATGACATGGGAGTTCATTTAAGTATAAGCACAAAGTGGCTACATGCCCTGCTTATGGAGAAATCCATTCCTCGGATTTTGATGGTTCTGGGTACTAGAGATTTCACTGGGGTGTAGGTCTACCGATGGACATGCAAATATGTAACTTTCGCATCTGTAACACCAACTGGGGTCAAGATATGCCCTAATATTATGTTTCTACATGAACAAAAGAGCACATGTCTTGGAGCGGCCTCAAACCAGCTTCAGCTGGTCATTAAAGCTACTCAGGGGCTGCTGGCAAACTAGTATCATGTTACACAGTGTGTAGTGAGAAGGAGCTGGGAGGGGGGGTCAAAAAGCCCACAGCATGTGTCTGCGGGAAGTGTCAGTGAAGCCATGGATTATTCTAGAAATGTGTGATGATAAAGAAAACCATACATCATATTTATATTATCTTGACAGTGCACTAGATCGATATCGATTGACAGTCATTTTGTATTTCTTCCATTTTCTTACTATTGCACCAACAGTTGTTTCCTTTTCACACAGCATCTTACGTATGGTTTTGTAGCCCATTCCAGCTTTGTGCAGGTCTATGATCTTGTCCCTAACATCCTTAGAAAGCTCTTTGGTCTTGCCCATGTTGTAGAGGTTAGAGTCTGACTGATTAATTGAGTCTGTGGACAGGAGTCTTTTATAAAGGTGACTATGTAAGACAACTGTCTTTAATGCAGGTAAAGAGTTGATTAGAAGCATCTAACTGGTCTGTAGGAGCCAGAACTCTCAGGGTATGTGCACATGTTGCGGATTGGGCTCAGGAATTTCCTGAGTGGATTCTGCATCTCTTGGCAGAATCCGCATGTAAAAATCTTCGCGTATTTTGTGCAGCTTTAATGCGGATTTTCCTGCGTTTTTTGGCCTGCGGTTTTTTATAATGAAATGGGTGTAGAAACACTGCGGAATCCGCACAAAGAATTGTCATGCTGCGGAAAATAAACCGCTGCGGATTCCGTGCGGAATTTTCCGCAGCATGTGCACAGCAATTTTTTTTCCATTGCTTAACATTGTACAGTAAAACATTTGCGGATCTGCAGCGATTCCGCGCGGAAAATCCGCTGCGGATCTGCAACAAATCCGCAACGTGTGCACAAAACCTTAATGGTTGGTAGGGGATCAAATACTTATTTCTCACTGCAAAATGAAAAATAAATTTATATAATTTATACAATGTGATTTTCTAGATTTTCTTTTTGATATTCTATTTCTCAATGTTAAAATTAACCTACCCTTAAAATTATAGACTGTTCATATCTTTGTCAGTGAGCAAACTTACAAAATCAGCAAGGGATCAAATAATTATTTCCTTCACGGTATATGAAGGTTCAACTGTAATGTTTTGTCATCTCTTGGAAACTGTTATGGGTGAGGCAGATTTAAATGTATTGTGGGGCACGATTTTCTCTGTCACTTTATGTTAAGTGGATAGTATTGGTGACGGTGATTTTTTTCATCTCTTATCATAATAGTCATGGGTCTTATACCCCTTACATGGTTGGTCTACATGTGTCCCTGCCTTAATATTTGGCAGTGACTCATGTCACTTTTATTTTTCTGAATTTGGTAACACATTGATATGTATGTGTCTTTGCTCTAATGCTGGGAGTAACTCATGTGGTTGTTTATTATTATTTATTTATATCAATTACTTTTTTGATTATTTGTGTTGTATTATTTATGTTTTTTATATAGTCACTTTATTTAGTCTGATCATATGTGCACTGTAACTTTAAATTATTAATAAAATAATTATTTGCCTCATTATGTTAATCTGGAACACATATGCAGAGTGTTGCTTTTCTAGTGGTAAGGCCTTTCTTAAGATGGCACCATGCTAGTGCGCATGCCTGTGACGTGACGCCTTATGCGGCATCATCGGCGGCCTTTCTTTTCCTTGATGCGAGCAGGGAAGTGATGTCACGAGGGATTTCCCCCGCTCTGCAGCATTGAGGATGAGGCCGGATGTGATGTCAACACCGGGACACGAGCCACCACGTATGCGCCAATGTATCAGCAGCTATTGGGGAGTCCTATATATAGATGACATTAACACCAAGTAAGTCACAGCCCCCCAGAAAACCCATGTGAAACGCACGTTGGGGCTGGCGGCAAACCGTCCTAAATAGGAACTATGGGTAAGACCTAATGGAAGAACATTATCTTATTATTTATAATACACCACTTTGGTTTTGCGATACTATAATCCTTAATAATTAGATTACATAAAAATGGATTAATAGGCTTTAGTGGTCTATCTTGATGGAGTCATGTATGTGTGGGGTATTAACCTTGTAAGCACTGGCACTTTATATAATTAGAATCATAGAATGGTAGAGTTGGAAGGGACCTCCTGGGCCATCTGGTCCAACCCCCTGCTCAAAGCAGGATTCTTTAAATCATCCCAGACAGATGTCTGTCCAGCCTCTGTTTGAAGACTTCCATTGAAGGAGAACTTACCACCTCTCGTGGCAGCCTGTTCCACTCATTGATCACCCTAACTGTCAAAAAGTTTTTTCTAATATCTAATCTGTGTCTCCTCCATTCAGTTTCATCCCATTGCTTCTAGTCTTTCCTTGTGCAAATGAGAATAAAGATGATCCTTCTACAATGTGACAGCCCTTGAGATATTTGTAGACCGCTATTAAGTCTCCTCTCAGTCTTCTTTTTTGCAAGCTAAACATTCCCAAATCCTGCAACCGTTCCTCATAGGACATGGTTTGCAGACCGGTCACCATTCTGGTGGCTCTTCTTTGAACTTGCTCCAGTTTGTTGATGTCTTTTTTTAAATGTGGTGACCAAAACTGGACACAGTATTCCAGATGAGGTCTGACCAAAGAGGCGTAGAGGGCAATAATGACCTCACGTGATCTAGACTGTATGCTTCTGTTGATACATCCTAGAATTGTATTTGCCTTTTTTTGCTGCTGCATCACACTGTTGACTCATGTTCAGTCTGTGATCAATTAGTATACCCAAGTCTTTTTCACATGTGCTGTTACTTAGCCCTATTCCTCCCATTTTGTATATGCTTTTTTTCATTTTTATTGCCCAGATGTAGTACTTTGCATTTTTCCCTGTTAAAAACCATTCTGTTAGTTGCTGCCCACTGCTCCAGTTTATTTATATCTTTTTGAATCCTCTCTCTCTCTTCTCTAGTATTAGCTACCCCTCCTAGCTTTGTGTCATCAGCAAATTTGATCAGTTTACCCTCAATTCCTTCATCTAAATCATTGATAAAGATGTTGAACAATACTGGGCCCAAAACAGAGCCTTGTGGTACCCCACTTGAGACATTCTTCCAACTGGATGTGCAGCCATTTACGACCACTCTGTGAGTCCGATCACTAAGCCAGTTATGAATCCACCTAACAGTTGCCTTGTCCATTCCATACTTAGTCATTGTTTCAATAAGGATTGTGTGAGATACTTTGTCAAATGCTTTGCTGAAGTCAAGATATACTATATCTACAGCATTTCCCTGATCCACCCAGTCAGTGATTCTGTCATAGAAGGAAATTAAGTTAGTCTGACATGACTTATTAGTTACAAACCCATGCTGACTCTGTTTAATCACTTCATTCTTATGCAGGTACTTACATACATGTTCTTTAATAATTTGTTCAAAGATCTTTCCTGGTATAGAAGTCAGACTCACCGGCCTGTAGTTCCCTGGGTCCACCTTCTTCCCCTTTTTGAAGATAGGAACAACATTTGCTCTTCTCCAGTCTTCTGGGACTTCTCCTGTTCTCCAAGAATTTTCAAAGATTATGGACAGTGGTTCAAGAATTTCTTCTGCTATCTCCTTCAGTATTCTGGGGTGTAATTCATCTGGACCTGGATACTTGAATTCATTTAGGTTAGCTAAGTGTTTCCTCACTGTCTTTCTGATTATAGATATCCTGGATTCTTCTATCCCTTTAATAGGACAGTGAAGATCAGTTGATGTTACATTTCCTTTCTGAGAGAAAACAGATGCAAAATAGGAATTTAAAAGTTCAGCCTTCTCAACATCCTTTCTTAGCATTTCATCATTTTCATCCTGTAAAAATCCTATAGCTTCTTTGACTTTTTTTTTACTTTTGACGTATCCCCAAAATCCTTTTTTGTTGCTTTTGACATCTCTTGCAAGCCTTAATTCATTGTCAGCTTTAGATAATCTGATTTGTGCCCTGCAGGTTCTGCAGATGGCATTATATTCTTCTTTAGATATGCCTCCCTCTTTCCATTTGATAAACATTTCTTTCTTCCTTTTTAGTATGTGTTTACGTTCTGTGTTCATCCATCTTGGTTTCCTTAAATGCTTCCCATTCTTCCCTCTTTTCGGAATTGTTAACGATTGTGCTTTGAGAATCTCATTTTTCAAGATGTCCCATCCATCCTGGACATTTTTGTCCTTAAGGATATCCTGCCATTGGATCCCTCCAATTCTCTTTCTGAGTCCCTTAAAATCTGCCTTTCTGAAATCTAACTTTGACGTCTGAGTCTTCACAGGTCTTCCTCCTCTTGTTATCCAAAATTCTAAAATAGCATGGTCACTACCTCCTAGGGTCCCAGCCACTCTTACCTCCTCAACCATTTCCTCCCTGTTTATAAGGATTAGATCCAAGGTAGCAGATACCCTTGTTTTCTCCCCTACCTTTTGAAAGATAAAGTTGTCAGCAAGAGAGGATAAGAATTTCCTTGACCTGTTAGTTTTGCCTGAGAGAGATTCCCAACAAATGTCTGGATAGTTGAAATCGCCCATGACCACTATGTCATATTTTTTGGAGAACTTGGCCATTTGATGCATAAAGAGTTCATCCATATCTTCAGCTTGCATAGGTGGCCTGTAGTAAATGCCTACAATGGTGTCCTTTCCATTGTTCTGTCCTTGTATTCTTGCCCAAACAGTTTCCACAGAACTCCCAGTCTCTGAAGCATCAATCTCTGTGCAGATATACGCTTTTCTAACATACAATGCGACACCTCCTCCTCGTTTATCAAGTCTGTTTCTTGCAAATAAGTTGTATCCTTCTAGCCTTGTATTCCAATCATGTGTATCGTCCCACCAAGTTTCAGTGATTCCAATGACATCATACTTCTTCTCCTGCGTTAGTAGTTCCAATTCTCCTTGTTTGTTGCCCATGCTTTGTGCATTTGTATAAAAACATTTTAGTTTGTGATTGGTTTCTCTTCCTCCAATATTTTTATTATTTAGATTGTTTTGTCTTCGTTCTTCCTTTCCACTTCTAATAGCCGAGTTCTCAATAGCATTTGTCAGGTGTATGGCTTTTTCTGGTGTTTTGCTTCCCTTCCCACATTGTTCTAGTTTAAAGCTCTCCTGATGAGTGTAGCAAGGCGACTTCCAAATACATGTTTTCCAGTCTTCGTAAAGTGCACCCCATCTCTAGCAAGTAGTCCATCGTATAAGTAATTCACTCCGTGATCCAGTAATCCAAATCCTTGCTGATGGCACCATCGACGTAGCCAGTTGTTCACCTGCAGAATCTTATTCCACCTCCTTGTTCCATGGCCATCCACTGGGAGGATGGATGAGACCACCTGCGCACCCAGTTCTTTCACTTTCTTGCCTAAGTTTTCAAAGTTGCTGCAGATGGCTTCCAGGTCACTTCTTGTGGTGTCGTTTGTCCCCACATGTATTAGCAGGAATGGGTAGTCATCATTAGGTCTGAAGAGTCCTGATATCCTGTCAGACACATCTTTAACTTTTGCACCTGGAAGACAGCACATTTCTCTTGAGGTTATATCCGGTCTGCAGGTAGTGGCCTCTGTTCCTCTCAACAGGGAATCCCCTTACCACAACTCTCCGTTTCTTCTTCACAACATTTTTCTTTCTCCATTCAGGAGGACTCTGAGGGCTTACAAGGTTGCTCTTTGTGGGCAAAGTCTTATCCTGATGTATTTCTTCATTATTCTCCTGTGTGAGAGCCTGGTACTGGTTCCTGAGCAGTATGGGTGCTGACTGCCTCACGATCCTCCTGCTTCTCTGGGTCACATGCTTCCATTCCTCTGTTTGTTCGGGTGCTCTTTGAATTTCTTCTCTTTCTGCACCATGAAGAGATAATTCTGCTCTGTCTAAGAACTCTTCATCTTCCTTAATGATCTTCAATGTAGCTAATCTCTTTTCTAGATTTCGCAACTTTTCCTCCAACATGGACACAAGCTTGCATTTGTGGCATGTGAAATTTGGCTTTTCCACTGGTAAATCTGTGAACATGTAGCAAGAAATGCAACTCACCACATGGCTCCTAGCCTCTTCCATGCTCTTATTGTTAAAGAGATATCACAGTGGTGAAAAAAGTGGCAAAATTTGCGCGCCGCTAGGCGTGCGGCTTACCGGTGTCCTCCTTTCAGCTGCAACAGCCAAAACCCAGTGTTCTTGGAGCTCGCGGAGACTCTTCACTTATCCCAGAATGAACTGGAAATATGCAAATGATCTCAGGACTCCTCCCCTGGTTTACCGATGTCCTCCTTTCAGCTGCAACAGCCAAAACCCAGTGTTCTTGGAGCTCGCGGAGACTCTTCACTTATCCCAGAATGAACTGGAAATATGCAAATGATCTCAGGACTCCTGTCCTGGTTTACCGATGTCCTCCTTTCAGCTGCAACAGCCAAAACCCAGTGTTCTTGGAGCTCGCGGAGACTCTTCACTTATCCCAGAATGAACTGGAAATATGCAAATGATCTCCTCAGGACTCCTCCCCTGGTTTACCGATGTCCTCCTTTCAGCTGCAACAGCCAAAACCCAGTGTTCTTGGAGCTCGCGGAGACTCTTCACTTATCCCAGAATGAACTGGAAATATGCAAATGATCTCCTCAGGACTCCTCCCCTGGTTTACCGATGTCCTCCTTTCAGCTGCAACAGCCAAAACCCAGTGTTCTTGGAGCTCGCGGAGACTCTTCACTTATCCTAGAATGAACTGGAAATATGCAAATGATCTCCTCAGGACTCCTCCCCAGGTTTAACGATGTCCTCCTTTCAGCTGCAACAGCCAAAACCCAGTGTTCTTGGAGCTCGCGGAGACTCTTCTCTTATCCCAGAATGAACTGGAAATATGCAAATGATCTCCTCAGGACTCCTCCCCTGGTTTACCGATGTCCTCCTTTCAGCTGCAACAGCCAAAACCCAGTGTTCTTGGAGCTCGCGGAGACTCTTCACTTATCCCAGAATGAACTGGAAATATGCAAATGATCTCCTCAGGACTCCTCCCCTGGTTTACCGATGTCCTCCTTTCAGCTGTAACAGCCAAAACCCAGTGTTCTTGGAGCTCGCGGAGACTCTTCACTTATCCTAGAATGAACTGGAAATATGCAAATGATCTCCTCAGGACTCCTCCCCTGGCTAGCTGCTAATTTGCTGCTATACAATAGTCTTCTCACCCACGAATGATATTATTGTGGACCATGTGTTTTATACTTTTGTCCAACTATCTTCTTTATCAGTATTATGTAATTTTGATGTTTTATGCTTAGTTTGTTCTGTACATTTTTTCAATAAACTTTATCATTAATTTTGGACAATATTACCCCATTTTTTTTGTGGATTTACATCTAGATGGCAGGCTGCATGGCTTAATGATGTGACTATACAGCCTGCCATCCAGCATAGAAACTGAGCAGCGTGTGCTACCGCTGCTCAGTATCTCGCGGTGAACTCCTATGACCTGACTGATGTCTCCACGAGCGTGAGAAAGTTCTCACTCTCGCGGTGCCATCAGAAAAGTCCTAGGAGTTTACAGTCAATTAACTGAGCTCAACTCACTGATGTCAGCTCGAGCACAGTGAGAAAAGTTGTAACAGCACTCACACTGATGTCAGTGAGTTGAACTAAGGTCACCAGGTTGTCACCGTCAAGGCTGAAAACTATTTAATTATTTCTTTAAATAATTAAAAAAAAACAGTGTGGGGACCCCTCTATTCTTGATAACTAGCCTTGCTAACGCTGACAGCTGAGAGTTGCAGCCCCCAGCTGTCAGTTTTGCCTGGCTGGTTATCAAAAATACAGGGGAACCCACGTCAATTTGCTTTTAAATTATTTATTGATAGCACAATTGATGGGTCAATTGATACCGTTTTTCTTGGTGTCTGACTCTAATCTTAGGTGTTTTGGCATCTTTTTGGCCCTCTTGAAAGTGTTGTTTATGTGTTTGGTTTAGCTTCCCATTGAAGTCATTGGGGTTCGGGTATGTTTATCGAACCACATATTCGGTGAACATTGGGACATTCGCCGATCCAAGCCGAACTGAACCTTGAAAGGTTCGCTCATCTCTAGTCACGACCGATGAAGAGGCTCTGCATACATCAATCAGGCATGAAGATGAGCTACGAGCCACGGCCTGTTTTTTAAAGGCCAGCAAAATTGATGCTCATTTAGCACAACTATTACTCGCTTTATTAACCCCTTTCTGACCTCAGATGTACTATTCCGTCCATGTGACCTGGGACTTAATTCCCATGGACGGAATAGTATGTCATGTGCGATCGGCCACCCTCACAGGGGGAGCATGGCCGATCGAAGCCAGGTGTCAGCTGATTCTCACAGCTGACACCCAGCAATAAGTGCCAGGAGTGGTCACAGACTGCTCCCGGCACTTTAACCCCCGGAACAGGGGCTGACAGCCCCTCTGCCTTTGGATCGGAGACCCCGGCACACACTGCAGGGTCCCAATCGCTGCCATGGGACCCGATGTCGTCATGACGACATCCGGGTCTCCAGAGCTGTGAAACTTCCTGTCATGCGCAGTGCATGTCAGGAAGTCTCACAGGTGAGTGTAGAGAAGCTGCAGCGCTGACAGCTTCTGTAGCATGCAGCTGCTGCTTCATCTGCATGCTATAGAAGCGATCAGCCTGCACAAAATCATTGTCCCATAGTGAGACAAAGTGTAAAGTAAGAATCAAATAAAAAATTTTTTTTTAAATATTTATAAAAATATTTTAAAAAATAATAAAAAATAAAAAAATCAATATATATTATACCACTAAATAAATATATATAAAAAAATCTAAGCAATAAAAGTATACATATTTAGTATCGCCACGTCCGTAACAACCCAACCTATAAAACTGTCCCACTAGTTAACCCCTTTAGTGAACACCATAAAAAAACAAGGCAAAAAACAATGCTTTATCATCATACCACCGAACAAAAAGTGAAATAACACGCGATCAAAAAAATGGATATAAATAAACATGGTACTGTTGAAAACGTCATCTTGGCCCGCAGAAAACGAGCCACCAAACAGCATCATCAGCGAAAAAATAAAAAAGTTATAGCTGTTAGAATAAAGTGATGAAAAAACAATTATTTTTTCTATAAAATAGTTTTTATTATATAAAAGCTCCAAAACACAAAAAAAATATAAATGAGGTATCGCTGTAATCATGCTAACCCGAAGAATAAAACTGCCTTATCAATTTTACCACACACGGAACGGTGTAAATGCCCCCCAAAAGAAATTCATGAATTGCTGGTTGTTGCTCATTCTGTCTCCTAAAAATCGGAATAGAAAGTGATCAAAAAATTTAATGTGCCCGAAAATGGTACCAATAAAAATGTCATCTCGTCCCACAAAAAACAAGATCTCACATGACTCTGTGGGCCAAAATATGGAAAAATTATAGCTCTCAAAATGTGGTGATGCAAAAACTATTTTTTGCAATAATATTTTAGTGTGTGACAGCTGCCAAACATAACCCCCCCCTATAAATAGTAAATCAAAACCCTCTTTATCACCCAATTAGTTAGGGAAAAGTAATGAGATAAAAAAATTATTTTTTTCTATTTTCCCACTAGGTTTAGGTCTAAAGTTAGGGTTAGGGTTGGGACTAAAGTTAGGGTTAGGGTTGGGGCTAAAGTTACGGTTAGGGTTGGGTCTAGAGTTGGGGTTAGGGTATATATTACGGTTACGGTTGGGATTAGGTTAGGGTTGAGATTAGGGCTAGGGGTGTGTTTGGGTTAGGGTTGGAGTTAGAATTGGAGGGTTTCCACTGTTTAGGCACATCAGGGGCTCTCCAAACGCGACATGGTGTCTGATCTCAATTCCAGCCAATTCTGCATTGAAAAAGTCAAACGGTGCTCCTTCCCTTCCGAGCTCTGCCATGTGCTCAAACAGTGGTTTACCCCCACATATGGGGTATCAGCATACTCAGGACAAATTGCACAACAACTTTTTATGTCCAATTTCTTCTGTTACCCTTGGTAAAATAAAAATATGGGGATGAAAATATCATTTTTTGTGAAAAAAAAAAGATTTTTTATTTTTACAGCTATACGTTATAAACTTCTGTGAAGCACTTGGTGTTCAAAGTGCTCACCACACATCTAGATAAGTTGATTAGCGGGTCTACCTTCCAAAATGGTGTCACTTGTGGGGGGTTTCCACTGTTTAGGCACATCAGGGGCTCTCCAAATGCAATATGGCGTCCGATCTCAATTCCAGTCAATTTTGCATTGAAAAGTCCAAAGGCGCTCCTTCCCTTCCGAGCTCTGCCATGCACCCAAACAAGTGGGTTACCTGCATATATTGGGTATCAGCATACTCAGGACAAATTTTACAAACACAATTTCTCCTGTAACCCATGTTAAAATAAAAAAGATTGGATCTGAAGTTACCGTATATACTCATGTATAAGCCGACCCGTGTATAAGCCGACCCCCCAAATTTTGCCACAAAAAACTTGGAAAACTTAATGACTCGCGTATAAGCCGGGTGTATAAGTTGCCGTCCTGCTCTGTGCTCCCCCATCCAGCTCTGTGCGCCCCCATTCTCCTCTGTGCTGCCCCCTCCATTATCATGTCCTGCTCGTGCTTTCCATCCTCCCCCGTCCTGCTCCGTGCTCCCCCATCCAGCTCTGCACTCCCCCATTCTCCTCTGTGCCCACCCCGTCCTGCTCCGTGCTCTCCGTCCTCCCCTCGTTCTGCTCCGTGCTCTCCGTCCTCCCCCGTTCTGCTCCGTGCTCTCCGTCCTCCCCCCGTTCTGCTCCGTGCTCTCCGTCCTCCCCCCGTCCTGCTCCGTGCTCTCCGTCCTCCCCCGTTCTGCTCCGTGCTCTCCGTCCTCCCCCGTTCTGCTCCGTGCTCTCCGTCCTCCCCCCGTCCTGCTCCATGCTCCTTGTCCTCCTCCATGCTCCCCTCATCCTCCTCCATCATACTCACCCTCCCGTGCCATCGCTGAACGTCCCAGCCGGCAATCCTGCATTCTCCCCGGCTTCCTGCAGCTCTCCCCGGCTTCCTTCAGCTCTCCAGTGCTGAGCGGTGACGTAATACCGCTCATTAAGGCCATGAATATGGAGGCCACGCCCATGGGAGTGGCGTCGCGTCCATATTACATGACCTTAATGAGCGGGTATTACGTCACCGCTCAGCGCTGGAGAGCTGCAGGAAGCCGGGGAGAGCTGCAGGAAGCCGGGGAGAACGCAGGATTGCAGGGACGTTCAGCGATGGCACGGGGAGGGTGAGTATGATGACCCAGCCACCGGCTCCTGCCGCCGCATCCCCTACCCCGCTGGTTTCTGCCCTATGACTCGTGTATAAGCAGAGGGGGCATTTTCAGCACAAAAAAAGGTGCTGAAAATCTCGGCTTATACATGAGTATATACGGTAATTTGTGATAAAAAGTTAAATGTTCAATTGTTTTTAAACATTCCAAAAATTCCTGTGAAGCACCTGAAGGGTTAATAAACTTCTTGAATGTGGTTTAGAGCACCTTCAGGGGTGCAGTTTTTAGAATGGTGTCACTTTGGGGTATTTTTTTTATCATAAAGACCCCTCAAAGTGACTTCAAATGTGATGTGGTCCCTAAAAAAAAATCGTGTTGTAAAAATGAGAAATCGCTAGTCAACTTTTAATCCTTATGACTTCCTAACAAAATAAAAATTTTGGTTCCAAAATTGTGCTGATGTAAAGTAGACATGTGGGAAATGTTATTTATTAACTATTTTGTGCGATATAACTCTCTGATTTAAGGTCGTAAAAATTAAAATTTTGAAAATTGTGAAATTTTCTAAATTTTCACCAAATTTCCATTTTTTTCACAAATAAACACAAGTTATATCAAAGAAATTTTACCACTAACGTGAAGTGCAATATATCACAAAAAAACAGTCTCAGAATCGTCAAGATCCGTTGAAGCATTCCAGAGTTATAACCTCATAAAGGGACAGTGGTCAGAATTGGAAAAATTGGCCTGGTCATTAACATGCAAACCACCCTTGGGGGGTTAACAGGTTAAAATATATACTGATCCAGAATTTTTTCATTTTTAAGAACTCCATCTATCTGCAGACCCAAGTGACAGCCATGGGGGATTTGTGTGTCCAATCTTATGCCAACTTATTTCTGGGGGATTGTCATGGGTGCATCGCCACGAAGATCGTCGCGATTGCACATTCTGACTTCTCACAGCTGAGTTGTTGTTTCTTTGTGTTTGGTAATGAGAGAGTTAATTTTACCTAGCTCTTTGCTAAGACTAGGTCCAGCCTCGCCCGGCTGCCTTTGATTATGTTCTAATTAGTTTCCTTTATATTCCTGCCAGTCTGGGTGTTAGACGCCGGTGAAAGCATTCATGTAGTCTAGCAGACTGGATCGGTTCTGAGAATACTTAAGCTAAGAGCTCCTTAGTGGTTTTTACTCTTACAGCTTATAGTTTATCTCTGAGACCTTAGGTGTTCCTACTGTGTGTGAGTGTTGTATGTAAGACTTTATTTACTTTATTCCCTGTCTTTCTTGTATGTCTTTCTGTTCATTAACCGTTACCTGTTCATTCCCTTTGGTGGTAATCCGGGTCCTTCTTAGGACTAGATTACAGTTGGCAGGGATTGATAGGAGACAGGGTTTACGCTGGTGGCCTGGACCTCTGTATCTTTAACAGTACCTCCAGGTAGAGGGATTAGTTAGGACCCCAGTTTAGGGTCAGCATAGACCCCGGTCACCCTCTAGCCGGAGACAGCGTATAACGGATTCCATATTGACCCACTGGACATTCTGTCAGGTAATTCTATGTTATCATATATCTATGCGTATGTTATATAGTATGTTGCCCTTTTGATATAGATTACTGTCATCACATATATATATCTACTATACAGCGTGACATTTTCACCGGCCCTACTGAAGATTCTCCCCAACTGTCATGGATCCAGTAGCCCAGCTGGCCCGGCAGTTGCAGAGGTTGTCCATGGAGTTTGCAGACATTAAGTCCAAGGTTTTGTCCCCCCCGGAGCAAACCAGATCTGAACCTAAGGTTGCTCTCCCGGACAGGTTCACTGGTGGGCGGGACAAATTTTTTACCTTCCGGGAGGCATGTAAATTGTACTTTCGGCTGCGGCCTCGGTCATCTGGGAGTGAAGAGCAGAGGGTGGGAATTGTTATCTCGCTCTTACAAGGGGACCCTCAATCTTGGGCGTTCTCTATTCCTCCAGGCTCCCCAGATCTCCAGTCAGTGGATCGATTTTTTACTGCCCTCGGTCTGGTATATGATGATCCGGATCGAGTCTCCCTTGCTGAAACAAGGTTACGTAAAATACGACAGGGAAATCGTCCAGCGGAGGAATATTCTTCTGAGTTCCGTAGATGGGCAACAGATACTCAGTGGAATGACCCAGCTCTTAGGAGCCAGTTTTGTCATGGGTTGTCTGACAAATTAAAAGATGTTTTGGCTCAGTATGATTCTCCTCCATCACTGGAGGCTGCTATGGCCCTCGCTATTCGCATTGATAGACGACTTCGGGGAAGACGAGAGGTAACTCCGCCCCCCGTGATGACTCCACCTACTACTAAAGTCCCTTATACTGAGGTTCCCCTGGTCTGTTCTGAGGAACCCATGCAGTTGGGAGGGACATCATTTTGTAGGAGGGAATCGGCGGTGCGCCGCAAGACTAGAAGGTGTTTCTTTTGCGGGAGAGAGGGACATTTTGTTGGGGGGTGTCCATCCCGGGCCTCTTTGAGCAATGGAGTTAACCTGGGAGTGTGTATTTCGTCCCCAAATCCCTCTCAGTTTCTCGTGCCTGCGTAGGTGGTGATTGGTACTAGAACTGAGAGGATTTCTGTTTTTCTTGATAGTGGGTCCGGGGCTAATCTGGTGGACGCTCGGTTTGCCCAGGTGCATGGTATGCAACTGAGTGTATTGGCCAAACCGGTCCCTATAGTCTCTATTGATTCCAGACCTCTCGGTCAAGGTAGCTTGGTACAAGCTGTTCATAACATAGACCTTCGAGTAGGGGCAATACATAAAGAGCAATTGTCTTGTTATGTGTTGGAGGGTCTACCTACTCCTATTGTGTTGGGACTTCCTTGGTTGGCTAAACATAACCCAGTGATTGATTGGCAATCCAGAGAGATAAGCCAGTGGAGTGAATTTGCAAGAATAACTGCATGAGCACGGTCATCGGTGCGGTTGTGCCTAGGACTTTGCCTCCTTATCTGGAGGACTTTGGGGAGATGTTCTCAGAGGAGGGGTGTAAAGAGTTACCTCCTCATCGCGCATATGACTGCTCAATAAAGTTGCTTCCTGATGCCTTATCTCGTACTTTCCCAGGGGCCGGGAAGACGGATGATCCGGTTCCTATTCCTCAGGAGGGAGTTGTAGTGTCAGCTGTATGCTCTGAGCTTGAGGGGAGGTATTGGGGGCTCAGGGGGACGCCCCTGTGGGACTTCCAGGGAGACTGATAGTTCCAGATCGGTTAAGACGGAAGGTTACGGGGAACCGTTACAAACGGATGGCTGATAGGAGGAGAGTTTCTGGTCTAGATCTGAAGGTGAACGATCTGGTTTGGTTGTCTACCAGGAATATAAAACTTAAAGTTTCCTCCTGGAGGTTGGGTCCCAGATTCATCGGGCCGTACAGGATCAGTTCCATAATTAATCCTGTGGCATTTCGTCTGGACCTCCCTCCTACGTTTAAAATTCATAATGTGTTTCACAAGTCATTACTTAAAAAGTATGTGGCACCAGTCATACCGTCACCTCTACCTACTCCTTCAGTGGTGATCAATGATAACGTGGAATTTCATGGGTCGAAAATCATTGACTCACGTCTCAGTCGCCGATCCCCTCAGTACTTAGTTCATTGGAGGGAGTATGGTCCTGAGGAGAGGACGTGGGTCCCTGCGTCTGATGTTAACGTAGATCGATTGGTTCGGACCCTTCACACAACTTACCCGGACAGACCTGGTCATGAGGGGGGGGTACTGTCATGGGTGCATCGCCACGAAGATCGTCGCGATTGCACATTCTGACTTCTCACAGCTGAGTTGTTGTTTCTTTGTGTTTGGTAATGAGAGAGTTAATTTTACCTAGCTCTTTGCTAAGACTAGGTCCAGCCTCGCCCGGCTGCCTTTGATTATGTTCTAATTAGTTTCCTTTATATTCCTGCCAGTCTGGGTGTTAGACGCCGGTGAAAGCATTCATGTAGTCTAGCAGACTGGATCGGTTCTGAGAATACTTAAGCTAAGAGCTCCTTAGTGGTTTTTACTCTTACAGCTTATAGTTTATCTCTGAGACCTTAGGTGTTCCTACTGTGTGTGAGTGTTGTATGTAAGACTTTATTTACTTTATTCCCTGTCTTTCTTGTATGTCTTTCTGTTCATTAACCGTTACCTGTTCATTCCCTTTGGTGGTAATCCGGGTCCTTCTTAGGACTAGATTACAGTTGGCAGGGATTGATAGGAGACAGGGTTTACGCTGGTGGCCTGGACCTCTGTACCTTTAACAGTACCTCCAGGTAGAGGGATTAGTTAGGACCCCAGTTTAGGGTCAGCATAGACCCCGGTCACCCTCTAGCCGGAGACAGCGTATAACGGATTCCATATTGACCCACTGGACATTCTGTCAGGTAATTCTATGTTATCATATATCTATGCGTATGTTATATAGTATGTTGCCCTTTTGATATAGATTACTGTCATCACATATATATATCTGCTATACAGCGTGACAGGGATTGGGAAAGTCAGATATTCCTTACCATTCCTGATCCTGACATCCACAAAGTACAAAACTGGATGCGATTTATTGATGACGTTTGGTTCGTGTGGGACTGATTGTCACCGAACTGGCACAGCGTATTCAAAGACTGAATCAGAATGATATCAACATCCATCTAACCTTCAAATATAGCACAGAAGTAGATTTTCTTGATGTCAAAATAAAAACAACCATTGAGGGTGACACCTGCACTGATGTATATAGGAAATAAACAGCTACCAAAGCACTATTACATGCTGTTTCTTCCCACTTGCCATCCACTAGTAAAGGTATTGTGACTGCGACATATCTGTTCATCAGAGGAAACCTTCAAGGCTCAAGCTAAAGATCTGGCCAGAAGATTCAACGATAGGAACCGTAGAAATTTACAGACAATGTGAGATTGGTCATAACTTATAACAGCCAATGGTGTCATCTTTTAGAGATTCTTAAAAAACGTTGGAATGTCCTATGTGGATTTGAATTTTTGAAATTTCCTTCCAGCACGCCCCCTGGTAACAGCCCGATGTTCAAGAAATCTTAGAGATCTTCTAGTCCACAGCCATTATGTGGGCACTAAAACAACTTGCATCAGAACATGAGATTTAGTGCCTGAGGTATTTGTAAAGCTTGACTCAACATGACCAAGGCCAAATCATTCAGGGGTACAAAAGGATCGAAGGAATATGTCATCCGTGTGAGTCTCACTAGTTCTTCCAAATCTGTGATCTACCAGGCAGAATCTCCTTGTGGGAAGTACTATACAGTGTATAGGTCTCACCACTTGGGAACTAAAAACCTGGGTGAGGAAACATGTCAGGAACACTGACAAGGCCAAAACTGCTGCTAGATATGAATCTTTAAAGACACTACCTAGACATTTCAAAACCTTCTACAATTCTAACTCAAGATTGCTGAAGGTTAAAGCCATTGATCAAACTGTGTCATGCCCACATAGTGGAAATGTAAGTAAGACATTAGCACAACTTGAAAGTAAATAGATTTTCATGCTAGGCACGGTGGCACCTGCAGGCCTGAACGAGCAATTTGGCTTTGGGGCTTTTCTCTCATTTTATTTGGGTGTTTTGTTTATTTATTTTCTTGTTTTTAAATTTGCTATAATGTATCTCTATTCTTATTAGGAGACTGTGGTTGGTTTAATTTTAGCATTGTATACTATGAATTATGCCTGTATATTTCTCTCTACATTGGCAATTTCCTTTTCATATATTTCTTACAGTGTTGGAACCTCATTTAATTGCATGATGGTGTTTCCCCCATGAGCAGCCAAATTTTTCCTCTATAAGTCAGTTAGGCTCATATCCTTGAATCAACTGGTCCTGAATTTGTTTTCAAAATCTTCCCCGAGTTGGTCTACTCCTGGAAATATATAGGACTAATTGATCTGGACACCATTTGAATGTACACACTCACTCCTTTACAATGGACTGTGATCACCTTATGGGCAACTTTTGGATTTTTTATTGCTTTTCTGGTCCTTGATGTCACCAGAGGATTTAGTTTATGGACTTGTATTGGGGTTTTCTATGTTTTTCAAATTCTTAGTCATGGTTATTCATTGTCTTCCATATTATTCCCTATCTTATTATATTGATTATTTTAAGCTTTTCTTTATATTGTGGGTTTGTTTTATTCCTTGACTCATTATAGTATAATTTAATCCTATCTTTGTATTTTAATACTTACCAATCAAATTACTGATCTTCATGTGTGTTTTTTCATTTACCAGATACTTACCTAGCTGGTGACTAATCTCATAACACTCACCCATTTGATTGTGTATTTCAGGTATTTTCACCCACAATTGTATTCCATAACAGCAAGCCCACTTTTTGGTGCCTATTATTTACCTTTGTCACTTCATGTGGCTTCTTGTGACACTTATTAAGCCCCCATCTCACACAGCGATCTCGCTAGCGAGATCGCTGCTGAGTCACTAGTTTTGTGACACAGCAGCGATGTCCCCAGCGATATCGCTGTGTGTGACATTCAGCGACGATCAGCCCCCCTGCTGGGTATCGCTGATCGTCGCTGAATGTCCTGGACATTTTTTTGATCGCTGGTCTCCCGCTGACAGGCACGCATCGCTGCGTGTGACAGGCGGGAGACCAGCGATCCGCTGGTAACCAAGGTACACAGCGGGTTTCCAGACGCGGGGCTGTGCCTAGAAACCCGCTGTGTACCTTGGATACCAGCACCCTGATGCAGGGAGCTGGTAACCAAGGTACACAGCGGGTTTCCAGGCACCGCACAGCGCCTGGAAACCGGATGTGTACCTTGGTTACCAGCTCCCTGCATCAGGGCGCTGGTATCCAAGGTACACTGCGGGTAACTAAGCGATGTTACCCGCAGTGTCGCTTGTACTGATCGCTGCCTGAGCTGCCTGTTTGGCAGCTCAGCAGCGATAATGTAGCGATACATCAGCGATTCTGATCGTTGTCGGGATCGCTGGTGTATCGCTATGTGAGACCCAGGCTTTAGACATCTTTGACCTTATGCCCATTAGATCTTGTGTCACACTTTTTTTCAAGCCTTGTCATGCTAACAAGTATTGCCTCTATTGGCATAGATCCAGTCTGATAATGTATATTAGTTGAATTTGCAGATTAGCTTCATTTCCACTCACTTTACCCCAGATACAGTATATCACTTTGTTTTTTTCTATTGTTTTCTGAACCCTTTGGTTTCTTCATCTATCCCTTAATATCTTTTAATAGGAATTGTTACCTTCCACTTTTGCGTCATTCCTAACCAATTCATCACTGTTAGGGCTCATACTCATTGGCGAGAAAAACTGACTGGTGCAATCCGATAAAAAATCGGATTGCACTCTGACCAATGTTATTCTAAGGGTTACATCTCATCTGCAATTTTTTTCTCAGCTGAAATCAGACTGAGAAAAAAATCACAGCATGCTGCGATTTGCCTCGTATCTTGGATGAGACTTGCCAATGTGTGCGAGGAAAAAAATCGCACAGCACTCGGACCATGCGAGTGCTGCCCAATTTTTACGAATTGATGTCCTTTGAAAAGCCGGCAATTCATCTGCCACATACAGCAAAATCACACTGACAGGTTAGAATAGAATAGATAGAATAGATGTATACACATAAAATACATAGATATATAGATGTCAGTGACTCACACATATATATATATGTATTTATATTACATAGATACATAAAAGAAAAGCCGGCAATTCAGCAGCTGTGTACTGTAAAATCACTGCAGGATCCGACAGGATAGAAGAGATGGATTACATGAAGTAAATACACATAGAATAGGTAGTTGTATAGATGTCAGTGACATATACAATTAGTACAGTGTGTGTGCAGCTTACTGTACATGTATTTAATTAATAAAAGATTATTTTTTGAAAAAAAATGTGTGGGCTCCAGCGTAATTTTCTTAACCAGCAGAGGGAATGCCGATGGCTGGGGGCAGATGTTTAGAGCCTGGGAAGGGGGTAATACCCATGGAGCTTCCCAGGCTATTAATATCAGCTCACAACTGTATACTTAGCCTTTACTGGCTATTAAAATGGGGCACCCTAAAGAAAAAATCACATAGGGTCCCCCTATAATTAATAACAGCAAAGGCTATGTAGACAGACTATACAGGGTGGGCTATGTATATGGATACACTTAAATAAAATGGGAATGGTTGGTGATATCAACTTCCTGTTTGTGGCACATTAGTATATGGGAGGGGGAAAATTTTTCAAGATGGGTGGTGACCATGTCGGCCATTCTGAAGTCAGCCATTTTGGATCCAACTTTATTTTTTCCAATGGGAAGAGGGTCATGTGACACATCAAACTTATTGAGAATTTCACAAGAAAAACAATGGTGTCACTGATGCTGTGCGGTGTCCCGGCTGATCTGAACTGAACTGATTAGCCTGGGAAACAATCAATTAAGCTTCCCACACTAATCACTTCCTCTCCTGTCGCCGGGAGAGGAACTCATTCATTCAGGGGCTTACAGCTGAGCTGCCAGCATTAGCTGTTCTGGTAGCTGTAAGCCAGTTAAACCTTTGTGAACGATTACAACGTGGGACCTGATAGAGCACCGGATAGGTAAGAATAATGTTGCTTTATTATTTTATTTTTATTACAGAAGAACAAGGGCTTCGCAGGGATTACCTGTAAAATAAATGATGGTCAAAAACTGTGTGATTCTTTAATTAAAATGATTTTTAATTAAAGTGTGTGTGTTTTATTTTTATTTCATACAATAGGATTAATAATTGAGAGTTGTCTAATTGACAACTCTCAATTATTAACCTGGCTTAAAGTCACCTTCCAATAGCAAGGTGGCTTTAACCCATTATTAACCCATTAGCCACCGCTTCAGGGCAATGGGAATAGACGGGCTAAGTGCCAGAAAGGGCACATCTAATTATAGATTTGCCTTTTCTGGGGTGTCTGGGGGCAAATGTTAGTAGCCAGGGGTGGGCACAAAATAAATGCACCCTCACTAGGCTATTATTATCTGCCCCCACTCGCTGGCTTTGTCTGTCTGGTTGAGAAAATAGTGCGGGAGCCCATGCATTTTTTTTCAACGAATTTACACCTTTAACCCCTACATGTATGAAATTTTGCACACATACACTCATGTAATTGTTAGTGAAAACCATATATCAAACAACATGAAATGACATGGGTAACTGTATGCAAACCATGTGTCAGTTGATGTCGAGTCTGTAATTTCACAAAAGCCCACAATTGAATTAGCGGCTATTACACTATGTGGAAGTGTATGAACTATAATTATATGTATATATATATGTCTCAATAACATATATATATATATATATATAATATATATATATGTATTCTATGTGTATATATCTATTCTTTCTTTTGTGATTTAAAAACTATAATTTGGATCCATTGTATGTCGGTTTTGCTAGCCACCGACAAAATCTCTCAAGTCGGATGTCAATCGGATGTGAAACCTATGCTCAGATGCGACTAAATCGCATCAGCGAAGGAAAATCGGATGCCAGATGCATCAATGTTCATGAAACTTTTCTGCGATAATCGTCCCACTAAAACTGTCAGATTTTTCAGACGTTGTGTGTGACCCCAGCCTTAGCCCTTTAATTTGGTCCACCAAATGTCTGTCATTGGCAAAGGTAAATCAGTGTTGCTGCATACACAGGTGTTCCTGATCATTGTCAGTGCTCTAAGAATATGTGCACACAACGCTTTTACCTGGCCTATCCTATGTCTGAAAAAATGTACAGAAAACGTTCAAAATGAATATATGCATTTCAGTGCAAAAACTACTAGCTATTCATATGTTCAGTCTTCTCAACGTCTTTTAACCGCTTCACATTTCCACAGATGCTAAAGCAGTTCAAATAAATGACCCGACCATTCTTAAGGAATATTCCACTCCAAAAATGCTCTATACTTTAAAATAAAAGTCATTGTGAAGTTTAACCTCTTAACAACCGCTGGTACGCATTAAAATGGCGGCCACTGAGGGGCCTTATCTTCTCACTGCCGTTTTAAAGCCATGATCGTGAATAAGGCTGTAGCAACCCCCAGAGTCGGAAAATCTCTGGGGTCTCTGCTACCGGCAGTTTCTGAGATCCTCGAGAACATGATCAGGACCGGATTTTCCAGTCCTCGATCATGTGATTGCCGTTATTCAGTGTATAACGGTGATCACAGAAAAAAAAACTGTGCCCGCTGTTAAAATTATTTCCCTCTCTTCTGACATGATATACATGTCAGAGGAGAGAGATATGATGCCTCCCAAAGTCCCAAGTCCCACCCGATACCTCAACCATCCCCAGGCCCTTATGCAGGGCCGGCTCCAGGTTTTTATGGGCCCCGGGCGAAAGAGCCTCAGTGGGCCCCTTTAACACAGACCACGATTCATGATGCACAGATACAGCAGAGAAATATGGGTACAGTACAATGCCAAATACTTTACTTCTTCCATTACATGACTGATATCTATTGTAAATTGTACAATAGCTCAAAAACCGTCAAATCCTCACAGCGCACAGTACAGACTGGACAGTAAAGTCCTCCATACAATATTATGGGCACCACAGTCTCCCCCTCATCACCCATATAATACCCCATGCAGGATGTCACCCCCCATATAATGCTCCATACAGATTACTGGACCCAAAATAATGCTCCATACAGAATACTGGACCCAATATAATGCTCCATACAGGATACTGGTCCCCATATAATGCTCCATACAAAATATGGAGCTCTCCTCTGCGCTGTACTGCGTTCTGCACTGTTACGGCTCAGGAAAGGGCGCTGTGGAAAGACTCCCCATTATCATCATGATTACCTCCCCATCATCATCATTGCCTCCTTATCATCATCATTGCCTCCCCATCATCATCATGGCCTCCCCATTATCATCAATGCCTGCCCATCATCATCATCTCCTCCCCATCATCATCTTCTCCCATCATCAATGCCTGCCCATTATCATCAATGCCTGCCCATTATCATCATCTTCTCCCCATCATCATCAATGCCTCCCCATTATCAGCAATGCCTGCCCATCATCATCTCCTCCCCATCATAATCAATGCCTGCCCATCATCATCTTCTCCCCATCATCAATGCCTGCCCATTATCATCAATGCCTGCCCATTATCATCATCTTCTCCCCATCATCATCATCAATGCCTCCCCATTATCAGCAATGCCTGCCCATCATCATCTTCTCCCCATCATCAATGCCTGCCCATTATCATCAATGCCTGCCCATTATCATCATCTTCTCCCCATCATCATCATCAATGCCTCCCCATTATCAGCAATGCCTGCCCATCATCATCTTCTCCCCATCATCAATGCCTGCCCATTATCATCAATGCCTGCCCATTATCATCATCTTCTCCCCATCATCATCATCAATGCCTCCTCATTATCAGCAATGCCTGCCCATCATCATCTTCTCCCCATCATCAATGCCTGCCCATTATCATCAATGCCTGCCCATTATCATCAATGCCTGCCCATTATCATCATCTTCTCCCCATCATCATCAATGCCTCCTCATTATCAGCAATGCCTGCCCATCATCACACACAGACAGCATCACAGCACACAAGCACTCTCTCACATACATACACACACACACACACACAAAGCACCGCACTACATACACACAGACACACACACACACACGT
Source organism: Oophaga sylvatica (assembly GCA_033576555.1). Classification (NCBI taxonomy): domain Eukaryota; kingdom Metazoa; phylum Chordata; class Amphibia; order Anura; family Dendrobatidae; genus Oophaga; species Oophaga sylvatica. The sequence goes on along the minus strand of JARQOD010000004.1, from coordinate 283,042,781 downwards.
CTTACCTGCCCAGCGTCCGCGCTCTCTGCCACAGCCGGCCGCTGAATGATGACGTCATTCAGCGGCGCTGCTGTGAGAGGAAGCGCCGGCGCCCCCTGGAGCCCGAGCTGCGGCTGCGGAGGCACGGGAGAGGTAAGTATTGTGCCAGCTGATGCCGGGGCCTTGAGCGGGCGGGGGGGGCCCAGTGGCGGCGCTGACACCGCTCTCCTCCTCTAACGGGCGCGGGGGTGCCAGACTGCGAGTGGGCCCCCCCACCTGCTCAGGGCCCCGGCACTTGCCCGGGTGTGCCGGGTGCTGACGCCGGCCCTGCCCTTATGATTCATCCCCCGACCCTTCAAGTCATCTTCCTGGAAATAAAATGGTGGGCACATGCACAGTGCGTCCCCCGAGATCAGCCAGCTGGAATCCTGCAACAACAGAGAATTTTTCCTATTGGTGTCTTTTGATAACTGTGATAAATCCTATCACAGTGATCAAAATAAAAAAATATTGTAAATCAAATCCCCCTTGTCAAGATAAAAATTATAAAAAATTTTTTTATATTCTTTGCAGTTGGGGTTAGCGTTGAGGTTGGGGTTGTGTTAGGGTTGGGGTTAGGGTTAGAGTTGTGTTAGGGTTGGGGTTAGGGTTGTGGTAGGGTTAAGATTGTGTTTAGGGTTGTGTTACGGTTGGAGTTAGAATTGTTTTTTTTCAAAAGTAAACAAAAAATGATGATATGACGGCTAGTGTTGAGCGCCAGTGCTCGCTACTTGAGTTTGCATTGGGTGCTCAGGTATGCTAAGAGTATCGCTGATCCCCACATTTTTTTTTTGGGAGTCTAACAGTCACAAAACATGTGGGGCAAGGACTCCAGCATGTCACCCGAGCACCCGCGATATTCGATCCATATCCGATCACCTGATGCAAACTGAAGTAGCAAGCACTTTCACTTAACACTGACGACAACGTATTCAATATGATGACCTAATGTTATCAAAATCTGTGTTGTACCTGTGGTTTCAAAATGCTTACTATATCACTAGATAAAATCATTAGATAAAATCCTTGATGGGTGTGGTTTCCAAATTAATGTCACTTGTGGGGGGTTTCTACTGTTTAGGCACATCAGGGGCTCCAAACGAGACATAGCGTCTGCTAATTATTCCAGCAAATTTAGGATTAAAAAAGTCAAATGATGCTCCTTACCTCCTGAGCCCTGCCATGCGCCAATACAGTAGATTTCCATATGAGAAAGTATAAAGTTGGGCGGGCACCACTAAAATAATAATAATAATAATTTGTCGGGATCACTCAGGCATGTGAAAAAGTAACAATGAAAAAACAGAGGAAAAGACACGAGCCAAAAGGTAAGGATCACCGACCAAAAAATATATATTCAAATTATACAAAGTTTTTTAGAAATAAAACATAGTAAACACACATAATTATGTGTGTTTACTATGGTTTTTTTCTAATAAACTTTGTATAATTTGAATATATATTTTTTGGTCGGTGATCCTTACCTTTTGGCTCGTATCTTTTCCTCTGTTTTTTCATTATTACAGTAGATTTCCCCCACAAATGGGGTATCAGCGTACTTAGGAGAAATTGCACAATAAATTTTGTGGTCCATTTTCACCTGTTACCCTTGTGAAAATAAAAAAGTTTGGGTCTAAATTAAATTGAGGTTAACGTCCTCAATAATCAGAATCTCCCACTCCCGTCTCCAAGATTTTCACATGCTGCGCCAATTCATTGGAATGCACTACCCAGGTTAATACAATTATTCCCCAATCCCCACAGTTTTAAGTGTGCCCTAAAAACGCATTTGTTCAGACTGGCATATCGTCTCAACATATTAATCTAACTATCCCTGTGTTGGCCCATTCAAAATTTCTACCATAACCAGGTTCCTCGCATCATGATCTCACACGCTTTATGCATTTAATAGCCCTCTGTGTCTGTACTGTTACATACTTAGGCTGATAACAGGTTCATGCAGAATTACATGAACACCTGATTCGTACACTATGGCTGGTCCGAACAATGAAAGCAATTGTTACATCCACCTTGGTATCTCCCCTTTTTCCTCATAGATTGTAAGCTTGTGAGCAGGGTCTTCATTCCTCTTGGTATCTACTTTGATCTGTGTTTATTGTTATGCTGTAATGTCTATTGTCTGTACAAGTCCCCTCTAAAATGTAAAGTGCTGCGGAATGTCGGCGCTATAGAAATAAAATTATTATTATTATTTCATTTTTGGCGAACAAAATTAAATGCATTTTTTTTCCTTCCATATTGCTTCAGTTCCTGTGAAGCACCTGAAAGGTTAATAAACTTCTTGAATGTGGTCTTGAGCACCATGGGGGGGTGCAGATTTTAGAATGGTGTCACTTTCGGGTATTTTGTGTCATATAGACCCCTCAAAGTCACTTCAAATGTGATGTGGTCCCTAAAAAAATTTGTTTTTTTAATTTTGTTGGAAAAATGAGAAATCGCTGGTCATCTTTTAACCCTTCTAACTTCCTAACAAAAAAAATGATGTTTCCAAAATCTTGCTGATGTAAAGTAGACATATGGGAAATGTTATTTATTAAGTATTTTGTGTGACATAAGTCTCTGATTCAAAGGCATAAAAATTAAAAGTTGGAAAATTGTTAAATTTTCAACATTTTTGCCAAATTTCTGTTTTTTTCATAAATAAATGCAAGTCATATTGAAGAAATTTTACCACTACCATGAAGTACAATATGTCATGAAAAAACAATATCAGAATCAGTGGGATCCGTTGAAGCACTCCAGAGCATGACCACATAAAGTGACAGTGGTCAGAATTGTAAAATTTGCCTTGGTCATTAAGATCAAACTTGACTCGGTCACTAAGGGGTTAAAATAAGTCAGAAGGCATCTGGGCATCTTTTTGAGCATTTTGACAGTGTTTTTGTTTAAAGAAATTTCCATTCAGTTTTTTTAATTTTTGAATAGAGTTTAAAAAATGATTAGAACGCAAGAGTGCAAAAAAAATGCCACAAAATGCTCAAGAATGTTGAAAAAGCACTTGGGAAATGGCAAACATATACTATAAAAGATTGTTCAGGATAAAAAATATAAAAAATGCTGTTGTTTCTTGAAGCATATTCCTCTTGAAAAACTCTGCGTTTTATCCCGCTTGAAAAAGATATCATGTGCACATACCCTAACAGTTTAGTCTGGGATTGTCAAAGGATCTGTTTTATATGTTCTGTCTGAAATTTGTCTTAGGCCGGGGTCAGACACAACTACAAAAAATCGGACCATTTTAGTCAGTCGATTATCGGAACAAAATGAAAACATCACACATCCGCCTGGCATCCGATTTTCCTTCAAAGATGCGATTTAGTCGCATGTGTGTGTACCTTGTAACATCCGATTTTCATCCAACTTGCGAGAATTTCTCGCAGGCTTGCAAAACTGACATATAATGGATCCAAAAGAATAGTATTTAAATCACAAAAGAAAGAATAGATATATACGCATAGAACACATACAGGTCCTTCTCAAAAAATTAGCATATAGTGCTAAATTTCATTATTTTCCATAATGTAACGATTACAATTAAACTTTCATATATTTTAGATTCATTACACACCAACTGAAATTTGTCAGGTCTTTTATTGTTTCAATACTGATGATTTTGGCATACAACTCCTGATAACCCAAAAAACCTGTCTCAAAAAATTAGCATATCAAGAAAAGGTTCTCTAAACGACCTATTACCCTAATCTTCTGAATCAACTAATTAACTCTAAACACATGCAAAAGATTCCTGAGGCTTTTAAAAACTCCCTGCCTGGTTCATTACTCAAAACCCCCATCATGGGTAAGACTAGCGACCTGACTGATGTCAAGAAGGCCATCATTGACACCCTCAAGCAAGAGGGTAAGACCCAGAAAGAAATTTCTCAACAAATAGGCTGTTCCCAGAGTGCTGTATCAAGGCACCTCAATGGGAAGTCTGTTGGAAGGAAACAATGTGGCAGAAAACGCTGTACAACGAGAAGAGGTGACCGGACCCTGAGGAAGATTGTGGAGAAGGACCGATTCCAGTCCTTGGGGGACCTGAGGAAGCAGTGGACTGAGTCTGGTGTAGAAACATCCAGAGCCACCGTGCACAGGCGTGTGCAGGAAATGGGCTACAGGTGCCGCATTCCCCAGGTAAAGCCACTTTTGAACCATAAACAGTGGCAGAAGCGCCTGACCTGGGCTACAGAGAAGCAGCACTGGACTGTTGCTAAGTGGTCCCAAGTACTTTTTTCTGATGAAAGCAAATTTTGCATGTCATTCGGAAATCAAGGTGCCAGAGTCTGGAGGAAGACTGGGGAGAAGGAAATGCCAAAATGCCTGAAGTCCAGTGTCAAGTACCCACAGTCAGTGATGGTGTGGGGTGCCATGTCAGCTGCTGGTGTTGGTCCACTGTGTTTCATCAAGGGCAGGGTCAATGCAGCTAGCTATCAGGAGATTTTGGAGCACTTCATGCTTCCATCGGCTGAAATGCTTTATGGAGATGAAGATTTCATTTTTCAGCACGACCTGGCACCTGCTCACAGTGCCAAAACCACTGGTAAATGGTTTACTGACCATGGTATTACTGTGCTCAATTGGCCTGCCAACTCTCCTGACCTGAACCCCATAGAGAATCTGTGGGATATTGTGAAGAGAAAGTTGAGAGACGCAAGACCCAACACTCTGGATGAGCTTAAGGCCGCTATCGAAGCATCCTGGGCCTCCATAACACCTCAGCAGTGTCACAGGCTGATTGCCTCCATGCCACGCCGCATTTAAGCAGTCATTTCTGCAAAAGGATTCCCGACCAAGTATTGAGTGCATAACTGAACTTTATTATTTGATGGTTTTTTTGTTTGTTTTTAAAAAACACTTTTATTTTATTGGATGGTTGAAATATGTTAATTTTTTGAGACAGGTTTTTTGGGTTATCAGGAGTTGTATGCCAAAATCATCAGTATTAAAACAATAAAAGACCTGACAAATTTCAGTTGGTGTGTAATGAATCTAAAATATATGAAAGTTTAATTGTAATCATTACATTATGGAAAATAATGAAATTTAGCACTATATGCTAATTTTTTGAGAAGGACCTGTATATATATATATATATATACATGTAATTGTGACATGTATATATATATATATATATATATATATATATATATATATTTATAGTTCCTAGACTTCTACATACTGTAATAACCGCTAATTCAATTGCCGGCTTTTGTGAAATCACAGAAGCCGACATGAAATGATACATTGTTTAGACACAGTTAACCATGTCATTTCCTGTATTTTGATATATGGTTTGAACTTACAATTACATAAGTGTATGTGTGCAAAATTTCAGACATGTAGGGGTTAATTAAAGGGGTTATTGTACAATGAACCTAATGTCACTTATTGGCATTAAATCAGGGTCGTGAAGACGCTGAGCTGTACTGTCAGAAATTCCGAAAGTGGGCAGTCCTGACCAAATGGAATAATGATGCTTTGACAGCCCTTTTTCGGAAGGGTCTGTCAGAAAATGTAAAGGACGTTATGGTGGGATTCCCTGTTCCCTCTGGTCTCAATGATTCTATGTCTTTGGCTATTCAAATTGACAGATGCTTGCGTGAGCGCAGAGGTATGCGTGAGCTGGTGTTGCCTTGTGAGCCAGCTCCTGAGCCCATGCAGTGTGATGGTGTGACTTCTGGGGCTCAGCGTCATGAGTTTCGAAAGCGCAATGTGTTGTGAATGGGTTTGAGATGAGTTCTGAGCAGAGGCTCCCTCTGGTGGTTACAAGCGGTGCTAGTGAGGATTGGGAATCAGGTGTTACTGATTGGTCTTATTTAAGGGAATCATTTTCCCATCAGGGTTGCCGGTGATCAATTGTTCTGGTCTGAATCCTTCTTTCCAGTTTCCCTTGTAGCCTGCTGTGTCGTGTCTGCATCTCCTGCTATCAGATAAGACAATTTCTTATTTTGTGTTTTTGCTATATTTTTGCATTTTGTCCTGCACTTCTGTGGGGGCCTTCTGGGTCCCCTCCGGGGGCTTTTTGCCCTCTCAGTTTAGTCCAGCCACTGTGTTTTGTACTTTTGCTTTTTGCAGTTTTTTCAGTGGCTGCTGTTTTTGTTACACCAGAGAACTAATTTAGTGGTAGAGGTCGTGTGATCTCAGGTGATTTTGAAATTAGTATGTTGGTGTTTTTCAGGGTTTTCTGGGATTGCAGTAAGTACCCTTCCTGTCCTTTTCTATTTAGATAGTTTGGGCCCCAGCGTTTGCTCATACTATTTTCTTTCTGTGTCAGTATTTCCTCTTGTCTAACCGCCATTATATGTTTGGGGGCTTTCTATTATCTTTGGGGTTCTGCTCCGGGGCAGATAGCTTTCCTATTTCTATCTTTAGGTGTAGTTAGTTTCTCAGGCTGTGACGAGGCGTCTAGGACCATCGTAGGAACGCTCCACGGCTGCCTCTAGTTGTGGTGGTTAGTCAGGGTACTGCAATCTCATAGATTCCAACTGCTCTGGTGTATTGCCTTTTTTACCTGCACTCCTCAGCTACCGTAACATAACAGTATCACCGGCCATAAAAATTGTATGGTACTCACAGAAGGGAAAAAAAAAAAATATTTTGAAGGAAGAAAAGTTGTCAGAGATATTTTTCTGTTTGTTGCATTTTTTTTTTTTTTTTTCCCTCTGTATCTCTGGGTGCTGGGGAGGATCTTTTCTCCCAATGGAGTTTGCACAGTTGTCTGGCCGTGTGGATCAGCTTGCCACTGAGGTTCAGAGTATTGCTGCATATCTTGCTAGGTTGCCTGTTGTGGAACCTAGGATCCCCATGCCAGATTTGTTTTCAGGGGATCGAGCTAAGTTTCAGAATTTCAAAAATAATTGTAAATTGTTTCTTGCCTTAAAATCTAAGTCCTCAGGAAACGCAGCGCAGCAGGTTCAAATTGTCATCTCTCTCCTGCGCGGCGATCCTCAGGATTGGGCTTTTTCCCTGACACCTGGGGATCCTGTTTTGAGTGATGTTGATGTATTTTTTCAGGCTTTGGGGTTATTGTACGATGAGCCTAATATCACTGATCAAGCTGAAAAAGCCTTGTTGGCATTAAATCAGGGGCTTGATGACGCTGAGTTATACTGTCAGAGATTCCGTAGGTGGGCAGTCCTGACCAAATGGAATGACGACGCTTTGGCGGCCCTTTTCCGGAAGGGTCTGTCGGATAATGTAAAGGATGTTATGGTGGGATTCCCTGTCCCCTCTGGTCTCAATGATTCTATGTCATTAGCGATTCAAATTGACAGACGTTTGCGTGAGCGGAGAAGTATGCGTGGAGTGGTGTTGCCTTGTGAGCCAGCTGCTGAGCCCATGCAGTGTGATGGAGTGGTGTCTGGGGCACAGCGTCATGAGTTTCGAAAGCGCAATGGGTTATGTTTCTACTGTGGTGATGCCTCTCATGCTATTTCAGTCTGCCCTAAGCGGGGAAGACGTTTTGCACGCTCAGTTGTCTTGGGTAGTGTTCAGACTAAGTTTTTATTAACTGTCACTCTGATATGCTCTCTGTCCTCATTTTCTGCTCAGGCTTTCGTTGATTCTGGAGCAGCTATTAACCTGATGGATTATGATTTTGCTAAACGTTGTGGATTTCCCTTGATACCCCTACAGAAGTCTATTCCCCTACTGGGGATCGATTCTACCCCTTTGGCTGAGAATAAACCCCAGTTTTCTACTCAGGTGATAATGAGGGTTGAACCTGATCACCAGGAGTGCTGCAAATTTTTGGTTCTATATAATCTGCATGACATTATCGTGCTGGGTTTCCCTTGGTTACAGTCTCATAATCCTGTTTTGGATTGGAAATCTGTGTCTGTAACCAGTTGGGGCTGCCAATGTGTTAATACCAACACTCCTGTTTTTTCTGCCTCCCCCCAGGCTGAGGATGTTCCTGACTTTTGTTTGATTTTTCTGATGTGTTTAGCGAAAGTAAATCTGCATCCTTACCTCCCCATAGGAGCTATGACTGCGCTATTGAATTAGTGCCAGGTAGTAAATTCCCTAAGGGTCGCCTCTTTAACTTGTCTATACCTGAACATGACGCTATGCGGTCTTATATCAAGGAATCATTGGAGAAGGGTCATATCAGACCATCCTCTTCACCCTTAGGTGCCGGTTTTTTCTTTGTGGCCAAAAAAGATGGTTCATTAAGGCCGTGTATTGATTATCGTCTCTTGAACAATATTACTGTGAAATATCAATACCCGTTACCCTTGATTTCTGACCTGTTTTCCAGGGTGAAAAACGCTACTTGGTTTACCAAGCTTGACCTCAGGGGGGCGTATAACCTTATTCGCATTAAGCACGGGGATGAATGGAAGACGGCATTTAACACCCCTGAAGGGCATTTTGAGTACCTTGTGATGCCCTTTGGGCTCACTAATGCTCCTTCCGTCTTCCAGTCCTTCATGAATGACATTTTCAGGGATTTTGTGGACAAGTTTCTGATTGTTTATTTGGATGATATCTTGATTTTTTCTAATGACTGGGACTCTCATGTGAAACATGTTCGAACTGTATTCCAGATTTTGAGACAGAATGCTCTGTATGTGAAGGGATCAAAGTGTCTTTTTGGCGTACAGAAGATCTCATTTCTGGGATTCATTTTGTCCCCATCTGTTATTGAAATGGACCCGGTCAAGGTTCAGGCCATCTGTGATTGGGTCCAACCTACTTCATTAAAGGCTCTTCAGAGATTTTTGGGTTTTGCCAATTTTTATCGTAAATTTATTGGTAATTTCTCTGTTATTGTTAAACCATTAACTGATTTGACCAGAAAGGGTTCTGATGTGGTGAATTGGCCTCCTGAGGCAGTCTCTGCGTTTCAGGAACTTAAGCAGAGATTCACTTCTGCTCCTGTTCTACGGCAGCCTGATGTTTCTCTGCCATTTCAGGTGGAGGTTGATGCCTCTGAAATTGGGGCAGGTGCCGTTTTGTCCCAAAAAGATCCAGAGACCTCTAAAAGTAACCCTTGTGCCTTTGTAATCGGGAGTTATTGGCCATGAAGTGGGCTTTTGAAGAGTGGAGACATTGGCTGGAGGGAGCCAAACATCAGGTGGTGGTCCTTACGGACCATAAGAATCTGGTCTATCTGGAATCTGCCAAGCGACTCAATCCTAGACAGGCCAGGTGGGCCTTGTTTTTCACACGTTTTAATTTTGTGGTTTCCTTTCTTCCTGGCACTAAGAATGTTAAGGCGGATGCCCTCTCGAGGAGTTTCCTTGCGGACTCTCCTGAGCTATCTGATCCCTCTGTTATTTTGAAGGAGGGTGTAGTTCTTTCCGCCATCTCGCCTAATTTGAGACTTGCTCTGGAGGGGTGTCAGGAGGATAGGCCCGAGCGCTGCCCTGTTGGAAAATTGTTTGTCCCGGACCAATGGAAAAAGAGTGTGAATGTCTGAGATTCATTGTTCCGCATTGGCTGGGCATCCCGGAATTTTTGGTACCAGAGACTTGGTTAGTCGGTCCTTTTGGTGGCCTACCTTGTCTCGCGATGTCAGGGAATTTGTGCAGTCCTGCGGGACTTGCTCTCGCTCCAAGCCTTGCTCTCGCTCTAGTGGTTTGTTGATGCCATTGCCTGTGCCCAAGAGACCATGGACCCATATCTCTATGGATTTCATTTCCGATCTTCCTGTTTCTCAGAGAATGACTACCATCTGGGTAATTTGTGATAGGTTTTCCAAAATGATACATCTTGTGCCATTACCTAAGTTGCCTTCCTCCTCTGAATTGGTGCCGTTGTTCCTTCAGCACGTGGTTCGTTTACACGGCATTCCTGAGAACATTGTGTCTGACAGAGGAGTCCAGTTTGTTTCCAGATTTTGGAGGACTTTTTGTTCTAAACTGGGTGTTCAATTGTCTTTCTCCTCGGCATTTCATCCTCAGACCAATGGTCAAACTGAGAGAACAAACCAGACATTGGAGACTTATCTAAGATGCTTTGTGTCTGCTGATCAGGATGACTGGGTCTCTTTTTTGCCTTTGGCTGAGTTTGCTCTTAATAATAGGGCTAGCTCTGCCACTTTGATGTCTCCGTTTTTCTGTAATTCTGGGTTTCACCCTCGATTTTCTTCAGGACAGACGGAGGCTTCTGTCTGTCCAGGTGTTGACTCTGTTGTTGAGCGTATGCAGCAGATTTGGGACCAGGTAGTGGAGAGGTTGTCCCTCTCTCAGGAGAAGGCCCAGCGGTTTGCTAACCGGCATAGGACTGATGGTCCTCGGTTTAAAGTGGGGGACTTGGTCTGGTTGTCCTCAAAGAATATTCCTATGAGAGTAGCATCTCCTAAATTTAAGCCTAGGTTCATTGGACCTTATAAGATCATGGAGATTATTAATCCTGTTTCTTTTCGTTTGCTTGTTCCAGGGACATTTAAGATCCATAACGTGTTCCACAAGTCCTTGTTGAAGAGGTTTGTTGAGCCAGTGGTTCCTGCTGCTGTGCCTCCTGACCCGTGTTTTGGTTGAGGCAATCTGGAGTATGTGTTGAGAAAATATTGGATTCTCGTTTTTCTAGACGAAGACTCCAGTATTTGGTTAAATGGAGAGGTTATGGTCAGGAAGATAATTCTTGGGTGTTTGCTTCGGACATCCATGCTAGGAGACTTATCCGTGCGTATCATAGAACTCATCCTGACCGACCTGGTTACTCAAATGAGGGTTCGGTGACCCTCCTCAAGGGGGGGTACTGTTGTGAATGGGTTTGAGATGAGTTCTGAGCAGAGGCTCCCTCTGGTGGTTACAAGCGGTGCTAGTGAGGATTGGGAATCAGGTGTTACTGATTGGTCTTATTTAAGGGAATCATTTCCCATCAGGGTTGCCGGTGATCAATTGTTCTGGTCTGAATCCTTCTTTCCAGTTTCCCTTGTAGCCTGCTGTGTCGTGTCTGCATCTCCTGCTATCAGATAAGACAATTTCTTATTTTGTGTTTTTTGCTATATTTTTGCATTTTGTCCTGCACTTCTGTGGGGGCCTTCTGGGTCCCCTCCGGGGGCTTTTTGCCCTCTCAGTTTAGTCCAGCCACTGTGTTTTGTACTTTTGCTTTTTGCAGTTTTTTCAGTGGCTGCTGTTTTTGTTACACCAGAGAACTAATTTAGGTGGTAGAGGTCGTGTGATCTCAGGTGATTTTGAAATTAGTATGTTGGTGTTTTTCAGGGTTTTCTGGGATTGCAGTAAGTACCCTTCCTGTCCTTTTCTATTTAGATAGTTTGGGCCCCAGCGTTTGCTCATACTATTTTCTTTCTGTGTCAGTATTTCCTCTTGTCTAACCGCCATTATATGTTTGGGGGCTTTCTATTATCTTTGGGGTTCTGCTCCGGGGCAGATAGCTTTCCTATTTCTATCTTTAGGTGTAGTTAGTTTCTCAGGCTGTGACGAGGCGTCTAGGACCATCGTAGGAACGCTCCACGGCTGCCTCTAGTTGTGGTGGTTAGTCAGGGTACTGCAATCTCATAGATTCCAACTGCTCTGGTGTATTGCCTTTTTTACCTGCACTCCTCAGCTACCGTAACATAACAGCAATGGGTTATGTTTCTTCTATGGTGACGCTTCTCATGCTACTTCCGTCTGCCCTAAGCGGGGAAGACGTTTAGCGCTAAGTTGTCTTGGGTAGTGTTCAGACTTAATTTCTGTTGACTGTTACCCTGATTTGCTCCCTGTCCACATTTTCGGCTCAGGCTTTTGTTGATTCAGGAGCAGCTATTAACCTGATGGATTTTGACTTTGCCAAACGTTGTGGGTTTCCCATGATACCCCTGCGTAAGTCTATTCCTTTGCTGGGCATTGATTTTACCCCTTTGGCGGAGAATAAACCCCAGCTTTCTACTCAGGTGATAATGAGGGTTGAACCAGATCATGAGAGTTGCAAATTTCTGGTGTTGCATAATCTGCATGACATTATTGTACTGGGTTTCCCTTGGTTACAGACTCATAATCCTGTTTTGGATTGGAAATCTGTGTCTGTGACCAGTTGGGGCTGCCAATGTGTTAATACTGACACTCCTGTTTTTTCTGCTTCTCCCCAGTCTCAGGTTGTCCCTGACTTTTTGACGGATTTTTCTGATGTGTTTAGTGAGAGTAAGTCCGCATCCTTACCTCCTCACAGGAGCTATGATTGCGCTATTGAGTTAGTGCCTGGTGGTAAATTTCCTAAAGGTCGCCTTTTTAATTTATCTGTACCTGAACACGATGCTATGCGATCTTATATCAAGGAGTCTTTGGAGAAGGGTCATGTCACACCATCCTCTTCACCCTTGGGTGCCGTTTTTTTCTTTGTGGCCAAAAAGGATGGTTCATTGAGGCCGTGTATTGACTATTGCCTCCTGAATAAAATCACTGTTAAATATCAATATCCGTTACCCTTGATTTCTGACCTAGTTTCCAGAGTGAAAAATGCTAGTTGGTTTACCAAGCTTGACCTCAGGGGGGCGTATAACCTTATTCGCATTAAGCACGGGGATGAATGGAAGACGGCGTTTAATACCCCAGAGGGGCATTTTGAGTACCTAGTGATGCCTTTTGGGCTTACTAATGCCCCTTCTGTCTTCCAATCCTTTATGAATGATATTTTCAGGGATTTTGTGGATAAATTTCTGATCGTTTATTTGGATGATATCTTGATTTTTTCCAACGACTGGGTCTCTTTTTTGCCTTTGGCTGAATTTGCTCTTAATTATAGGGCTAGCTCTGCCACCTTGAGGTCTCCATTTTTCTGCAATTCTGGGTTTCACCCTCGATTTTCTTCAGGACAGGCGGAGGCTTCTGTCTGTCCGGGGGTTGACTCTATTGCAGCAGATTTGGGACCAGGTAGTGGAGAGATTGTCTCTCTCTCTCAGGAGAAGGCCCAGCGGTTTGCCAACCGGCATAGGACTGATTGTCCTCGTTTTAAAGTGGGGGACTTGGTTTGGTTGTCCTCAAGAAATATCCCTATGAAGGTTGCGTCTCCAAAATTTAAGCCAAGGTTCATTGGACCTTATAAGATCATGGAAATTCTTAATCCGGTTTCCTTCCGTTTGGTTCTTCCATGGACATTTAAGATCCATAACGTGTTCCACAAGTCCTTATTGAAGAGGTTTGTTGAGCCAGTGGTTCCTGTGGCTGCGCCTCCCGACCCTGTTTTGGTTGAGGGCAAAAAAAAAAAATCTCTCTTTAAATCTTCTGCTTCAGCGAGTGTGAGCGAGCTGAGTGTGACCGGTGCGCAAGTGTGAACGGTGGTAAGTGTGACTTGAGATTCAGTGAAGAAGTATTTGAAAAACCTTTAATCAAATACCTGTGTGAATTGGTGTGAGTGGCTGAATTGTGGATTGCTGAGTGCCTTTCTACCTGTTCTATCTTTTGGGGGCTTTTTTAACCTATTTTTTCTCTCTAAAGGATTAATCTCTTATTTTACTATCTGTGTGTTTAAAGGTTTAAAGGTTAACTATATTGCATTTAAATCTTGGTGTAGCTATATTCACAAGGGGTTAATTAAGGGTGGGGGTCCATAATTAAGGGTTTATAAGGGCCAGCTGGTTGGGGCTCAAGTCTTTTTGGAAGTGCATTAGAGCAGCAGGGTGATTTGCTGCTGAAGGAGAAAAAAAAAAAAAAAAAAAAAAATCTCTCTTTAAATCTTCTGCTTCAGCGAGTGTGAGCGAGCTGAGTGTGACCGGTGCGCAAGTGTGACTTGAGATTCAGTGACTTTGGATTCAGGGAGTTTCCAAGGGAGGATTTACTGAATTGCTGTTACCGTATATTTTATAAATACTTTTTATTTATTTTTACTTATCTTTGCTGTCTGGTGAAATCCCCATTAGATATGTGCTCCACTATTGCCAATGCCATCCAGTGTACATCTTGCCACATGTATGCAGTCCTTGAACAGCCGGTCGAGGGTGCATACTGCTGTGCGAGATGTGAGCACGTTGTGCATTTGGAAGCCCAAATCTTGGATCTAAATGTGCAGCTGGCAACACTGAGATCCATAGACAATATGGAAAGGAGTCTTCTGCTCACTGAGCAGACGCTCAATGGGATAGATGAGGGGGGGGATGCTAGGATGGAGCTGCAGGACACTGAAGTAGGAAGCTGGGTGACAGTTAGAAAGCGGGGTAGAGGGAAGAGCGCCAGGGAGGCTAGTCCTGATCTGGCACACCCCAATAAGTTTGCAAAGTTGGCAGATGAGGGGGTTGTCAGTACAGGGGTAGCACTGCTGCAGCCAGGCATGTCCTCTGAAAGCCGGGGGAGTGTCTGCTCCAGTAAGGGGGGAATTAGGAGAGCAGGGCAGGCCAGACAGGTGCTGGTAGTGGGGGACTCAATTATTAGGGGAACAGATAGGGTAATCTGTCACAAAGACAGGGATCGTCGAACAGTGTGCTGCCTACCTGGCGCTCGAGTCCGACACATCGCTGATCGGGTTGACAGATTACTGGGAGGGGCTGGTGAGGACCCAGCGGTCATGGTGCACATTGGCACAAATGACAAAGTTAGAGGTAGGTGGAAGGTCCTTAACCCCTTCAAGACCCAGCCTATTTTGACCTTAAAGACCTTGCCATTTTTTGCAATTCTGACCAGTGTCCCTTTATGAGGTAATAACTCAGGAACGCTTCAACGGATCCTAGAGATTCTGAGATTGTTTTTTCGTGACATATTGGGCTTCATGTTAGTGATAAATTTAGGTCGATAATTTTTGCGTTTATTTGTGAAAAAATGGAAATTTGGCGAAAATTCTGAAAATTTTGTAATTTTCAAATTTTTAATTTTTATTCTGTTAAACCAGAGAGTTATGTGGCACAAAATAGTTAATAAATAACATTTCCCACATGTCTACTTTACATGAGCACAATTTTGGGAACAACATTTTTTTTTGTTAGGAAGTTATAAGGGTTAAAAGTTGACCAGCGATTTCTCATTTTTACAGCAAAATTTACAAAACCATTTTTTTTTAGGGACCACCTCACATTTGAAGTCACTTTGAGGGGTCTATATGGCAGAAAATACCCAAAAGTGACACCTTTATAAAAACTGCACCCCTCAAGCTACTCAAAACTACATTCAAGAAGATTATTAACCCTTCAGGTGCTTCACAGGAACTAAAGCAACGTGGAAGGAAAAAATGGACATTTTAATTTTTCCAACAAAAATTTTCTTTTAGCATCAATTTTTTCATTTTTACATGGGCATCAGGATAAAATGGATCCTAAAATTTGTTGGGCAATTTCTCCTGAGTACACAGATACCTCATATGTGGTCATAAACCACTGTATGGGCGCACGGCAGGGCTCAGAAGGGAAGGAGCGCCATTTGACTTTTTGAATGGAAAATATGCTGGAATATTTAGCGGTTGCCATGTCGCATTTGGAGAGTTCCTGTGTGCCTAAACATTGGAGCTCCCCCACAAGTGACCCCATTTTGGAAACTAGACCCCCTAAGGAACTTATCTAGATGCATAGTGATCACTTTGAACCCCCAGGTGCTTCACAAATTGATCTGTAAAAAAAAGAAAGTACTTTTTTTTCACAAAAATTTTCTTTTAGCCTCAGTTTTTTCATTTTCACATGGGCAACAGTATAAATTGGATCCTAAAATTTGTTGGACAATTTCTCCTGAGTACACAGATACCTCATATGTGGTCATAAACCACTGTTTGGGCGCACTGCAGGGCTCAAAAGGGAAGGAGCGTCATTTGACTTTTTGAATGGAAAATATGCTGGAATATTTAGCGGTTGCGATGTCGCATTTGGAGAGTTCCTATGTGCCTAAACATTGGAGCTCCCCCACAAGTGACCCCATTTTGGAAACTAGACGCCCTAAGGAACTTATCTAGATGCATAGTGAGCACTTTGAACCCCCAGGTGCTTCACAGAAGTTTATAACGCAGAGCCGCGAAAATAAAAAATCATTTTTTTTTCTCAAAAAATGATTTTTTAGCCCACTGTTTTTTATTTTCACAATGGTTACAGGAGAAATTGGACCACAAAAGTTGTTGTCCAGTTTCTCCTGAGTACGCTAGTACCCCATATGTGGGGGGGAACCACTGTTTGGGCACACGTCAGGGCTCGGAAGGGATGTAGTGACGCTTTGAAATGCCGACTTGATGGAATGGTCTGCGGGCATCTTGTTACGTTTGCAGAGCCCCTGATGTGCCTAAACAGTAGAAACTCCCACAAGTGACCCCATTTTGGAAACTAGACCCGGCAAAGAACTTATCTAGATGTGTGGTGAGCACTTTGAACCCCCAAGGGCTACACAGAAGTTTATAACGCCCGGGCATGAAAATAAAAAAAATCATATTTTTTCCACAATCAGGATCTTTTAGTTCCCAATTTTTTTATTTTCCCATGGGTAACATGAGAAATTAGACCCCAAAAGTTGTTGTCCAATTTGTCCTGAGTATGCTGATATCCCATATGTGGGAGAAAACTACTGTATGGGCACACGTCGGGGCTCGGATGGGAAGTAGTGACGTTTTGAAATGCCCACTTGATGGAATGGTCTTCGGGCGTCATGTTACGTTTGCAGAGTCCCTGATGTGCCTAAACAGTAGAAACTCCCCACAAGTGACCCCATTTTGGAAACTAGATCCCCCAAGGAACTCCTATAGATGTGTGATAAGCACTTTGAATCTCCAAGTCCTTCACAGAAGTTTATAACGCAGAGCCGTGAAAATATAAAATCATTTTTTTTCCACAAAAATAATTTTTAGTCCCCAATTTTTTTTCCCAATGTTAACAGGAGAAATTAGAACCCCCAAGGTTGTTGTGCAATTTTTCCCGAGTACGCTGATACCCCATATGTGGGGATAAACCACTGTTTGGGCATACGTCGGGGCTTGGAATAAAGGGAGCACTGTTTGACTTTTTGAACGCAAAATTTGCAGGAATCAATGGTGGCGCCATGTCGCGTATGGAGACCCCCTGATGTATTAGATAAGCGGAGGCTGAAATATCAAATCAATATTGTGTATATGTAGTAGCAGATTTGGTAAAACTTAACTTTTATTGAGATAATAAATTAGAAACAGTGCTCATGTGCAGGTGATACAAAAAACCCGAAGAGTGTGAGTGGATATAAGAAGGAAAGAAAGATATAAAAAAACACTGATTAGTTTTGTGGCTATATGTATATAGCTCACTGTGTTTATATCCTATAAATATACCTGAATTGTTCCTCTTTAGTGTAATAGGAACGATTCTAGTTGTGTGCTGAATAGCCGTTTGTATAGGAAATCCTATCAGCGTGCACACAAAAGGATATACTGTTTATATATTGTATTTTAAATCACAGTTCTCTCTCTTTATGGATACTATCCTAATGATGATACCCCGTACTAAACTGAACAGGGGGGTACCATATTATACATAGGAGTACCTCGTTGTATGATTATGGTTTGTATTAGAACATATTACCACACATAACTAGATAGTTTATCAGTGGTTAAATAAAACAGCTCACAGACATTCTGGAGCTTAATACAGTTGGAAGAATATCTCCTGTCATATTATTATATGCCTCTGATACTGATCGTCATATACCCATCTAAGGAGCCTCAGAGTTAAATTGCTCTGTATAAAATTGGTCTCATTGTGGGGTAATCTATATGGTACTCATCTGTATCGTCCTTTAATGGGCATGTGTGAATTTCTGCCTGGGGGAGACACGCATTAACTTGCTCTATGTCATGCGGTCTCTGACCCCTAGGGCTCTCCCAACGCGTTTCATCGATCTGGATTCATCAGGGGAGGTATGACGCTCTCTGTAAAAAAGACAGGGACGATGGAATATACTAATCTCCTTTTTATATTTACCGGGTGTTTGTTGTAAAGAGGAATTTCCGGACGCCAAGTGTGTAACTTCCGGTCTTACGAGCGCGTCATCGCGCCCATAGGGCGCATGCGCATTTAGTGCTGGACGTGTCTTTCTCTCGGAACGTCACTTCCGGTTTCCAGAGAGAATCGCCCTTAGACAAAGCCATAATTAATGTCTGCAATTGATGCAGTATAACCGGTTATGTTCTTTTAAAGGAGTACACACATCTGTTTCGTTACTTAAGTATTAGAAACGTTATGGTGCAATCGCAGATAAACTCTAATGATAACACTATCTTAATATCAAAGGAGTTCGCAGCCTAATTGAGTTTGTATGTGCAGATGATTCAAAAATCCTTTATTGGATAGATTCTCAATGGGCTTGACATATTAATTACGGTGAAATTTCATTAAAAGGTATCAACCACTGAGGACTCTCAACTCTAAATATTTTTCTATCTACTGGCTAACACGGTACAAAGATATACATCTTTACTGTGGTGAAATTTCACAAAGAAGTCATATATATTTCTATTAGGTGTTGTTAGTTGATAGATATATTGGAATTCATGTGGGGAACTAAAATTCTCAGTATGGTGTTGAATGTATAGGTATGGACACAACCGACCAGCTTTAGAAGGATAGAAAGGGTGCATACTATTTTTTACCCTATTGTACCCTATCTAAATTGTCCCTACCTCACGCGGAGGTTAGCAACTAAAACCTGCGCAGTGGCGCCCCCACTCGACGGCGGCTCACCATATTCTAGACGCCCTGTAGGGTCCTACACTACAAGAAGGAAGAAAAGGTGAGAAGTTCATTTAGACCCATAGGGTGAGTGGTTTGGAGATGGAAAATCCAAAAAGTTTCCTTTTGTAGGATTCTCTTGTCCCAATCTCCTCCCCTTTGGTGTTTGTTAATTTTCTCAATCCCCATGAAGGAAAGAACTTTGGGGTCACCTCCGTGTACGTGATTGACATGGTTAGCAACAGAGGTGTCTCTCTTGTTGATAGTGTCTCTATGATGTTCTCCTATTCTTTTCTTTAGTTCTCTTCTAGTTTTCCCTACGTATTGTACGCCGCATCTGCAGGTAATGTTGTAGATGACTCCGGAGGATTTGCAATTGATAAATTGATTGATGGAGTAGGTTTTTTTGGTGTTAGTGCTTGTGAATTCCTTCCCTTGTTTTAGAGATCCACAGTATTTGCAGCTCCCACATCTATAGCATCCTTTTGGTTGGCTGCCTAGCCATGTGGGGCTGTTTGATTCCGAGGGTACATAATGGCTGCGTACCAGTCTGTCTTTTATGGATCGTCCCTTTTTAAAGGTAATTTGTGGGGTGTTCAGAATCACATTGGACAAGTCCTTGTCCATACATAGAATCGGCCAATGTTTTGTAATGATTTCTCTCAATTCTTTCGACCCATTTGAGAATTTTGTTATGAATCGTACAGTTTTATCTTCCTCTGGCTTAATTATAGGGGTAAGGAGATCCCTCCTTTCCCGAGACAGTGTTGTCTTATAGGCGTTTTTAAGGACATGGTCAGGATACCCTCTCTCTCTGAATCTTTGTCTTAGATCATCGGCTTGTTCTTTAAATCTGTCGATATTAGAGCAGTTTCTTTTAATCCTGAAATATTGGCCCTTCGGGATGCCTTTTTTGAGGGGAATAGGGTGATTAGATTCCCATCTGAGTAGAGAGTTTGAGGAGGTTGGTTTCCTGTGTGTTTTGGTAGCCAACTGCCCATCTTTGCCTCTCTCAATCTGGATGTCCAGGAAAGAAATACTCTGAACATTAGCCTCAAAAGTGAAGTGGAGGCCGATGTTATTAAAATTCAGACCTTTGACATAGTCCCCAAAACTCTCCACATCACCCCTCCATATGACAAACACGTCGTCGATATATCTCAGCCAGAGTACAATTCTATCTTCCACTGTATCCCCTGAGCTGGTGGAAGTACTTATTGTTAAACAAAAAATAATTTCTCGTCAGACAGAATTCTAGGGCTTTAAGAACAAATTGGTTAGGTTCGTTGTATTGTAGCCCTCTAGTTTTGAGATAGTACTATGCAGCCATGATGCCCTTCTCGTGTGGAATCGATGAATACAGAGCCTCGACATCAACTGATCCTAGGATCATATCGTCACCCAGCTCTATATTCTCTATTTTAAGGAGTAGGTCGGATGTGTCCCTGATATAGGAACTGAGAGAGGAGACAAATGGCCTCAAAATTTTGTCTACATACAGGCCTAAATTTTGGGTGAGGCTGTCGATGCCCGACACTATCGGTCTTCCTTTTAGTGGGGAAAGACCTTTGTGCACTTTCGGTAAACAGTAGAAAGTAGCAACTGTGGGATGGATGGGAATCAAAAATTCTTTTTCATCTCGCGTGATTAATTTGTTATGAAAGGCATCATTGACAAAGTTCTTCAGTTCTGCGAGGTATTGATTTGTGGGGTTACCATCCAGTTTATCATATCCCATTTCTTCCCCTAAAAGAGAGCAACAGAGTGTTTTATATTGTGATTCTAAAACTAAAGAAAAGAATAGGAGAACATCATAGAGACACTATCAACAAGAGAGACACCTCTGTTGCTAACCATGTCAATCACGTACACGGAGGTGACCCCAAAGTTCTTTCCTTCATGGGGATTGAGAAAATTAACAAACACCAAAGGGGAGGAGATTGGGACAAGAGAATCCTACAAAAGGAAACTTTTTGGATTTTCCATCTCCAAACCACTCACCCTATGGGTCTAAATGAACTTCTCACCTTTTCTTCCTTCTTGTAGTGTAGGACCCTACAGGGCGTCTAGAATATGGTGAGCCGCCGTCGAGTGGGGGCGCCACTGCGCAGGTTTTAGGTGCCAACCTCCGCGTGAGGTAGGGACAATTTAGATAGGGTACAATAGGGTAAAAAATAGTATGCACCCTTTCTATCCTTTTAAAGCTGGTCGGTTGTGTCCATACCTATACATTCAACACCATACTGAGAATTTTAGTTCCCCACATGAATTCCAATATATCTATCAACTAACAACACCTAATAGAAATATATATGACTTCTTTGTGAAATTTCACCGTAATTAATATGTCAAGCCCATTGAGAATCTATCCAATAAAGGATTTTTGAATCATCTGCACATACAAACTCAATTAGGCTGCGAACTCCTTTGATATTAAGATAGTGTTATCATTAGAGTTTATCTGCGATTGCACCATAACGTTTCTAATACTTAAGTAACGAAACAGATGTGTGTACTCCTTTAAAAGAACATAACCGGTTATACTGCATCAATTGCAGACATTAATTATGGCTTTGTCTAAGGGCGATTCTCTCTGGAAACCGGAAGTGACGTTCCGAGAGAAAGACACGTCCAGCACTAAATGCGCATGCGCCCTATGGGCGCGATGACGCGCTCGTAAGACCGGAAGTTACGCACTTGGCGTCCGGAAATTCCTCTTTACAACAAACACCCGGTAAATATAAAAAGGAGATTAGTATATTCCATCGTCCCTGTCTTTTTTACAGAGAGCGTCATACCTCCCCTGATGAATCCAGACCGATGAAACGCATTGGGAGAGCCCTAGGGGTCAGAGACCGCATGACATAGAGCAAGTTAATGCGTGTCTCCCCCAGGCAGAAATTCACACATGCCCATTAAAGGACGATACAGATGAGTACCATATAGATTACCCCACAATGAGACCAATTTTATACAGAGCAATTTAACTCTGAGGCTCCTTAGATGGGTATATGACGATCAGTATCAGAGGCATATAATAATATGACAGGAGATATTCTTCCAACTGTATTAAGCTCCAGAATGTCTGTGAGCTGTTTTATTTAACCACTGATAAACTATCTATTTATGTGTGGTAATATGTTCTAATACAAACCATAATCATACAACGAGGTATTCCTATGTATAATATGGTACCCCCCTGTTCAGTTTAGTACGGGGTATCAGCATTAGGATAGTATCCATAAAGAGAGAGAACTGTGATTTAAAATACAATATATAAACAGTATATCCTTTTGTGTGCACGCTGATAGGATTTCCTATACAAACGGCTATTCAGCACACAACTAGAATCGTTCCTATTACACTAAAGAGGAACAATTCAGGTATATTTATAGGATATAAACACAGTGAGCTATATACATATAGCCACAAAACTAATCAGTGTTTTTTTATATCTTTCTTTCCTTCTTATATCCACTCACACTCTTCGGGTTTTTTGTATCACCTGCACATGAGCACTGTTTCTAATTTATTATCTCAATAAAAGTTAAGTTTTACCAAATCTGCTACTACATAGACCCCCTGATGTGCCTAAATAGTGGAAACCCCTCAATTCTAACTCCAACCCTAACCCCAACACACCCCTAACCCCAACCCTAACCCCTACACACACCTAACCCTAATACAAACCCTAATCATAACCCTAACCCAAACACACCCTAACCCTAATCCCAACTCTAACCATAAACCTAACTACAAGCCTAACCCTAATTCCAACCCTAACCCTAATTCCAACCCTAACCCTAATTCCAACGCTAACCCAAATTCCAACCCTAACCGTAATTCTAACCTTAACCCTAATGCTAACCCTAACCCTAGTGCTAACCCTAAGGCTGGGTTCATATTGCGTTTTACCAGCCCGTTCAACAAGTAGCGGTGACCGGCTGGTAACGGTATAGCATAACGCGATCGCGTTATGCTATACCCGCTAGCGCAGATGAATCAGCAGATAATCAGCCGCGGATCCGCAGCAAAATCCGCCGCGGATCTGCAGCGAATCAGCAGCGAAATCCGCCGCGGATCAGCAGCGAAATCAGCCGCGGATCAGCAGCGAAATCAGCCGCGGATCAGCAGCGAAATCGCCGCGGATCAGTAGCGAAATCAGCCGCGGATCAGCAGCGAAATCCGCTACGGATCCGCAGCGAATCAGCAGCAAAATCAGTCGCGGATCAGCAGCGAAATCCGCCGCGGATCCGCAGCGAAATCAGCCGCGGATCCGCAGCGAAATCCGCCGCGGATCAGCAGCGAAATCCGCCGCGGATCAGCAGCGAAATCAGCCGCGGATCAGCAGCGAAATCAGCCGCGGATCAGCAGCGAAATCAGCCGCGGATCAGCAGCGAAATCCGCGCGATCTCCGCGTGGATCAGCAGCGAAATCAGCCGCGAATCAGCAGCGAAATCCTGCGGATCCGCAGCGATCAGCAGCAAAATCACGAGGATCAGCAGCGAAATCCGCCGCGATCAGCAGCGAAATCAGCGCGGATCCGCAAGCGAATCCGCGCGGATCAGCAGCGAAATCCGCCGCGGATCAGCAGCGAAATCGCCGCGGATCAGCAGCGAAATCCGCCGCGGATCCGCAGCGAAATCGCCAATCAGCACGAAACCCGGGGATCAGCAGCGAAATCAGCCGGGATCAGCAGCGAAATCAGCCGCGGATCAGCAGCGAAATCAGCCACGGATCAGTAGCGAAATCAGCCGCGGATCAGCAGCGAAATCAGCCGCGGATCAGCAGCGAAATCCGCCGCGGATCAGCAGCGAAATCAGCCGCGGACAGAGAAATCAGCGCGGATCAGCAGCGAAATCAGCCCGGACAGGAATCAATAGCCGCATCGCGAAGAATCAGCCGCGGATCAGCAGCGAAATCCGCGCGGATCAGCAGCAAAATCAGCCGCGGATCCGCAGCGAATCAGCAGCGAAATCAGCCGCGGATCAGCAGCGAAATCAGCCGCGGATCACAGCGAAATCCCGCGGATCAGCAGCGAAATCCGCCGCGAATCAGCAGCGAAATCAGCCGCGATCACAGCGAAATCAGCCGCGGATCAGCAGCGAAATCCGCACGCGGATCAGCAGCGAAATCCGCCGCGAATCAGCAGCGAAATCCGCCGCGAATCAGCAGCGAAATCCGCCGCGAATCAGCAGCGAAATCATCCGCGGATCCGCCGCGGATCAGCAGCAAAATCAGTCGTGGATCAGCAGCGAAATCCGCCGCGGATCCGCAGCGAAATCCCAGCGGATCAGCAGCGAAATCCGCAGCGGATCAGCAGCAAAATCCGCCGCGAATCAGCAGCGAAATCCGCCGCGAATCAGCAGCGAAATCCGCCGCGGATCAGCAGCGAAATCAGCCGCGGATCAGCAGCGAAATCAGCCACGGATCAGTAGCGAAATCAGCCGCGGATCAGCAGCGAAATCAGCCGCGGATCAGCAGCGAAATCAGCCGCGATCAGCAGCATCGCGCGAAATCAGCAGCGAAATCGACCACGGATCAGTAGCGAAATCAGCCGCGGATGAGCAGCGAAATCAGCCGCGGATCAGCAGCGAAATCCGCGCGGATCAGCAGCGAAATCAGCCGCGGATCACCAGCGAAATCAGCCGCGGATCAGCAGCGAAATCAGCGCACGTATCAGCAGCGAAATCAGCCGCGGTCAGCAGCGAAATCAGCCGCGGATCAGCACGAAATCCGCTGCGGATCAGCAGCAAAATCAGCCGCGGATCCCGCGAATCAGCAGCGAAATCAGCCGCGGATCAGCAGCGAAATCAGCCGCGGATCAGCAGCGAAATCCGCAGCCGGATCAGCAGCGAAATCCGCCGCGAATCAGCAGCGAAATCAGCCGCGGATCAGCAGCGAAATCACGCCGCGGATCAGCAGCGAAATCCGCAGCGGATCAGCAGTGAAATCCGCCGCGAATCAGCAGCGAAATCCGCCGCGAATCAGCAGCGAAATCCGCCGCGAATCAGCAGCGAATCATCAGCCGCGGATCCGCCGCGGATCAGCAGCGAAATCAGTCCGTGGATCAGCAGCGAAATCCGCCGCGGATCCGCAGCGAAATCCGCAGCGGATCAGCAGCGAAATCCGCAGCGGATCAGCAGCAAATCCGCCGCGAATCAGCAGCGAAATCCGCCGCGAATCAGCAGCGAAATCCGCCGCGAATCAGCGCGAAATCATCCGCGGATCCGCCGCGGATCAGCAGCGAAATCCGCCGCGGATCCGCAGCGAAATCCGCCGCGGATCCGCAGCGAAATCAGTCGCGGATCCGCAGCGAAATCAGTCGCGGATCCGCAGCGAAATCAGCGCGGATCAGCAGCGAAATCCGCCGCGGATCCGCAGCGAAATCCGCCGCGGATCAGCAGCGAAATCCGCCGCGGATCGCAGCGAAATCCGCGGCGGATCAGCAGCGAAATCAGCCGCGGATCAGCAGCGAAATCCGCCGCGGATCAGCAGCGAAATCCGCCGCGATCTGCAGCGAAATCCGCCGCGGATCGCAGTGAAATCCGCCACACCGTTGCGGATTTTGCTGCGGATCCGCGCGTATTTGCTGCGGATCCGCGGCGGATTTCGCTGCTGATCTGCGCGGATATCACTGCGCATCCGCGGCTGATTTCGCTGCTGATCCGCTGCGGATCAGCAGCGAAATCCGCCGCGGATCCGCAGCAAAATACGCCACGGATCGCAGCAAAATCCGCAACGTGTGCACAGGGCCTAATAGGAAAGAAAAAAAAAAAAAAATCTTATTTTTTTTATTTGTCCCTACCTATGATAAAGGGGGGGTTCATTACTTTTTTTTATTTTGATCACTGTGACAGTTTATCACAGTGATCAAAATACATTTTTGGACACTGGGGGGCGCACTGCGCATGCGCCGGCCGGCGGCGCACTGCAACATGCGCCCGCCATTTTCCAAGATGGCGGCGCCCATGAAGAGGCCCGGCGGACGCGGATCAGCAGCGAAATCCGCCGCGGATCAGCAGCGAAATCCGCCGCGGATCAGCAGCGAAATCCGCCGCGGATCAGCAGCGAAATCCGCCGCGAATCCGCAGCGAAATCCGCCGCAGATCAGCAGCAAAATCCGCCGCGGATCAGCAGCGAAATCAGCCGCGGATCAGCAGCGAAATCAGCCGCGGATCAGCAGCGAAATCAGCCGCGGATCAGCAGCGAAATCAGCCGCGGATCAGCAGCGAAATCAGCCGCGGATCAGCAGCGAAATCAGCCGCGGATCCGCAGCGAATCAGCAGCGAATCCGCCGCGGATCAGCAGCAAATCAGCCGCGGATCAGCAGCGAAATCAGCCGCGGATCAGCAGCGAAATCCGCAGCGGATCAGCAGCGAAATCCGCCGCGAATCAGCAGCGAAATCCGCCGCGAATCAGCAGCGAAATCCGCCGCGAATCAGCAGTGAAATCATCCGCGGATCCGCCGCGGATCAGCAGCAAAATCAGTCGTGGATCAGCAGCGAAATCCGCAGCGGATCAGCAGCGAAATCCGCAGCGGATCAGCAGCGAAATCCGCAGCGGATCAGCAGCGAAATCCGCCGCGAATCAGCAGCGAAATCCGCCGCGAATCAGCAGCGAAATCATCCGCGGATCCGCCGCGGATCAGCAGCAAAATCAGTCGTGGATCAGCAGCGAAATCCGCCGCGGATCCGCAGCGAAATCCGCAGCGGATCAGCAGCGAAATCCGCAGCGGATCAGCAGCGAAATCCGCCGCGAATCAGCAGCGAAATCCGCCGCGAATCAGCAGTGAAATCATCCGCGATCCGCCGCGGATCAGCAGCAAAATCAGTCGTGGATCAGCAGCGAAATCCGCCGCGGATCCGCAGCGAAATCCGCAGCGGATCAGCAGCGAAATCCGCAGCGGATCAGCAGCGAAATCCGCCGCGAACCAGCAGCGAAATCCGCCGCGAATCAGCAGCGAAATCATCCGCGGATCCGCCGCGGATCAGCAGCAAAATCAGTCGTGGATCAGCAGCGACATCCGCCGCGGATCCGCAGCGAAATCCGCAGCGGATCAGCAGCGAAATCCGCAGCGGATCAGCAGCGAAATCCGCCGCGAATCAGCAGCGAAATCCGCCGCGAATCAGCAGTGAAATCATCCGCGGATCCGCCGCGGATCAGCAGCAAAATCAGTCGTGGATCAGCAGCGAAATCCGCCGCGGATCCGCAGCGAAATCCGCAGCGGATCAGCAGCGAAATCCGCAGCGGATCAGCAGCGAAATCCGCCGCGAATCAGCAGCGAAATCCGCCGCGAATCAGCAGCGAAATCCGCCGCGAATCAGCAGCGAAATCATCCGCGGATCGCCGCGGATCAGCAGCGAAATCCGCCGCGGATCAGCAGCGAAATCCGCCGCGGATCCGCAGCGAAATCAGTCGCGGATCCGCAGCGAAATCAGTCGCGGATCCGCAGTGAAATCAGTCGCGGATCAGCAGCGAAATCCGCCGCGGATACGCAGCGAAATCCGCCGCGGATCAGCAGCGAAATCCGCGGCGGATCAGCAGCGAAATCAGCCGCGGATCAGCAGCGAAATCCGCCGCGGATCAGCAGCGAAATCCGCCGCGGATCCGCAGCGAAATCCGCCGCGGATCCGCAGCGAAATCCGCCACACGTTGCGGATTTTGCTGCGGATCCGCGGCGTATTTTGCTGCGGATCCGCGGCGGATTTCGCTGCTGATCTGCGGCGGATATCACTGCGCATCCGCGGCTGATTTCGCTGCTGATCCGCTGCGGATCAGCAGCGAAATCCGCCGCGGATCCGCAGCAAAATACGCCACGGATCCGCAGCAAAATCCGCAACGTGTGCACAGGGCCTAATAGGAAAAAAAAAAAAAAAAAAATCTTTATTTTTTTTATTTGTCCCTACCTATGATAAAGGGGGGGGTTCATTTACTTTTTTTATTTTGATCACTGTGACAGTTTATCACAGTGATCAAAATAAATTTTTGGACACTGGGGGGCGCACTGCGCATGCGCCGGCCGGCGGGCGCACTGCGCATGCGCCCGCCATTTTCCAAGATGGCGGCGCCCATGAAGAGGCCCGGGCGGACGCCGGGACCGATCCAGGGACATCGGTGGATCGGGAGAGGTGAGTAGGGTGGTCGGAAGGTTAGGGGGGGGGATCGGAAGGTGGGGGCACCGGAGCAAAGGAGGAGGGGAGCTGTTAGTGACGGCGGTGACCGATCGCTGCCATCTTTCGGTGGCGGCGGCCGATCGCCGCCGTGACTACGTGTGGGGGGTCAGGTCTCGGTGTCCAGCCATGGCAGATGCTATTGCAGCATCGGCCATGGCTGGATTGTAATATTTCACCAATTAAATTGGTGAAATATTACAGATTGCTCTGATTGGCTGTTTCACTTTTAACAGCCAATCAGAGCGATCGTGGCCACGGGGGGGTTAAGCCAACCCCCCTGTGGTGAAGCACAAAGGGTCCTGTAACTGCGGGTCGGGTGACCTTTGAGTGACCCCGGTCTCCCGGCCCGCAGGAACGCGATCCTTTCATGACGCGGGGTATGCGTCATAGGTCGGATTGGCACCGACTTTCATGACGCATACGCTGTGTCAAAGGTCGGGAAGGGGTTAAAGACGATTTCAGGGAATTAGGCTGCAAGCTTAAAGCAAGGACCTCCAACGTGGTATTTTCTGAAATACTGCCGGTACCACGTGCCACACCAGAGAGGCAACGGGAGATTAGGGAGGTTAATAAGTGGCTCAAGAATTGGTGTAGGAAGGAGGGGTTTGGGTTCCTGGAGAACTGGGCCGACTTCTCAGTTGGCTACAGGTTCTATGCTTGGGATGGGCTGCACCTCAATGGGGAGGGTGCAGCTGTGCTGGGGGAGAAAATGGCTAGAAGGTTGGAGGAGTCTTTAAACTAGGGACTAGGGGGGAGGGTATTCATTTTATAGGAGGGGAAGGCAGTGCAGATAGAGACCTGGGCACAAATAATGAAATTGGGGGTGGGGGTGGCATGGGGGGTGGGGTTAGAACAGTTAATAATTTAAGAAAGAATAGAGGTTCAGAGAGATACATAAAGTGCATATATACTAATGCTAGAAGCCTCACCAACAAAATGGAGGAATTAGAATTAATTTTGTTGGAACATAATTATGACATGGTGGGGATATCTGAGACTTGGCTGGATGAGAGCCACGACTGGGCGGTTAATTTACAGGGCTATAGTCTGTTTAGAAATGACCGTAAAAATAAGCGAGGTGGGGGTGTGTGTTTATATGTAAAATCATCCTTAAAACCCATCCTGCGTGATATCTGTGAATCTAATGAAGAGGTAGAGTCTCTGTGGGTGGAGATTAGGGGAGGGGGAAAAAATAGTAAATTACTGATAGGGATTTGTTATAAGTCTCCTAAAATAATGGAAGCAACAGAGAATATCCTCGTAAAGCAAATAGATGAAGCAGCAACTCAAGGAGAAGTCATTATTATGGGGGACTTCAACTACCCTGAAATACATTGGGGAACAGAAACCTGCAGTTCCAGCAAAGGTAATAAGTTTTTGGCAACTATGAGAGACAATTACCTTTCACAACTAGTTCAGGACCCAACAAGAGGGGGGGCACTGCTAGACCTAATATTATCCAACAGGCCAGACCGCATATCAAATATAAGGGTTGGGGGTCACTTGGGTAATAGTGATCACAAAATAATAAGCTTTCATGTATCCTTTAATAAGATGTGTAGTCGAGGGGTTACAAGGACACTAAACTTCAGGAAGGCAAATTTCCAACGGATGAGAGATGATCTTGGTGCAATTAACTGGGACGATATCCTGAGACATAAAAATACACAAAGAAAATGGGAGACGTTTATTAGTATCCTGAATAGGACCTGTACACAGTATATACCCTATGGGAATAAACATGCTAAATTAGGAGGAAACCACTATGGCTAAATAGAGCTGTAAGGGGCGCAATAAGGGACAAAAAGAAAGCGTTTAGGGAATTAAAGCAAGTAGGTAGTGAAGAGGCATTAAATAAATACAGAAGACTGAATAAATTCTGTAAAAAGCAAATCAAGACAGCAAAGATTGAGGCAGAGAGACTCATTGCCAGAGAAAGTAAAAATAATCCCAAAATATTCTTTAACTACATAAATAGTAAGAAACTAAAAAATGATAGTGTTGGTCCCCTTAAAAATAGTCTGGGTGAAATGGTGGATGAGGATAAGGAAAAAGCCAATATGCTAAATGACTTTTTTTCAACTGTATTTACACAAGAAAATCCCATGACAGATAACATAATCAGAGATAAAAAAATTTCTCCATTAAATGTCACCTGCTTAACCCAGCAGGAAGTACGGCGGCGTCTAAAAATCACTAAAGTTGACAAATCCCGGGCCCGGATGGGATACACCCCCGAGTACTGCAGGAATTAAGTACAGTTATAGATAGACCTTTATTTTTAATCTTTAAAGATTCCATAATAACTGGGTCTGTACCACAGGACTGGCGTATAGCAAATGTGGTGCCAATATTCAAAAAGGGGGCAAAAACTGAACCTGGAAATTATAGGCCAGTGAGCTTAACATCTACTGTGGGTAAAATCCTGGAGGGTTTTTTAAGGGATACTATATTGGAGTATCTGAAGCTGAATAACCTCATGACACAGTATCAGCATGGGTATACGAGGGACCGTTCTTGTCAGACTAATCTGATAAGCTTTTATGAAGGGGTAAGTTCAGGACTGGACCAAGGGAATGCAGTGGACGTGGTGTTCATGGACTTCTCAAAAGCTTTTGATACAGTGCCACACAAAAGGTTGATACATAGAATGAGAACAATGGGGATAGGGGAAAATATGTGTAAGTGGGTTAAGAACTGGCTCATGGATAGAAAACAAAGGGTGGTTATTAATGGAGCACACTCGGACTGGGTCACGGTTAGCAGTGGGGTACCACAGGGGTCAGTATTGGGGCCGCTTCTCTTTAACATATTTATTAATGACCTTGTAGGGTGCATACAGAGTAGTATTTCAATATTTGCAGATGACACTAAACTCTGCAGGGTAATAAATACAGAGGAGGATAATTTTATATTACAGGAGGTTTATGTAAACTAGAAGCTTGGGCTGATAAATGGCAAATGAGCTTTAATGGGGATAAATGTAAGGTCATGCACTTGGGTAGAACAAATAAGATGTATAATTATGTGCTTAATTGTAAAACACTGGGCAAAACTGTCACTGAAAAAGACCTGGGTGTATGGGTGGATGACAAACTCACATTTAGTGGCCAATGTCAGGCAGCTGCTGCCAAGGCAAATAAAATAATGGGATGCATTAAAAGAGGCATAGATGCTCATGAGGAGAACATAATTTTACCTCTATACAAGTCACTGGTGCGACCACACTTAGAATACTGTGTGCAGTTCTGGTCTCCGGTGTATAAGAAAGACATAGCTGAACTGGAGCGGGTGCAGAGAAGAGCGACCAAGGTTATTAGAGAACTGGGGGGTCTGCAATACCAAGACAGGTTATTACACTTGGGGTTATTTAGTTTGGAAAAACGAAGGCTTAGGGGTGATCTTATTACAATGTATAAATATATGAGGGGACAGTACAAAGACCTTTCTAATGATCTTTTTACTCTTAGACCTGTGACGGGGACAAGGGGGCATCCTCTACGTCTGGAGGAAAGAAGGTTTAGCCATAATCACAGACGCAGATTCTTTACTGTAAGAGCAGTGAGACTATGGAACTCTCTGCCGTCTAATGTTGTAATGAGTGATTCCTTACTAAAATTTAAGAAGGGACTGGATGCCTTTCTTGAAAAGTAGAATATTACAGGCTATATTCACTAGTTTCCTAGATACAGCGTTGATCCAGGGAGCTAGTCTGATTGCCGTATGTGGAGTCGGGAAGGAATTTTTTTCCCCAATGTGAAGCTTACTGTTTGCCACTTGTTTTTTTTTTGCCTTCCTCTGGATCAACATGTTAGGGCAGGTTAGGATAGGATATGGGTTGAACTAGATGGACTTAAAGTCTTCCTTCAACCTTAATAACTATGTTACTATGTATGTGGTTGAGAAAATATTGGATTCTCGTTTTGCTAGACGGAAACTCCAGTATTTGGTTAAGTGGAGAGGTTATGGTCAAGAGGACAATTCTTGGGTGTTTGCTTCGGACATCCATGCTAGGAGACTGATCCGTGCCTATCATCGAGCTCATCCTGATCGGCCTGGTTGCGCAGGTGAGGGTTCGGTGACCCCTCCTCAAGGGGGGTACTGTTGTGGACGCGTTGGAGGCGACTTCGGAGCTGGGGCTCCCTCCGGTGGTTGCTGAGGGTAATGAACCAATTGCTGAATGGCTTTCAGTTGGGTCCGATTGGTCTGATATAAGTGACCTGAACTCCCATCAGCCTTGCCGGTAATCAATTGTTCTTCCAGGTCTTGCTTGGAGCTCAGCTTGCATTCCTGCTTTCATTCAGATAAGTGACTTGTTTTTTTTCCTTGCTGGTTTGCTGCCATGCAGTGGACTTCAGCCTGGTCCCCTTTTGGGGCCTGGCTCTGCATTGTGCTCAGTTTGTGTTTGCACTTTTGCTCTGTTCCTGTGGCACTTTTTATTTGCTGAATTGCTGTGTGTTACAACAGAGATCTGATTTAGGTGGTAGAGATTGTGTGATCTCAGGTTTTTTTTTTTCCAACATGTTTTATTGATTTAAAGAGTATTACAATAAAAGATAATCATACAAGTCTTGAAGTAACAAGCTTATTTGACAGACGTAAAACTCAAAATATTGATTTAAAGAGCATTGCCAAAAAGTAAGTCATACAGGTTTGAAGGTATCAAGCTTATTTGACGCTTATTTGACAGGTATAATACTCATAAATGTCCCCCCACCACCCTCAACCCTCCCATCCCCCCAACATATAAACCCCTAAAGCGACCCTGCATTTGATTAACAATCAACAAGTTCAAGGAATAGGATTATGTCCGCTAATTTTCTGAAGAAGATACCACTGGGTGTTTTCAAAATGTGTCCTTAATTTGTCCCTGGTGTCCTGAGACAGAGATGGGATGAACAATGACCATGTGCTTAAAAATTTCCCAGTCAATTTCTCTTTATTTGTCAGGGTATCTAGCCAGTCCATTCGAAAAATATACATTATTTTGGAGTATATGAAAGATTTGGGTGGTGGCAATGGATTTAGCCAGTGCTGCAAGATACTTTTCCTGGCAGCTGAGGCCCATATTATCAACATGGCCTTAACATGTTTGGGGAATTTGTGTTGAGAGCTGTCTAGAATATTAAATATTGCCCATTGCGGCGTCAAAGGAAACAATATCCCACCAAGATTCTGTAGTTCGGCATGGATAGACTGCCATAATTTTTGCACTTTGGGGCATCCCCACATGTGATGAAATATGTCTGTGTTTCCTGTCCCACATTTGGAACATGTGAATGTGCCCCCTGGAGACATCCTAGACTTAATGTGTGGGGTAATATAAGCTCTATGAAGGAGTAATAAAGACATGTCTGCATAACTGCTGGAGGGGATCACCTTCCGTTGCATCAAAGTGGCATCTAAGATTTCCCCGACTGTGATGTTCTGTATATCATTAACCCATCGTGCTGGACCTGTCTTTTTGCCCTCCCATGACCATTGCTTACGCAACAGTGTGTAAATACTGCTTGTCGAGGCTATCTGCACCCTGGCAGTCCTAAGGAAGCCATCCAAAGCGTTCCTCCCTCTTTCTCCACCCCAGCAGCTATGCCTTTCAAAGTTAAGCTCCTTGCTTGAAGAAAAAGGAAGGACTTGTTTACAAATGTTGGGAAACGTTGTGCTGCTATGTCAAATGCAAGCATGGAGAATCTATCATCTAATAGGTCAGCTGCCAAGATGCAACCCTGCCCAGCTAGCTCAATGTAAGATAAGGGTGGTTTACCTCCCATAAAGCCCGGGTTACCCAGAAAGGGCACAAAAGGAGAGACATCGCTTCTCAAATGACATAGTCTCCTGCATTTCCTCCACGTCTGTATAGTTTGCCATAAGGTGGGGTGGTTTCTTATGTCTGCAATAAGGTCATCGTTGGCCATATGTAGTAATGCTGGTAAGAAGACATGGGGACTTAATTGTTGGTCTAAAAGTACGTTTGCGAAAGGTGAGCTACCTCTTAACCAATCAATGGTGTATCTGAGATTTGCTGCTAGATTGTACTTTGCAATGTCTGGGAAATTGATGCCACCCTCCTCCTTTGGGGCTTGTAGTTTGATTAGACCTATACATGTACGCTTTTTGTCTCCCCAAATAAAATTCCTAAAAGCAGTGTTTAGAGTTTTAACATCAGCACGTGTCAACAAATTAGGTAGTGTTTGGAAAATATACAATAGTTTTGGAAATATTATCATCTTAATGATCTCAGGTTTTTTGTTAATCAGAAGTGTTGGTATTTTTGTCAGGGTTTTTTGGGTTGCAGTCAGAATTCTTTCCTATACTTTTCTATCTAGACAGTATTGGGCCCCAGCGTTTGCTCTTTCTATTTTCTGTCTGTGTTCGTATTTTCTTCTTGTCTAACCGCCATTACATGTTTGGGGGCTTCTTATTTCTTTGGGGTTCTGCTACGGGGCAGTTAGCTTTCATCTTTCTGTCTTTAGGTGTAGCTATCTCTCCGGCTGTGACGAGGAGTCTAGGATCACCGTAGGTACGCTCCACGGCTACTTCTAGTGTTGTGATTAGTTTAGGGTTCTGCAACCCAGTAGTTTCCAGCCTCTCTGGTGTATTGCCCCGACGTGGCCACCAGGCTTGTCCCTAAATGCAATGTGAAAGCACCCTAATTGTGATTATAAACACTTCCACATTTCCTCTCAAGACAATATCCGTGTGGGAGGAGGAGCAGAGCTAGTATCACAGTGAGAGGAGAGTAGGAAATGCAGACCTGTTTGTAAAGATACTTAACTCTGCTGTATTCTCCATCTCTCCACACTAACAGCCATAAGAGGGGAACTAGAAGTGTTTGTAATGATAGTCAGCTCTGCTTTATCCTAGCTGCTAAAATCAGTGAGGAAAGGAGGGTGTGTTCTGTTTTCCCTGCATAACGCTGGCTACTTATGATTGGTCAACATCATGCAGGGGACAAAGTGCAGGCCCCAACAGAAGAATCTCTATTAACACCCAGTTTTTCTTATAAGAAATCATAACATAAACTTTGCAAGCTAATATCTCTGAAACAGAGAGGTGAAATAAAAAAATAAAAATGTTTTACTTAGCTCTGTAGTCACTATTCCATGATGATTTCTGTTTAACATGTTCAAACTGTACTGCTCCAGCCTTTATCTATGGGAGCCTGCTGCATGCTGCTAGTGCGTTGGTCATTTGACTAGATTTGGTGAGGCTATTTTTCATGTTGTGTTTCTTCTTTATTGCAACTAGTGATGAGCGAATGTGCTCAGATAAGGTGTTATCTTAGCCTGCTCGGGTGCTAGCAGAGTATCTTTGGTGTGCTCAGATAATATATTCGAGTCGCTGCGGCTGCATGTCTCTTCACTGTTCGACAGCTGCAACACATGCATGGATTGCCTGTTTGTTAGTGTCACGGGTGTATCGCCACGAAGATCGTCGCGATTTTACATTCTGGCTTCTCGCAGCTGAGTTGTTGGTACTTAGTGTCTGTTGGCAGTGAGGGAGTTAATTCTACCTTTCTCTGTGCTTAGACTGGGTCCAGCCTCGCCCGGCTGCTGTGTATTAGGCACTAATTAGCTTCCTTCAAATACCTGCCATTCTGCTTAAGGAGTTGTCGGTGAAAGCATTCATTCAGACCAGCAGAGCGGATCGTTTCTGAGAAGACTTAAGCTAAGAGTGCCTGTTGTGGTTTATCCTCTCCTCGCTTATTGTTTATCTCCTTAACCTTTTGTGTTCCCTCTGTAGTTGAAGTTTTTGTATGCAAGGCAGTATTTACTTTACCCCTTGTCTGTCTCGTTTGTCTTATACTGTTTGTAAGCTGTGACCTGCCCATTCCCTGTGGTGGTAATCAGGGTCCTTCTCAGAACTAGATTACAGTGGTCAGGGATCTACAGGAGACAGGGTTACGCTGGCGACCTGGACCTCTGTACCATTAACAGTACCTCCAGGTAGAGGGACTAGTCAGGACCCCAGTTTAGGGTCAGCATAGACCCCGGTCCACCTCTATCCTGAGACAGCGTGACACGTATACAGTATAGACCCACAATACATAGGATATGATGTCATGTAATACAATGCTGGCAGATATTATGCATCCATGTTGATATTTTCTATTATATGAAATATAGAATGTTGTCACACTAGATATATGTTACTGTCATAAAATATATCTGTTAGACAGCGTGACATTTTCACCGACCACACTAAAGATTCTCCCCAGCTACCATGGATCCAGTAGCCCAGCTAGCTCAGCAGTTGCAGAGTTTGTCCATGGAGCTGACGGACGTTAAGTCCAAGGTTTTGTACCCTCCGGAGCAAACCAGATCTGAACCTAAAGTAGCTCTCCCGGACAGGTTCACTGGTGGGCGGGACAAATTTTTTACCTTCCGGGAGGCATGTAAATTATATTTTCGGCTACGGCCTCGGTCGTCGGGGAGTGAAGATCAGAGGGTGGGAATTGTCATCTCGCTCTTACAAGGGGACCCTCAATCCTGGGCGTTCTCTCTTCCTCCGGGCTCCCCGGCTGTAAGGTTCTTTGTACATGTTCTTGAAACTCAGTTTTCCGTCAGCCATTTTGCTTTCTGTCTTGCTGCAGCTATCTTGCCCTCAGTCAATATGGAGTTTTCAGCTTTCATGTTCCCGCCCTGATTCTCTCCCTCTTGCTTCTTAAGCAGCCACAGCTGAGCAATCAGTGCTTCAGAATCTAGCCTGCAGTGAACCTGTGACCTGACTCCTGGAAGCCTTGGACTATGTACTCCAGCTATTCCTACTGAGGAACTCTGAACACTTGTGGACTCTGGAACCCTGCTCTTTGAAAGATCCACGTTTGCATGGACTTACGGTAACAGAGAAGAAGATCCTGAACCTGTTGTGGAGAGTGATTGCTGAGCTTAAGTTACTCTGGCCTGCTGTGTCTCCTGCTTCTGTATCTGCAAACTGTGTGACTATTTTTGCCACTTGTATGAAGTAATACAAGACCTTCTATATCAAACCTGTGTCTCATGTATTTTCATCGCACCCAAGCACAAGACGCTATATGAACTGTACTACATACATTACAAGATTCTGAAGCCAAAACTTTAGTGTCTGCTGGGTCTGGGAAGGCTGTGTCTGCTGTAACTGTGGATATCAGACGTCCAGTTGTACTTTCTGTGATGACAGTGGTTGTGACTTCTCACAACCATTCCAGGTGAGCAATTCCCTTAAGTTTTTTTTTCTGCAGTGTTACCACAGGTAAACACTATTGTTTTTTTTTTTCTCTTCCCTCTTTTGTGTCTGCTGTAACTGTGGATATCAGATGTCCGGTTGAACTTTCTGTGATGATAGTGGTTGTGACTTCTCACAACCATTCCAGGTGAGCAGTTCCCTTAATTTTTTTTTCTCTCTGCAGTGTTACCACAGGTAAACACTATTGTTTTTTTTTTCTTTTCTCCTCTCCTTCCAGTACTCCTGTCTTAAAAGATCTGGAAAATGGAGGCCCGCATAAAGGAACTTTGCGGAGTGACTGATAATATCCTTGCAGATTTACAGACTATAAAAACCCGTTTTACAAACCTACAGGACCTCACTAATCACAATTTGCAAGTGTTTGGACAGACTGCCCAGGATTTGCAAGCCAGGATTGAGGTTCTAGAGGAGCGAGTCCAGGCTCCTGCCGTAGCCCCAAGTTCTGGGATTCCCAAGTTGCCCCATTTTCGTTTTGGCGGTGAACGTGAAAAATTCAGGGGATTTATTAACCAATGCAATCTGTTTTTTTCTGCACATGCTTCACAATTTCCCACTGAACGATCTAAAGTGCTTACTATAATTATGTTACTTACCAACAAGGCTTTGATGTGGGCAAACCCTCTGATTGAGACTGAGGATGAATGTTTGGATCATCTTAATGCTTTCATTTCAGCCATGGGGCAGGTGTTTGATGACCCCAATCGAGGTGCAACAGCTGAAGCAGCCATGTTAACTTTGCGCCAAGGTAAGCACTCGTAGCCGAATATGCCTTGGATTTCAGGAGATGGGCCCTTGATACCACCTGGGACAGTTCCGCCAAAAAATCTATTTTTCGAAAGGGGTTGTCTCTACTAATTAAGGATGAACTTGCTCGTGCCGACCCTCCCACTGCGTTAGGTGACTTTATTAACTACTGCATCCGTATTGATGCTCGCCTGACTGAACGCAGGCAAGAGAGATGGTTCGAAAGCAATCGCACTAACCTTTTCCTACCTTCCTCCCCAGCTAAGGAACCTTTGAGTAGGATCACACGGGAACCTGAACCTGAACCCATGCAGGTAGACTCTTTACAAAGACGGGTTAGTGATGCACGCAAGGAACATCGTTTTAAGGAAAATCTATGTTTCTATTGTGGTAAGTCAGGGCACTTCATTATAAACTGCCCCAGCCGTTCTCGTAAGACTACTGCAGCACTCATTCACTGTGAGTGTTGCGAGAGGAGATCTGTCAGGTCCGAGCCTCAGGCTCCAGAGAGATCTGCAGCAACAGATCTTGATTTCTCTGACTTAAACTCCGTTACTTCTGAGGACGATGACTGTGTAAACGCTGCAATTTTTCAAGTTTCCTCAGCGGTGTCCCAGCTGAGTTGTAGGAAAAACAATTCTCATTGCTTCCTTTCCATCAAACTCTGGGTTAACTCAGTCTGGGTGTCTAGCTCTGCTATGATCGACTCAGGGGCAAGTGGGAATTTTATGGATGTCTCCTTTGCTCTGAAACAGGGGATACGTTCAGTGAAGAAGGCTACTCCAGTACAGATGGAAACTGTGGATGGCTCCCTGCTGACCTCTGGACCAGTGGATCAGGAAACGGAGCCTTTGAGGGTCCTTATGGGTAAAGATCATCAAGAGAAACTGTCCTTTATGCTTATCTCTTCTCCCCACTTTCCCATTATTCTAGGGCTACCATGGCTGCAGGCTCAGAACCCTACCATTAACTGGGAGACCAAGGAATTACACTTTCCAGAGAAACAGATGAGTCCAGAAGTTTCAGCTTGCTCTGTTCCTAAAGGAACCATGTCAGTCCCTGAACTACCAGCTGTATACCAGGACTATGTGGATTTATGTGACAAGAAGAACGCTGACCAGCTTCCCCTCACCGTCCATATGATTGTCCAATTGAATTATTGCCTGGAGCAGAGATACCTTTTGGTAAGATCTACCCCTGGCGGGGCCTGAGCTAAAGGCTTTAAAGGATTACATAGACGAAAATCTAGCCAAGGGCTTCATACGCCCCTCTTCATCTCCTGCAGGTGCACCCATCTTCTTTGTGAAGAAGAAAGATGGATCTCTGAGACCCTGCGTAGACTATAGGGAACTCAATAAGGTTACTATTAGAAACCGTTATCCATTGCCTTTAATCCCTGAGTTATTGGAGAGAGTGCGGCATGCCAAAATTTTCTCTAAACTGGATCTCCGTGGGGCCTATAACTTGGTCCGTATTAGACCTGGGGATGAATGGAAGACTGCATTCAGGTCACGCTATGGACACTTTGAATATCTAGTTATGCCTTTTGGTCTGAGTACCGCCCCAGCCACTTTCCAACACTTGGTGAATGACATCTTCAGGGATCTCCTAGATACATTCGTGGTGATTTATTTGGATGATATTCTAATTTTTTCTAACTCCACAGAGGAACATCATGGACATGTGAGAATGGTCTTGGAACGTCTAAGACAAAACCATCTTTACATCAAACTTGAAAAGTGTGAATTCCATAGGACCGAAATTCAATTTCTGGGGTATGTACTGTCTACACAAGGAATTAGTATGGATGGAAATAAGACCCAAGCCATCAAGGATTGGCCAAGTCCTAGAAATGTGAAGGAGGTGCAGCGCTTCATCGGGTTTGCCAATTTCTATAGACGTTTCATTAGGAATTTCTCTGAGGTAGTGTCACCTATCACCCAACTTACCCGGAAAGAGTCTAGGTTCTCCTGGACTCCCCAAGCCCAGGAAGCATTTTCTCGTCTAAAAGATAAATTTACCACCGCACCTATCTTGGTACATCCCAACCCCGAACTTGCCTTCATAATAGAGGTGGATGCTTCAGATTGTGCCGTTGGAGCTATACTCTCTCAGAGAACAGGTGAGAAGAATGTCTTGCATCCCTGTCCTTCTTTCCCAGCAGTTGTCTTCGGCTGAGAGGAATACGCCCCCCCCCCCCAAAAAAATTTCCCAAAAAACCCGCCGGGTTTAAAAACCCCCCAAAAAGGGGTTTTTTAAATTTTTTTTAAAAAAAGGGGGTTTTTAAAATTTTTTAATTTTTTTGGGGGGGACTTTTTTAAAAAAAATTTTTTAAAAAAAAAATTTTTTTTTTTAAATTTTTAAAAAATTTTTTTAAATTTTTGGGGATTGAAAGGGGGGGGGGAAAGGTTTGGGGGGAAAAAAAGGGGGTTTTAAATTTTTTTTAAAACCCCAAACCCTTTTTTTTTTTTGGAATTTTTTTTATTTAAAACCCCGGGGTTTTTTGGGGGAAAAAAAGGTTTTTCCCCCCCAAAAAAACCCTTTTTTGGTTTGGGGTTAAAAAAAAATTTTTTTCCGGCCCCCAAAAAATTTTAAACCGGAAAAAAAAAATTTTTTTTTTTGGGGAAAAAAAAAAAAATTTTTTTTTTAAAACCCCCAAAAAAAAAGGGGGGGGGGGGGGCCCAAAAAGGTTTAAAATTTTTTTTTTTGGAATTTTTTTTAGGTTCCCCTTTTTTCCCCCCCCCAAAATTCTTTTTTGCCCCCCGGGGGGCCTTTTCCCCCAAAAAAAAAACCCCCAAAATTTTTCCCTTTTTTTTAAACCCCCCTTTTTTTTAAAAAAAGGGGGGTTTTTTTGGGGGAACTTTTTAAAAAAAAAAAATGGGTTTTTTTCCCCTTTTAAAATTTTTTTTCCCCCCCCCCTTTTTTTTTTTTTTTGGGGGGCCCAAAAAAACCCTTTTCCCGGGGGAAAAAAAGGGTTTTTTTAAACCCTGCCCCCAATTTTTTTTTTCCCCCCCTTTTTTTTTTTTTTAAAAAAAATTTTGGGAAAATTTTTAAAACCGGGCCCCAAAAAAAAATTTTAAATTTAAAACCCCCCCTTTTTTTTTCCCCAATTTAATTTTGGGGGGGGAAAATTTTTGCCCCCTTAAAGGGGTTAAAAAATTAAAAAATTTTTTTTTTGGGGTTTTAAAAAAAAAAAGGGTTTTTTTTAAAAAATTTTTTAAAAAAGGGTTTTTAAAAAAAATTTTTTTTAAAAATTTTTAACAATTTAAGATCCGGTTTTTGGGATGGGGGCCCCTTTTTTTGGGTTTTTTTTTTTTCCCCTTTTTTAAAGGTTTTTTTTTTTTTAAATTTTTGTTTTTAAAAAATTTTTTTTCCCCCCCCGGGTTTGGGGCAAATTTTTTTTCCCCCCCCGGGGGGTTTTTTTTTTTTGGGGGAAACCCCTCGGGGAAAAAAAATTTTTTTTGGGAAAAAAAAACCCCTTTTTTTTTTGGTTTTTAAAAAAAAAATTTTTTTTTGGGTTAAAATTTTTTAAAAGGGGGAAAAAAGAAAAAAGGGGGCCCTTTTTAAATTTAAAAAAATTTTTTTTGGAAAACTTTGGGGGGAAAAAAAATTTTTTCCCCCAAAAAAAGGGCCCCCGGAAAATTTTTGGGGGTTTTTCCCCCCTTTAAAAAAAGGGGGGGGGGTTTTTTTTTTTTTCTTTTTCCCCCTTTAAAAAAAAATTTTTTTCCCTTTTTGGGTTTTTTAAAATTTTTGGGCCCGAAAGGGAAAAGGGGCCCCAAAAAAAAACCCCCAAAAAAAAAAAAAAAAAACCGGGGAAAAAAAAAAAAAAAAAAAAAAAAACCCCTTTTTGGGAAAAAGGGGGGTTTTTTTAAAATTTAAATTAAACCCCCCTTTTTTGGGGGTTCTTTTCCCCAAAAAAAAAAAAAAAAAATTTTTTTTATTTTTTTGGTTTTTTTTCCCCTTTTTAAACCCCTTTTGTCTCAGGTTTTTTGTTAATCAGAAGTTTTGGGTATTTTTGTCAGGGTTTTTGGTGCAGTCAGAATCTTCCTATACTTTTCAAATCTAGACGTATTGGGCCCCAGCGTTTGCCTTTTTTTTTCTGTCTGTGTTCGTATTTTTTCTTGTCTAACCGCCATACATGTTTGGGGGGCTTCTTATTTCTTTGGGGGTTCTGCTACGGGGCAGTTAGCTTTCATCTTTCTGTCTTTAGGTGTAGCTATCTCTCCGGCTGTGGACGAGGAGTCTGGGATCACCGTAGGTACGCTCCAACGGCTACTTCTGTGTTGTGATTAGTTTGGGGTTTCTGAAACCCCAGTAGTTTCCGCCTCTCTGGTGTATTGCCCCGACGTGGCCACCAGGCTTTCCTAAATGCAATGTGAAAGCACCCTAATTGTGATTATAAACACTTCCACATTTCCTCTCAAGACATATCTTTGTGGGGGAGGAGCAGAGCTAGATCACAGTGAGGGGAGAGTAGGAAATGCAGACCTGTTTGTAAAGATACTTAACTCTGCTGAAATTCCCATCTCTCCCACTAACAGCCATAAGAGGGGAACTAGAAGTGTTTGTAATGATAGTCAGCTCTGCTTTATCCTAGCTGCTAAAATCAGTGAGGAAAGGAGGGTGTGTTCTGTTTTCCTGCAAAACGCTGGCTACTTATGATTGGTCAACATCATGCAGGGACAAAGTGCGGGCCCAACGAAGAATCTCTATTAACACCCAGTTTTTCTTATAAGAAATCATAACATAAACTTTGCAAGCTAATATCTCTGAACAGAGAGGTGAAATAAAAAAAAAAAAAATGTTTTACTTAGCTCGTAGTCACTATTCCATGATGATTTCTGTTTAACAGTTCAAACTGTACGGGCTCCAGCCTTTATCTAGGGGAGCCTGCTGCATGCTGCTATGCGTTGGTCATTTGACTAGATTTTGGGGAGGCTATTTTTCATGTTTGTTTTCTTCTTTATTGCAAAGTGATGAGCGAATGTGCTCAGATAAGGGGTTATCTTAGCCTGCTCGGGTGCTAGGGAGAGTATCTTTGGTGTGCTCAGATAATATATTCGATCGCTGCGGCTGGGAGTCTCTTTACTGTTCGACAGCTGCAACACATGCATGGATTGCCTGTTTGTTAGTGTCACGGGTGTATCGCCACGAAGATCGTCGCGATTTTACATTCTGGCTTCTCGCAGCTGAGTGTTGGTACTTAGTGTCTGTTGCAGTGAGGGAGTTAATTCTACCTTTCTCTGTGCTTAGACTGGGTCCAGCCTCGCCCGGCTGCTGTGTATTAGGCACTAATTAGCTTCCTTCAAATACCTGCCATTCTGCTTAAAGGAGTTGTCGGTGAAAGCATTCATTCAGACCAGCAGAGCGGATCGTTTCTGAGAAGACTTAAGCTAAGAGTGCCTTTTGTGGTTTATCCTCTCCTCGCTTATTTTTATCTCCTTAACCTTTTGTGTTCCCTGTAGTTGAAGTTTTGTATGCAAGGCAGTATTTACTTTACCCCTTGTTGTCTCGTTTGTCTTATACTGTTTGTAAGCTGTGACCTGCCCATTTCCCTGTGGTGGTAATCGGTCCTTCTCA
Organism: Oophaga sylvatica; assembly: GCA_033576555.1. NCBI lineage: Eukaryota > Metazoa > Chordata > Amphibia > Anura > Dendrobatidae > Oophaga > Oophaga sylvatica. The sequence goes on along the minus strand of JARQOD010000004.1, from coordinate 282,999,470 downwards.
GAACTAGTTACAGTGGTCAGGGATCTACAGGAGACAGGGTTACGCTGGCGACCTGGACCTCTGTACCATTAACAGTACCTCCAGGTAGAGGGCAGTCGGGACCCCAGTTTAGGGTCAGCATAGACCCCGGTCCACCTCTATCTGAGACAGCGTGACACGTATACATATAGACCCAAATACATAGGATATGATGTCATGTAATACAATGCGGAAAGATATTATGCTTTCCATGTTGATATTTTTATTATATGAAAAAATAGAATGTTGTCACACTAGATATATGTTACTGTCATAAAATATATCTGTTAGACAGCGTGACATTTTCACCGACCACATAAAGATTCTCCCCAGCTACCATGGGATCCAGTAGCCCAGCTAGCTCAGCAGTTGCAGAGTTTGTCCATGGAGCTGACGGACGTTAAGTCCAAGGTTTGTACCCTCCGGAGCAAACCAGATCTGAACCTAAGTAGCTCTCCCGGACAGGTTCACTGGTGGGGGGACAAATTTTTTACCTTCCGGGAGGCATGTAAATTATATTTTCGGCAAAGGCCTCGGTCGTCGGGGAGTGAAGATCAGAGGGTGGGAATTGTCATCTTCGCTCTTACAAGGGGACCCTCAATCCGGGCGTTCTCTCTTCCTCCGGGCTCCCCGGCTGTAAGGTTCTTTGTACATGTTCTTGAAACTCAGTTTTCCGTCAGCCATTTTGCTTTCTGTCTTGCTGCAGCTATCTTGCCCTCGTCAATAGGGAGTTTTCAGCTTTCATGTTCCCGCCCTGATTCTCCCCCTCTTGCTTCTTAAGCAGCCACAGCTGAGCAATCAGTGCTTCAGAATCTAGCCTGCAGTGAACCTGTGACCTGACCCCTGGAAGCCTTGGACTATGTACTCCAGCTTTCCTACTGAGGAACTCTGAACACTTGTGGACTTGGAACCCTGCTCTTTGAAAGATCCACGTTTGCATGGACTTACGGAAACCCAGAGAAAAAGATCCTGAACCTGTTGTGGAGAGTGATTGCTGAGCTTAAGTTACTCGGCCTGCTGTGCTCCTGTTCTGTATCTGCAAACTGTGTGACTATTTTTGCCACTTGTATGAAGTAATACAAGACCTTCTATATCAAACCTGTGTCTCATGTATTTTAAACGCACCCAAGCACAAGACGCTTATGAACTTTTACACATACATTACAAGATTCTGAAGCCAAAACTTTAGTGTCTGCTGGGTCTGGGAGGCTGTGTCTGCTGAAAACTGTGGATATCAGACTCCAGTTGTACTTTCTGTGATGACAGGGTTGTGACTTCTCACAACCATTCCAGGTGACAATTCCCTTAAGTTTTTTTTTTTGCAGTGTTACCACAGGTAAACACTATTGTTTTTTTTCTCTTCCCTCTTTTGTGGGCTGGGTGTAAACTGTGGATAAACAGATGTCCGGGTTTAACTTTTTTGATGATAGTGGGTTTTGACTTCTCACAACCATTCCAGGTGAGCAGTTCCCTTAATTTTTTTTTCTCTTGCAGTGTTCCACAGGTAAACACTAAATTTTTTTTTTTTTTCTTTCTCCTTTTCCTTCCAGTTACTCCTGTCTTAAAAGATCTGGAAAATGGAGGCCCGCATAAAGGAACTTTTGCGGAGTGACTGATAATATACTTGCAGATTTACAGACTATAAAAAAACCCGTTTTACAAACCTACAGGACCTCACTAATCACAATTTGCAAGTGTTTGACAGACTGCCCAGGATTTTCAAGCCAGGATTGAGGTTCTAGAGGAGCGATGGCCAGGCTCCCGCCGTAGCCCCAAGTTCTGGGATTCCCAAGTTGCCCCATTTTTCGTTTTGGCGGTGAACGTGAAAAATTCAGGGGGTTTATTACCAATGCAATCTGTTTTTTTCTGCACATGCTTCACAATTTCCCACTGAACGATCTAAAGTGCTTACTAATTATGTTACTTACCAACAAGGCTTTGATGTGGGCAAACCCTCTGATTGAGACTGAGGATAAATGTTTGGATCATCTTAATGCTTTCATTTCAGCCATGGGGCAGGTGTTTGATGACCCAACGAGGTCCCAACAGCTGAAGCAGCCATGTTAACTTTGCGCCAAGGTAAGCACTCGGTAGCCGAATATGCCCTTGGATTTCAGGAGATGGGCCCTTGATACCACCTGGGACGTTCCGCCAAAAAATCTATTTTTCGAAAGGGTTGTCTCTACTAATAAGGAGGGAACTTGCTGTGCCGACCCTCCACTGCGTTAGGTGACTTTATTAACAACTGCATCCTTTATTGATGCCGCCTGACTGAACGCAGGCAAGAGAGAGGGTTCGAAAGCAATCGCACTAACCTTTTCCTACCTTCCTCCCCAGCTAAGGAACCTTTGAGTAGGATCACACGGGAAACCCGAACCTGAACCCCTGCAGGTAGACTCTTTTCAAGCGGGTTAGTGATCACGCAAGGAACATCGTTTAAGGAAAATCTATGTTTCTATTGTGGTAAGTCAGGGCACTTCATTATAAACTGCCCCAGCCGTTCTCGTAAGACTACTGCAGCACTCATTCACTGTGAGTGTTGCGAGAGGGGATCTGTCAGGTCCGAGCCTCAGGCTCCAGAGAGATCTGCAGCAACAGATCTTTATTTCTCTGACTTTAAAATCCGTTACTTCTGAGGACGATGACTGTGTAAACGCTGCAAATTTTTCAAGTTTCCTCAGCGGTGTCCCAGCTGAGTTGTAGGAAAAACAATTCTCATTGCTTCCTTTCCATCAAAATCTGGGTTAACTCAGTCTGGGTGTCTAGCTCTGCTATGATCGACTCAGGGCAAGTGGGAATTTTATGGATGTCTCCTTTTGCTCTGAAACAGGGGGTACGTTCAGTGAAGAAGGCTACTCCAGTACAGATGGAAACTGTGGATGGCTCCCTGCTGACCTCTGGACATTTGGGTCAGGAAACGGAGCCTTTGAGGGGCCTTATGGGGAAAGATCATCAAGAGAAACTGTCCTTTATGCTTATCTCTTCTCCCCACTTTCCCATTATTCTGGGTCACATGGCTGCGGCTCAGAACCCTACCATTTAACTGGGAGACCAAGGAATTCACTTTCCAGAGAAACAGATGAGTCCAGAAATTTCAGCTTGCCTGTTCCTAAAGGAACCATGTCAGTCCCGAACTACCGCTGTATACCAGGACTATGTGGATTTAGTGACAGAAGAACGCTGACCAGCTTCCCCCTCACCGTCCATATGATTGTCCAATTGAATTATTGCCTGGAGCAGAGATACCTTTTGGTAAGATCTACCCCTGGCGGGGCCTGAGCTAAAGGCTTTAAAGGATTACATAGACGAAATTAGCCAAGGGGTTCATAGCCCCTCTTCTTCCTGCAGGCACCCACTTTTTTGTGAAGAAGAAAGATATCTCTGAGACCCTGCGTAAATAAGGGAAATCAATAAAGGGTTACTATTAGAAACCGTTTTAAATTTTTTAAAATTAAAAAAATTGGGGGCCTTTTTTTGGGCCCCCCCGGGGGGAAAAATTTTTTGGGGGGGGGGGGTTTTTTTTTTTTAAAAAAACCCCGGGGGGGGCCCCCGGTTTTTTTTTTTTTTAAAAAGGGGAAAAAAAAAAAAAATTTTTTTCCCCCCCAAAACCGGGTTTTTTTTCCCGGGTTTTTTTTTTTAAAAAAAAAAAAATTTTTTTGTCCCTTTTGGGGGGCCCTTTTGGGAAAAACCCCCCCCCCCCCTGGGGGCCCCCCCTTTTTTGGGGGAAAACCCCCCCCAAAAAAAAAAAAAAAAAATTTTTTTTTTTCCCCCTTTCCCTTAAATTTTTTTAAACCCCCTAAACCCCCAAAAAAAAAAAATTTTTGGGGGGGTTTTAGCCAAATTTTTCTTTCCTTTTGGGCCTTTTTCCCCCCAAACCCTTTTTAAAATTTTTTGGGGTGGGGGGGCCCCTTTTTTTTTTGGTTTTTTTCCCCCCTTTTTTCCGGGGAAGGGCCTTTTTTCCCCCCGGGGGTTTTCTAAAGGAAAAAGGGGTTTTCCCTTTTTCCCCTTTTTTCCCCCCCCCCCCGGGGCCCCCCCCCCCTTTTTAAAAAAATTTTTTTTTTTGGGAATTTAAGGGGGGGTTTTTTTTTGGGGTTTTTTTTTCCCTTTGGTTTTGGGGGTTTGGGGTTTTTAAAATTTTTTCCAAAGGGGGCCCCCTTTTTTTGGGGGGGGGGGGGGAAAAAACCCCTTTTTTTTAAAAAAAAAAAATTTTTTTCGGAAAAACCCCCCCCCTTTCCCCCAAAAAAAATTTTTAAATTTTTCCCCCCCTTTTTTTTTAATTTTAAAAAATTTTTTTTCCCCAAAAATTTTAAAAAATTTTTGGGGTTTTTCCCCCCCCCCTTTTTCCCCCCCCCAAAATTTTTTTTTTTCCCCCAAAAAATTTTGGGGAATTTGGGGTTTAAAATTTTTGGGAAAAAGCCCAACCCCCAGGTTGGAATTAAAAGGGTTTTTGGGGGGGGGGGTTTTCCCAAAAAAAAATTTAAATTTGGGGGCCCCCCCTTTACCCAAAACCGGGGGGTTTTTTTCCCCCTTTTGGGGGGTTTCATTTTTTAAAAAAAAAAAAAACCATTTTTTTTGGGGGGGGTTTTTTCTTTAAAAGGGGGGTTTTTTTTCCTTTTTTAATTTTAAACCCGGGGGTTTTTTTTTTTCCCTTTTTTTTTTTTTTGGCCCGGGGGAAATTGTGGGGAAAAAAATTTTTTCCCCCGGGTTTAAAGGGGGGGGGGGGGGAAAAAATTTTAAACCCAAAAAAAAGGGGGGCCCCCCCCCCCCCCGGGGGGGCCTTTTTTAAAAAAATTTTTTTTGGGGAAAAAAAAAAAAAGGTTTTTCAAACCCCCTTTTGGGGGAAGGCCCCCTTTTTTTTTTTTAAAGGGGGGGGGGGGGGGAAAATTTTTTTAAATTTTTTGGTTTTTTTAAAATTTTTTTGGGGTTTTTTTCCCTTTTTCCCCCCCCGGGGGGGGGGGTTTTGGGTTTTCCCCGGGCCCCTTTTTTAAAAAAGGGGGTTTCCCTTGGTTCATTGGGAAGGGTAGGCCCGGAGGAGAGGACATATTTCCCTGCGTCTGTTTTAAGCGAACCGTTTAAAAATTTGGGCCTTCCACACAACTCACCCTGTAAAACCGGGCCCTGAGGGTCCGGGGGGCCCCCGTAAAAAAGGGGGGTACTGTCAGGGGTATCGCCACAAGATAAACGCGATTTTACATTCGACTTCTCGCAGTGATTGTTGGTACTTTGTTTGGGGTTGATAGGGATTTTTTCCCCTTTTTTTTTTTTTTGTGCTTGACTGGCCCCAAAGGCCTCCCCCCGGGTGCTGTGTATTAGGCACAAATTAGCTTCCTTCAAATCCCTGCCATTTTGCTTAAGGAGTTGTCGGGGAAAGATTCATTCAGACCAGCAGGCGGATCGTTTTCGGGAAAACAAAAGCAAAAGGCGGGAGTAAGGGTAAAACTGTGGATAATCGATCGCACTGCACGGAGGGGCCTGAACCCTCCCTGACTGAGCAAGACAGCATAGGTTACTAGCAGAGGTAAAGTCAGGTCAGGAGAGCCAACACCCAGGGGGTTTTTAAAAATGCGATTCTCGCACGTGAAATACGGCGTCTTCTCTGCCCTAAGAGTGCCTGTTGGGGTTTTTATCCTTTCCCCCCTCGCTTATTGTTTTTTTCCTTAAACCTTTTGTGTTCCCTCTGTATTTAAATTTTTTTTGTATGCAAGGCATATTTACTTTAAAAACCCCTTGTCTGTCTGTTTGTTTTAAAAACTTTTTTGTAAGCTGTAAACCTGCCCATTCCCTGGGGTGGTAATCAGGGTCCTCCGGGGCTAGATTACAGTGGTCGGGGATTACGGAGAAGGGTTACGCTGGGGGCCTGACCTCTTAACCCTTAAAAGTACCTCCGGTAGAGGGATAGTCAGGACCCCCCTTTTTTGGTAGCAAAGACCCCGGTCCACCTTATCCTGAGACAGCGGACCTTACAGTATAGACCCACAATACATAGGATATGATTCATTAAAACAATGCTGGAGATTTATGCATACATGTTGATATTTTCTATTTTAAGAAATATAGAATGTTGTACAATAATTAAAGTTTTCGTCATAAAAAAAAATCTTTAGACAGCGTGACAGTTAGGCAATTCCTGCATGGGTTGTGGTGGCCAAACCCTTGAGACATGCAGCCTCGCAATTTTGAACATTTTTTTTTGACCCAAACCCAAAAATACTCTGTTAGCACCCGACAGGCAAAGAAAAAAACCTTATTTAGAATTCGTCAACATAATTGCAACCTAAGAAAAATAAAGTATCGTTTTTTTGTCATTTTTCTTAACACAAATACATTTGAGAAAAGAATAATTGCAAATTGTTTCACTGATTGTTTTTTTAGTAACTATGAAAAAATTTTTGTTTTGTGGGTTTTTTCGTATCAACAACAAAAAGTGCGTATAAACCAAATCATTTCCCCCCAATTTTTCCTAGATAAAAATAAACACTTTGACTTCCAGATATTTTTCCTTTTTTTTTAAAAAAATTTTTTTGGGGGTTTTCCAGGACTTTTATATTTTAAAATATATAAATATTTCCCTTAATATGAATTTGGGAGGGATCAAAGTCACCCCTTTGACACTGTTTTTTTGTTCCGTTTTTTGTTTACCGGGTAAAGCAAATTTTTCCCCCCAAAAAAAAATACCAAAACCCCCAAATTGGTAGCTGCTGCAGATAAAGCCCTTATTTCATTAAAGGAATAGCAGACACATGCAGTACAAAAGGCACTGCAAGAAAAAAACGTACATGGCGCAGTCCTACAAATCGTAAAAAATTTCTTTTTTGGCCACAGGGGATCAAAACAATTTATTGGGAAAGGCCTAGGGGCGGCCCTACAACCACATTTTACAAAAAACCAAGCCATTTACAAATTGCTATCCAAATTTTCATTTTTTGTCCTTTTTTTTTGCCACATTCAAATGTTTTTTTTTCTAAAATTCAGTGTGTTTAGTGCGTAACCTGCATGTTGGGGTAAAACATTGTGTGGGGGGTTGTTAAATCACTTGTGTAATGGGGCTGGTTTTTGCCTACAGTGGTGTTTTAAAAATGATTTAGTGTGTTTCAGGAGTGTGTGCAACAGACAGTGTGCCGCACGGAATTGTGTGTAACCTACAGGTATGTGTGCAGCTTGGGGGGGAATGTTGGGGGATGTAGTAGTAATATGCAGTGGGGGGGCAGCATGGGGTGTATTTCAATATCCACTTTAAAAAATTGGGAGTGCAGAAGGGTTTTAAAACGGGGGTGTAAAATGTCGGCAATCATACAAACAATGACAAACCTTGCTTGTTAGTTTATTGATTATTTTTGTCGAAAAAAATATTGTTTAGGGAGAAACCCCGGTGTAAAAAGGAAAATGCCTGCCAAAACATTTTTTTGGGGGGGAAAAAAAAAAAAATTAAAGGACATTTTCCTTTTCCCCCTTTTCATCAGCCTGTGTAAAAGCACCCCCTTTCTGTGACGTGGGGCACACAGAAAACCCTTTTTTGGGGGGACATTTGTCTAAAAACCCAAACCCGTCTGTTTTTTCCGTGTTATGGGCTGTTAACTTGGATTGACTGGCATCACAATATGATTGGATGGGAAATCTGTACTGATGGGGCGGTCGTTTAATAGCCGGGTTTAACAGGCTGCCCGGGGTTGTCGTGTTAAAGCCCAGTTTTTCCCACCCCCGAAATGCACAAAAGATATTTCACCGATGAGCAAGCAATTTTTCCTCTTTTAAAACCGGAATAAACAGCCATTTAAAACACAAGAGAATGTGAAATGACATTTTTAAAAAAAAATGCTCGCTCTATTTTTATTGTAAATGCACCCTTTACAGTCATGGCCAAAATTTTTGAAATGATACAAATATTATATTTCACATGATCTGCGCCCTTGGTTTTTATGGTGTTTTTACAGATGTTTTTCCAGACAAAATTAATAATTGCAAACATATGAAACAAAACTTTTTAAAATTTACAGTTAGAATGGGTTTTAAAGCAGCAAGTCAATTTTTGCAAATGGGGGGATGTTATGATTTTGTAGCTGGGAGAGCAGGCAAAAAAAAGGCAATACACCAAGGGGGTTTGGAAACTACTGGATTTCAGTCCCTGACTAACCCCCCCCAACTAAAAGGGGACCGTGGGGCGTCCTACGTGGGCCCAGCCCTGTCACAGCCTGAAGGGGTTAAAAAACACCTAAAGATAGAAAGAAAAAGCAACGCCCCGAGAGATTTCCCCAAAACATAGAAGCCCCCAAACAGTAATGGGGGGTTAGAAAAAGAGGAAATACAGACAAAGCAAAAATAGTATGAGCAAAGTTGGGGGGCCCTCTGCCTAGACAGAAAAAAAGGGAAGGAACTTATTGCAATCCAAAAAAAAAAAAAACCCCAAAAAAAACCAACGCTACTAATTGCAAAAAACCCCGAGATCGCACGACCTCTAAGTTGTAAAATGGTTTGAGAGGTTTTGAGCAGAGACTCCTTGGGGGTTACAAGCGGTACTGGTCTTTTCATGGATTGGAGGACGGGAAAATCAGGTGTTACGACTGGGTTTTAAAAGGGAGTCCCTTTCCCATCGGGTTGCCAGTATTAAATTTGTTCTGGTCTGCCCTTGATTCCAGTTTCCCTTATACCCTCTTGTTGTGTCTGCATCTTTCTACAATAAACATTTTCTTCTTTTTTTTTCGGTGCTTGATTTTTGCATTTTGCCAAACACTTCTGTGGGGCCTTCTGGGTTCCCCCGGGGGGCTTTTGGGCCCCCCCTTTTTAGTTCAGCCACTGAGTTTGTATTTTTTGGGTTTTTTTTTTCTTTTTTTTTTTTTTTAGTGGCTGCTGTTTTGTTTTTGTTACACCAGAGAGCTTTTTTTGGTGTAGAGTGGTGATTCCCCGGTGTTTTTTAAATTTGTAGAGTTGGGCTTTTTAGGGTTTTTTTTTGGGGTTTCGTAAGTACCCTTCCTATTTTTCTATTTTGTTTTTGGCCCAACGTTTGCTCATACTATTTTTGTTGTGTCATATTTGTTTGTCTAACCGCCATTTTTTCATTTTTGGGGGCTGCATTATCTTTGGGGTTCTGCTCCGGGGGGGATTTGCTTTTTCCTATTTTTTTCTTTTGGGGTAGTTATTTCTCAGGCTTGAGGGCGCAGGCCCAAAGAGGAACGCTCCACGGGTGCCTTTTGGGTGGTTTGTCAGGGGACTGCAATTCATAGATTCCAACGCTTGGTTATTGCCTTTTTTTCCTGCCCCTCCCTACCCAATCATAACAGTATCCCCCGGGGCCTCAAAAATTGAAAAAAGTATGGTCTCACAGAAGGGGAAAAAAATTTTGAAAGAAAAAAAAAAAAAAGGTTGTCAGAGTGCAGGATATTTTTTCTGTTTGTTGCATTTTTTTTTTTTCCCCTCTGTTCTCGGGGGTGCTGGGGAGGATTTTTTCTCTCAATGGGGGGGGACAGTTGTCGGGCCGTGGGACGGTTTGACACTGGGGTTCGGGTATTGTACCTATCTTGCTGGGTTGTGTTGGGGAACCCTGGATTCCCATCCCAATTTGTTTTTTAGGGGATGAGCAAAATTTTCAGAATTTAAAAAATAATTGTAATTTTTTTTTTTTTGCCTTAAAATTAAGTCCCCCGGAAACGCAGCGCAGATTTTCAAATTGCCCCCTTTCCTCGCGGCGATCCTCAGGATTGGGCTTTTTCCCTACACCTGGGGGTCCCCGTTTTAGTGATTTTTTGATCATTTTTTTTTGGCTTTGGGGTTATTTTACGATAGCCAATGTCACGATCAAGCTGAAAAAAGCCTTGTTTCATTTAAACAGGGGGTTGATGCGCTGGTTTTTAAACGGTCAATTCCTAGGTGGGGGGGGGCCCCCCAGGGGCCTACCAGTGGGAAATACGCGCTTTGGACCCCCCTTTTCGTGGGCTTCAAAAATGTAAAGATTTTTAGGTGGGACCCTGCCCCTTGGGCTCAAAAAATTCATGAAAAAGCGATTCAAAATTTCCCGACGTTTTGCGGAGCGGGGAAAAAAGCGTGGAATGTGTTTTTCCTTGTGAACTGCTTCTGAATCCCTGCAGTGTTTTAAATGGTGTCTGGGGGCAGCGTCATGGGTTTAAACGCAAAGGGTTTTGTTTTTATCGTGGTGATGCCTCCATGCATTTCACGCCCCAAACGGGGGGAACTTTTGCACGTGTTGTCTTGGGTAGTGTTCAGACAAGTTTTTATTAACGCCTTGATATGCCTCTGTCCTCATTTTCTGCTCAGGGGTTTTTGTTTATTCTGGAGAGCTATTAACCTGATGGATTATGATTTTGCTAAACGTGGGGGGTTTTCCTTGATACCCCCTACAGTTAATTCCCCTTCTGGGATCGATTCTACCCCTTTGGCGAGAAAAAACCTTTTTCTTACTCGTTAAATGAGGGTTGAAGGGAAATCAAGAGTGCTGCAAATTTTTTGGTTCTTTTTAAATCTGCATGTATTATCTTTGGGTTTTCCCCTGGTTACAGTTATAACCCTGTTTTGGTTTGGAATCTGTGTCGGTAACCAGTTGGGGGGCCCCAAATGTGTTAATACCAACATTTTTTTTTTTTTTCGCCCCCCCCCCCAGGCTCGGGATGTTCCTACTTTTTGAAATTGATTTTTTGATGTGTTTAGGGAAAGTAAATCTGCCCTTTTCCCCTCCCCCATAGGGGCTATGACTGCCTATTGTTTTGGCGGGTAGAAAACCCCAAAAAGGTCCCCTTTTTTTAAACTTCTTCCCTGACATGACGCTATGGGGTTCTTAAAAATCAAGGAGTCTTTGGAGAAATTTTTCATATCAACCATCCCTTCCCCCTTGGGGTGCCGGTTTTTTTTTTTTTTTTTTTTGGGCCAAAAAAGGTTCTTTAAGGCCGTGTTTTGATTCGTCTTTTGAACAATTTTATGTAAAATATCAATCCCCTTTTCCCTTGTTTTTCTGACCTTTTTTCCGGGGTGAAAAACGCTATTTTTGGTTTACCAAGCTTGACCTCGGGGGGGGCATAAAACCCTTTTTTTCGCTTTAAAAGCACGGGGGATGAATGGAAATGGCATTAATCCCCCGGGGGGGCTTTTTTGATCCTTTTGATCCCCTTTTTGGGCTCATAATGCCCCTTCTTTTTCCAGTCCTTCTGAATACATTTTCGAGATTTGGATAAATTTCTGATTGTTTTTTTGGTTTAATCTTGTTTTTTCCAAGAGGGACTCTCATTGAAACATGTTCAACTGTTTTCCCCCAATTTGAGAGGAATGCTTGAAAGTAAGGGGAAAAAAGTGTTTTTTTGGCGTCAAGGACCATTTGGATTTCTTTTTGCCCCCATCTGTTAAAAAATGGACCCGGAAAAAGGTTTAGGCATTGTGAGGGGGCCAATTTACTTCATTAAAGGCTTTTTTTCCCCAAAGTTTTTTTTGGGTTTTTGCCAATTTTTAAAATTTGAAAAAATTTTTTTGGAAAATTTGGGTTTAAATTGTTAAACCCTTTAACTGTTTGGGACCAAAAAGGGTTTCGATGGGTGAATTGGGCCTCCTGGGGCAGTCTCTCATTCAGGAATTAAGCAGAGATTCACTTTGCTCCTGTTCACGGCAGCCTGATGTTTCCTGCCATTTCAGGGGGGGTTTGATGCCTCTGAAATTGGGGCAGGTGCCGTTTGTCCCCAAAAAGATCCAGAGACCTCAAAAAGAAACCCCTTGTGCCTTTTCTCCCGAAAATTTTCTCCCCTAAACGAATTATGCGTGGGTAATCGGGAGTTTTTGGCCATGAAGTGGGCTTTTGAGGGGGACTTGCTGGAGGGAGCCAAACTGGGTTGGGGGTCTTTTAGGGCCATAAAATCGGGTTTTATCGGGAAATCTGCCAAGGATCAACCCTAGAACCCCGGGTGGGCCTTTTTTTTTTTAAGTTTTAATTTTTGGTTTCCTTTTTTTTTCCTGGCACTAAGAATTTTAAAGGGGGGCTGCTCCCCGGGGAGTTTTTTGGGGACTTCCTGATTTCTGATCCTTTGTTTTTTTTAAAAAGAGGGTGTAGTCTTTCCCCCCACTCACCCAATTTTGGAACTTGCCTGGGGGGTTTTCAGGAGGTAGGCCCGAGCGCTCCCCGTTGGAAAATTGTTTGTCCCGGCCAGTGGAAAAAAGTTGGGGATGTCTGAGATTATTGTTCCCCGCGTTGGCGGGGCACCCGAATTTTTGGTACCAGAGATTGGTTATCCCCTTTTGGGTCCTCCTTTGTTCGTGAGTCAGGGGAATTTGTGAAGTCCTGCGGGGACTTGCTCTCGCTCCAAGTTTGTTCTTTTGTGGTTTGTTGATCCCATTTGCCGTCCCCAAAAGGGACCAGGGCCCCAACCCTATGGATTTTTTTTTTCCCGCCTTTTTTTTCTCAGAGAATAAACCCCCATCTGGGTGTTTTTAAATGGGTTTTCCAAGATGATACATCTTGTGCCATTCCCTAAGTTCCCTTTCCCCTTCCTCTGATGGTGCCTTTGTTCTTCAGCGTGGTTCTTTTTTACACGGTTTTTCCCCTGAGAACTTGGTCTGAAAAAGGAGCCCAGTTTTTTTCCCAGATTTTGGAGGCCCTTTTGTTCTAAAACTTGGGTGTTCAAATTGTTTTTTCTCCTCGGCTTTTTTCATCCTCAGACCAATGGCAACTGAGAAACCCAAACCAGACTTTGGAGACTTATTAGATGTTTTGGGGTGCCCTGGACAGGTGACTGGGTTTTTTTTTGCCTTTGGGCTGAGTTTGTTTCTTAATAAGGCTAGCTCTCCCCACTTTGATTCTCCATTTTTTTTTTGTAATTCTGGTTTCACCCCGATTTTTTTTTGGGGGACGTGGGGGTTTTCGTCTGTCGGGTGTTGACTCTGTTGTGGAGCGTATGCAACATTTTTGGGACCAGGTGTGGGGAGGTTTTCCCTCTCTCAAGAGAGGGCCCAGGGGGGTTGCAAACCCGGCATAGGACTGAGGGCCCTGGGGTTTAAAGTGGGGGGACTTGTCGGGTTGCCCAAAAAAATATTCCTATGAAGTGGCATCTCCCAAAATTTTAAGCTTTCATTGGCCTTTATAAGATCATTGGATTCTTAATCCTGTTTTTTTTTCGTTTGCTTCTTCCAGGGGCATTTAAAGACCCAAAAACGTGTTCCCAAAAGTCCTTGTAAAGGGGTTTGTGGCAGGGTTTCCTGTGCTGTCCCCTGACCCTGTTTTGGTTAGGGCAATCTGGATTTGTGGTTGAAAAAATATTAAATTCTCGTTTTTCTAGAGGGAAAAACCCCAAATTTTTTGGGTTTAAGGGAGGTTATGGTAGGAAAACAATTTTTGGGGTGTTTGTTCGGACATCCATGCTAGGAGACTCATCCGGGGGTTTCATAAACTTCATCCTGCCGACCTGGTTCTCAAATGAGGGTTCGGTGACCCCTCCCAAGGGGGGGGGGGGGGTGGGTGAGTTTTAGTTTTGGGTTTGAGCAGAGATCCCCCTTTGGGGTTACAAGCGTTGGGTTTTTTTAAAAATTTTGGGGCTGGGAATAGGGGTTTTCAAAGGTTTTTTAAAAAACCTTTCCCCTTTTCGGGTCTTGTTCGGTTGAATTTATTTAAATTTTCTTGGGTTTTTTCCGTTCCCCCTTTTGTTTTTTTCTTCTTTTTTTTGGCTTTTTTTTTTTTTTTCCTTCTTTTTTTTTTTTTTCCCTCCTTTTTTTTTTCTTTTTTCGCCCTTTTTTTTTTTTTTTTTCCCTTACGTGGGCTTTTTTTTTTTGCCCAAAATATTTTTTAATTTGGGGTTTTTTTTTTTTAAATTTTTTTTTTTTTTTTTTTTTTTTTTTTCTAAGTATTTTTTACCCTTTTTTTTTTTCCCCAAATTTTCCCAAAAATTTTTTCTTTTAATTTTTTTCCCAAAAAACCATTAATTTTTTTTGGCTTTTTTTTTTTTTTTTTTTTTTTTTTTTTTTTTTTTTGGTTTTTTTTTTTTTTTTTCCTTTTTTCCACTCCTCCCTTTTTTTTTTTTTTTTTTTTTTTTTTTAAAATTTTTTTTTTTTTTTTTTTTTTTCCCCCTTTTTTCTTGGGGTTAAAAAAAATTGGGTTTTTTTT
>JARQOD010000004.1:282920917-282985269 GCA_033576555.1 Oophaga sylvatica | reverse complement strand
GGTGTTGCAGATCTTGCGAGACAATAAACTGTACGCCAAATGGGAGAAGTGTGTATTCGCCGTACAGGAACTTCAGTTTTTAGGATTCCTGGTGTCAGCTTCTGGTTTCCGTATGGACCCTGGGAAAGTGAAGGCAGTGCTTGAATGGGATCGGCCAGAGGATCTTAAGGCACTGCAGCGTTTCCTGGGGTTTGCTAACTACTACCGGAAATTTATTCGTAATTTCTCATCCGTTGTCAAACCTCTCACTGACATGACAAAAAAAGGGACGGATTTTTCTAGGTGGTCTGACAAAGCTTGTCAAGCATTTTCCTCCTTGAAAAAATGTTTTGCTTCAGCACCCATACTCATTCAACCAGATGCATCACAACCGTTCATTGTGGAGGTAGACGCGTCTGATGTAGGGGTGGGTGCGGTATTATCTCAAGTCCGTCCCCTGGTAAATGGCATCCGTGCGCTTTCTTCTCTAAAAAATTGTCGTCCGCCGAGAGGAATTATGATGTCGGCAATAGGGAACTCTTGGCCATTAAGTTGGCTTTTGAAGAGTGGCGTCACTTTTTGGAGGGGGCAGTCCACCCGGTCACCGTCATTACTGATCACAAGAACCTGCTGTATTTAGAGTCTGTTAAACGTCTGAATTCCAGACAAGCTAGATGGTCGTTGTTTTTTACCAGGTTTAATTTTGTCGTCACATATCGTCCTGGGTAAATGTAAATGTAAATGTAAAGGCGGATGCCTTATCTCGTAGTTTCCGGGGGCCAGGAAGACGGATGACCCGGTTCCTATCCTTCAGGAGGGAGTTGTGGTGTCGGCTGTATGCTCTGAGCTTGAGGAGGAGGTATTGGAGGCTCAGGGGGACGCCCCTGTAGGACCTCCAGGGAAACTGTTTGTTCCAGATCAGTTAAGACAAAAGGTTATCAGGCACATCATAATTCTGCTTTGGCAGGACACCCAGGAAGTAAAGCAACTGTGGATCTCCTTTCACACCGGTTTTGGTGGCCTAACTTAAATAAAGAGGTGGTAACTTTTGTCGCGTCCTGTGGGGCTTGCGCGCGCTCTAAGACCCCACATACCCATCCGTCTGGGGCCCTCTTACCTTTGAAAATCCCGGAGCGTCCATGGACCCATCTGTCTATGGACTTCATTACGGACCTCCCTCCGTCTTCAGGTAAAACTGTCATACTAGTTGTAGTTGACAGGTTCAGTAAGATGGCACATTTTATTGCTCTTCCTGCTCTTCCTAATGCTAAAACTCTGGCGCAGGTGTTCATTGGGGAGATTGTGAGACTTCACGGGTTGCCTTCCGATGTGGTGTCGGATCGGGGGTCTCAGTTTGTGTCCAAATTCTGGAAGGCATTTTGTTCACGTCGGGGGATGCAATTGTCATTTTCTTCGGCTTTTCATCCGCAGACCAATGGTCAGACAGAGCGTCTGAATCAGAGCTTAGAGACATATCTCCGGTGTTTTGTCTCAGAGAACCAGGAGGACTGGGCTTCTTTCTTGCCTCTGGCAGAGTTCGCTCTTAACAATAGGCGGAGCGAGTCCACTGGTAAGTCCCCATTTTTTGGGGCATATGGTTTTCATCCCCAGTTTTGTACTTTCAATGGGGGGGGCTCTTCTGGGGTTCCTGAGGAGGAACGATTTTCGTCGTCACTTGCTTCTGTGTGGAGAGGAGTGCTGAATAATCTTAGTGCTATGGGGAACCGATACAAACGTATGGCTGATAGGAGGAGAGTGTCTGGTCCGGACCTAAGTGTGAACGATCTGGTTTGGTTGTCTACCAAGAATATAAAACTTAAGGTTCCCTCCTGGAAACTGGGTCCCAGGTTCATCGGGCCATACAGGATTAGCTCGATAATTAATCCGGTGGCATTCCGTCTTGACCTCCCTCCTACGTTTAAAATCCTCAATGTGTTCCACAAATCGTTGCTTAAGAGGTACGTGGCGCCAGTTATACCGTCACCTCTACCTCCTCCTCCAGTGGTGGTCAATGGTAACTTGGAATTTCAGGTGTCGAAGATCATTGACTCACGTCTGAATCGCCGGTCCCTTCAGTACTTGGTTCATTGGAAGGGGTATGGTCCTGAGGAGAGGACATAGGTTCCTGCGTCTGATATTAACGCAGACCGATTAATTCGGGCCTTCCACACAACTCACCCTGATAAACCTGGCCCTGAGGGTCCGGAGGCCCCTCGTAGAAGGGGGGGTACTGTCACGGGTGTATCGCCACGAAGATCATCGCGATTTTACATTCTGACTTCTCGCAGCTGAGTTGTTGGTACTTTGTGTCTGTTGGCAGTGAGGGAGTTAATTCTACCTTTCTCTGTGCTTAGACTGGGTCCAGCCTCGCCCGGCTGCTGTGTATTAGGCACTAATTAGCTTCCTTCAAATACCTGCCATTCTGCTTAAGGAGTTGTCGGTGAAAGCATTCATTCAGACCAGCAGAGCGGATCGTTTCTGAGAAGACTTAAGCTAAGGCTGGAGTCAGACGGCCGTAAAACTCGTGCGATAATCGCATCGCACTGCACGGACTGGCCTGACACCTCTCCTGACCTGAGCAAGACAGCATGATGGATTACTATGCAGAGGTCAAGCTCAGGTCAGGAGAGCCAACAGCCAGGACGAGTTTTACAATGCGATTCTCGCACGTGAAATACGGCAGTCTGTCTCTGCCCTAAGAGTGCCTGTTGTGGTTTATCCTCTCCTCGCTTATTGTTTATCTCCTTAACCTTTTGTGTTCCCTCTGTAGTTGAAGTTTTTGTATGCAAGGCAGTATTTACTTTACCCCTTGTCTGTCTCGTTTGTCTTATACTGTTTGTAAGCTGTGACCTGCCCATTCCCTGTGGTGGTAATCAGGGTCCTTCTCAGGACTAGATTACAGTGGTCAGGGATCTACAGGAGACAGGGTTACGCTGGTGGCCTGGACCTCTGTACCATTAACAGTACCTCCAGGTAGAGGGACTAGTCAGGACCCCAGTTTAGGGTCAGCATAGACCCCGGTCCACCTCTATCCTGAGACAGCGTGACACGTATACAGTATAGACCCACAATACATAGGATATGATGTCATGTAATACAATGCTGGCAGATATTATGCATACATGTTGATATTTTCTATTATATGAAATATAGAATGTTGTCACACTAGATATATGTTACTGTCATAAAATATATCTGTTAGACAGCGTGACAGTTAGGCAATTCCTGCATGGGTTGTGGCTGGCGAACAGCCTTGAGACATGCAGCCGTCGCAATTTGAACATATTTTTTGAGCACACCAAAGATACTCTGTTAGCACCCGAGCAGGCTAAGATAACACCTTATCTGAGCACATTCGCTCAACACTAATTGCAACCTAAGAAAAATAATTGTATCGCATATTTTGTCATTTTGCTTAAACACAACTACATCTTGGAGAAAAGAACTAATTGCAAATTGTTTCACTGATCTGATTTCTTTAGTAACTATGAGAAAAATTATTGTTTTGTGGCTTTTTTCAGTAGTCAACAACATAAAAGTGCTTGTCATAGAACCAAATCATTTCCACACATTTCTCCTAGATAAAATATAAACACTTTGTACTTCGCAGATATTTTCCTTTTTAACAATTAAATGGGTTGTCCAGGACTTATATATTATATATATATAAATTATATGCCATTAATATGAGATTGGTAGGGATCAAAGTCACCCCTTCTGATCAGCTGTTATCTGTTCCAGTTTCCGTTTACCGGATATAAGCAATGTTTCGCATAAAACATGATACCAGCCCCATACTCTGGTAGCTGCTGCAGGATACTGCACCTTACTTTCTATTTACTGGAATAGCAGACACACTGCAGTACACGGCAGCTGCAAGTAAATAACGTACATGGCTGCAGTCCTACAACTCGTAAATTGCTTATTTCTGGCCACAGCTGGATCAAATAACAATTGATTGGTAAAGGTCCTAGGTGTCGGCCCTACAACCACATTATACTAATAACCAAGCCATTTACAAATTGCTATCCAATGTTACATTTCTGTTGTGCCTTTTTTATGCCACATTCAAATGTGCTTTCTAACATTCAGTGTGTTTATGTGCGTAACATGCAGTGTGTGTGTAACATACAGTTAGTGTGGGGTGTTGTGTAACATACACTGTGTGTATCATGGAGGCTGTGTTTAGCATACAGTGTGTGTAGTAACATGATGTGTATGTGTGTTGCATGGAGTGTGTGCAACAGACAGTGTGTGCCGCACGGAATGTGTGTGTAACCTACAGTGTATGTGTGCAGCATGGGGAGAATGTGTGTACTGTATGTATGTAATATGCAGTGGGTGCAGCATGGAGTGTATTTCTAATATCCACATTTTAAAATATTGGCAGTGCAGATGAGCGTTAATACGGTAGGTGTAAACATGTCGGCAATCATACAAACAATGAGCAAAACGCTTGCTTGTTAGTTGATTGTATTATTTATGTCAGAAAAAAATATTGTTATAGGCAGCATATACCCCGGTGTAAACAGGACATGTCCTGCCAACAACATGATACTTTATGGGGATAAAACTATAGAATTAGCGATCATCCTCCCTCCACTTTTCATCAGCCTGTGTAAATGCACCCTATTTCTGTGACGTGGTGCACACAGAAACCTGACTCTTGGGGTGACACTTTGTCTGAAACCAACCTGTCTGTGTATTCCGTGTCTATGGGTCTGTTAACTTGGATTGACTGGCATCACAATATGATTGCTGATGGGTAAATCTGTACTGATCGGCGGTCGTTTAATAGCCTGGTTACACAGGCTGCCGCGGTTGTCAGTAGTTCAAGTCCAGTTTACACCGCCGAAATGCACAAAAGATCATTTCACCTGATGAGCAAGCAATTTTCTCATTCATCCGGTAATCAACAGCCAGTTTATACTACAAGAGAATCGTGAAATGAGCACTTTTAAAAATGCTCGCTCATGATTCTTTATTGTAAATGCAGCTTCTACAGTCATGGCCAAAAGTTTTGAGAATGATACAAATATTATATTTTCACATGATCTGCTGCCCTCTGGTTTTTATGTGTGTTTGACAGATGTTTTTATCACAGACAGAAATATAATAATTGCAAACATATGAGTAACAAAAGCTTATATTGACAGTTAGAATGAGTTAATGCAGCAAGTCAATATTTGCAGTGTTGACTGTTATGATTTGGTAGCTGAGGAGAGCAGGCAAAAATGGCAATACACCAGAGAGGTTGGAATCTACTGGATTGCAGTACCCTGACTAACCGCCACAACTAAAGGCAGCCGTGGAGCGTTCCTACGTTGGTCCTAGACGCCTCGTCACAGCCTGAGAGGTTAACTACACCTAAAGATAGAAAGAGGAAAGCTATCTGCCCCGGAGCAGATCCCCAAAGAACATAGGAAGCCCCCAAACATGTAATGGCGGTTAGACAAGAGGAAATACAGACACAGACAGAAAATAGTATGAGCAAACGTTGGGGCCCAATCTGCCTAGACAGAAAAGAATAGGAAGGATACTTATTGCAATCCAAAAAAACCCTAAAAAAAGCCAACGCTACTAATTGCAAAAACACCTGAGATCGCACGACCTCTACTGTTGTGAATGGGTTTGAGATGAGTTCTGAGCAGAGACTCCCTCTGGTGGTTACAAGCGGTACTGGTCTGTTCAGTGAAGATTGTGAGGACTGGGAATCAGGTGTTACTGACTGGTCTTATATAAGGGAGTCACCTTCCCATCAGGGTTGCCAGTGATCAATTGTTCTGGTCTGAATCCTTGATTCCAGTTTCCCTTATAGCCTGCTGTGTTGTGTCTGCATCTCCTTCTACAGATAAGACATTTTCTTCTTTTTGTTTCTGTGCTTGATTTTTGCATTTTGTCCTACACTTCTGTGGGGGCCTTCTGGGTCCCCTCAGGGGGCTTTTGCCCTCTCTGTTTAGTTCAGCCACTGATGTTTGTACTTTTGCTTTTTCCAGTTTTTTCAGTGGCTGCTGTTTTGTTTTTGTTACACCAGAGAGCTAATTTAGGTGGTAGAGGTCGTGTGATCTCAGGTGTTTTTGAAATTAGTAGAGTTGGTGCTTTCAGGGTTTTTTTGGGATTGCAGTAAGTACCCTTCCTATCCTTTTCTATTTAGTTAGTTTTGGCCCCAACGTTTGCTCATACTATTTTCTGTCTGTGTCAGTATTTCGTCTTGTCTAACCGCCATTACATTTTTGGGGGCTTGCTATTATCTTTGGGGTTCTGCTCCGGGGCAGATAGCTTTCCTATTTCTATCTTTAGGTGTAGTTAGTTTCTCAGGCTATGACGAGGCGTCTAGGACCAACGTAGGAACGCTCCACGGCTGCCTCTGTTGTGGTGGTTAGTCAGGGTACTGCAATCTCATAGATTCCAACTGCTCTGGTGTATTGCCTTTTTGCCTGCACTCCTCAGCTACCGAATCATAACAGTATCACCGGCCTCAAAAAATTGAAAATTGTATGGTACTCACAGAAGGGAAAAAATATTGTGAAAGAAAAAAAAAGAAAAGGTTGTCAGAGTTGTCAGAGATATTTTTCTGTTTGTTGCATTTTTTTTTTTTCCCTCTGTATCTCTGGGTGCTGGGGAGGATTTTTTCTCTCAATGGAGTTTGCACAGTTGTCTGGCCGTGTGGATCGGCTTGACACTGAGGTTCGGAGTATTGCTACCTATCTTGCTGGGTTGCCTGTTGTGGAACCTGGGATTCCCATGCCAGATTTGTTTTTAGGGGATCGAGCTAAGTTTCAGAATTTCAAAAATAATTGTAAATTGTTTTTTGCCTTAAAATCTAAGTCCTCAGGAAACGCAGCGCAGCAGGTTCAAATTGTCATCTCTCTCCTGCGCGGCGATCCTCAGGATTGGGCTTTTTCCCTGACACCTGGGGATCCTGTTTTGAGTGATGTTGATGCATTTTTTTCAGGCTTTGGGGTTATTGTACGATGAGCCTAATGTCACTGATCAAGCTGAAAAAGCCTTGTTTGCATTAAATCAGGGGCTTGATGACGCTGAGTTATACTGTCAGAGATTCCGTAGGTGGGCAGTCCTGACCAAGTGGAATGACGACGCTTTGGCGGCCCTTTTTCGGAAGGGGCTGTCAGATAATGTAAAGGATGTTATGGTGGGATTCCCTGTCCCCTCTGGTCTCAATGATTCTATGTCATTAGCGATTCAAATTGACAGACGTTTGCGTGAGCGGAGAAGTATGCGTGGAATAGTGTTGCCTTGTGAACCTGCTTCTGAATCCATGCAGTGTGATAGAGTGGTGTCTGGGGCACAGCGTCATGAGTTTCGAAAGCGCAATGGGTTATGTTTCTACTGTGGTGATGCCTCTCATGCTATTTCAGTCTGCCCTAAGCGGGGAAGACGTTTTGCACGCTCAGTTGTCTTGGGTAGTGTTCAGACTAAGTTTTTATTAACTGTCACTCTGATATGCTCTCTGTCCTCATTTTCTGCTCAGGCTTTCGTTGATTCTGGAGCAGCTATTAACCTGATGGATTATGATTTTGCTAAACGTTGTGGGTTTCCCTTGATACCCCTACAGAAGTCTATTCCCCTTCTGGGGATCGATTCTACCCCTTTGGCTGAGAATAAACCTCAGTTCTCTACTCAGGTTATAATGAGGGTTGAACCTGATCATCAAGAGTGCTGCAAATTTTTGGTTCTGTATAATCTGCATGATATTATCGTACTGGGTTTCCCTTGGTTACAGTCTCATAATCCTGTTTTGGATTGGAAATCTGTGTCTGTAACCAGTTGGGGCTGCCAATGTGTTAATACCAACACTCCTGTTTTTTCTGCCTCCCCCCAGGCTCAGGATGTTCCTGACTTTTTGATTGATTTTTCTGATGTGTTTAGCGAAAGTAAATCTGCATCCTTGCCTCCCCATAGGAGCTATGACTGCGCTATTGAATTAGTGCCTGGTAGTAAATTCCCTAAAGGTCGCCTTTTTAACTTGTCTGTACCTGAACATGACGCTATGCGGTCTTATATCAAGGAGTCATTGGAGAAAGGTCATATCAGACCATCCTCTTCACCCTTAGGTGCCGGTTTTTTCTTTGTGGCCAAAAAGGATGGTTCATTAAGGCCGTGTATTGATTATCGTCTTTTGAACAATATTACTGTGAAATATCAATACCCGTTACCCTTGATTTCTGACCTGTTTTCCAGGGTGAAAAACGCTACTTGGTTTACCAAGCTTGACCTCAGGGGGGCATATAACCTTATTCGCATTAAGCACGGGGATGAATGGAAGATGGCATTCAATACCCCGGAGGGGCATTTTGAGTACCTTGTGATGCCCTTTGGGCTCACTAATGCTCCTTCTGTCTTCCAGTCCTTCATGAATGACATTTTCAGAGATTTTGTGGATAAATTTCTGATTGTTTATTTGGATGATATCTTGATTTTTTCCAATGACTGGGACTCTCATGTGAAACATGTTCGAACTGTATTCCAGATTTTGAGAGAGAATGCTCTGTATGTGAAGGGATCAAAGTGTCTTTTTGGCGTACAGAGGATCTCATTTCTGGGATTCATTTTGTCCCCATCTGTTATTGAAATGGACCCGGTCAAGGTTCAGGCCATCTGTGATTGGGTCCAACTTACTTCATTAAAGGCTCTTCAAAGATTTTTGGGTTTTGCCAATTTTTATCGTAAATTTATTGGTAATTTCTCGGTTATTGTTAAACCATTAACTGATTTGACCAAAAAGGGTTCTGATGTGGTGAATTGGCCTCCTGAGGCAGTCTCTGCATTTCAGGAACTTAAGCAGAGATTCACTTCTGCTCCTGTTCTACGGCAGCCTGATGTTTCTCCTGCCATTTCAGGTGGAGGTTGATGCCTCTGAAATTGGGGCAGGTGCCGTTTTGTCCCAAAAAGATCCAGAGACCTCTAAAAGTAACCCTTGTGCCTTTTTCTCTCGAAAATTTTCCTACTGAACGTAATTATGACGTGGGTAATCGGGAGTTATTGGCCATGAAGTGGGCTTTTGAAGAGTGGAGACATTGGCTGGAGGGAGCCAAACATCGGGTGGTGGTCCTTACGGACCATAAGAATCTGGTTTATCTGGAATCTGCCAAGCGACTCAATCCTAGACAGGCCAGGTGGGCCTTGTTTTTCACACGTTTTAATTTTGTGGTTTCCTTTCTTCCTGGCACTAAGAATGTTAAGGCGGATGCTCTCTCGAGGAGTTTCCTTGCGGACTCTCCTGAGTTATCTGATCCTTCTGTTATTTTGAAAGGGTGTAGTTCTTTCCGCCATCTCACCCAATTTGAGACTTGCTCTGGAGGGGTGTCAGGAGGATAGGCCCGAGCGCTGCCCTGTTGGAAAATTGTTTGTCCCGGACCAGTGGAAAAAGAGTGTGATGTCTGAGATTCATTGTTCCGCGTTGGCTGGGCATCCCGGAATTTTTGGTACCAGAGACTTGGTTAGTCGGTCCTTTTGGTGGCCTACCTTGTCTCGTGATGTCAGGGAATTTGTGCAGTCCTGCGGGACTTGCTCTCGCTCCAAGCCTTGCTCTCGTTCTGGTGGTTTGTTGATGCCATTGCCTGTGCCCAAGAGACCATGGACCCATATCTCTATGGATTTCATTTCCGACCTTCCTGTTTCTCAGAGAATGACCGCCATCTGGGTGATTTGTGATAGGTTTTCCAAGATGATACATCTTGTGCCATTGCCTAAGTTGCCTTCCTCCTCTGAATTGGTGCCTTTGTTCCTTCAGCACGTGGTTCGTTTACACGGCATTCCTGAGAACATTGTGTCTGACAGAGGAGTCCAGTTTGTTTCCAGATTTTGGAGGACCTTTTGTTCTAAACTTGGTGTTCAATTGTCTTTCTCCTCGGCGTTTCATCCTCAGACCAATGGTCAAACTGAGAGAACAAACCAGACATTGGAGACTTATCTAAGATGCTTTGTGTCTGCTGATCAGGATGACTGGGTTTCTTTTTTGCCTTTGGCTGAGTTTGCTCTTAATAATAGGGCTAGCTCTGCCACTTTGATGTCTCCATTTTTCTGTAATTCTGGGTTTCACCCTCGATTTTCTTTGGGACAGATGGAGGCTTCTGTCTGTCCGGGTGTTGACTCTGTTGTGGAGCGTATGCAACAGATTTGGGACCAGGTAGTGGGGAGGTTGTCCCTCTCTCAAGAGAGGGCCCAGCGGTTTGCTAACCGGCATAGGACTGATGGTCCTCGGTTTAAAGTAGGGGACTTGGTCTGGTTGTCCTCAAAAAATATTCCTATGAGAGTAGCATCTCCTAAATTTAAGCCTAGGTTCATTGGACCTTATAAGATCATTGAGATTCTTAATCCTGTTTCTTTTCGTTTGCTTCTTCCAGGGACATTTAAGATCCATAACGTGTTCCACAAGTCCTTGTTGAAGAGGTTTGTTGAGCCAGTGGTTCCTGCTGCTGTGCCTCCTGACCCTGTTTTGGTTGAGGGCAATCTGGAGTATGTGGTTGAGAAAATATTAGATTCTCGTTTTTCTAGACGGAAACTCCAGTATTTGGTTAAGTGGAGAGGTTATGGTCAGGAAGACAATTCTTGGGTGTTTGCTTCGGACATCCATGCTAGGAGACTCATCCGTGCGTATCATAGAACTCATCCTGACCGACCTGGTTGCTCAAATGAGGGTTCGGTGACCCCTCCTCAAGGGGGGGGTACTGTTGTGAATGAGTTTGAGATGAGTTCTGAGCAGAGACTCCCTCTGGTGGTTACAAGCGGTACTGGTCTGTTCAGTGAAGATTGTGAGGACTGGGAATCAGGTGTTACTGACTGGTCTTATATAAGGGAGTCACCTTCCCATCAGGGTTGCCGGTGATCAATTGTTCTGGTCTGAATCCTTGATTCCAGTTTCCCTTGTAGCCTGCTGTGTCGTGTCTGCATCTCCTTCTACAGATAAGACATTTTCTTCTTTTTGTTTCTGTGCTTGATTTTTGCATTTTGTCCTACACTTCTGTGGGGGCCTTCTGGGTCCCCTCAGGGGGCTTTTGCCCTCTCTGTTTAGTTCAGCCACTGATGTTTGTACTTTTGCTTTTTCCAGTTTTTTCAGTGGCTGCTGTTTTGTTTTTGTTACACCAGAGAGCTAATTTAGGTGGTAGAGGTCGTGTGATCTCAGGTGTTTTTGAAATTAGTAGAGTTGGTGCTTTCAGGGTTTTTTTGGGATTGCAGTAAGTACCCTTCCTATCCTTTTCTATTTAGTTAGTTTTGGCCCCAACGTTTGCTCATACTATTTTCTGTCTGTGTCAGTATTTCGTCTTGTCTAACCGCCATTACATTTTTGGGGGCTTGCTATTATCTTTGGGGTTCTGCTCCGGGGCAGATAGCTTTCCTATTTCTATCTTTAGGTGTAGTTAGTTTCTCAGGCTGTGACGAGGCGTCTAGGACCAACGTAGGAACGCTCCACGGCTGCCTCTAGTTGTGGTGGTTAGTCAGGGTACTGCAATCTCATAGATTCCAACTGCTCTGGTGTATTGCCTTTTTGCCTGCACTCCTCAGCTACCGAATCATAACACTCTACCACCTAAATTAGTTCTCTGGTGTAACAAAACTAAGCCGCAGCCACTGAAAAAACTGGAAAAGGCAAATGAACAAATAACAGTGGCTCCAGAGGAACTGAGAGGAGCCCAAGCCCCCTGGGGGGGGGGGGGAAACCTGGCTAACCTCACAGAAATGCAGAGAATTATGCAAATGGTAAGCACAAAAACAAAAAACAGAAAATAGGCAGGAGAAGAGGCAGGACTCAGCAAGCTTCCAAGTGAACCAGGAAACGACGTTGAGACAAGAACAATTGATCACCGGCAACTATGATGGGAGGGAACCTCCCTTATATCCAGCCAATCTGTGATTCCTGATTGCCAATCCTCATTGAATGGTTCAGTACTGTTTGTAACCACCAGAGGGAGCTTCTGCTCAGAATTCATTTCTAACACATTCACAACAGTTGACCCTTCTTCTTCAGGACCTCTGCAATTCTCCCTGGCATGCTCTCAATCAACTTCTGGACCAAATCCTGACTGATAGCAGTCCATTCTTGCACAATCAATGCTTTCATTTTGTCAGAATTTTTAAGTTTTTGTTTGTCCACCCGTCTCTTGATGATTGACCACAAGTTCTCAATGGGATTAAGATCTGGGGAGTTTCCAGGCCATGGACCCAAAATCTCTATGTTTTGTTCCCTGAGCCATTTAGTTATCACCTATGCTTTATGGCAAGGTGTTCCATCATGCTGGAAAAGGCATTGTTGATCGCCAAACTGCTCTTGGAGGGTTGGGAGAAGTTGCTCTTGGAGGACATTCTGGTACCATTCTTTATTCATGGCTGTGTTTTTAGGCAAGACTGTGAGAGAGCCGATTCCCTTGGCTGAGAAGCAACCCCACACATGAATGGTTTCAGGATGCTTAACAGTTGGCATGAGACAAGACTGGTGGTAGCGCTCACCTTGTCTTCTCCGAATGAGGCGTTTTCCTGATGTCCCAAACAATCGAAAAGGGGATTAATCAGAGAAAATAACTTTACCCCAGTCCTCAGCAGTCCACTGCCTGTACCTTTTGTAGAATATCAGTCTGTCCATGATGTTTTTTCTGGAGAGAAGTGGCTTCTTTGCTGCCCTCCTTGAGACAAGGCCTTGCTCCAAGAGTCTCCGCCTCACAGTGCGTGCAGATGCACTCACACCTGCCTGCTGCCATTCCTGAGCAAGCTCTGCACTGCTGGTAGCCCGATCCCGCAGCTGAAACACTTTTAAGAGACGGTCCTGGCGCTTGCTGGTCTTTCTTGGGCGCCCTGGAGCCTTTTTGGCAACAATGGAACCTCTCTCCTTGAAGTTCTTGATGATGCGATAGATTGTTGACTGAGGTGCAATCTTTCTAGCTGCGATACTCTTCCGTTAGGCCATTTTTGTGCATTGCAATGATGACTGCACGTGTTTCTTTAGTGATAACCATGGTTAACAGAAGAGAAACAATGATGCCAAGCACCAGCCTCCTTTTAAAGTGTCCAGTGGTGTCATTTTTACTTAATCATGACAGATTGATCTCCAGCCATGTCCTCATCAACACCCACACCTGTGTTAATGGAGCAATCACTGAAAAGAGGTTAGCTGGTCCTTTTAAGGCAGGGCTGCAATGATGTTGAAATGTGTTTTGGGGGATAAAGTTCATTTTCTAGCCAAATATTGACTTTGCAAGTAATTGCTGTTAAGCTGATCACTCTTTATAACATTTAGGAGTATATGCAAATTGCCATTAGAAAAAGTGAAGCAGTAGACTTTGTAAAAATTAATATTTGTGTCATTCTCAAAACTTTTGGCCATGACTGTACTGTCTGTGTCTTCTCTTGCAGGAATCAGCTGTTCCTGAGCAAGCATGGCGTAAGTCCAGCTTCATTGAGCTGTTTTTGTGCTGTTTACATGATATTTAGTATTTATAATGGTAACATTTAAATAAATGTAAATGCTAAGATATACCGGTACATTACAACCATTATGATTGCTTGGACCCGTTGTTAGCATTGTGCACTAATCTGTAATATCAGTGACCGGGATCAGTTGATGGAGGTCAGTTAAGGATAAGCTGCACAGGCTTCTTTATGTAATGACTACTATCAAAAAATGAGGGTACTACTGTAATAAATAGTCTCACTTACCATGTAGACTAGATCAAGCAAAGTAAATGAGAGCATTTGTAATCCAATCAGGCAAACACATACCGGTGATTTTACTTTCCTTTCCTTCTGGATTAAATTCTACTATTGTAAACTTCTGTACTGACAAAGAAACATAAAATGTAAGGCATTATTACAAATAATGTCCTGCATCTTAAATAGCTCTACTTTGCAGATGTCCTATTATATGTATGATCCAACCATTCACAAGCTGGGTATGTTGTCTATTCTGCATACATTTTTACTGACAACTAACAAGAATAAATGCCACATATGAATTTACCCTAAATATCATACCTACTTAAGGAGACTGTATTGCAGTCCTCTACATAGCAGGTGGCCAGAGGAAACACTGAAAGAGACACACTGAAACTGGGCAGCAGAACTCGAGTCTTAGCTGCTTTGCTACAACTTCAGGCCCATTTTTTGTAAATCTAAGTCCAGGTGTAAAGGGAATCTGTCACCCTAAATTGGCGGGATATTTAAATGATGGCAGTCAGGTCAGATGGGCGGTGTTTTGGGTACTTGCCTTAACATGTTGTTCGCCGCTGTCTCCATTATTTCTGGGAATTGTAGTCGTTGCCCTCCATATACCGCGCCTGCACATTGCAATCTTGAATTGCGCACGCGCAGTATGCTTTGCCCGCAGATTGCAATGCGCAGGCGCGTTATATGGAGGGCAACGACTACAATTCCCAGAAATAATGGAGACAGCGGCGAACAACATGTTAAGACAAGTACCCAAAACACCGCCCATCTGACCTGACTGCCATCATTTAAATATCCCGCCAATTTAGGGTGACAGATTCCCTTTAAGGCAGGCGAACCTCCAAATAACAGAAAGTATTGGTTCACTATATTCCAACAGAAATAACTATTTTCCTTACTTACATATACTTAGCATGTTGCTGCAACTGCCAGGTACTTCAAAACAGCTCTTATTCAAGAGATAAAAATAAGAATAGGAGTTGTTCTGCAATACCCGGTAACGGCTGCTACATATAGAACGGAGCTGCAACACACAGTCCGATTCAACGTGTTTAAATCTTGTCGTTGTTGCAGCTTAAAACAGCTGATGGTAACAGGGGTGGCGGGCGGATGTTGGACCCATATTGATTTGATATATAGCTATGGAAAGACTAGTCACCACTATCTTGTGACCGGACAACACCTTTAGGCTATGTGCACACGTTCAGGAATCTTTGCAGAAATTTCCTGAGAAAAAACGGTCTTTTTCCCAGGAAATCTGGATGCGTTTTTATCGCGTTTTTTGCACGTTTTTTTGCGCATTTTTACCGCGATTTTTTCCTGAATATTCTAGGCCAATAATATAGCGGGAAATACGCAAATTTACCGCAAAATTAATGAACATGCTGCGTTTTTTTATCACGATGTGTTTTTTGCACGGAAAAAACGCACCATGTGCACAAAAATTGCAGAATACATTCTAATAATAGGATGCTTACTGCATGCGTTTTTTAAGCGTTTTTGCCGCGGAAAATGGCAGAAAAAACGAGAAAAATCCTGAACATGTGCACATAGCCTTAAACTTGCTTTTTTGTACAGGGCAATACACTTAACAGGCCACCAAAAATATTATTTTATTGTGTTTGATTGCTTTTCTGTAATTTTGTTAATATGGAAAAGCATATTTCTTTTTGTGTCTATATTTTTCACATTGCTTTAACCTTCTTTCTCAGGGAGATTTCTATTTATAGGCTGGAATCACACACAACGTCTAAAAAATCGGACCGTTTTAGTCGGTCGATAATCGGATTAAAATTTCATGAACATTGATGCGACTGGCATCCGATTTTTTGTAGTTGATGCGATTTTGTAGCATGTACGCTTACGTTTCACATCCGATTACCCACCGACTACCGATTTTTAGTGGCATCATAGCAAAATGGACATTTAACGTTTTTGAGGCCTGCAAATCATTTGAATAATGAGCCAGACCCATATTTAAGCGTGGTTTGACTGTTATTACCCTCCCACCGTTGCCGTGGAGTGTTTTGCTTCTTAGTGGTTTCCTGTTGTGTTGCTGCTAAGTTAAAAATATGAGTGACAGACTACGTGTTAATACAACTGAGCGTGTGCTGTACTATTGGCTGCTATCCAGAACTTTTGGGGAACCATACCCTGTAGTTGTTTCTCACAGAATCCGCAGAAGGATGTGGGTGCATCCCCTTGTGATGCGAAGGATCAGCAAAGGGCATTTTGAGCGCCTGTATTCCACACTGCGTAGGAATCCAGACAAGTTTTTTCACTATTGTCGCATGAGTGTTGCCACCTTTGATATTTTGCTGGACATATTGCGCCCTGGAATCACCTTTCAGAACACCAGCATGCGTCCTTCAATTTGTGCTGAGGAAAGGCTTCTTCTAACATTGAGGTATGTGTGTCAACGATATGTTGATGATGTTTTGCCTAATTTACCATCTTTCACATTCTTCTAACTTTGTTCATCTTAACATACTGAACCTGATGGCATTATGAAATTGTAAGCTTTTCACTATATGATTGTGTGTAGCAGTCTTAATGGTTAGTAAGTCATAACATTAAGAGAATGGGTGAGTATACAAATGTCCACTGTTTACATTTGCTTAATGTATTTTTTATATTTTGTTTGTCTGATGTGTACATGTTTGTTGTTGTTTCTGTATTGCAGGTTCCTTTCCACTGGGCTCTCATACGCTGCTCTGCATTTAGAGTTTTTAATAGGGAAATCCACCATTTCCGGAATAGTCAGCTCTACTTGTGGACAAATTTGGTCCAGACTAAATAAAGAAGTGATGCCAGAGCCCAAAATGGAAGATTGGTTGACGATTGCACATGGATTTCAAGAAAGCAGTAATTTTCCACACTGTATTGGAGCCCTGGACGGGAAGCACATACGTGTGCGTAAGCCGCCAAACTCAGGGACCCAATTCTGCAATTATAAGCAATATTTTTCTATAGTTTTGTTGGCCTTGGTCGACAGTAACTACCGCTTCATAATTGTAGACATTGGGGCCTATGGAAGGACTGGAGACTCCAGAGTCTTCAATTCTTCCATTATGGGTCGGCGGCTACGCAATAACCAATTGGACTTACCACCACGTCAACTTCCACACTCCAATATGGATGCAGTGCCATATGTTGTAGTAGCGGATGAGGCCTTCCAATTAACTCGTAATGTTATGAGGCCATATCCTCGTCGCAATCTCAACCATCAGAGACGCATCTTTAATTATCGCCTTTCTCGTGCACGACGCCTGGTGGAGTGCACATTTGGTATTCTTACAGCCAAATGGCGTGTCCTACAATCAGCCATTCAGCTAAGTGAATCAAATGTTAATCTTGTAGTGCAAGCATGTGTGGTACTACATAATTTTACAAGAATGCATGAATGCTCATCAGCTGATATGCCTGACCTTCAGTCTGATAATATGACGAGGCCTATGAGACCAGTCATCCATCCTCGTCGTCCCCCTTCTGGACTCAAAGTGCGTGAATTATTGACCAATTATTTTGTTTCCCCTTCTGGTTCTATTCCTTGGCAAGATCAGGCCATAGGTATGTAGTGTGTTTTATGTGATATGATACCATAAAGTTCCTTTTGATTAATCAATTCATGTTAGACTCTAATTATTTTTTAACACTTTACCATACTTAAGACACTACATAACATATAAGAATAAACACACACAACCAATGTAACTTCACTAATTTTACTCATTAGTGGTTTGTTTTGAAGCCTTTTACAGGCTGATATATTTTGTAAACAGGACCAACATGTCCAAACATAAAAATAAAATATGTATAAGATTCTGAATATGCAAATAAAAATATATATTAGTTCCATACAGAAAAAAAATATTACAGCTACAATTGATGGTAGCTTGGTGGTGGTGTTGGTGAGGATGGAGGGCCAGGTTGTGTATTCGGCCTTCCACTATCTGCAACCTGTGTTTGAGAATGAGCTGTTGCAGAACCTACAGTAGCAGCTGGGTTACTGGCTGCATCCTGAATGCCTTGTGGGTAGGGGTACATAGGGAATTGATGCTCATAGTCATATTGATATGACTGAGCACTAGCAGAGTGACCCCCAATATGCCCATGTCTAACATATCCATATTGTGGCCAGCCAACAACATTGGGTATGTTAGAGTGGGCATATTGTGGATGGCCACTCTGTCCCATGGTTTGGAGCTGGGAAGCTCCATAGAAATAATGAGCTGCAGTAGGATGAGGAGGAGGAGTTGGGTTTTGTTGGACACAAGGAGGAGGTGGAGGAGGAGGATGATGATGATGAGGAGGAGGAGGATCAGAGGCTGAAGCAGATTGTGAGGGATTTGCTCCTAACAACCTCAAGACATTTTCTGGACCAACCACCCATCTATGAAGATAATCTAGTAGGTTGGCTGGATCCAGCTTCCAACACAATGTGCAGTCCACTTCTGATCCTCAGTCTGTGCTGTATTGGAGTAGCCCGGAGGTAAGGGGCCAGACTGCGGCAAAATCCCTCCTCCCCATCATCATTAGCTACACTGGACAAATAGTCCAGAACTCCTCGGTCCACCTGCCTCCTTGTCACAGAACCCACTCCTTCTCGTCGCCGCCTACCTCGCCTTGTGCGTTGGGAAGGAGGAGGAGACACATCTTGAGCCCTATTAGGGCTGCTGCTCTGAGGTAGGTCCACATTTTCATGATGCTGTGTTTGTGAATCCTCAGCTCCTGCAGCTGTTGTTGGTGCTGCTTGGGTGGACCCACATGCTGCCGAGGAAGGGCCTGCCTCCTCTGCCCCATCACCAACGGGGTCGATAAGCACTTCGGAGTCGGACCCCGTCTCCCTCTCAGTTAGGTTTGACTCCGTTTTAGGAATGAAAAAAAATTTCAACATTAAAATCCATAAAAATTCAAATTTTGGCATGAAAGTGCTTCAACACACATGCACTTATGGTCGCAGATCCAACACTGGCGCAAGGAAGTTTAGTCTATCAAAATAGAGGTACTTCCTCTTCTTAGATGCTGAAGCCCCACTCCGATCCCTAATCTGCCTCTCCCTCCGGTAGCAGTCCCGACAGCTGCGCCACCGCCTTGTCACATCAGTCACTACAAATGTAAGAACAGCATAACGGTTACAATGACTGATATCTATTTATTAAGCCAAAAATACAAAATATGCAACACTGAACATTTAAATAGTGGTCATGTGTGATGTGATTTACAATATTGAAATACATCAACATACAACCAGAAGTATCCATGTTATAAGCACTAACATTAATTTTCAAAAATGCTTGGCCCTTTACAAAACGCCTCATTCAGTTTGAATTTTAGGACCTACACACTACATCTGAGGTGAAGAGAAATACAAAATGTTGTAGTCAATAGATGCCGAAGCATCGATGATATTTTAATATACATGGATATTGTTTGTGTACACACACATCAATGTGTAGTTATATAAATAGTAAGAGGTCGATAATGCTGCCTTTTAAATATCATTTAAACACATAAGGCTACATTATTATTTGCTTCATCAATTTTTTTCAAAATTTCAAAAAACCGTTACATGTGGTACTTACTAAGTCGCTCTTGGTCCTCCCTGGATCTCTGATGATAGTCCGGAAAAATGTGCACACATATTGTTTTCCATGCCGCCTCTTTGCGCGTCCGATTACTGTAGTTGGGATCGCGCTGGTCCCACAATTCAGGCCTCTCCTGCACCAATACGATGAGGAGTTCCACATTGATGTGGCTAGATGCCATGTTTCTGGACTCCGTGTAGGCGTTCTTCCTGGTTTTTTTTAAGATGTGCTTAGCTAATTAGCATGTAAAGGCTTCCTGAGAAATTCAAAGCCAGTTTCCTGTCACCTGGAAAAGTTGTGCGATTTAAGCGCAACTCACATGTGCGGTCCGTTTGTAATCCCACTTTTCATCGCTCCCATAGACTTGCATTGGCGATAGTCGACCCACAATCGGTGACAATCGCAGCATGCTGCGATTGCACTCGCACGTTTAAATCGGACCACAAAAAATCGGATGTTGGGAGCTACTCCATTGATTAATATTGGGTCAACTGCAAAGCGATATTTCATCGCGTTCTAGTGGTACGATTTAGTCGCCAGTGTGACTCCAGCCATAAACTTACATTTTAAGATATAAAGCATTACTGTGCCATGTCATACATTTACACCAAATGTCCTCAACCAAGCTTCCATTATTATAAATGTATGGTGAATCTATGGTGAGTGGAGCCAATAGGTTTATAAGAGTGCACTTTTGCAACCATTTCTTTATCGTTCTAATGTAAAAAAAAATATTTTGTGTCTACAGCTCTTACCGTTTATATAAAAAGTCTAAAAAGTTATGAGCAGAAATTATACATTTCTATTGTTGTGGTCTAAAGATATTTCAATTAATATGTTTTTTATTCCATCTTTTTTTCAAATATCTGTCCCAAAGAGCTGAAACCTGTTCTTAAACCTTCTGAAGCTCCTGACTTACCTTTGTCCCAACGAATATAAGAAAGAACAGCATTCCATCCGGGTGATTGTGAAGAATTCAAAGCTTTATTCTGCCATGATGCAACGTTTCAACCCAAATGGGTCTTTATCAATGATTGTCAATGCTTGATAAAGACCCATTTGGGTTGAAACGTTGCATCATGGCTGAATAAAGCTTTGAATACTTCACAATCACCCGGATAGAATGCTGTTCTTTCTTATATTTGATGGTTTGCTTTCCAATTGGGTCATTGGACGTTGAACGTGCATTCAATTGCTGTGCTGCTGGCTGCAAACTTTTGCCGGCATTGGCGCATGCCCGGTCTGCGCTTTCTGGCGCCATTTTGTGGAATACACACTGCAGTGTGTCTTCAAAAAAATGGCACCGTAAAGCGATGAGGGGAGACCATGCATACCAGGATTGGGGGGTGAGGGGGACCATGCATTCCAGGATTGGAGGTGAGGGGACCATGCATTCCAGGATTGGGGCTGAGGGGACCATGCATTCCAGGATTGGGGGGTGAGGGGGACCATGCATTCCAGGATTGGAGGTGAGGGGACCATGCATTCCAGGATTGGGGGGTGAGGGGACCATGCATTCCAGGATTGGGGGGTGAGGGTCCATGCATACCAGGATTGGCAGGTGAGGGGACCATGCATACCTGGATTGGGGGGTGAGGGGACCATGCATACCATGATAGGTATGAGGGGGTACCATGCATAACAGGATTGGGAGGTGAGGGAATCATAATGAATATCAGGATGAGGGGGTACCATGCATACCAGGATTGGGGGGTGAGGGGACCATACATACCAGGAAAGGGATGAACGGGTAACATGCATACCAGGATTGGGGGTTGAGGGGACCATGCATATCAGGATTCGGTGGGGGGTGAGGGGACCATACATACCAGAATAGGGATGAAGGGGCTGTTATGTTTTGGTACCTGAGGAGGCAGGTGTAAAAAACTGCATAGGTAGCCTAACACCAGAGAGGTTGGAAACTAATAGGTTGCAGACCCCTAAACTAACCACACAACTAGAAGCAGCCTTGGAGCGTACCCACGATGGTCCTAGACGTCTCGACACAGCCAGAGAGATAGCTATCCCTGAGGATGGAAAGAGGAAAGCTGACTGCCCCGGAGTAGACCCCAAAAGAGTAGGAAGCACCCAAACATATAATGGCGGTTAGACAAGATGAAAATACGAACACAGACAGAAAATAGATTGTGCAAACGCTGGGGCCCAAAACTGTCTAGATAGGACAGCACAGGAGAGAATACTGTCTGCAACCCAGAAAAATCCTAGGAAAAACTCCAACACTTCTGAATCCAAAAACACTGAGACCACAGGGTCTCTAACACCTATATCAGATCTCTGGTGTGGACACCTAGCTACCCAGCAGTAAAATATCACAAGAACTGAGCAAATGAACAAAACATTACCAGACCCCAATCAGAGGGCAATAAAACTTTCACACTCCTTATCTATGAACTGTTCCAATATTTATGTTCATTCCTCTGCCATAATGACTATTCTGCTTCACGTCACTTGTCTTACCTATTGCATTATTTCTGTGCTGTGTTGTGTATAAATATGTGATTCTTCAGATTTTGTATTAGTCTAGCCTGATGAAGAGACCTGAGTAGTCTCAAAAGCTTGCAATTTGTTACCATTTTTTCAGTTAGCCATTAAAAGGTATCAACCACTGAGGATTCTCAGTTCTAAATATTTTTCTATCTACTGGCTAACACGGTACTAAGATATACATCTTTCCTGTATTATATCAGGCCAGTCAGTATCACCTGACAACCAATCGTCAGCTGCAGGTGTAGGACTCTTGGTGTTCCACATAGGTTCAATACCCTCAGCGACCACCAGAGGGAGCCTCAGCTCCGAAGTCGTCTCCATCACGTTCACAACAGTACCCCCCCCCTTGAGGAGGGTTCACCGAACCCTCACTTGTGCCACCAGGACGATCAGGATGAGCTTGATGATAGGCACGGACCAGTCTTTCAGCATGAATGTCAGAAGCAAACACCCAAGAATTGTCCTCCTGACCATAGCCTTTCCACTTCACCAAGTATTGGAGTCTCCGCCTGGCCAAACGAGAATCCAATATCTTCTCAACCACATACTCCAAATTGCCCTCAACCAAAACAGGATCAGGAGGCGCAGCC
Organism: Oophaga sylvatica; assembly: GCA_033576555.1. Classification (NCBI taxonomy): domain Eukaryota; kingdom Metazoa; phylum Chordata; class Amphibia; order Anura; family Dendrobatidae; genus Oophaga; species Oophaga sylvatica. The sequence goes on along the minus strand of JARQOD010000004.1, from coordinate 282,962,927 downwards.
ATAGGAACCACTGTGTCGACAAATCTCTTCAATAAAGATTTGTGAAATACGTTGTGAATCTTGAACGTTCCTGGAAGAAGCAAACGGAATGGAAACGGTTTAATAATCTCTACGATCTTATAAGGTCCAATGAACCTTGGCTTAAATTTTGGAGATGCAACCTTCATAGGGATATTTTTTGAGGACAACCAAACCAAGTCACCCACTTTAAATCGAGGACCATCAGTCCTATGTCGGTTGGCAAACCGCTGGGCCTTCTCCTGAGAGGCCTCTTTCACACTTCAGTCGTGCGACGTCAGTCAAAATCCGTCAAGAAGTGAAAAAAACGGATCCGCCATTTTTTTTGGCGGATCCGTTTTTTTCCCATTGACTTGCATTAGTGACGGATTTTGACGGATGGTCATCCATTAGGTCCATTTTTTGACGGATCTGCCAAAAATTTGGCGTACGTCATTTCAAAAAAACGTCCAATGCAACGTTTTTTTGGTCCGCCAAAATGGCGGACTATTGCGGATCCGCCGCATCCGCCATTTTGTATAATGGCCGCCTATGGGCGACGGATCCGCTGGCATCCGTCGCCTCCATAGAAAACCATTGAAAATGCTGCCAAAACTGTCCAGGGTCTCTCTCTCTCTCTCTCTCTCCTCCTCGGTCCGGACTTCCAAACTTATTTTCCGGAACGAAAATTTCATCATTTCCGGGTGAACACTTCTTGGCGGATCCGTCAGAAAACTGATCCGTTTTACATCCGTTTTTACACTTTTCTGACGGATCCGCCATATTCACACTTGGGCGGACGTCACACGACTGAAGTGTGAAAGAGGCCAGAGAGGGACAACTTATCCACTACTTGATCCCAAATCTGCTGCATTCTCTCCACAATCGAGGCAACACCAGGACAGACAGAAGCCTCCACCTGCCCTGAAGAAAATCGAGGATGAAACCCGAAATTGCAGAAAAATGGAGACATCAAGGTGGCAGAGCTAGCCCTATTACTCAAAGCAAACTCAGCAAAGGGCAAAAAGGAGACCCAGTCATCTTGATCAGCAGATACAAAACATCTCTAATAAGTCTCCAAGGTCTTTTGTTCTCTCAGTCTGTCCATTGGTCTGAGTGTGGAATGCAGAGAAAAAAGACAGCTGAACTCCCAGTTTGGAACAAAATGTCCTCCAAAATCTGGACACAAACTGGACTCCTCTGTCAGACACAATGTTCTCTGGAATGCCGTGCAACCGAACCACCTGTTGAAAAAATAAGGGCACTAACTCAGAGGAGGATGGCAACTTAGGTAGTGGCACAAGATGTATCATCTTGGAAAACCTATTACAGATCACCCAAATAACGGTCATTCTCTGAGAGACAGGGAGGTCGGAAATAAAATCCATAGAGATATGGGTCCATGGCCTCTTGGGCACAGGCAATGGCATTAACAAACCACTAGAGCGAGAGCAAGGTTTGGACCGAGAACAAGTTCCACAGGACTGCACAAAGTCCCTGACGTCACGAGACAAAGTGGGCCACCAAAAGGACCGACTCACCAAATCTCTGGTACCAAAAATACCAGGATGGCCAACCAACGTGGAGCAATGAATCTCAGACATCACATTCTCCCTCCACTGGTCTTGGACAAACAATTTCCCAGCAGGGCAACATTCAGGTTTATCCTCCTGAAATTTCTCCAAAGCCAGTCTCAAATTGGGCGAGATAGCGGAAAGAACCACACCCTCCTTCAGAATAACAGCAGGTTCAGTTACCTCAGGAGAATCCAGGAAGAAACTCCTCGAGAGGGCATCCGCCTTAACATTCTTAGTGCCCGAGAGAAAAGAGACCACAAAATTAAAACGTGGGAAAAACAAGGCCCACCTGGCCTGTCTAGGATTAAGTCGCTTGGCTGATTAAAGATAAACCAGGTTCTTATGATCCGTGAGGACCAACACCTGATGCTTGGCTCCTTCCAGCCAATGTCTCCACTCCTCAAAAGCCTCATGGCTCCACTCCTCATGGCCAATAACTCCCGATTACCCACATCATAGTTACATTCCGCTGGGAAAAATTTTCGAGAGAAAAAGGCACAAGGGTTACTCTTAGAGGTCTCCGGATCTCTTCGGGACAAAACGGCTCCTGCACCAATCTCAGAAGCATCAACCTCCACCTGAAATGGTAGAGAAACATCAGGTTGGCGCAGAACAGGAGCAGAAGTGAATCTCCGCTTAAGCTGCTGAAATGCAGAAACTGCCTCAGGAGACCAATTCACTACATCAGAACCCTTCTTGGTCAAATCAGTCAGTGGTTTCACAATACCGGAGAAATTAGCTATAAATTTACGATAAAAATTAGCAAAACCCAAAAATCTCTGAAGAGCCTTCAATGTAGTGGGTTGAACCCAATCACAAATGGCCTGAACTTTGACCGGGTCCATTTCAATAACAGACGGAGACAAAATAAATCCCAGAAATGAAACCTTCTGTACTCCAAAAAGACATTTTCATCCCTTCACATACAATGCGTTTTCTCTCAAAATCCGGAATACAGTCCGAACATGTTCCACATAAGAATCCCAGTCATTGGAAAAAATCAAGATATCTTCCAAATAAACGATCAGAAATGTATCCACGAAATCCCATAAAATATCGTTCATAAAGGATTGGAAGACGGAAGGGGCATTAGTGCGCGCAAAAGGCATCACTAGGTACTCAAAATGCCCCTCTGGGGTATTAAACGCCGTCTTCCATTCATCTCCGTGCTTGATGCGAATAAGATTATACGCCCCCTGAGGTCAAGCTTGGTAAACCAACAAGCACCCTTCACTCTGTAAAATAGGTCAGAAATCAAGGGTAACGGATATTGATATTTAACAGTGATCTTATTCAGGAGACGATAATCAATACACGGCCTCAATGAGCCATCCTTCTTGGCCACAAAGAAAAAGCCGGCGCCCAAGGGTGAAGAGGATGGTCTGATATGACCCTTCTCTAAAGACTCTTTGATATAAGATCACATAACCTCATGCTCAGGTGCAGATCAATTAAAGAGCCGACACTTGGGAAATTTACAACCGGGTACTAAGTCAATAGAGCAATCATAACTCCTGTGAGGAGGTAAGGATGCAAACTAAAGGTACTGCCACACTAAACGATCTCGCTAGCGACGCAAGCTAACGAGATCGTTGGTGTGATCGCTTTAAGGTCGCTAGTAGCTGCCAAACTGGACGATCTCATTAACGACGCATCAGCGGTCAGCGATCTCTTTAACGACTTTGGCGTTCATTGGGACGTGCCACACTGCATGTATTGTGAAAGATCACGACCTCGATAGGCGTAATTGAGCGCAAACTTTTCAACGCTCCTCAGCACAGATTGGTGGTCACTATTTATGTCATGACTGTTTATCACAACTCTCACTTTGTGATTGGATGACCGCGTCATAAAAGATGATGTATCAGCCCTCCTTTCCATTGCTCTTGAGCAGAAGCGGTTCTTTCAAATCTACAGCATCGTTCCAGTGCGTCCTGCTAGCCTTCTTTGTAGCTACTGCGATCCAGTTTGTGCCACTATTGCGTTTGCTGCGATCCAGTCTACGCCGTTGATTTTTTTCTGCGATCCAGTCTGTGCCTCTATTTCATTTGCTGCGATCCAGTCTGTGCCTCTTGCATTAGCTGCAATCCAGGCTGTGCCGTTATATTTTCTGCGATCCAGTTTGTGGCGCTATTGCGTTTCCCTATTTTTTTGTCACATTAAATTTTTATTTTTTTTTAAATTTTACAGATCCATTTTTAGATCCCAGCTGTTGTTAACCATTGTTGTCCATCAATTTTTTTTTTTTGCCATTGTTTTGTTCTGGCGCGCCCACCACCACCATTTTATGATCCCAGCTCTGCCATTGTTTACTCCAGCTGCGCCCACAACCACCATTTTGTGATCCCTGCTGTTTTTACCATAGTGGTCCATCTATGACTTTTATTTAGCTCTGCCATTGTTTTCTCCTGCTGCGCCCACCACCACCATTTTATGATCCCTGCTGTTTTTACCGTAGTTGTCCATCTATGATTTTTAGTTTGGTCTGCCATTGTTTTCTCCTGCTGCATCCACCACCACCATTTTATGTTCCCTGCTGTGTTCTATGTTGTAGGCTATGTAAGCATTTTATTTAACCATTCTGCCGTTCTCACATAATCCTTTTTTTATTATAGATGGCCGATAAGCATGAATTTCTGCGGGAATTCATCAAGATGTACCGCTCGATGCCTTGCCTGTGGAAAATAAAGTCGGCTGATTACTGCAACAGGCTAAAAAAGAAGGACGCGTACCAAAGACTGGTGGAGCTGTGCAAGAACCGTAACCCCGATGAACCAGCGGATGAGTCATCGGTGAAAAAACGTATTCAGGCCCTCTGCACTGTTTACAAAAAAGAGTTAAATAAACTCCAAAATTCTACAAAATCTGGAGCCGGGGCCGAAGATGTGTATGTCCCCAAATTGTGGTACTTTGAGCTGTTTTCTTTCACAAGGGACCAAGAAGTACCCAGACAAGCGACATCCATGTTGGATCTAGACCCGGTGATCCAGCCGGACACCCCTGTCATACATGTAAGTACCTTTGTATTAAAACACATTTTAATGTACATGCCAAAGTGGACTTGAAATTAAAAATATAATTGTGAAATGTAGATAAAATGGCAGAATATATCCCTTCATATACTGATAATTTATGTAGCTCAACGGTTGAGGCCTATCCATTTACAAGTGTCGTTTTCACATATTTGCTGTATATGTGTGTTATAGTGTGAAGATCAATTTCTTTGTCTTTACAAGTGTCGTTTTCACATTTTTGCTGTATTTGGGTATAGTGTGAAGATAAATTTCTTTGTCTTTACAAGTGTCGTTTTCACATTTTTGCTGTATTTGGGTATAGTGTGAAGATAAATTTCTTTTTCTTTGTGATTTACCATTTGTTTTTTGTTCATGCAGGACACAGAAGAGGCTGTCTCCACACCTCCAACTGAACAAGACAGCATGGCGTTGATCCAAGACGAAGAAGCAGTTGAGCCACCATCCTCATCTGTGCGGAGTCGGCTTACATTTTCAGGAAGGAAAAGGAAGGCTCCCACCTCAGCTACTCCAGAATTGGTTGAAATTGCCAAAAAAGTGCTTACGGCGGAAAAAGACCAAACAAAAATATCTGGCTTTGCTTACTTCGCTAATGAGAAGCTCCCAACACTGGATCCTATACAGCGAATTCATGCAGAGAGACTCATGTTTGAGGTCCTGACTCAAGCGTCATTAGGAAACCTGGATAACAATTATGTCGTCATGCCAAGTCCGCACTACCCGGAGTACTCATGGTCGCACAATCCTGTGCCGAACCCAATTGGGAATCCACCAAACCAAAACGTTGTTGCTCCACCTTATTTTTATACACCGCAGAGGCAACATGGTAATGGCAACGATCCATCTTACCAGCAGTTGTAGTTTTTAAAATTTTTTACAAAAGTTTTTTGCTGTCTATATTTTTTTTTACATTGTTACCTTTTTTAATAAAAATCTTATTTATCTAATGAATTGTGTTCTTTTATTCTTATGTGATGTCAACTATTTTGTTGTCAACTATTAAAATGTTGTATTTTTATTCCATCTACTTGTATCTACTTGTCACACACGGGGACATGGGAGTACCAGCAGTCATAGGAGTTCCAGCATAGGTAAAAAAATGAAATGAAAAAAATTTCAAAAATTAACAAAATTTCTTTTAAAGGCCCCCTGGTCACACTAGCGCTAAAACCTTATATTAAAAAATAATACACCACAGCTGCGTATATAAACTTAAAATATATCATGTATATTTTTGTGTCATATATATTTTTTTGATATATATTTTTTCATATATATTCATTCATATATATTTTCTGGTAAAAAATAAACAAAAAGAAAAAAAAAAAATAAGATAATACAAATAAAAAAACAAAAAATAATGACTGACTGCACCCCCGTTTGGAGGCCAGCCACACACCAAAAAAAAAAAAAAAATGCTATAATACAAAATAATAATAAAAAAAAAAAATTACTGAGGGCCCCGGAGTCCAGCAACTACCCTCTCCAGCATCACCCCGTGGTGATGCAGAGCTCCCATGGCAGTTTGCATCGCTGCCACCGCGCTGTTCATTGCCGCCATCAGCCGGCGGTGTGACAGCAACAGGTCCTGGGCAGTTGGGATTTCTGTGGAGGTAAAGGTAACAGTTAATAGTGAATTCTGTTGCAACATCAACATGTACATGTGTTATGTTTATTAACACTTACGGTTTTCGTCAGACGACCCGCTGACCGCCCACCCAGAACCTGTTGCTCCGCCGGCTAGGGAAACACAGAAAAAAAATTATATCACAACAGCCATTACACATAAAACCTAACAAAATTCTCAAACTTGTCTGAAGCTTACAGAATATGCGTAAATTACCTGATGGGGAGCCTGCATCCATGTCACGGGGTGACACTGGAGAGAAGCCATATGAAGGTGAAGGGCTGGATGACCCCAACTGTGGAGGGGGGGTTGCTGCAGAGGAAGGGGTACCCAGGTATGGAGATGATGGAGGAGGAGGGGTAGGTGATGGAGGTGGAGGGGTAGGTGATGGAGGTGGAGGGGTAGCTGGGAACGGTGGAGCCGCAGCAGCTGGTGAAGGTGGTGCTGTAAATAAAATATACAATTCAGTCAAATACTCCTTCTACTAACCCCGTCACTGCCAGTACTTCCATCTATGCCTGTAAACCCCCTCATGACTGGTACTCCCATCACTGCCTGCCCCATCACTGCTGGTCCTCCCGTTACTGCCAGTACTTCCATCTATGCCTGTAAACCCCCTCACGACAGGTACTCCCATCACTGCCTGCCCCATCACTGCTGGTACTCCCATCACTACCGGTCCTCCTGTTACTGCCAGTACTTCCATCTATGCCTGTAAACCCCCTCACGACAGGTACTCCCATCACTGCCTGCCCCATCACTGCTGGTACTCCCATCACTACTGGTCCTCCCGTTACTGCCAGTACTTCCATCTATGCCTGTAAACCCCCTCACGACAGGTACTCCCATCACTGCCTGCCCCATCACTGCTGGTACTCACATCACTACTGGTCCTCCCGTTACTGCCAGTACTTCCATCTATGCCTGTAAACCCCCTCACGACAGGTGCTCCCATCACTGCCTGCCCCATCACTGCTGGTACTCCCATCACTACTGGTCCTCCCGTTACTGCCAGTACTTCCATCTATGCCTGTAAACCCCCTCACGACTGGTACTCCCATCACTGCCTGCCCCATCACTGCCGGTACTCCCATCACTGCGGGTGCATTGATATAGGTAGATAACCCACAAAATATAACCTCTCCAGATACCCTCATCAATACTCACTCAGAGGCCTGCGTTGTTGGGCCCGGATGCTGACGACCCTCTCGTGGGAGCGGTAGTGAAGGTCCGCCAGCTTCTTGCGGATCTGGGTGGTGGTCCGCTGCACATCAAAGCGCCTCGCCAGGCCCCGCTGGATTTTCCGCAGGCATACCTTTTTGTGGCGCATAGGATGCACCACAGGTAGCCTGCAGTAGTAGTCCCATTGGTCCAGTTTTTTTTTATCAAAAAACGGACCTCCTCATCTGCCCACTTTGCCCCGCGCTGTCTCGCCGCCATTGCAAACAACACCACATTGGGGGACTCCAGCGCCATGACGTCAGAGCGTGCGTACGTACGTGCGGCCGCACTTGCGACGCAAAACGGTAGACGATCACAATGGCGTCTCATATCTGTGCATAGCTGGGGCTCCATGTGAGAATCGTCACCTTGGGATCACAATGGCGTCGCATATCTGTGAATAGCTGGGGCACCATGCGAGAATCGTCACCTTGCGATCACAGTGGCGTCGCATATCTGTGAATAGCTGGGGCTCCATGTGAGAATCGTCACCTTGCGATCACAGTGGCGTCGCATATCTGTGAATAGCTGGGGCTCCATGCGAGAATCGTCACCTTGCGATCGCTGTGGCGTCTTGCGTCGGATTTGAGAACGCAAGTGTGACACAAAGGATTCCCTGGTGAATGTTGACCTTTACCTCCCAAATTTTTTTTTATATTTTTATAACAATTTTTTAATCTTTCATATATGACTAAAAATATATATTATATATTTAAACTTTATACATGCAGCTGTGGTGTATTATGTGTTATTTTTAATTATAAGGTTTGAACGCTAGTGAGACCATGGGCCTTTAAAATAATTGTAAATTTTTGAAATTTTTTTCTTTTTATTTTTTTAACAATGAACTCCTATGACTGAAGGTACTCCCATGACCCCGTGTGTGACAAGTAGATACAATGTAAAAAAAAAATATAGACAACAAAAAACATTAGAAAAGATTTTAAAAACTACAGCTGCTGGTAACATGTCTCGTTGCCATCCCCATTACTCCCTCCCCACATCTCAACCATCATTATCCCTTCTCCCATATTGGTAAAATAATTGAAAAAAAACACGAATGCATTTTTAAAATAAAAAAATTTTATTATAAAAAGATTGTTAAAAAAAGACAAAAGTAAAACATTCTCAAAATCAAACTATATCTGATGCTGCCAACTCACTGCACCAGGCCCGTTAAAGTATTGGCAGTACTTGTCTCGGCCGGCCTTCGCATCGTCCTTGCTCCTGCCTTGATTGACAGGTTGAAGGCCTGCAATAGCGGGATCATTGTCACGCCATTCTCCAAGCACCACGTCACCATTGCTGTCCGAGTCCATGGAGCCTGGCAGACTGTAAGTAACAGCATCGCGTTTTCTTAGAAAATTGTGCAGCACACAACAGGCCAACACCACAGAGTCTATTGATTCCAGCTTCATGTTGATTGGAGTGTGGAAAACCCTGAAGCGGTTGGCCATTTTGCCAAAGGCATTCTCAACAACGCGTCGTGCCCTAGACAGTCTGTAGTTAAAAATCCGCCTTTCCCCTGTCAAAGTCTTTTGTGGGTACGGTTTCACAAGATGCGCATGAAGGGGGAAGGCTTCATCGCCCACAAACACAAAGTTTAGGTTGGCGGTGGTGTCCATGTTGGTTGGCAAGTTGTCACGCTGTCTAATGATATGTATACAATGTCAGTAAACTATTAATACAGGAACAACACTCTATACAACAACTAGTATAGCAACATCAGCATGTAAGTATAGAATAGATTTACCTGACACGATATCTGCTGAACTCAGGGTTAATCTTGAGGACTTGATGAGCTGAAACAGGAAAGAGGTGGACCGGGATCTAACCTGACCCTAAACTGGGGTCCTAACTAATCCCTCACCTTGGAGGTACTGATAATGGTTCAGAGGTCCAAGTCTCCAACCTAACCCTGTCTCCTATCAGACCCTGAACCCTGTAATCAGTCCTAAGAAGGATCCTGACTACCACCAAAGGGATATGGGCTGATCTTAGCTAAATACACAGATTAGACATATAAGACAGACAGGATAACACTCGCTTGCATACACACTCAAACACCAAAGGAAAATAAATGGTCTGGGAAATAAACTCTAACCAAGTTGAGCTTAGAACAACTAAGGAGCTCACAACTAAAGTCTATACAGATTCATTCCTATCTGTGGTCTGCATGAAGGTTTCACTGGCAACTCCCCAAGCAGACAACCAGGAATTTAAAGGAAACCAATCAACAAATAATCAATTGCAGCCGGGAGAAACTGCACCCAGTCCCAGAACCGAGCACAGACAGAATTAACTCCCTAGCTGCCAAACACAAAGAAACAGCAGCTCAGCTGTGAGAAGTCAAAATGTGCAACCGCGACGATCTTCGTGGCAATGCACACATGACAGTACCCCCCCTTCTACGAGGGGCCTCCGGACCCTCAGGGCCAGGCCTGCCCGGGTGAGTTCTGTGGAAGGTCCGAACCAAACGATCTGCGTTAACATCAGACGCAGGGACCCACGTCCTCTCCTCTGGACCATACCCCTTCCAATGCACCAAGTACTGAAGGGACCGGCGATTCAGACGTGAGTCAATGATTTTTGATACTTGAAATTCCAAGTTGCCATTGACCAACACTGGAGGAGGAGGTAGAGGTGACGGTATGACTGGTGCCACATACCTTTTAAGTAATGACTTGTGGAACACATTATGAATTTTAAACGTAGGAGGGAGGTCCAGACGAAATGCCACAGGATTAATTATGGAACTGATCCTGTACGGCCCGATGAATCTGGGACCCAGTTTCCAGGAGGGCACTTTAAGTTTTATATTCCTGGTAGACAACCATACCAGATCGTTCACATTCAGATCTGGACCAGAAACTCTCCTCCTATCAGCCATACGTTTGTAACGGTTCCCCATCGCACTCAGATTATTCAATACACCTCTCCACACAGAAGCAAGTGATGACGAGAAACACTCCTCCTCAGGAACCCCAGAAGGGCCCCCCCCATTGAAAGTACAAAACTGGGGATGAAAACCATATGCCCCAAAAAACGGGGACTTACCAGTGGACTCGCTCCGCCTGTTGTTAAGAGCGAACTCTGCCAGAGGTAAGAAAGAAGACCAGTGCTCTTGGTTCTCTGAGACAAAACACCGGAGATATGTCTCTAAGCTCTGATTCAGACGCTCTGTCTGACCATTGGTCTGCGGATGAAAAGCCGAGGAAAATGACAATTGCATCCCCCGACGTAAACAAAATGCCCTCCAAAATTTGGACACAAACTGAGACCCCCTATCTGACACCACATCAGAAGGCAACCCATGAAGTCTAACGATCTCCCTAATGAACACCTGTGCCAGAGTTTTAGCATTAGGGAGTGCAGGAAGAGCAACGAAATGTGCCATCTTACTGAACCTGTCAACAACCACCAGTATGACAGTATTCCCTGACGACGGAGGAAGGTCCGTAATGAAGTCCATAGATAAATGAGTCCATGGACGCTCGGGAAGTTTCAAGGGTAAAAGGGTCCCAGACGGACGGGTATGAGGGGTTTTAGAGCGAGCACACACCCCACATGACGCGACAAAAGTTATAACATCTTTATTAGCATTAGGCCACCAAAACCGGCGAAAAAGGAGATCTAAAGTAGCCTTACTCCCTGGATGTCCTGCTAGAGCAGAATTATGATGTGCCTCAATAACCTTTTGTCTCAACAGATTTGGGACAAACAGTCTCCCTGGAGGTCCTGCAGGGGCGTCCCCCTGAGCCTCTAACACCTCCTCCTCAAGCTCAGAAAATACAGCCGACACTACCACCCCCTCCTGAAGGATAGGACTCGGGTCATCCGTTTTCCCGGCCCCTGGGAAACTGTGAGACAAGGCATCAGCCTTTACATTCTTAGACCCCGGGCGATAAGTGACGACAAAATTAAACCTGGTAAAAAACAACGACCATCGAGCTTGTCTGGAATTCAGACGCTTAGCGGATTCCAAATACAACAGGTTCTTGTGATCAGTAATAACGGTAACCGGGTGAACTGCCCCCTCCAAAAAGTGACGCCATTCTTCAAAAGCTAACTTAATGGCCAAAAGTTCCCTATTGCCGATATCATAATTCCTTTCGGCGGACGACAATTTCTTAGAAAAGAAAGCGCACGGATGCCATTTACCAGGGACGGACCCTGGGACAATATAGCACCCACCCCTACGTCAGACGCATCCACCTCCACAATGAACGGCTGAGATGCATCTGGTTGGATGAGAACGGGTGCCGAAGCAAAACATTTCTTCAAAGAGGAAAAGGCTTGGCAAGCTTTGTCCGACCATTTAGAAAAATCCGTCCCTTTTCTTGTCATGTCAGTGAGAGGTTTGACGACAGATGAGAAGTTACAAATAAATTTCCGGTAGTAGTTAGCAAACCCCAAAAAACGCTGCAGAGCCTTAAGATCCCCTGGCTGATCCCATTCAAGCACTGCTCTCACCTTTTCAGGGTCCATACGGAAACCGGAGGCTGACACCAAAAAACCCAAAAACTGAAGTTCCTGTACGGCAAATACACACTTCTCCAGTTTGGCGTATAATTTATTGTCTCGCAAGATCTGCAACACCTGTCTCACATGCTCCTGATGAGACACAAGATCTGGCGAGTAAATTAAAATGTCGTCCAAATATACAACCACAAACAGCCCCACAAGGTGACGAAAAATGTCATTAACAAAATGTTGGAATACTGCTGGTGCAGTAGTCAGACCAAAAGGCATGACTAGGTTCTCATAATGTCCCTCCGGCGTGTTAAACGCCGTTTTCCACTCATCCCCCTCTTTTATCCTAATCAGATTATACGCCCCCCTGAGATCCAATTTAGAAAACCATTTGGCGCCAACAATTTGATTGAAGAGATCAGGAATAAGAGGGAGTGGATACGGATCTCGAACAGTAATCCGATTAAGTTCGCGGAAATCCAAGCAAGGGCGTAGGCCTCCATCTTTCTTCTTCACAAAGAAGAACCCCGCGGCTACTGGGGAAGATGAAGGTCTAATATGCCCTTTGGCCAGACTTTCAGAAATATAATCTTTCATAGCCTGCCTCTCAGGACCAGAAAGATTATACAACCTAGCTTTAGGCAACTTAGCATCAGGAAGGAGATTAATAGAGCAGTCATACACGCGATGAGGAGGCAACTCCTGACACCCCTCCTCAGAGAAAACATCCCCAAAATCCTCCAAAAAAGGAGGCAATGTACTAGGCACGACCGCACTGATGACTGTGTTCATGCAGTTGCTTTTGCAAAACTCACCCCATTGGCTTATTTCTCTGGACTGCCAATTAATCACAGGGTTATGTTTAACCAACCAAGGAAGTCCCAACACAATGGGAGTAGGTAGACCCTCCAACACATAACAAGATAATTGTTCCCTATGTATTGCCCCTACCCGAAGGTCAATGTTATGAACCTCATGAACAAAGCTACCTTGGCCAAGAGGCCTGGCGTCAATGGAGAATATAGGGATCGGTTTGACCAATACACTCAGATGCATACCTTGAGCCTGAGCAAACTGAGCGTCAACCAGATTAGCCCCTGAACCACTATCAAGAAGAACAGACAATCTCTCCACTCTCGTACCAACTACCACCTCCACTGGTACAAGGAACTGAGAAGAACTGGCGGATGAAATACATACTCCCAGGTTGTCGTCCACCACACAACCTGGGATTAACAGTTTTCCGGCGACTTTTGGCTCAACAAGGCACGGGATGGACATTCTCCAACAAAATGTCCCTCTTTCCCGCAGAAAAAACATCTTCTAGTCCTGCGGCGTACCGCCAATCCCCTCCTACGAAATGATGTCCCTCCCAACTGCATAGGCTCATCCGAACAGACAAGGGGAACCTCAACATAAGGGACTTTAGTGGTAGGTGGAGAAACAACAGGGAGTGGGGTTACCTCACCCCTCTCCCGAAGCCGTCTATCAGTACGGATAGCTAAGGCCATAGCAGCCTCCAGAGAAGGAGGAGACACATACTGAGCCAAAACGTCTTTTAATTTATCAGAAAGCCCATGACAAAACTGGCTCCTAAGAGCTGGGTCATTCCACTGAGTATCTGTGGCCCATCTACGAAACTCAGAAGCAAATTCCTCTGCCGGACGATCTCCCTGCTGTATCTTACGTAATTTTGTCTCAGCAAGAGAGACCCGATCTGGGTCATCATATACCAATCCCAGGGCAGTAAAAAATTGATCTACAGACAGTAGAGCCGGGGATCCCGGAGGAAGGGAAAATGCCCAGGATTGAGGGTCCCCTTGCAGAAGTGAGATAACAATTCCCACTCTCTGCTCCTCACTCCCTGATGATCGAGGCCGAAGCCGAAAATACAATTTACATGCCTCCCGGAAGGTGAAAAATTTGTCTCGCCCACCAGTGAACCTGTCCGGGAGAGCAACCTTAGGTTCAACTCTGGTTTGCTCCAGGGGAGACAAAACTTTGGACTTAATGTCCGTCAGCTCCATGGATAATCCCTGCTACTGCAGAGCCAGCTGGGCTACTGGATCCATGGTAACTGGAGATAATTTTTAAGGCCAGTGAAAATGTCACGCTGTCTAATGATATGTATACAATGTCAGTAAACTATTAATACAGGAACAACACTCTATACAACAACTAGTATAGCAACATCAGCATGTAAGTATAGAATAGATTTACCTGACACGATATCTGCTGAACTCAGGGTTAATCTTGAGGACTTGATGAGCTGAAACAGGAAAGAGGTGGACCGGGATCTAACCTGACCCTAAACTGGGGTCCTAACTAATCCCTCACCTTGGAGGTACTGATAATGGTTCAGAGGTCCAAGTCTCCAACCTAACCCTGTCTCCTATCAGACCCTGAACCCTGTAATCAGTCCTAAGAAGGATCCTGACTACCACCAAAGGGATATGGGCTGATCTTAGCTAAATACACAGATTAGACATATAAGACAGACAGGATAACACTCGCTTGCATACACACTCAAACACCAAAGGAAAATAAATGGTCTGGGAAATAAACTCTAACCAAGTTGAGCTTAGAACAACTAAGGAGCTCACAACTAAAGTCTATACAGATTCATTCCTATCTGTGGTCTGCATGAAGGTTTCACTGGCAACTCCCCAAGCAGACAACCAGGAATTTAAAGGAAACCAATCAACAAATAATCAATTGCAGCCGGGAGAAACTGCACCCAGTCCCAGAACCGAGCACAGACAGAATTAACTCCCTAGCTGCCAAACACAAAGAAACAGCAGCTCAGCTGTGAGAAGTCAAAATGTGCAACCGCGACGATCTTCGTGGCAATGCACACATGACACAAGTTAAGTTTATTATTCAACAACCGTTCACCAAAACTTGTGTGCTCCAAAACGCCACCGTCAGAAACCCTTCCATTAATGCCAACATCAACGTTAATAAATTCATAATTGGCATTAACAAGGGCCATGAGGATCATGCTGAAGTAGCCCTTGTAATTATGAAAAAAGGATCCGCTTTTGGCTGGTTGCATGATCCGCACATGTTTGCCATCCAAGGCACCACCACAGTTTGGGAACTGCCAAATCCTTTCAAAATCAGAGGCGATAATTTGCCATTCCGACACTGATTTTGGAAATGGCATGTAGCTCCGTAAACTGCGGACGATGGCGTTGCATGTATCCGGAATTAGTACGCCAAGCAGCGATCGAGAAACAGCAGCAGAAAATTGCAAATCCTTCATTGAACGTCCGGTTGCCAGAAATCGCAGCGTTACTGCCAAACGTTCCTCTGCTGAAACAGCTGCACGCATCCGGGTATCCTGCCGTTCAATGAGTGGCCTCACAGCTTCCAGTAGGAGCTTGAATGAATCCTCCGACATCCATAGATAATTCCGGAAATCCTGCGGATTCTTCTCCTGCAACTCCCTCACTAGATGCATGTGGGTGAATTTGGACCTCTGCTCCAGCCATTCTCTGGTCCACATGCAACGCTTTCGTTTGGAGCGCCTCTCTTCCACCCGTGCCTCTTCTTGTCGATCTGCCTCCATTGATAATGCAACTGCCACAATCACACGCTCCGCGGTGGTCAGGTTCATTATGTGCAACCTGTACGGTAAAGAAGAGAAAAGTTAATTACTAATTAATTACTATTACTAAAGTGTTTAAACAAAATAAAATAAAGAATAAGATAAAAAATATATAAAAAAAAAATGTTTGTTAACTTTTCAGTTAACATTTAAAATACAGTTTACAAATGTCTAAAATGGTGGGGGTGTAAAATAAATAAAGCAGACGAAAAAAAAAAATAAGGTCAAAAAACGTATCAAACAACATCACAAACAATATGTACCTTGAATCCAAATATCCTGAAGATCCAAATCCAAATGGGAAAGATGAAGCGCTCTAGCGACTCAGACAGGATCGCAAAACCCACCACTGCGCCACAAACAGGATCGCAAAACTCCGACACACGATACTATCCTCGCAACAACGCACAAAGCCCCGCTGGAGTCACCCACAAAGCGCTCTGGAAACAATGGATGGGGGCACAGTTATTATAGCTGAGGTGATGTTGTGGTCACCAATCGGAGCTGAAAGGGCGTTAACTAAAGAAAACCCAGTCCCGCCTGCGCCGCTGACTAATGCGTCGTCAACGAGGTCGCACATCATTCACAAAAGGTGCCAAACACAGCGATTCAGGCTCACCAGCGGGACGCCAACGATCAAAAAACTGTCAAGAACGCTAGTGAACGATCAGCGACATCACAGCAGGGGCCACATCGTTGCTACATGCCACACACAACGACGTTGCTAACGAGATCGCTAAATAGTGACGTATTAGCGATGTCGTTAACGATCTCGTTAGCGATCTCGTTTAGTGTGGCATACCCTTTACTCTCACTAAACACTTCAGAAAAATCATTCAAATAGTCAGGGACATCTTGAGACTGGGGGGTGGCAGAAAAAACATCTTGAGACTGGGGGGGGCAGAAAAAACAGGAGTGTCTGCACGAACACATTGACAACCCCAACTGGTCACAGACACAGATTTCCAATCCAAATAGGATTGTGAGTCTGTAACCAAGGAAAACCCAGTACAACAATGTCATGTAAATTATGTAACACCAAAAATTTGCAATTCTCTTGGTGGTCCGGGTCAATCTGCATTATCACCTGGTAGAAAACTGGGGTTTATTCTCCGCCAAGGGGGTAGAATCAATGCCCAGCAAAGGAATAGACTTCCGCATGGGTATCATAGGAAAACCAAAATGTTTGGCAAAATCAAAATCCATCAGGTTTATAGCTGCCCCTGAATCAACAAAAGCCTGAGCTGAAAATGTGGACATGGAGCAAATAAAGGTAACAGTCAACAGAAATTTAGTCTGAACACTACCCAAAACAACTGAGCACGCAAAACGTCTTCCCCGCTTGGGGTAGTGTCACGCTGTATAGCAGATATATATATGTGATGACAGTAATCTATATCAAAAGGGCAACATACTATATAACATGCGCATAGATAGATGATAACATAGAATTACCTGACAGAATGTCCAGTGGGTCACTACGGAATCCGTTATACGCTGTCTCCGGCTAGAGGGTTACTGGGGTCTATGCTGACCCTAAACTGGGGTCCTAACTAATCCCTCTACCTGGAGGTACTGTTAAAGGTACAGAGGTCCAGGCCACCAGCGTAAACCCTGTCTCCTATCAATCCCTGCCAACTGTAATCTAGTCCTAAGAAGGACCCTGATTACCACCAAAGGGAATGAACAGGTAACGGTTAATGAACAGAAAGACATACAAGAAAGACAAGAAATAAAGTAAATAAAGTCTTACATACAACACTCACACACAGTAGGAACACCTAAGGTCTCAGAGATAAACTATAAGCTATAAGAGTAAAAACAACTAATGAACTCTTAGCTTAAGTATTCTCAGAACCGATCCAGTCTGCTAGACTACATGAATGCTTTCACCGGCATCTAACCAGCAGACTGGCAGCTATATAAAGGAAACAAATTAGAACATAATCAAAAGCAGCCGGGCGAGGCTGGACCTAGTCTTAGCAAAGAGCTAGGTAAAATTAACTCCCTCACCACCAAACACAAAGTAACAGAAACTCAGCTGCGAGAAGTCAGAATGTGCAATCGCGACGATCCTCGTGGCGATGCACCCATGACAGTACCCCCCCTTCTACGAGGGGCCTCCGGACCCTCAGGGCCAGGTCTGCCCGGGTAAGTTGTGTGGAAGGTCCGAACCAATCGATCTGCGTTAACCTCCGACGCAGGGACCCACGTCCTCTCCTCAGGACCATACCCCTTCCAATGAACCAGGTACTGAAGGGACCGACGATTCAGACGTGAGTCAATGATCTTCAACACCTGAAACTCCACGCTACCATTGACCACCACCGGAGGGGGAGGCAGAGGCGACGGTATAACTGGCGCCACGTACCTTTTAAGCAACGATTTGTGGAACACATTATGGATTTTAAACGTAGGTGGGAGGTCCAGACGAAATGCCACAGGATTAATTATAGAACTGATCCTGTATGGACCGATGAACCTGGGACCCAGTTTCCAGGAGGGAACTTTGCGTTTTATATTCCTGGTAGACAACCACACCAGATCGTTCACACCTAGGTCCGGACCAGACACTCTCCTCCTATCAGACCTCCGCTTGAAACAGTTCCCTATAGCACTCAGACCATTCAGCACTCCTTCCTGAAGGATAGGAACTGGGTCATCCGTCTTTCCGGCCCCTGGGAAACTACGAGATAAGGCATCAGGAAGCAATTTTATTGAGCAGTCATACGTGCGATGAGGAGGTAACTTTTGACACCCCTCCTCTGAGAACATCTCCCCAAAGTCCTCCAGAAAAGGAGGCAAAGTCCTAGGCACGACCGCACCGATGACCGTTTTCATGCAGTTATTCTTGCAAAATTCACCCCACTGGCTTATCTTTCTGGATTGCCAATCAATCACTGGGTTATGTTTAGCCAACCAAGGAAGTCCCAACACAATAGGAGTAGGTAGACCCTCCAACACATAACAAGACAATTGCTCTTTATGTATTGCCCCTACACAAAGATCTATGTTATGAACAGCTTGTACCAAGCTACCTTGACCGAGAGGTCTAGAATCAATAGAGACTATAGGGACCGGTTTGGCCAATACACTCAGTTGCATACCATGCACCTGGGCAAACCGAGCGTCCACCAGATTAGCCCCGGACCCACTATCAAGAAAAACAGAAATCCTCTCAGTTCTAGTACCAATCACCACCTCCGCAGGCACGAGAAACTGAGAGGGATTTGGGGACGAAATACACACTCCCAGGTTAACTCCTTTGCTCAAAAGGCCCGGGATGGACACCCCCCAACAAAATGTCCCTCTCTCCCGCAAAAGAAACACCTTCTAGTCTTGCGGTGCACCGCCGATTCCCTCCTACAAAAAGATGTCCCTCCCAACTGCATGGGTTCCTCAGAACAGACCAGGGGAACCTCAGTAAAAGGGACTTTAGTAGTAGGTGGAGTCATCACGGGAGGCGGAGTTACCTCGCGTCTTCCCCGAATTCGTCTATCAATGCGAATAGCGAGGGCCATAGCAGCCTCCAGTGATGGAGGAGAATCATACTGAGCCAACACATCTTTTAATTTGTCAGACAACCCTTGACAAAACTGGCTCCTAAGAGCTGGATCATTCCACTGAGTATCTGTTGCCCATCTACGGAACTCAGAAGAATATTCCTCCGCTGGACGATTTCCTTGCCGTATTTTACGTAACTTTGTTTCAGCAAGGGAAACTCGATCCGGATCATCATATACCAGACCCAGGCAGTAAAAAATCGATCCACTGACTGGAGATCTGGGGAGCCTGGAAGAATAGAGAACGCCCAAGATTGAGGGTCCCCTTGTAAGAGCGAGATAACAATTCCCACCCTCTGCTCTTCACTCCCAGATGACCGAGGCCGCAGCCGAAAGTACAATTTACATGCCTCCCGGAAAGTAAAAAATTTGTCCCGCCCACCAGTGAACCTGTCCGGGAGAGCAACCTTAGGTTCAGATCCGGTTTGCTCCGGGGGGGACAAAACCTTGGACTTAATGTCTGCCAACTCCATGGACAACCCCTGCAACTGCCGGGCCAGCTGGGCTACTGGATTCATGACAGCTGGGAGAAACTTTAGTATGGGCCGGTGAAAATGTCACGCTGTATAGCAGATATATATATGTGATGACAGTAATCTATATCAAAAGGGCAACATACTATATAACATGCGCATAGATAGATGATAACATAGAATTACCTGACAGAATGTCCAGTGGGTCACTACGGAATCCGTTATAACGCTGTCTCCGGCTAGAGGGTTACTGGGGTCTATGCTGACCCTAAACTGGGGTCCTAACTAATCCCTCTACCTGGAGGTACTGTTAAAGGTACAGAGGTCCAGGCCACCAGCGTAAACCCTGTCTCCTATCAATCCCTGCCAACTGTAATCTAGTCCTAAGAAGGACCCTGATTACCACCAAAGGGAATGAACAGGTAACGGTTAATGAACAGAAAGACATACAAGAAAGACAAGAAATAAAGTAAATAAAGTCTTACATACAACACTCACACACAGTAGGAACACCTAAGGTCTCAGAGATAAACTATAAGCTATAAGAGTAAAAACAACTAATGAACTCTTAGCTTAAGTATTCTCAGAACCGATCCAGTCTGCTAGACTACATGAATGCTTTCACCGGCATCTAACCAGCAGACTGGCAGCTATATAAAGGAAACAAATTAGAACATAATCAAAAGCAGCCGGGCGAGGCTGGACCTAGTCTTAGCAAAGAGCTAGGTAAAATTAACTCCCTCACCACCAAACACAAAGTAACAGAAACTCAGCTGCGAGAAGTCAGAATGTGCAATCGCGACGATCCTCGTGGCGATGCACCCATGACAGGTAGATGGAAATAGCATGAGAAGCGTCACCACAATAGTAGCACAACTTATTACACTTACGAAATTCATGACGCTGTGCCCCAGAAGTCACTTCATCACACTGCATGGGCTCAGGGGCTGGACCGCAAGGCATCACAATCTCACGCATATTTCCAAGCTCGAGCAGACATCTGTCAACTTGAATAGCTAATGACATAGAGTCATTGAGCCCAGAGGGGACAGGGAATCCCACCATAACATCCTTTACAGTCTCTGCCAGACCCTTCCGAAAAAAAGCTGCCAGAGCATCATCATTCCATTTAGTAAGGACAGCCCACTTTCTGAATTTCTGACAATACAGCTCAGCGGCTTCATGACCCTGATTTAATGCCAACAAGGTATTTTCAGCTTGATGGGTAACATTAGGTTCATCGTACAATAACCCCAGTGCCTGAAAAAACACATCAACATCATTCAAAACAGGATCCCCAGGTGTCAGGGAAAAGGCCCAATCCTGAGGGTCACCGCGCAACAGGGAGATGACAATTTGAACCTGCTGCATTGTGTTCCCTTAGGATTTAGGCTTCAAAGCAAAAAACAACTTACAGTTATTTTTAAAATTCAAAAACTTAGACGGATCCCCAAAAATAAATCCGGCAGAGGGATCCTAGGTTCCACAGCAGGCAACTCAGCAAGATAGATAGCAATACTCCGAACTTCAGCAGCAAGCTGCTCCACACGATCGGACAAATGCTTGACCTCCATTGGGGAAAAAAATCCTCCTCAGCCCCCAAAGAAAAAAGAGGGAAAAAATGTAACAGACAAAAAAAAAAAAAAAAAATTCTGACAACCTTTTTTTTTTTTTCTTTTTACTATTTTTTCCCTTCTATTGAGTACCATAGAATTTCAGTATGGCCGGTGATTGTTATGTTTTGGTAGCTGAGAAGCCAGGCAGGAGCAAAAAAACGCATAGGTAGCTTAACACCAGAGAGGTTGGAAACTAATAGGTTGCAGACCCCTAAACTAACCGCACAACTAGAAGCAGCTGTGGAGCGTACCCACGGTGGTCCTAGACGCCTCGGCACAGTCGGAGAGATAGCTATCCCTGAAGATGAAAAGAGGAAAGCTAACTGCCCCGGAGTAGACCCCAAAAGAGTAGGAAGCTCCCAAACATATAATTGCGGTTAGACAAGATGAAAATACGAACACAGACAGAAAATAGATTGAGCAAACGCTGGGCCCAAAACTGTCTAGATAGGACAGCACAGGAGAGAATACTGTCTGCAACCCAGAAAAACCCTAGGAAAAACTCCAACACTTCTGAATCCAAAAACACTGAGAGCACACGGTCTCGACCACTTATATCAGATCTCTGATGTGGACACGTAGCTACCCAGCAGTAATATATCACAAGAACTGAGCAAATGAACAAATACAAAAATGAAGGGAGACCAGCCAAAGCCCCCAAAAGGGGACCCGGCTGAAGACAAAAAGCAATGCAGCAAAAAGCAAGGAATTCAAACCACAGTAAAAAAAAACTGAAAGAAACTTATCTGAATGCAAGCAGGAGACAGCAGAAAAGCAAGCTGAATTCCAACCTAGACCAGGAAGAACAATTGATCACAGGCGAGGATCATGGAAGGTCAGCTCACTTATATCAGGCCAGTCAGTATCACCTGACAACCACTTGTCAGCTGCAGGTGTAGGACTTTTGGTGTTCCACATAGGTTCAATACCCTCAGCAACCACCAGAGGGAGCCTCAGCTCCAAAGTCGTCTCCAATACGTTCACAACAGGGGCCATACATTCCAGGATTGGGGGTGAGGGGACCATGCATGGCAAGATGAGGAATGGGGTGCCATAAATACCAGGATTGAGGGCCATACATACCAGAATAGGGATGAGGGGGCCATGCATACCATTACAGGGATTAAGGGGGCCATGCATAGCAGGATAGGGATGCGGGGTACCATACATACCAGGATAGGGAGGAGGGGTACCATGCATACCAGGATAGGGATGAGGGGTGCCTTGCATACCAGGATAGGAGGGGGCAGCACATACCAGGATGGGAGACCATATACCAATAAAAATGCTTGCAACCCGGGCGTAGAACGGGTTCATAGCTAGTATATATATATATGTATATATATATCTCTCTAAATCCAAACCCCTTCTTTGATTGATAGATGTGGCTTGATAGAGCCAGAAAATGGCAGAGATAGTTGGAAAACACAAGGTAGGAAGGTGCACTAAAATGATTGGCCACACTATGATGCACTGCGCCAGTACTGTTTGAACAGTCATTATGTGCTGATAAAGTCCCTTTAACACAGTCTTAGTAATGTCAAAGTGTCCTCAACATATATGGCTATGCGTAAACAGTTCTTTAATTCTGTGCTGTCACATACTGTAATGTTTATTGAGTGTTTATGACTTTCTCTTCCCTTGTCTTTTGCTAAGCTCTGACATCCGCTCACTATCCAGATTCACCCCAAAATGTCTTCTCCATTCACTGCCTAGGCTTTTATACAACAAAATAATAATGTTGGCACTCAATATTTTGAACAAAAGAGAAGTTTCTTTATTACGTGAATCGATACAAAAAAGGTTGATGGGTTGGATACCTGGCTTGAGCACCAATCATAATATCCATTTTTGAGTGCCGTGTTACCTATTTTCATAGACTTTTATACAAGCTATTTTAGTCTCCTGATTGGTTGTGCAATTACATGTGATGTTATAGTCACAAGCCATTATTAGGGTGCAATCTTTTACTTTGTATAAAATGGCAGGGCTAATTTTTTCTTACCATAATTTTCGGACTATAAGACGCACTTTTTTCCTTCTAAAAATGTGGAGGAAAATGGGGTGCTTCTTATAGTACGGATGTACCGGCTCTGGCTGTGGTGGGGAGGTAGGGGAGCGGTATCGGCGGAGCAGCGGGTCACAGAGGCAGGGGCTGGCTGCTGTGGCTAACTATGGTGCCCGCTGCTAAAGAGAAATGAATATTCACTGCATTCCACGCCCATGCGCGTGGAGGGCCATGAATATTCATATCTCTTTAATAGCATCTTGGCATGATTGTCCCATCCCCATCTTGGTATGCATTGCCCCATCAGAAAAAATTTTAAAAAAATAAACCATTACACTTACCTTCCCGGTGCTTCCTCGCAGCGTCCTGCTCTGGTGCCAGCAGCTGCTTTATGCTTGTAAGCAGCGCATGGCAGGGACGTCATGCGCTGCTTGCAAGCTGAAGGGCAGCTGCTGGAATACTCAATGTACTCAATGCTCTGCACGCCGGGACTGTGTGTGCGCAGAGAAGTGAGTATTCATTGCTCTCTAGCGAGCACAGTGTCAGCCGAAGCCTTCCTGCAGCTGCCAACAGTCACGTGTGCCGCTACTTAAGAGAAATTAATATTCACCTTGCCCCACGCCCATGGGAGTGGAGCGAGGTGAATATTCATTCCTTCTAAGTAGCGGCACACGTGACCGCCGGCAGCTGCAGGAAGGCTTCGGCTGACACTGTGCTCGCTATTAAAGAACAATGAATACTCACTGCTCTGCGCACACACAGTCCCCGTGTGCAGAGCATTGAGTATTCTGGCAGCTGTACTTCGGATTGCAAGCAGCGCATGATGTCTGTTATGTTTCGGTAGCTGAGGAGTGCAGGTAAAAAGGCAATACACCAGAGCAGTTGGAATCTATGAGATTGCAGTACCCTGACTAACCACCACAACTAGAGGCAGCCGTGGAGCGTTCCTACGTTGGTCCTAGACGCCTCGTCACAGCCTGAGAAACTAACTACACCTAAAGATAGAAAGAGGAAAGCTATCTGCCCCGGAGCAGATCCCCAAAGAACATAGAAAGCCCCCAAACATGTAATGGCGGTTAGACAAGAAGAAATACTGACACAGACAGAAAATAGTATGAGCAAACGTTGGGGCCCAAACTACCTAAATAGAAAAGGATAGGAAGGGCACTTACTGCAATCTCAAAAAACCCTGAAAAGCACCAACTCTACTAATTTCAAAAACACCTGAGATCACACGACCTCTACCACCTAAATTAGTTCTCTGGTGTAACAAAATCAAAACAGCAGCCACTGAAAAAACTGGAAAAAGCAAATGTACAAACATCAGTGGCTGAACTAAACTGAGAGGGCAAAAGCCCCCGGAGGGGACCCTGAAGGCCCCCACAGAAGTGCAGGACAAAATGCAAAAATCAAGCACAAAAGCAAAAAGAAGAAAAAGTCTTATCTGTTAGCAGGAGATGCAGACACGACACAGCAGGCTACAAAGGAAACAGGAATCAAGGATTGAGACCAGAACAATTGATCACCGGCAACCCTGATGGGAAGGCGACTCCCTTATATAAGACCAGTCAGTAACACCTGATTCCCAATCCTCACAATCTTCACTGGACAGCCCAGTACCGCTTGTAACCACCAGAGGGAGCCTCTGCTCAGAACTCATTTCAAGTCCATTCACAACAGTACCCCCCCTTGAGGAGGGGTCACCGAACCCTCACTTGAGCAACCAGGTCGGTCAGGATGAGTTCTATGATACGCATGGATGAGTCTCCTAGCATGGATGTCTGAAGCAAACACCCAAGAATTGTTTTCCTGACCATAACCTCTCCACTTAACCAAATACTGGAGTTTCCGTCTAGAAAAACGAGAATTCAATATTTTCTCAACCACAAACTCCATATTGCCCTCAACCAGAACAGGGTCAGGAGGCAAAGTAGTAGGAACCACTGGCTCAACAAACCTCTTCAACAAGGACTTGTGGAACACGTTATGGATCTTAAATGTCCCTGGAAGAAGCAAACGAAAAGAAACAGGATTAAGAATCTCCATGATCTTATAAGGTCCAATGAACCTAGGCTTAAATTTAGGAGATGCCACTCTCATAGGAATATTTTTTGAGGACAACCAGACCAAGTCCCCCACTTTAAACCGAGGACCATCAGTCCTATGCCGGTTAGCAAACCGCTGGGCCCTCTCCTGAGAGAGGGACAACCTCTCCACTACCTGGTCCCAAATCTGTTGCATACGCTCCACAACAGAGTCAACACCTGGACAGACAGAAGCCTCCGTCTGTCCTGAAGAAAATCGAGGGTGAAACCCAGAATTACAGAAAAATGGAGACATCAAAGTGGCAGAGCTAGCCCTATTATTAAGAGCAAACTCGGCCAAAGGCAAAAAAGAGACCCAGTCATCCTGATCAGCAGACACAAAGCATCTTAGATAAGTCTCCAATGTCTGGTTTGTTCTCTCAGTTTGACCATTGGTCTGAGGATGAAACGCAGAGGAGAAAGACAATTGAACACCAAGTTTAGAACAAAAGGTCCTCCAAAATCTGGAAACAAACTGGACTCCTCTGTCAGACACAATGTTCTCAGGAATGCCGTGTAAACGAACCACGTGCTGAAGGAACAAAGGCACCAATTCAGAGGAGGAAGGCAACTTAGGTAATGGCACAAAATGTATCATCTTGGAAAACCTATCACAAATCACCCAGATGACGGTCATTCTCTGAGAAACAGGGAGGTCGGAAATGAAATCCATAGAGATATGGGTCCATGGTCTCTTGGGCACAGGCAATGGCATCAACAAACCACTAGAGCGAGAGCAAGGCTTGGAGCGAGAGCAAGTCCCGCAGGACTGCACAAACTCCCTGACGTCACGAGACAAGGTAGGCCACCAAAAGGACCGACTAACCAAGTCTCTGGTACCAAAAATTCCGGGATGACCGGCCAACGCGGAACAATGAATCTCAGACATCACACTGTTTTTCCACTGGTCCGGGACAAACAATTTCCCAACAGGACAGTGCTCGGGCCTATCCTCCTGACACCCCTCCAGAGCCAGTCTCAAATTGGGCGAGATGGCGGAAAGAACTACACCTTCTTTCAAAATAACAGAAGGATCAGATACCTCAGGAGAGTCCGCAAGGAAACTCCTCGAGAGGGCATCCGCCTTAACATTCTTAGTGCCAGGAAGAAAGGAAACCACAAAATTAAAACGTGTGAAAAACAAGGCCCACCTGGCCTGTCTAGGATTAAGTCGCTGTAACGGGTCTGGGAGGCGGAACCTCTGAGCTTACTTACACAAGGAGGTGATCTTTGTAAGAGAGCGGGTGGCGACCAGGGTAGACGGGCAGGCAGTCACAACAGGTAACCGGGGCAGTCTCTGGGTAAACGGGCAGCGGGTCACGGCAAGAGAGTGGGGCAGTCTCTGGGTAACCGGGCAGGAAGTCACGGCAAGTGACTGAGGCAGTCTCTGGGTAACCGGGTAGGAGATCACGGCAAGTGACCGGGGCAGTCTCTGGGCAACCGGGCAGGAGGTCACGGTAAGTGACCGGGGCAGTCTCTGGGTAACCAGGCAGGAGGTCACGGCAAGTGACCGGGACAGTCTCTGGGTAAAGGTAATACGACCTGAGATGGCTAAGCCTCCCGGTAGGCTAGCAGGCGGATAGCAGATGAGCGCTCCCAGGTGAGCGGGAAGGCTGGTCCATAGACAAACTGGCAGGTGACGATGAGCAGACTGTCGGACGGCAGAGCCTCCAGGTAGGCTAGCAGACAGGTAACAGGTGAGCGCTCCCAGGTGAGCGGGCAGGCTGGTCCATAGACTGGCAGGTGACGATGTCGGACGGCAGAGCCTCCAGGTAGGCTAGCAGACAGGTAACAGGTGAACGCTCCCAGGTGAGCGGGCAGACTGGTCTTAGACAGACTGGCAGGTGACGTCGGGCAGGCTGTCGGACGGCAAACCAGCAAGCAGGTACGCGGAATATCAAGCAGGAACCTGGCAGGTAACTGGCAACGGAACCTGAGGGCTGAAGCAGAGTAGTGAACAGTGCAACAACATTGCTCGGGCACCCTCCTTCTAGAGGAAGTGCCTTATATAGGGTAAAGTCCTCCGGCCATTGGCCGGGGACTCTTTAGGATGGCGCGCGCGGCCCCTTTAAGAGAGGGGGAGTGCCCGCGTGCGCGACCTAAACACAGTGGCCGGAAAGGAGCGCGCGCTGCCAGCAGGGCGGGAGGAGGACGCCGGACCCGAGACAGAGGGACGCAAGCAGCCAGGAGAGCGGAACGAGGACGCCGGCCCCGAGGCAGAGGAGCGCGCGCAGCCAGGAGAGCGGGACGAGGACGCCGGCCCCGACGCAGAGGAGCACGCGCAGCCAGGGTGAGTGGAACAGCGTCCCTGCCTGA
This sequence comes from Oophaga sylvatica, assembly GCA_033576555.1. Lineage (NCBI taxonomy): Eukaryota > Metazoa > Chordata > Amphibia > Anura > Dendrobatidae > Oophaga > Oophaga sylvatica. The sequence goes on along the minus strand of JARQOD010000004.1, from coordinate 282,935,330 downwards.
CAGCAGGCAGAGACGCCTGCGCTACAGTACCCACCCTTTAGGTCCCCCCTTTTTTAGGCCAGAGAGAAATTTAGCTAAGATGAGAGGGGCATGGATGTTCTCCCGCGGCTCCCACGTTCTCTCCTCAGGACCAAACCCCTTCCAATCCACCAAAAAATAGGTCTTCCTTCTTACCCTTTTGGTGGCCAAAATATTCTCTACCTCAAATTCATTTTCAGCAGAAACCGGAGCAGGAGGCGTGCCTATAGACTTAGAAAAAGAGTTAAATACCACCGGTTTGAGGAGAGATACATGGAAGGAGTTGGGGATCCGCAAGTTGGCTGGGAGTTTCAATTTATAGGCCACCGGGTTGATCTGACTGATGACCTCCAAAGGACCGATGAACCGAGGACCTAACTTATAGGAAGGAATCTTGAGCCGAACATACTTGGACGAGAGCCAGACCTTATCCCCAGGACAGAATTGAGGAGGATCCAGACGTTTTTTGTCAGCATGTCTTTTCATACGCTCGGATGACAGAAGAAGTGCAGACCGGGTACTCTCCCATATGGAGGAAAATTTGTCAACCAGAGATTCTGCAGCCGGATTGTCCGGATTGAGGTGGAGACGGGAAATGGGATCCGAGGATGCTGACCGAAGACTACAAAAAACGGGGATTTGGAGGAAGATTCGCTCTCGTGATTGTTGTAAGAAAATTCGGCCCATGGCAGAAGATCCACCCAGTCAGAATGGTGGGCATTAACAAAGTGCCGGAGGTAACTGGTCAGGATCTGGTTGATCCGCTCCACTTGACCATTGGACTGTGGGTGGTAAGCGGAAGAGAAGTCCAGGGTGACATCCAATAATTTACAAGTGGCTCTCCAGAAACGTGAGGTGAACTGTACCCCTCGATCCGACACGATGTGACGGGGCAGACCATGGAGTCGGAAAATGTGGCGGATGAAGTCTTTAGCCAGCTCAGGTGCAGACGGGAGGCCTGGCAGGGGAATAAAGTGAGCCATCTTGGAAAAGCGGTCGGCGACCACCCAAATGACCATAAAACCAGCAGAGACAGGGAGGTCCGTTAAGAAGTCCATGGCTATATGCTGCCAGGGGGCAGTGGGTACCGGAAGCGGAAGAAGGCGACCGGCAGGCAGGTGTCTCGGAACTTTGTTGCGGCCACAGGAGGCACAGGCAGCAACAAAATCTATAACGTCCTTGTGCAGGGTAGGCCACCAGTAATGCCGAGAGATAAGTTGGAGGGTCTTTTTCTGACCGGCGTGGCCAGCAAGTTTAGACGAATGGCCCCAGTGTAGGATCCTCTCCCGATCGGTTACCGATACGAATGTCTTACCAGGAGGTGGACGGTTCAGACTCACGGGAGCCACCTGCATGACTCTGGCGGGATCGATAATATGTTTAGGTTCCTCCTCGAGATCCGACATCAGGAAAGACCGGGACAAGGCGTCCGCCTTGATGTTCTTGTCTGCCGGGCGAAAATGTAGAATAAAGTCAAAGCGAGCAAAAAACAAGGACCACCGGGCTTGACGCGGGTTAAGCCTCTGAGCATGCTGGAGGTAAGCCAAATTTTTGTGGTCAGTGTAAATAATTACCGGATGAAGAGCCCCCTCGAGTAGGTAACGCCACTCCTCCAATGCCAGCTTGATAGCCAATAACTCTCGGTCTCCTATGGAGTAATTGCGCTCAGAAGAGGAGAAGAGTTTGGAGAAGAAGCCACAAGTTACCATCCTCCCGGAAGATGATTTCTGAGTAAGCACTGCCCCGGCTCCAGAGGAGGAAGCGTCAACCTCCAGGAAGAACTGCTTGTTGCCATCCGGGCGATGCAGCACCGAGGCGGAAGAGAATGCCTGTTTTAAGGAGAGAAAGGCCTCCTCTGCTTCGGGAGTCCACACCTTGGCGTTAGTGCCCTTACGGGTGAGCGCGGAAATTGGGGCGGTCCGGGAAGAGAAGTGCGATATGAAGAGACGGTAATAGTTAGCAAAGCCCAGAAACCGCTGAATGGCCTTCAATCCCTCCGGTCGGGGCCATTTCTCGATGGCAGACAATTTCTCAGGATCCATCCGTAGACCGGTCTGAGAAATAATGTAGCCCAAAAACGGAAGCGAGGTCTGCTCAAAGAGGCACTTCTCGTATTTAGCGAAGAGGTGATTCTGCCTGAGCCTGAGCAGAACCTGACGAACGTCCCTCCGGTGAGTCTGGAGATCCGGAGAGAAGACCAAGATGTCGTCCAGGTACACCACTACGCAGGAATAAAGAAGATCCCGGAAGATGTCATTGACTAGCTCTTGAAAGACGGCGGGAGCATTACAAAGCCCAAAGGGCATCACTAGGTATTCATAATGGCCGTCCCGGTGTTAAAGGCAGTCTTCCATTCATCCCCCTGACGGATACGGACTAAGTTGTACGCCCCGCGGAGGTCCAGTTTGGTGAAGATTCTAGCCCCCCGCAGATGATCAAACAATTCCGGAATGAGCGGAAGGGGATACTTATTCTTCACCGTGATTTGGTTGAGTCCTCTATAGTCTATACAGGGACGGAGAGAGCCGTACTTCTTTTTTACGAAAAAGAAGCCTGCTCCCGCCGGGGAAGTAGATTTCCGGATGAATCCCCTGGCCAAATTCTCCTCGATATATTCGGACATCGACCAGGTCTCAGCAGCAGACAATGGGTAAATACGCCCATGGGGAGGCGTAGTACCAGGTAACAGATCGATAGGACAATCGTATGGTCTATGAGGAAGTAATGTCTCTGCTTCTTTTTTATTAAAGACATCAGAAAATGACCAATAGGGAATCGGAAGATCTGGTAGATTAGTTGGGGTAGGAGAAGGAAAGACGGGATGAACAGGAATTAAACACGTCTTATGACAATCCTGTCCCCAGCGAAGGACCTCTCCGGTCTGCCAGTCGAGCACGGGTGCATGTCTCTGGAGCCAAGGTAGACCTAGTAAGAGTGCGTGAGAGAGTCCAGGCAGAACATGAAAAGAGATGCTCTCAGAATGCAGCATTCCCACTTGTAGCGTTATGGATTTGGTGATGAGTTGGATGGGACATGGTAAGAGACCTCCATCCACAGCCGCGACCGATAAGGGTACCGCCAGAGGTTTGGTGGGAATGTGATATTTTTCTACCAGGAACTGTGAAATAAGGTTCCCGGCGGCTCCAGAATCAAGTTGGGCAAGTTCGAAATAATGATTCTCCCCGCAGAGAATGGAGACTGACAGCAGCAGAGATGGAGAGGCTTTCTTCGTGTCTAGGTCGACCTCTCTGAGCGAACCTAGACAGAGGCATTTCCCGACCTCTCCGGACAAGTACGAATCTGGTGCTCCTTACTGCCACAGTAGAAGCAACTCCCTTCGGCACGACGTAAGTCCTGACGGGTTTTGACCATCTTGGTCTGGTCGACCTGCATAGGCTCCGGAGAGTGTAATTGGAGAGAAACAGAGGGAGTGACGGGTTTCTGAAACGTAGGAGCTAGACGTGGAAACCTCCTCTCACGGGTGACCTCTTTGGCACGCTCCTGAAATCGTAGGTCAATCCGAGTGGCAAGAGTGATTAGGTCATCGAGAGTGGTAGGGATGTCCCGACCGGCGAGTTCATCTTTTATACGGCCGGACAGACCCTCCCAGAAGACAGATACTAGAGCGTCGTTATCCCAGGCCAGCTCCGAGGCAAGGGTACGGAACCGTATGGCATATTGGCCCACGGTGAGACTTCCCTGACGGAGACGTAGCAAAGACGATGCGGATGAGATCTTCCGTCCAGGTTCATCGAACACTTTCCGGAAAGCCGCGAGAAAGGCAGACAGGTCGGACACCAGGGGATCTCCTCTCTCCCAAAGAGGATTCAGCCAGGCCAGGGCCTCCCCCGTGAGATGGGACATGATGAAGGCAATTTTGGCCCGGTCGGAGTTAAACTGGTGGGAGAGAAGTTCAAAGTGCAGGGTGCACTGGTTAATGAAGCCCCAAGCCTGAGCGGAGTCACCTCCGAAGCGAGGAGGTGCGGAAAGTCAGGGTCCGTGACAGGAAACCATGGGATTGGGAAGCATAGGAGCTGCCGGATTGCGTGTTGTGGCACCAGCTGAGGTTGCTGGTGGAGCTGTCAGAGTGTCCAGGCGAGAGTTGACATTCCGCAGGTGACCCAGGATGGACTCCTGTTGGGACCTCTGACGGGATAATTCATGACACAGGTCCGAGATAGAGGGAGCTTGGGTGCCACCGGGTTCCATGGCCCGAGCAAACTGTAACGGGTCTGGGAGGCGGAACCTCTGAGCTTACTTACACAAGGAGGTGATCTTTGTAAGAGAGCGGGTGGCGACCAGGGTAGAAGGGCAGGCAGTCACAACAGGTAACCGGGGCAGTCTCTGGGTAAACGGGCAGCGGGTCACGGCAAGAGAGTGGGGCAGTCTCTGGGTAACCGGGCAGGAAGTCACGGCAAGTGACTGAGGCAGTCTCTGGGTAACCGGGTAGGAGATCATGGCAAGTGACCGGGGCAGTCTCTGGGCAACCGGGCAGGAGGTCACGGTAAGTGACCGGGGCAGTCTCTGGGTAACCAGGCAAGAGGTCACGGCAAGTGACCGGGACAGTCTCTGGGTAAAGGTAATACGACCTGAGATGGCTAAGCCTCCCGGTAGGCTAGCAGGCGGATAGCAGATGAGCGCTCCCAGGTGAGCGGGCAGGCTGGTCCATAGACAAACTGGCAGGTGACGATGAGCAGACTGTCGGACGGCAGAGCCTCCAGGTAGGCTAGCAGACAGGTAACAGGTGAGCGCTCCCAGGTGAGCGGGCAGGCTGGTCCATAGACTGGCAGGTGACGATGTCGGACGGTAGAGCCTCCAGGTAGGCTAGCAGACAGGTAACAGGTGAACGCTCCCAGGTGAGCGGGCAGACTGGTCTTAGACAGACTGGCAGGTGACGTCGGGCAGGCTGTCGGACGGCAAACCAGCAAGCAGGTACGCGGAATATCAGGCAGGAACCTGGCAGGTAACTGGCAACGGAACCTGAGGGCTGAAGCAGAGTAGTGAACAGTGCAACAACATTGCTCGGGCACCCTCCTTCTAGAGGAAGTGCCTTATATAGGGTAAAGTCCTCCGGCCATTGGCCGGGGACTCTTTAGGATGGGGCGCGCGGCCCCTTTAAGAGAGGGGGAGTGCCCCGCGTGCGCGACCTAAACACAGTTGCCGGAAAGGAGCGCGCGCTGCCAGCAGGGCGGGAGGAGGACGCCGGACCCGAGACAGAGGGACGCAAGCAGCCAGGAGAGCGGAACGAGGACGCCGGCCCGAGGCAGAGGAGCGCGCGCAGCCAGGAGAGCGGGACGAGGACGCCGGCCCCGACGCAGAGGAGCGCGCGCAGCCAGGGTGAGTGGAACAGCGTCCCTGCCTGACAGCAGGCAGAGACGCCTGCGCTACAGTCGCTTGGCAGATTCCAGATAAACCAGAGTCTTATGGTCCGTAAGGACCACCACCTGATGTTTGGCTCCCTCCAGCCAATGTCTCCACTCTTCAAAAGCCCACTTCATGGCCAATAACTCCCGATTACCCACGTCATAATTACGTTCAGTAGGAGAAAATTTTCAAGAGAAAAAGGCACAAGGGTTACTTTTAGAGGTCTCTGGATCTCTTTGGGACAAAACGGCACCTGCCCCAATTTCAGAGGCATCAACCTCCACCTGAAATGGCAGAGAAACATCAGGCTGCCGTAGAACAGGAGCAGAAGTGAATCTCTGCTTAAGTTCCTGAAATGCAGAGACTGCCTCAGGAGGCCAATTCACCACATCAGAACCCTTTTTGGTCAAATCAGTTAATGGTTTCACAATAACCGAGAAATTACCAATAAATTTACGATAAAAATTGGCAAAACCCAAAAATCTTTGAAGAGCCTTTAATGAAGTAGGTTGGACCCAATCACAGATGGCCTGAACCTTGACCGGGTCCATTTCAATAACAGATGGGGACAAAATGAATCCCAAAAATGAGATCCTCTGTACGCCAAAAAGACACTTTGATCCCTTCACATACAGAGCATTCTCTCTCAAAATCTGGAATACAGTTCGAACATGTTTCACATGAGAGTCCCAGTCATTAGAAAAAATCAAGATATCATCCAAATAAACAATCAGAAATTTGTCCACAAAATCCCTGAAAATGTCATTCATGAAGGACTGGAAGACAGAAGGAGCATTAGTGAGCACAAAGGGCATCACAAGGTACTCAAAATGCCCCTCAGGGGTATTAAATGCCGTCTTCCATTCATCCCAGTGCTTAATGTGAATAAGGTTATATGCCCCCCTGAGGTCAAGCTTGGTGTCATCTATAGTGTACAGTTCCTATAGCGTCTTGTGCTTGGGTGCGAGGAAAACACAGGAGACATAGGTTGAAATGAAATGACTTGTATTACTTCATACAAGCATGCTGAAAAGTTCACACAGTTTGCAGGAACAGAGTCAGGAGACACAGCAGGCCAGAGTAATTTCAAGCACTACAATAAATCTCCAAAGCAGGTTCAGGATCTCTTCTCTGTACCGTAATTCCTCTGCAAACATGGATTCACCAAACAGCAGGTTTCCAGAGTCCAAAAGTGTTCAAAGGTTCCTCAGTAGGGAATAGCTGGAGTACAAGTTCAAGGTTTCCAGGAGTCAGGTCACAGACTGACTGAGGCTTGATTCAGGAGCACTGATTGTTCAGCTGAGGCTGCTTAAGAAGCAAGAGGGAAGAATCAGGGCGGGAACATGAAAACTGGAACTCCATATTAACTGAGGGCAAGAGCTGCAGAAAGACAGAAAGCAAAATGGCCGACGGAAAACTGAGTTTCAAGGAACATGCCAACAGAGACAAAGAACCTTACATTACTCCCCCCTTAGGGACAACCTCCGGATGACCTCAGACCAGGCTTGTCAGGGTACCTCTGATGAAACTGGCGGAGCAGGCGAGGAGCATTTACATTGTTGACTGGTTCCCATGAGTTGTCCTCCACTGGGTAGCCCTGCCATTTAATCAAATATTGCAACTGATTTCTGTACAACCTGGAATCTAGAATCCTTTCCACCATAAATTCTTCCTGACCATCGACCAGCACTAGGTCAGGGCAAGGAGAAGAACGTCCAGGAAACGTATTGGGTGTTGCAGCCTTTAGTAGGGATACATGAAAGACAGGGTGGATTCTCATAGTTCTGGGCAGTTGAAGACGACAAGCAACAGCACTTATAATCTTACTGATCTTATAAGGTCCAATGTACTTATGTCCCAATTTAGACGATGGAATCTTTAATTTAAGATTTCTGGTTGACAGCCAGACCAAATCTCCTACCTTGAAAGCTGGTGCAGGTTTACGAAATTTATCTGCTGCTTTCTTGTACCTTTCCTGAGCCAATTCTAGATTTTCTTTTAGAAGATCCATATTCTTTTGTAAAGAAGTGATTCTTTCAGCCACTGCCGGCAAGGGCGTATCTATGGGAAATCGAGGAAGAATGTTAGGATGATAACCTAGATTGGAGTAAAAAGGAGACTGCTTAGTGGAGGCGCTCTGAGAGTTGTTATAAGAGAACTCAGCCAGTGGAAGTAGATCCACCCAATCATCTTGTAGGTGGCAGATAAAACAGCGGAGATACTGCTCCAGGGTCTGATTGGTTCGTTCTGTCTGTCCATTAGTCTGAGGATGAAAAGCAGAAGAAAGGTTTACTTTAATGTCCAATGCTGCACAGAAATTTTGCCAAAACCTTGAAGTGAATTGCACCCCTCGATCCGAAATGACCTCATCCGGTACTCCATGTAAGCGAAACACATTCTTAACCATCAAGTCTGATGTCTGTTTTGCAGTGGGTAAGCCGACACAAGGGATAAAATGAGCTGCCTTTGTTAGACGGTCAACCACCACTAGAATGGTGTTCTTCCCTTGAGAGGTTGGTAACTCCACAATGAAGTCCATAGAAATGGATCCCACGGGCGGGACGGGGTGGGAAGAGGTTGCAACAGACCAGTTGGTGAGGAGCGAGGTGTTTTGCATCTTGCACAGACTTCACATGAAGTGACATAGTTTAAAACATCTTTCCTGTAAGTGGGCCACCAAAAGAAACGAGAAAGAAATTCTTGTGTCTTTAGAATTCCCCTATGCCCGGCTATCTTGGAATCGTGGATGAGTTGCAATACTCTCAATCTGACTGTTTCAGGTATATACAGACGTTGTCCCTGAATCCACACACCATTCTTAAAGACAAGACTTACGTCCCTTGGGGGTTGAGCCAACAAAGAATCCGCATGGTATGCTTCCTTGATGTCCTTAAGTAGGTCTTGATTATGAATCACTCCCAGGAATCTAGAGTCAGGAAGAATAGTCTTAGGAGGATTAAGTGGACGTGTCTCTGCTGAATGAATCCTAGAGAGTGCATCAGCCTTTCCATTGCGCGATCCTGGTCTATAAGAAATGACAAAATTAAATTGGTTTAGGAAAAGATTCCAGCGAGCCTGGCGAGGAGTCAGGCACTTAGCCGACCTGATAAATTCAAGGTTACGATGGTCTGTCAGGACGACTATTTGCTGTGCAGTCCCTGAAGAAGGTGTCTCCATTCCTTGAAGGCGGCAATAATGGCCAACAATTCTCTATTGCCCACATCGTAGTTCCTCTCAGCCGAAGACAACTGCTGGGAAAAGAAGGCACAGGGATGCAAGACATTCTTCTCACCTGTTCTCTGAGAGAGTATAGCTCCAACGGCACAGTCTGAAGCATCCACCTCTATTATGAAGGCAAGCTCGGGGTTGGGATGTACTAAGATAGGTGCGGTGGTAAATTTATCCTTTAAACAGGAAAATGCTTCCTGAGCTTGCGGGGTCCAGGAGAACCTAGACTGTTTCCGGGTAAGTTGGGTGATAGGTGTAGCGTCGGCGTCCCTGCCTTCTGCCAGGCAGGGACGCTGTTCCCCTGCAGCAGCGTCCTCTGCCAGGCAGGGACGTCGCCCCCCTTACCCTTCCTCAGCGTCCTCCTTCCGCCCTGCTGGGGCCGCGCGCTCCTTCCCTGCTGCTGGACTTAGGGCGCGCGCCCGCGCCCTCCCCCACTCTTAAAGGAGCCGCGCGCATTTTTCAAATAAGTCCCCGGCCAATGCCGAAGGACTCCACCCTATATTAAGGGCTTCCTCCTTAATGGAGGTGCCCGAGCAATGTTGTTGTTGCACTGTTTCACTCTGCTTCAGCCCTCAGGTCCCGTTACCAGTTACCTGCCTGTTTCCTGCCCGTTTGCTGTATGCTACCTGTCCGCAAGTCTACCCGGAGGTTCGGACGTCACAAGTGGTGATCCACGGCTATTCCAGAGACTCTTGCCTGCTCGCTTGGGAGCGATCATCTGCCATCTGACTGCAGCCCTACCCGGAGGTTCGGACGTCACAAGCGGTGATCCCGGCTATTCCAGAGACTCTTGCCTGCTCACTTGGGAGCGATCATCTGCCATCTGACTGCAGCCCTACCCGGAGGTTCGGACGTCACAAGCGGTGATCCCGGCTGTTCCAGAGACTCTCGCCTGCTCACTTGGGAGTGTCCATCCGCCATCTGCCTGCTAGCCTACCGGGAGGCTTCACCATCTCAGGTCGTATATACCTGTCCATCTAGAGACTGCCCCGGTTACTTGCTGTGACAACCTGCCTGTCAATCCAGAGACTGCCCCGGTCACTTGCCGTGACAACCTGCCTGTCTATCCAGAGACTACCCCGGTCACTTGCCGTGACAACCTGCCTGTCAATCCAGAGACTGCCCCGGTCACTTGCCATGACAACCTGCCTGTCTATCCAGAGACTGCCCCGGTCACTTGCCGTGACAACCTACCTGTCAATCCAGAGACTGCCCCGGTCACTTGCCGTGACAATCTGCCTGTCAATCCAGAGACTGCCCCGGTCACTTGCCGTGATCCTTTCCCGTATAACCAGAGACTGCCCCGTCACTTGCCGTGACTTCCTGTCCGTCTCCCTGGGCGCCACCCGCTCTCTTACAAGTATAACCTTCTTGTATAAATAAAGCTCAGAGGTTCCACCTACCTGACCCGTTACAGTTTGCTCGGGCCATGGAACCCGGTGGCACCCAAACCCCTTCGCTATCTGACCTGTGTCATGAACTGTCTCGTCAGAGGTCTCAACAGGAGTCCATCCTGGGTCATCTGCGGTGTGTTAATTCCCGCCTGGACACTCTGAATACTTCCCCGACAACCACCGCGAGCACCATGACTCGCAATCCGGCAGTTCCGCTGCTTACCAACTCCGTGGTTTCTATTCCAGGACCTCGACTTTCAGCTCCTCCTCGGTTTGGAGGCGACCCTGCTCTGGCTCGGGGTTTCATCAACCAATGTACCCTGCATTTTGAACTCCTGGCACACCAGTTTAACTCTGACCGGGCCAAAATTGCCTTCATCATGTCACATCTCACCGGAGAGGCCCTGGCCTGGCTAAATCCTCTTTGGGAAAGAGAAGATCCTCTGGTGTCTAACCTGTCTGCTTTTCTCTTAGCCTTCCGGAAGGTATTCGATGAACCCGGACGGAAGACCTCCTCTGCATCATCTCTGCTGCGTCTTCGTCAGGAGAGTCTCACCGTGGGTCAATATGCCATAAGGTTTCGTACCCTTGCCTCAGAGCTGGCTTGGGATAATGACGCTCTGATAGCTGTCTTCTGGGAGGGCCTGTCCGGCCGCATTAAAGATGAACTTGCCGGTCGGGACATTCCAACCTCTCTCGATGACCTAATAACTCTGGCCAATCGAATTGATCTACGGTTCCAGGAGCGAGCCAAAGAGGTCACCCGTGAGAGAAGGTTTCCTCGCCTAGCTCCTTCATTTCAGAGACCTGTAACTCCTTCCGTATCTCCTCAAGTGCCCCCGGCAGAGCCCATGCAGGTCGACCAGACCAAGATGGTCAAAGCCCGTCAGGACTCACGCCGTGCTGAGGGGAGTTGCTTCTACTGTGGCAGTAAGGAGCACCGGATCCGTACCTGCCCAGAGAGGTCGGGAAACGCCTGTGTCTAGGTTCGCTCGGAGAGGTCCACCTAGACAAGAATAAATCCTCTTCATCTCTGCTGCTGTCTGTCTCAATTCTCCTCGGTGAGAACCGTTACTTCGAACTAGCCCAACTTGATTCTGGAGCAGCTGGGAATCTCGTTTCACAGGCTCTGGTAAGAAATATCGCATTCCCACCAAACCTCTGCTTGAACCAGTATCTGTTGCTGCTGTAGATGGGGGTCTTCTACCACGTCCCATCCAGCTTATCACCGAGGCTATAACCCTGCAGGTGGGAATGTTACATTCTGAGAGTATCTCATTTCATGTTCTACCTGGACTCTCTCACGCTTTCTTACTAGGTCTGCCTTGGCTCCAAAAGCATGCACCCGTGCTCGACTGGCAGACTGGAGAGATTCTTCGCTGGGGACAGGACTGTCATCAAACGTGTCTGGTGCCTGTTCATCCTGTCCGTCCTTCTCCTACACCTGCTAATCTACCAGGACTCCCGATTCCATATTGGTCTTTCGCTGATGTCTTTAATAAAAAGGAAGCAGAGACATTACCCCCACACAGACCGTATGATTGCCCGATCGACCTGCTACCTGGTACTACGCCTCCCCGTGGGCGTATTTACCCATTGTCCGCTGCTGAGACCAGGTCGATGTCCGAATATATCGAGGAGAACTTGGCCAAAGGATTCATCCGGAAATCTACCTCCCCAGCGGGAGCAGGTTTCTTCTTCGTAAAAAAGAAAGACGGATCTCTCCGTCCCTGTATTGACTACAGAGGCTTAAATTTGATCACGGTGAAGAATAAGTACCCTCTTCCGCTCATTCCAGAATTGTTTGATCGACTTAGAGGGGCGAGAATCTTCACCAAACTGGATCTTCGTGGGGCATACAACCTGGTTCGTATCCGTCGGGGAGATGAATGGAAGACGGCATTCAACACCCGGGACGGCCACTACGAGTATTTGGTGATGCCCTTTGGTCTCTGTAATGCTCCAGCAGTCTTTCAGGAGTTGGTCAATGACATCTTTCGGGACCTCCTCTACTCTTGCGTTGTGGTGTACCTAGACGATATCTTGGTCTTCTCTCCGGACCTCCAGTCTCACCGGAGGGATGTTCGTCAGGTTCTGCTCAGGCTCAGGCAGAATCACCTCTTCGCCAAATATGAGAAGTGCCTCTTTGAGCAGACCTCGCTTCCGTTTTTGGGCTACATAATTTCTCAGACAGGCCTACGAATGGATCCGGAGAAACTGTCTGCCATCGAGAAGTGGCCTCGACCGGAGGGTTTGAAGGCCATTCAGCGGTTCCTGGGATTCGCCAACTATTACCGCCTCTTCATACCGCACTTCTCTTCCAGGACTGCTCCAATCTCCGCGCTCACCCGCAAGGATGCTAACCCCAAACAGTGGACGCCCGAAGCAGAGGAGGCCTTTCTTTCCTTAAAACAGGCCTTCTCTTCCGCTCCAGTGCTGCATCGCCCGGACGGCAACAAGCAGTTCTTCCTGGAGGTGGACGCTTCCTCCTCTGGAGCCGGAGCGGTACTCACTCAAAAATCTTCATCCGGGAGGATGGTATCCTGTGGCTTCTTCTCCAAACTCTTCTCCTCCTCCGAGCGCAACTACTCCATAGGAGACCGAGAGTTATTGGCCATCAAGTTGGCATTGGAGGAGTGGCGTTACCTACTCGAGGGGGCTCTTCATCCGGTAATCATTTACACGGACCACAAGAATCTGGCTTACCTCCAGCATGCTCAGAGACTTAACCCTCGCCAAGCCCGGTGGTCCTTGTTTTTTGCCCGCTTCGATTTTCTCTTGCATTTTCGCCCGGCTGACAAGAACGTCAAGGCTGATGCCTTGTCCCGGTCTTTCCTGGTGTCAGATCTCGAGGAAGAACCTAAACATATCATCGATCCCGCCAGAGTGATGCGGGTGGCTCCCGTGAGTCTAAATCGTCTTCCTCCTGGTAAGACGTTCGTATCAGTAACCGACCGGAAGAGAATCCTACACTGGGGTCATTCGTCTAAACTAGCTGGCCACGCTGGTCAGAAAAAGACCCTCCAACTCATAACCCGGCATTATTGGTGGCCTACCCTGCACAAGGACGTAATAGACTTTGTATCTGCCTGTGTCTCCTGTGCCCGCAACAAAGTTCCGAGACACCTGCCTGCCGGCCGTCTTCTTCCGCTTCCTGTACCCCTGCCCCCTGGCAGCATATAGCCATGGACTTCATAACAGATCTGCCCGTTTCTGCCGGTTGTACGGTCATTTGGGTGGTCGCTGACCGCTTTTCCAAGATGGCTCACTTCATTCCTCTGCCAGGTCTTCCGTCTGCACCCGAGTTGGCTAAAGACTTTATCCGCCACATCTTCCATCTCCATGGTCTGCCTCGTCACATTGTGTCGGATCGTGGGGTACAGTTCACCTCACGTTTCTGGAGAGCCACTTGTAAGTTGCTAGACGTCACCTTGGATTTCTCCTCCGCTTACCACCCGCAGTCCAATGGACAAGTTGAGCGAATCAATCAGAATCTGACCAGTTATCTCCGGCACTTCGTTAATGCCCACCATTCTGACTGGGTGGAGCTCCTGCCTTGGGCCGAATTCTCTTACAATAATCACGAGAGCGAATCTTCCTCCAAGTCTCCGTTTTTTGTAGTCTTCGGTCAGCACCCTCGGATCCCTGTTCCTGTCACCATCTCTGTGGACAATCCAGCTGCGGAATCTCTGGTTAGAGAATTTTCCTCCATATGGGAGAGTACCCGATCCGCACTCATTCAGTCATCCGAGCGTATGAAGAGACATGCTGACAAAAGACGTCTGGATCCTCCTCAATTCCGTCCTGGGGATAAGGTCTGGCTTTCGTCCAAGTATGTCCGGCTCAAGATTCCTTCCTACAAGTTAGGCCTCGGTTCATCGGTCCCTTTGAGATCATCAGTCAGATCAACCCGGTGTCCTATAAATTGAAACTCCCGGCCAATTTGCGCATTCCTAACTCTTTCCATGTATCTCTCCTCAAACCGGTGGTACTTAACTCTTTTTTCAAGTCTACAGGTACACCTCCTGCTCCAGTGTCTGCTGACGATGAATTTGAGGTAGAGAACATTCTGGCCACCAAAAGGGTAGGAAGAAAGACTTATTTTTTGGTGGATTGGAAGGGGTTTGGTCCTGAGGAGAGAACATGGGAGCCTCGGGAGAACATCCATGCCCCTCTCATCCTAGCTAAATTTCTTTCTGGCCTAAAGAGGGGGGGGCCTAGAGGGGGGGGTACTGTAGCGTCGGCGTCCCTGCCTTCTGCCAGGCAGGGACGCTGTTCCCCTGCAGCAGCGTCCTCTGCCAGGCAGGGACGTCGCCCCCCTTACCCTTCCTCAGCGTCCTCCTTCCGCCCTGCTGGGGCCGCGCGCTCCTTCCCTGCTGCTGGACTTAGGGCGCGCGCCCGCGCCCCCC
>JARQOD010000004.1:282882078-282920817 GCA_033576555.1 Oophaga sylvatica | reverse complement strand
AGCAAGTCTCAAATTGGGCGAGATGGCGGAAAGAACTACACCCTCTTTCAAAATAACAGAAGGATCAGATAACTCAGGAGAGTCCGCAAGGAAACTCCTCGAGAGGGCATCCGCCTTAACATTCTTAGTGCCAGGAAGAAAGGAAACCACAAAATTAAAACGTGTGAAAAACAAGGCCCACCTGGCCTGTCTAGGATTGAGTCGCTTGGCAGATTCCAGATAGACCAGATTCTTATGGTCCGTAAGGACCACCACCTGATGTTTGGCTCCCTCCAGCCAATGTCTCCACTCTTCAAAAGCCCACTTCATGGCCAATAACTCCCGATTACCCACGTCATAATTACGTTCAGTAGGAGAAAATTTTCGAGAGAAAAAGGCACAAGGGTTACTTTTAGAGGTCTCTGGATCTTTTTGGGACAAAACGGCACCTGCCCCAATTTCAGAGGCATCAACCTCCACCTGAAATGGCAGAGAAACATCAGGCTGCCGTAGAACAGGAGCAGAAGTGAATCTCTGCTTAAGTTCCTGAAATGCAGAGACTGCCTCAGGAGGCCAATTCACCACATCAGAACCCTTTCTGGTCAAATCAGTTAATGGTTTAACAATAACCGAGAAATTACCAATAAATTTACGATAAAAATTGGCAAAACCCAAAAATCTCTGAAGAGCCTTTAATGAAGTAGGTTGGACCCAATCACAGATGGCCTGAACCTTGACCGGGTCCATTTCAATAACAGATGGGGACAAAATGAATCCCAGAAATCAGATCCTCTGTACGCCAAAAAGACACTTTGATCCTTCACATACAGAGCATTCTCTCTCAAAATCTGGAATACAGTTCGAACATGTTTCACATGAGAGTCCCAGTCATTAGAAAAAATCAAGATATCATCCAAATAAACAATCAGAAATTTGTCCACAAAATCCCTGAAAATGTCATTCATGAAGGACTGGAAGACGGAAGGAGCATTAGTGAGCCCAAAGGGCATCACTAGGTACTCAAAATGCCCTTCAGGGGTATTGAATGCCGTCTTCCATTCGTCCCCGTGCTTAATGCGAATAAGGTTATACGCCCCCCTGAGGTTAAGCTTGGTAAACCAAGTAGCGTTTTTCACCCTGGAAAACAGGTCAGAAATCAAGGGTAACGGGTATTGATATTTCACAGTAATATTGTTCAAGAGACGATAATCAATACACGGCCTTAATGAACCATCTTTTTTGGCCACAAAAAAAAACCGGCACCTAAGGGTGAAGAGGATGGTCTGATATGACCCTTCTCCAATGATTCCTTGATATAAGACCGCATAGCGTCATGTTCAGGTACAGACAAGTTAAAAAGGCGACCTTTAGGGAATTTACTACCCGGCACTAATTCAATAGCGCAGTCATAGCTCCTATGGGGAGGCAAGGATGCAGATTTACTTTCGCTAAACACATCAGAAAAATCAATCAAAAAGTCAGGAACATCCTGAGCCTGGGGGGAGGCAGAAAAAACAGGAGTGTTGGTATTAACACATTGGCAGCCCCAACTGGTTACAGACACAGATTTCCAATCCAAAACAGGATTATGAGACTGTAACCAAGGGAAACCCAGCACGATAATGTCATGCAGATTATATAGAACCAAAAATTTGCAGCACTCCTGGTGATCAGGTTCAACCCTCATTATCACCTGAGTAGAAAACTGGGGTTTATTCTCAGCCAAAGGGTAGAATCGATCCCCAGTAGGGGAATAGACTTCTGTAGGGTATCAAGGGAAACCCACAACGTTTAGCAAAATCATAATCCATCAGGTTAATAGCTGCTCCAGAATCAACGAAAGCCTGAGCAGAAAATGAGGACAGAGAGCATATCAGAGTGACAGTTAATAAAAACTTAGTCTGAACACTACCCAAGACAACTGAGCGTGCAAAATGTCTTCCCCGCTTAGGGCAGACTGAAATAGCATGAGAGGCATCACCACAGTAGAAACATAACCCATTGCGCTTTCGAAACTCATGACGCTGTGCCCCAGACACCACTCTATCACACTGCATGGGTTCAGAAGCTGGTTCACAAGGCAACACCATTCCACGCATACTTCTCCGCTCACGCAAACGTCTGTCAATTTGAATCGCTAATGACATAGAATCATTGAGACCAGAGGGGACAGGGAATCCCACCATAACATCCTTTACATTATCTGACAGACCCTTCCGGAAAAGGGCCGCCAAAGCGTCGTCATTCCATTTGGTCAGGACTGCCCACCTACGGAATCTCTGACAGTATAACTCAGCGTCATCAAGCCCCTGATTTAATGCCAACAAGGCTTTTTCAGCTTGATCAGTGACATTAGGCTCATCGTACAATAACCCCAAAGCCTGAAAAAATGCATCAACATCACTCAAAACAGGATCCCCAGGTATCAGGGAAAAAGCCCAATCCTGAGGATCGCCGCGCAGGAGAGAGATGATAATTTGAACCTGCTGCGCTGCGTTTCCTGAGGACTTAGATTTTAAGGCAAAAAACAATTTACAATTATTTTTGAAATTCTGAAACTTAGCTCGATCCCCTAAAAACAAATCTGGCATGGGGATCCTAGGTTCCACAACAGGCAACCTAGCAAGATATGCAGCAATACTCTGAACCTCAGTGGCAAGCTGATCCACACGGCCAGACAACTGTGCAAACTCCATTGGGAGAAAAGATCCTCCCCAGCACCCAGAGATACAGAGGGAAAAAAATGCAACAAACAGAAAAATATCTCTGACAACTCTGACAACCTTTTTTCTTTCACAATATTTTTTCCCTTCTGTGAGTACCATACAATTTTCAATTTTTTGGGCCGGTGATACTGTTATGTTTCGGTAGCTGAGGAGTGCAGGTAAAAAAGGCAATACACCAGAGCAGTTGGAATCTATGAGATTGCAGTACCCTGACTAACAACCGCAACTAGAGGCAGCCGTGGAGTGTTCCTACGTTGGTCCTAGACGCCTCGTCACAGCCTGAGAAACTAACTACACCTAAAGATAGAAATAGGAAAGCTATCTGCCCCGGAGCAGAACCCCAAAGATAACAGAAAGCCCCCAAACATGTAATGGCGGTTAGACAAGAGGAAATACTGACACAGAAAGAAAATAGTATGAGCAAACGCTGGGGCCCAAACTATCTAAATAGAAAAGGATAGGAAGGGTACTTACTGCAATCCAGAAAACCCTGAAAAGCACCAACTCTACTAATTTCAAAATCACCTGAGATCACACGACCTCTACCACCTAAATTAGTTCTCTGGTGTAACAAAATAAAAACAGCAGCCACTGGAAAAAGCAAAAGTACAAAACTCAGTGGCTGAACCAAACTGAGAGGGCAAAAGCCCCCGGAGGGGACCCTGAAGGCCCCCACAGAAGTGCAGGACAAAAAGCAAAAATATAGCACAAACACAAAAGAAGAAAATGTCTTATCTGTTAGCAGGAGATGCAGACACGACACAGCAGGCTACAAGGGAAACTGGAAAGAAGGATTCAGACCAGAACAATTGATCACCGGCAACCCTGATGGGAAAATGACTCCCTTATATAAGACCAGTCAGTAACACCTGATTCCCAGTCCTCACAATCTTCACTAGTACCGCTTGTAACCACCAGAGGGAGCCTCTGCTCAGAACTCATCTCAAACCCATTCACAACAGAGGACCAGCTGACTGTGCTGGAACCCGGAGGGGCAGCAGAAGGAAAAGAGCCAATGGCACAACCGAGGACCAGCTGACGTTACTGGGACACGGTTACTAAGCAGGAGGTACCTGTGCTCCAAAGCACTACCAAGGACCAGCAGACGTTGCTGGAACTCGGATACCGAGATGGAGGCACCTAGGCCAAAGGCACTGCGGAGAACCAGTTGACGGTACTGGAACCCGGACGGGTACCATAAGGCACCCATGAAAATGTAAGTTGACAGGCCGCAAGCCGTCCGCAGTTACCGAATCACACAGTCCTACAGTGGGTGCTTGTCCTATTGTCACAATGGAAACAGCCTTTATTTACATATCCCACAGCACACATAGGAATGACCAAAACTGCAGGCACCATATAGTCGGCTAACCAGAATGCAACACGACAGGACAACTTATTGGAGGCTAATTGACGTTGACACTGCCAGGAAACAGCTGTCGTGCTGTAACCAGGCTGGGCAGGAGTCAGTACCCGTGCCAAGTACTTCCGAGCAACAACTGGCGGTTTTGGAGCCCAGGGATGAGAAGAGAACAGGGTGGAGGCAGCAGGACTTTTTGCCGTACACACAGCAGGGGAACAGCTGACATTACTGAACCCCAGTAACACAGGAGCAAGTGTTGACTGTGTTAACACCACTTCCAGGCAACAACTGGCGGTGTTGGAGCCCAGGGATGAGAGGAGGACAGGGTGGAGGCAGCAGGACTTTTTGACGTACACACAGCAGGGGAACAGCTGGTGTTACTGAACCCCAGTAACACAGGAGCAAGTGTTCACTGTGCTAACAGCACTTCTAGGCAACAACTGGCGGTGTTGGAGCCCAGGGTCAAGGAGGATGTTTAAATAGTAGATCAAGTATTTTCCTTGTTACATGTCAATTTTAAATGTCTATACTCCAAACAAGAGAAAGATAAGCTTTACTACCATAAGATGATGATTTCAGTTAAAAAAATATCGAGATAAATAAAGAATTGACAAACATAAATGCATACATTAACATGTTTAACAGCAATGCAAACCACAAAATAAATTAGTTAAGGAATCTGCTATACGGTTGTAGATAAAAGCATACAAGTACATATCTGAATCCATTAATGATGGATAAGTAACAGTACGTACACCATTTTTATTGTATAGACAATGAATGTCTGACTTCAAAACATCATCAGCATTACAAGTTATCTGTGACATTAATAAAATGTTACATTTGCTGAATAATGTCACTAAACAGTTTATAAAAATTATACAATTTCCATCATGTAATACTCATAATATGTGCCAATAATCATTTTTATTAACAAACATAACCTTTAAAAAGTGCATAGTGCAAATTGCTATTTATGCCTGACTGTGGACTTGCAAGCATGACAACGGATAGATAAGGTATATATAGATGAGACTGCATAGCCACAGATGGTGAATGGCCATGTAATACTGTACCTCAATAAAGTGTGCGTCACTACTACATAATTTTTTTTATATAGCTTTATAAACAGGGTACGTGCATGTATGCTTGCGCCTTTGTTTGGACGCACAGACTGCCTTCCTGCTGTGACGCGTTGGGTAGTGAACAGTTGTGTGCAGTGTTCACTGCAGTCTCTGCGGAATAACCACACTTAGGCCTTATAACTTTTCAGACTTTCTTTATCAATCTACCAAGATGAAGAAGGCAGGGAGTAAGGCACGTGGTCGTGGCCGTGGAGTTTCAGCAGGGAGAGGATGTGGGGATTCTGTGGCTGCTGCCGTCCCCAGTGACACAGCATCCACCAGTTTTCCCCGTGAGCGTTCCTTTATGCGTACTTTTGTAGGAGGTCGGCGTACCCCCCTGCTGCGGGAAGAACAAATTGAAGCCGTTGTTGGTTGGATGTCAGCCAATGCATCGACTTCAATTGCTTCCACCTCCTCTCAGGACCACAGCACTGTTGACCAACCATCTGTCTCTTCACCGCCTGCCAAATTGCCCAGGCAGTCACAGAGTTCTGTACAGGAGCCAGCTGAGTGTCTGCTTCTGTTCTCAGAATCTGTTGGCTTGCAAACAGGGGCCCAGCCAAGCAGCATTCTGGAATGTGAAGAAGAGGGAGTATGCAGTGATGCGCAACAGCTGTGTCTCTCTGAATCTGAAGAGGCGGGTGAGACAGTGCCGATGGTCAGCACACCGCAGAACGCATCTGATGATGATGAGACTCAGGTGCCAGTTTCTGTTGAGCATGGTGCTGGCCAGACCACCCAACAGCAGCAGGTGTTGGAAGAGGGTAGTGGAGATGATGAGGTCCAAGACCCAACATGGCGTGAGGAACAGGAAGGTGGTGGGAGCAGCTCAGAGGAATACTACTAATAATAATAATAATATTAATTTATATAGCGCCATCATATTCCGCAGCGCTTTACAGTTTAGCAGTTTCAGAACACAAGTCATAAGTAACAACGTTAACAATACAATAATTTAAGCAAAATATGTTGCCCCTGCTCGTGACAGCTTACAATCTACAATGAGGTGGGGGAGATACAAAGTATAGGTGTTTATATACAATGGTGCATTTACAATGATGGTCCAGCCATCTTAAGGGAGTGAGGGATGGAGATAGTGAATGGGCTAGACACACACACACACACACACACTTACACAGAATACATAGAATGACTTTGATTAGTGAATGTGATAGGCCGCTCTGAACAAATGTGTTTTGAGGGAGCGCCTGAAACCATGCAAATTGTGGATAGTCCTAATTTCTTGGGGTACAGCATTCCAGAGGATTGGCGCAGCGCGGGAGAAGTCTTGGAGTCGGGAGTGGGAGGTACGGATTAGTGCAGAGGTTAGTCGAAAGTCGTTTGCAGAGCGCAGCAGTCGGTTAGGCCGATAGATAGAAATGAGGGAGGAGATGTAGGGGGGTGCTGCACTGTGGATAGCTTTGTGGCTGAGAACCAGTACTTTGGTTGAAAGCTGTGAGAGCCCTAGAGAAGTGGTTAGTGATAGAAGGAAGATAGAGGAAGACATTGCCCCAACGGTACAAACAGGAGGGAGAGTTAGGCTGCAGACTCGGTTGCCTGTAGCCTCCAGTTTGGCACCTGTTCGGAGCAGTTGTCTTCCAAAAGTCAAAACGTGCGCTCCCAGGACTTGCACTGCGTGGTCCTTTTTTGACACACTTGCAGATGATATTTGCTATGTCAAATGCAAGCTGTGTAATCAAAAATTAAAAATAGGTAAAAGTGTCAGTAACCTCAATACCACTAATATGTGGAAACATGTGCGGACAAAGCACGTAGTTGAGTTACAAAGACACACTGGAGATGTAGGCCAACCTACAGCAGCACCTACATCTTCAGGTTGTGTTGAAGCCTCTTCATCGAGCTCACACACAGCTGGTTCTGCTTCCTCACAGGATCGCCATGGAAGAACCTCGGTCACTGTTGTCCAGAGACAAAGTGTTATTCCACACACAGAAGCAAGTTCCCTGTCATCCTCACACTCCCAGGCCACAAAACAGCCATCGGTAGCACAGGCATGGGATAAAAGACGGCCATACTCGGCAAACCATCCACGAGCACAGGCTCTGAATGCTGGCATTGCAAAACTCCTGTCCCTTGAAATGCTGTCATTCAGGCTGGTGGAGACAGACAGTTTCTGTAACTTAATATCATTGTCAGTCCCACAATACAATGTGCCAAGCCGATTTCATTTCAGCAGGCAAGCCGTCCCTGGTCTGCAAAAGCATGTTGAGGGAAAAATTAAACATGCGCTACTAAACGCCCTCAGTAGCAAGGTCCACCTGACCACCGATGCGTGAACCAGTACCCATTGTTATGATATGCTACAACCACTAAGGAAAGAAGGGAATTCTGTCCCTACAATAGAACTAAGCTGAATCCCTACGATGTAACGGGGAACCTGATCCTGCGACCAGACCCGCTAAAGTCCTCAGCTAGTCTGAACGAAGACCTATAGTTGCGAGGGAGGAATCCCTACAAGATCTAGGGACTGGGAGAAAAGGTGGACACCTCCTAACAGAAATTGTAGCAGGGATAATTAAACAGAAAACAAAATACTTTGAGATCCTAACATCAAGCAAAACTGACTGAGTAAGGCAACTAAGCACCCGGCTACCTTAACAGTAGATAATACAATGAAGTCAAGCAAAGCCAGAAGGGCGGAGCCAGACTAAATAGGGAAAAAAGGTCATGTGACCAGCAAACTGAAACAAAACCTAACAAGAGGGTTCTAACACCCATGGCCAGGGACGATACCTTTCCCTCACTGCCCATTGGGTCAATGTTGTGGAGCCGGGTACTGATCTTGCGAGTGGCGCTGTACGTGTTCTGCCAACTCCAAGGATTGCAGGAATCAAGTCTGTACACATTGACTCCTCCTCCTACTCCAGTTCCTCAGAATCATCGCTGCAGGAGCCGTCACGGTCTACCTCCACATGGACCCATGAACGGTTACCTGTTGCGACCGATATGAGCACAGCCGTGTCCAAACGTCAACAGGCCGTCCTGAAATTAATTTCCATGGGGAATCGAAGCCACACAGCGCAGGAGCTCTGGAATGCCATCAAGCAGGAGAGCGACGTGTGGTTTTTGGCAGCGAATCTCCAGCCAGGCTTGGTAGTGTGTGACAATGGCCGAAATCTGGTGGCAGCTCTGGGCCTTGGCAACCTCACTCACATACCATGTCTGTCACATGTGCTCAACTTGGTCGTGCAGAGTTTTTTGAGGGACTATCCGGATCTTGATGCACTGCTGCACAAGGTCCGCCTAGAGTGCGCTCACTTGCGACGTTCCAGCATGGCCAGATCGCTGATTGCAGCTCTGCAACGCAGATTTCGCCTTCCTGAACATCGCATCATATGTGACGTACCCACCAGGTGGAATTCCACGTTACATATGTTGGAGCGGTTGTGTGAGCAGCAGTCAACAGTAATGGAGTATCAGCTGCATCAGGCGCAATCAACTCGCAATTTGCGCCGTTCACACTTCACCACTACTGACTGGGCCTCTATAATAATAATAATCTTTATTTATATCGCGCCAACATATTCCGCAGCGCTTTACAGTTTAACAGTTTCAGAACACAAGTCATAAGTAACAACGTTAACAATACAATAATTAAAGCAATATAAGCCGCCCCTGCTCGTGACAGGTTACAATCTACAATGAGGTGGGGGAGATACAAATTACAGGTGTTTATATACAATGGTGTATTTACAATGATGGTCCAGCCATTTTGAGGGAGTGATGGATGGATGGAGATAGTGAATGGGCTACACACACAGACTTACACATAGAATGACTTTGATTAGTGAATGTGATAGGTCGCTCTGAACAAATGTGTTTTGAGGGAGCTCCTGAAACCATGCTAATTGCGGATAGTCCTAATTTCTTGGGGTAGAGCATTCCAGAGGATTGGCGCTGCACGGGAGAAGTCTTGTAGTTGGGAGTGGGAGGTACGGATTAGTGCAGAGGTTAGTCGAAGGTCGTTTGCAGAGCGCAGCAGTCGGTTAGGCCGATAGATAGAAATGAGGGAGGAGATGTAGGGGGGTGCTGCACTGTGGAGAGCTTTGTGGGTGACAACCAGTACTTTGAATTGGATACTATAATGAATGGGCAGCCAGTGTAAGGACTGGCGAAGGACTCTATGAAGGACATCTGCCACGTTTTGCGTGCGTTTGATGAGTCAACGCGGATGGCGAGTGCAGATGATGCACTAGTCAGCCTGACTGTCCCCCTTATCTGCCTGCTTCAAAAAACAATGCAAGCACTAAGGGATGAGTTTTTGGAAGAGGTGGAGGATGAGGAGTCACAAATTCCCTCACCTTCTGGACAGTCAGCGCAACGTGGTTCCTCACAAAGGGCTGGGCAGGGCTCACTTTGTGAGGAGGATGAGGAGGAGTCAATGGAGGAGGAAGACATCGCTCCAGAGGGAGGTACACAACGCTCTAGTCAGTATGTATAGCGAGGGTGGGGTGATGCAGAGCAGGCAGAGATGACGCCTCTTGCAGGGACAGCGTTTCTTGGCCAGTTGGGAGTCTGCAGCACATGGTTGATTTCATGCTGCAGTGCCTGAGAAACGACCGCCGCATTGACCACATTCTCACCACGTCTGATTATTGTGTGTCCACCCTCCTAGACCCTCGCTACCGGGACAACTTACAAAGCCTCATCACACCGTTGAACCGGGAGCGTAAAATGCGGGAGTACCAAGACACACTGGTGCAATCCATAATGTTCTCCATTCCAGCCGAGAGCACTGCTGCTACTACTGCTTTACAAAGCAGCTCTGTGCGTCGAGGCAGTGGAGACAGCTCTGCAACAAGAGGGAGCACAAGCAGCGCCTCTGCACAGGGCAAGATGTTATGATTTGGTAGCTGAGGAGAGCAGGCAAAAAAGGCAATACACCAGAGAGGTTGGAATCTATGGGATTGCAGTACCCTGACTAACCACCACAACTAAAGGCAGCCGTGGAGCGTACCTACGTTGGTCCTAGACGCCTCGTCACAGCCTGAGAAGCTAACTACACCTAAAGATAGAAAGAGGAAAGCTATCTGCCCCGGAGCAGATCCACAAAGAACATAGAAAGCCCCCAAACATGTAATGGCGGTTAGACAAGAAGAAATACTGACACAGACAGAAAATAGTATGAGCAAACGTTGGGGCTCAAACTTCATAAATAGAAAAGGATAGGAAGGGCACTTTATGCAATCACAAAAAACCATGAAAAGTACCAACTCTACTAATTACAAAAACACCTGAGATGACACGACCTCTAGCACCTAAATTAGTTCTCTGGTGTAACAAAAACTAAACAGCAGCCACAGAAAAAAGTGGAACAGGAAAATGAACAAACAACAGTGGCTGAACTAACCTGAGAGGAGCACAAGCCCCCCAAGGGGACCCGGCAGACCCCCACAGAAGTGCAGGACAAAATGCCAAAAAAAAACACAAAAAACTAAAAGAAGAAAATGTCTTATCTGTTAGAAAAAGATGCAGGCACGAAACAGCAAGCTACAAAGTGTACAGGAATCAAAAATGAGACCAGAACAATTGATCACCGTCAACCCTGATGGGAGGGAACCTCCCTTTTATAACACCAGTCAGTAACACCTGATCTCCAATCTTCACAATCTTCATTGGATAGTTCAGTACTGTTTGTAACCACCAGAGGGAGCTTCTGCTCAGAATTCATTTCTAGCACATTCACAACAGCAAGACCAGTATGTTCCAAATGTGGCGAAGTTTTGTGGCAGCGCCAACAATGTCTACACCATCCGAGACGGCTACAGTCAGCAGGAGGCAAAGTTTCCGTAAGATGGTAACAGACTACATGTCTTGGCCTCTCAGTGTACTCCCAGATGGCTCTTCCCCATTCAAGTTTTGGGTCTCTAAGCTGGATACATGGCCAGAGCTTAGCCAGTATGCATTGGAGGTGCTGGCTTGCCCTGCTGCCAGTGTATTATCGGAGCGCTTCTTTAGTGCTGCAGGTGGTGTACTAACAGACCGTAGCATGCGACTATCCTCCGATAATGTAGACCGGCTTACTTTTCTGAAAATGAACAAGGCATGGATCTCGCATGAATTTGCCTGTCCGGTTTCAGATTAAATAACTGGTTGGCAACGTTATCCATGTCTCCTGTTATGTTCATCTTTCTACCACCTGAACTCTACTGCCTGGGCTACAACACTGCCAGTTGCTGCTCAGAAGTGTTGGATGCACAGATCAAAACAATCGCTGATGTGTTTGTGGGGTTCAGTAACGCCTGCTGTTCCCCTGCTGTGTGTCCGGCAAAAATTACTGCTAGGTAGTGTCACGCGGTCTTATGATATGTGTACGATGTCAGTAAACTATTCTTAAAAGAAACAACACTCTATACAACATATAGATTAGCAACATCAGCATGTAAATATAGAATAGATTTACCTGACACGATATCCGTTGAACTCAGGGTTAATCTTGAGGACTTGATACACTGTCACAGGAAAGAGGAGGACCGGGGGTCTAACCTGACCCTAAACTGGGGTCCTAACTAATCCCTCACCTTGGAGGTACTGATAATGGTTCAGAGGTCCAAGTCTCCAGCCTAACCCTGTCTCCTATCAGTCCCTGAACCCTGTAATCAGTCCTAAGAAGGATACTGATTACCACCAAAGGGATATGGGCTGATCTCTGCTAAATACACAGATTAGACATACAAGACAGACTGGAGAAAACACAGACTTGCATACACACTCAAACACAGAAGGAACATAAATGATCTGGGATATTAAACTCTAAGCAAGGTGAGCTTAAAACAACTAAGGAGCTCTTTAACTTAAGTCTATACAGATACAATCCTATCTGTGGTCTGCATGAAGAATTTCACTGGCAACTCCCAACACAGACAACCAGAGATTTAAAGGAAACCAATCAACAAATAATTAATTGCAGCCGGGAGAAACTGCACCCAGTCCCAGAACTGAGCACAGACAGAATTAACTCCCTAACTGCCAAACACAAAGAAACAGCAACTCAGCTGTGAGAAGTCAGAATGTGCAACCGCGACGATCTTCATGGCGATGCACACATGACAGTACCCCCCCTTCTACGAGGGGCCTCCGGACCCTCAGGGCCAGGTTTGCCCGGGTGAGTTCTGTGGAAGGTCCGCACCAAACGATCTGCGTTAATGTCAGACGCAGGAACCCACGTCCTCTCCTCTGGACCATACCCCTTCCAATGCACCAAGTACTGAAGGGACCGGCGATTCAGACGTGAGTCAATGATCTTTGACACTTGAAACTCCAAGTTACCATTGACCACCACTGGAGGAGGAGGTAGAGGTGATGGTATGACTGGTGCCACGTACCTCTTAAGTAATGACTTGTGGAACACATTGTGGATTTTAAACGTAGGAGGGAGGTCCAGACGAAATGCCACAGGATTAATTATGGAACTGATCCTGTACGGCCCGATGAATCTGGGGCCCAGCTTCCAGGAGGGAACTTTAAGTTTTATATTCCTGGTAGACAACCATACCAGATCGTTCACATTAAGATCTGGACCAGAAACTCTCCTCCTATCAGCCATACGTTTATAACGGTTCCCCATAGCACTCAGATTATTCAATACACCTCTCCACACTGAAGCAAGTGACGACGAGAAACGCTCCTCCTCAGGAACCCCAGAAGGGCCCCCCCCATTGAATGTACAAAACTGGGGATGAAAACCATATGCCCCAAAAAACGGGGACTTACCAGTGGACTCGCTCCGCCTGTTGTTAAGAGCGAACTCTGCCAGAGGCAAGAAAGAAGACCAGTCCTCCTGGTTCTCTGAGACAAAACACCGAAGATAAGTCTCTAGGCTTTGATTCAGACGCTCTGTCTGACCATTGGTCTGCGGATGAAAAGCCGAGGAAAATGACAATTGCATCCCCCGACGTAAACAAAATGCCCTCCAAAACTTGGACACAAACTGAGACCCCCTATCTGACACCACATCAGAAGGCAACCCATGAAGTCTCACAATCTCCCCAATGAACACCTGCGCCAGAGTTTTAGCATTAGGGAGGGCAGGAAGAGCAATGAAATGTGCCATCTTACTGAACCTGTCAACAACCACCAGTATGACAGTCTTCCCTGACGACTGAGGAAGGTCCGTGATGAAGTCCATAGACAAATGAGTCCATGGACGCTCCGGAAGTTTCAAGGGTAAGAGGGTCCCAGACGGACGGGTATGAGGGGTCTTAGAGCGAGCACAAACCCCACAGGACGCGACAAAAGTTAAAACATCTTTATTAACGTTAGGCCACCAAAACCGGCGAGAAAGGAGATCTAAAGTAGCCTTACTCCCTGGATGTCCTGCTAAAGCAGAATTATGATGTGCCTCAATAACCTTTTGTCTCAACTGATTTGGGACAAACAGTCTCCCTGGAGGTCCTGCAGGGGCGTCCCCCTGAGCCTCTAACACCTCCTCCTCAAGCTCAGAACATACAGCCGACACTACCACCCCCTCCTGAAGGATAGGAATCGGGTCATCCATTTTCCCGGCCCCTGGGAAACTGCGAGACAAGGCATCCGCCTTTACATTCTTAGATCCAGGGCGATAAGTGACAACAAAATTAAACCTGGTAAAAAACAACGACCATCGAGCTTGTCTGGAATTCAGACGCTTAGCAGATTCCAAATACAGCAGGTTCTTGTGATCAGTAATGACGGTGACCGGGTGGACTGCCCCCTCCAAAAAGTGACGCCATTCTTCAAAAGCCAACTTAATGGCCAAAAGTTCCCTATTGCCGATATCATAATTCCTTTCGGCGGACGACAATTTTTTAGAAAAGAAAGCGCACGGATGCCATTTACCAGGGGACGGACCCTGGGACAATATTGCACCCACCCCTACGTCAGACGCGTCCACCTCCACAACGAACGGCTGTGATGCATCTGGTTGGATGAGAACGGGTGCCGAAGCAAAACATTTTTTCAAAGAGGAAAAAGCTTGGCAAGCTTTGTCCGACCATTTAGAAAAATCCGTCCCTTTTCTTGTCATGTCAGTGAGAGGTTTAACAACAGATGAGAAATTACAAATAAATTTCCGGTAGTAGTTAGCAAACCCCAGAAAACGCTGCAGAGCCTTAAGATCCTCTGGCTGATCCCATTCAAGCACTGCTCTCACCTTTTCAGGTCCATACGGAAACCGGAGGCTGACACCAAGAAACCCAAAACTGAAGTTCCTGTACGGCGAATACACACTTTTCCAGTTTGGCGTATAGTTTATTGTCTCGCAAGATCTGCAACACCTGTCTCACATGCTCCTGGTGAGACACAAGATCTGGTGAGTAAATTAAAATGTCATCCAAATATACGACCACAAACAGCCCCACCAGATGACGAAAAATGTCATTAACAAAATGTTGGAATACTGCTGGTGCAGTAGTCAGACCAAAAGGCATGACAAGGTTCTCATAATGTCCCTCCGGCGTGTTAAACGCCGTTTTCCACTCATCCCCCTCTTTTATCCTAATCAGATTATACGCCCCCCTGAGATCCAATTTAGAGAACCATTTGGCGCCAACAATTTGATTGA
Organism: Oophaga sylvatica; assembly: GCA_033576555.1. Classification (NCBI taxonomy): domain Eukaryota; kingdom Metazoa; phylum Chordata; class Amphibia; order Anura; family Dendrobatidae; genus Oophaga; species Oophaga sylvatica. The sequence continues at coordinate 282,906,063 of JARQOD010000004.1, read as the reverse complement.
AGAGATCAGGAATCAGAGGAGTGGATACGGATCTCGAACAGTAATCCGATTAAGTTCGCGGAAATCCAAGCAAGGGCGTAGGCCTCCATCTTTTTTCTTCACAAAGAAGAACCCCGCGGCCACTGGGGAAGATGAAGGTCTAATATGCCCTTTGGCCAGACTTTCCGAAATATAATCTTTCATAGCCTGCCTCTCAGGACCAGAAAGGTTATATAACCTAGCTTTAGGTAACTTAGCATCAGGAAGTAAATTAATAGAGCAGTCATACACGCGATGAGGAGGCAACTCCTGACACCCCTCCTCAGAGAACACATCCCCAAAGTCCTCCAAAAAAGGAGGCAAAGTACTAGGCACGACCGCACTGATGACTGTGTTCATGCAGTTACTTTTGCAAAACTCCCCCATTGGCTTATATCTCTGGACTGCCAATTAATCACAGGGTTATGTTTAACCAACCAAGGAAGTCCCAACACAATAGGAGTAGGTAGACCCTCCAACACATAACAAGATAATAGTTCCCTATGTATTGCCCCTACCCGAAGGTCAATGTTATGAACCTCATGAACAAAGCTACCTTGGCCGAGAGGCCTGGCGTCAATGGAGAATATAGGGATCGGTTTGACCAATACACTCAGATGCATACCTTGAGCCTGAGCAAACTGAGCGTCAACCAGATTAGCCCCGGACCCACTATCAAGAAGAACAGAAAATCTCTCCACTCTCGTACCAACCACCACCTCCACTGGTACAAGGAACTGAGAAGAACTAGCGGACGAAATACATACTCCCAGGTTGTCGTCCACCACACAACCTGGGATTAACAGTTTTCCGGCGACTTTTTGCTCAACAAGGCACGGGATGGACATCCCCCAACAAAATGTCCCTCTTTCCCGCAGAAGAAACACCTTCTAGTCCTGCGGCGTACCGCCAATCCCCTCCTACGAAATGATGTCCCTCCCAACTGCATAGGCTCCTCCGAACAGACAAGGGGAACCTCAACATAAGGGACTTTAGTAGTAGGTGGAGTAACAACAGGGGGCGGAGTTACCTCGCACCTCTCCCGGAGCCGTCTATCAGTACGGATAGCTAGGGCCATAGCAGCCTCCAGTGATGGAGGAGAATCATACTGAGCCAAAACGTCCTTTAATTTGTCAGAAAGCCCATGACAAAACTGGCTTCTAAGAGCTGGGTCATTCCACTGAGTATCTGTGGCCCATCTACGGAACTCAGAAGCAAATTCCTCCGCCGGACGATCTCCCTGCTGTATCTTACGTAATTTTGTCTCAGCAAGAGAGACCCGATCTGGGTCATCATATACCAAACCCAGGGCAGTAAAAAATCGATCTACTGACTGTAGAGCCGGGGATCCCGGAGGAAGGGAGAAGGCCCAGGATTGAGGGTCCCCTTGTAGGAGCGAGATAACAATTCCCACTCTCTGCTCTTCACTCCCTGATGATCGAGGCCGAAGCCGAAAATACAATTTACATGCTTCCCTGAAGGTAAAAAATTTGTCTCGCCCACCAGTGAACCTGTCCGGGAGAGCTACTTTAGGTTCAAATCTGGTTTGCTCCGAGGGAGACAAAACTTTGGACTTAATGTCCGTCAGCTCCATGGATAATCCCTGCAACTGCAGAGCCAGCTGGGCTACTGGATCCATGGCAACTGGGAATAATTTTATGGGCCAGTGAAAATGTCACGCGGTCTTATGATATGTGTACGATGTCAGTAAACTATTCTTAAAAGAACAACACTCTATACAACATATAGATTAGCAACATCAGCATGTAAATATAGAATAGATTTACCTGACACGATATCCGTTGAACTCAGGGTTAATCTTGAGGACTTGATACACTGTCACAGGAAAGAGGAGGACCGGGGGTCTAACCTGACCCTAAACTGGGGTCCTAACTAATCCCTCACCTTGGAGGTACTGATAATGGTTCAGAGGTCCAAGTCTCCAGCCTAACCCTGTCTCCTATCAGTCCCTGAACCCTGTAATCAGTCCTAAGAAGGATACTGATTACCACCAAAGGGATATGGGCTGATCTCTGCTAAATACACAGATTAGACATACAAGACAGACTGGAGAAAACACAGACTTGCATACACACTCAAACACAGAAGGAACATAAATGATCTGGGATATTAAACTCTAAGCAAGGTGAGCTTAAAACAACTAAGGAGCTCTTTAACTTAAGTCTATACAGATACAATCCTATCTGTGGTCTGCATGAAGAATTTCACTGGCAACTCCCAACACAGACAACCAGAGATTTAAAGGAAACCAATCAACAAATAATTAATTGCAGCCGGGAGAAACTGCACCCAGTCCCAGAACTGAGCACAGACAGAATTAACTCCCTAACTGCCAAACACAAAGAAACAGCAACTCAGCTGTGAGAAGTCAGAATGTGCAACCGCGACGATCTTCATGGCGATGCACACATGACAGGTAGCTACACATGTTGAAAAAAACATGACATGTTAAAGTGGCTACTGCTACACATAGATAAGAGGCTACACCCTTATTTCTAAGCTGTAAACAAGTGAAACGTCACCTTTAAAACCATAAAATTATTATACTTTGTCACAAATCTGTAACAAAATAATTGTGACATATTACTGCAGATATCCACATGTCGAACACAAATGCTAACACAAAAGCCTACTTATGCTATAGGGTACTGATGGTGAACCTTGTCACTCCATAACTTAGACAAATCCAACTCACATCATGCCTCAAATGCTGCAATGTTGGAAGTGCATAATGTGGGTTGAACTTTGACAACAGCTGCAGTGCGAAGGTTAGCCTTCAGTGTTCTTGGCTTTTAAATAAAAGCATACAAGTAAATTTAATAATCCATTGTTGATTAAGGGACGTGATGTACACCTGTAATATTGTGCAAACAATGGATGTAGGACTAGTCCTCTTCAACATTACTTATATTTGTGTCATTTCAAAAAATACATATTTAATTACAAATTTAACAACCCATATCATAAAGGTCCATCATGTAAAAATGAGAATCGGTAACAAAACTCATGCATTACCTTGTTAAAGTCAATAGTGCATAGTCACAATAGCTAAATATATACCTGCAAGTTTTGCTGAAACAACGACAACTGATAGAAAAGGTGAATGATATCTAGTTATCAGACTGAATAGCGACAGCTGTACAATGTCGATATAATACTGTACCTTAACAAAAAGGCTGTTTGCAACCAATGTATTATATACGGATGGAAGCGCATCACACTAATAGATTTGAGTTATTTGAAATAGAATGGAGCAGCACCAATTACAGAAAAATGTCAAGGATGAGGCAGTGAGACACGCTCAGCAGAGTACAAGCAGCAGTGGTTGAAGAACTAACTGGAGCGGGATCTGCACTCCAAAAATGAAAACCTCTGACTACAGTAAACACTGCACACAACTGTTCAGTAGCTGTGAAAGGCCCATTTGTGTACTTCTATATTGTTTGCAACCAATATATTGGATACGGATGGAAGCACGTCACACTAATAGATTAGAATTATTTGAAATAGAATGTAGCAGCAACAATTAGAGAAAAATGTCAAGGATGAGGCAGTGAGACACGCTCAGCAGAGTACAAGCAGCAGTGGTTGAAGAACTAACTGGAGCGGGATCTGCACTCCAAAAATGAAAACCTCTGACTACAGTAAACACTGCACACAACTGTTCAGTAGCTGTGAAAGGCCCGTTTGTGTACTTCTATATTGTTTGCAACCAATGTATTGGATACGGATGGAAGCATGTCACACTAATAGATTTGAATTATTTGAAATAGAATGTAGCAGCAACAATTAGAGAAAAATGTCAAGGATGAGGCAGTGAGACACGCTCAGCAGAGTACAAGCAGCAGTGGTTGAAGAACTAACTGGAGCGGGATCTGCACTCCAAAAATGAAAACCTCTGACTACAGTAAGCACTGCACACAACTGTTCAGTAGCTGTGAAAGGCCCGTTTGTGTACTTCTATATTGTTTGCAACCAATATATTGGATACGGATGGAAGCACGTCACACTAATAGATTAGAATTATTTGAAATAGAATGTAGCAGCAACAATTAGAGAAAAATGTCAAGGATGAGGCAGTGAGACACGCTCAGCAGAGTACAAGCAGCAGTGGTTGAAGAACTAACTGGAGCGGGATCTGCACTCCAAAAATGAAAACCTCACAGACTAGAGTGAACACTGCACACAACTGTTCACTATCTCTGAAAGGCTCCTTTGTGTACTTGTATAGTGTTTGCAACCAATGTATTGGATACGGATGGAAGCACGTCACACTAATAGATTTCATTTTTTTAAAATAGAATGTAGCAGCAACAATTAGAGAAAAATGTCAAGGATGAGGCAGTGAGACACGCTCAGCAGAGTACAAGCAGCAGTGGTTGAAGAACTAACTGGAGCGGGATCTGCACTCCAAAAATGAAAACCTCACAGACTAGAGTGAACACTGCACACAACTGTTCACTATCTCTGAAAGGCTCCTTTGTGTACTTGTATAGTGTTTGCAACCAATGTATTGGATACGGATGGAAGCACGTCACACTAATAGATTTCATTTTTTTAAAATAGAATGGAGCAGCAACAATTAGAGAAAAATGTCAAGGATGAGGCAGTGAGACACGCTCAGCAGAGTACAAGCAGCAGTGGTTGAAGAACTAACTGGAGCGGGATCTGCACTCCAAAAATGAAAACCTCTGACTACAGTAAACACTGCACACAACTGTTCAGTAGCTGTGAAAGGCCCGTTTGTGTACTTCTATATTGTTTGCAACCAATGTATTGGATACGGATGGAAGCACGTCACACTAATAGATTTGAATTATTTGAAATAGAATGTAGCAGCAACAATTAGAGAAAAATGTCAAGGATGAGGCAGTGAGACACGCTCAGCAGAGTACAAGCAGCAGTGGTTGAAGAACTAACTGGAGCGGGATCTGCACTCCAAAAATGAAAACCTCACAGACTAGAGTGAACACTGCACACAACTGTTCACTATCTCTGAAAGGCTCCTTTGTGTACTTGTATAGTGTTTGCAACCAATGTATTGGATACGGATGGAAGCACGTCACACTAATAGATTTCATTTTTTTAAAATAGAATGGAGCAGCAACAATTAGAGAAAAATGTCAAGGATGAGGCAGTGAGACATGCTCAGCAGAGTACAAGCAGCAGTGGTTCAAGAACTAACTGGAGCGTGATCTGCACTCAAAAAAAAAAAATCCTCACAGACTAGAGTGAACACTGCACACAACTGTTCACTATCTCTGAAAGGCTCCTTTGTGTACTTGTATAGTGTTTGCAACCAATGTATTGGATACGGATGGAAGCACGTCACACTAATAGATTTCATTTTTTTAAATTGAATGGAGCAGCACCAATTAGAGAAAAATGTCAAGGATGAGGCAGTGAGACACGCTCAGCAGAGTACAAGCAGCAGTGGTTCAAGAAGTAACTGGAGCGTGATCTGCACTCAAAAAAAAAAAACTCACAGACTAGAGTGAACACTGCACACAACTGTTCACTATCTCTGAAAGGCTCCTTTGTGTACTTGTATAGTGTTTGCAACCAATGTATTGGATACGGATGGAAGCACGTCACACTAATAGATTTGATTTTTTTTAAATAGAATGGAGCAGCACCAATTAGAGAAAAATGTCAAGGATGAGGCAGTGAGACACACTCAGCAGAGTACAAGCAGCAGTGGTTGAAGAACTAACTGGAGCGTGATCTGCACTCAAAAAAAAAAAACCTCATAGACTAGAGTGAACACTGCACACAACTGTTCACTATCTCTGAAAGGCTCCTTTCTGTACTTCTATAGTGTTTGCAACCAATGTATTGTACACGGATGGAAGCGCGTCACACTATAATTTCTATTGAATGGAGCAGCAAGAATTACACTAAAGAAAAAAAAAAAAGAGTCTGTGAGTGACACGTGTAGATGCCTACAAACAGCGTTGGATGCAGAGCAAACTGCAGCGTCACCTGCACTCTCACACACACACCTTGCACAGAGCTGTTAAAACAACACTGCAAGGCAAAAGGAAGCTTTACACAGCGGTTGGTAAACTAGCCTGCCTAAAGCACAGTACACAAAATCGCAATCTCTAACTGTCCCTCAGAGTCAGCAGAGCAGCGTTCTGTCCCTAACTGAATTCACAGCACAGTGACGCTAAAATGGCGGCAGCGCCTTTTATAGTGCATTCTGACATCATTTCAGCATCCAATCACAGCCATGCCATTAGTTAACATGACCGCAGCATTACAGGATGTGCCCACACTTCTTAGGATTCCTCATTGGCTGACTAAAATCACATTGCCTCTCAAAGAATTATGGGAACTTCCGATTCCGGTATACGATATATGGAAAATATCGGAACTAAGTATCGGAATTCCGATACAGCGAATATCGGCCGATACCCGATACTTGCGGTATCGGAATGCTCAACTCTAGCAGCAAGTCAATATTTGCAGTGTTGACCCTTCTTCTTCAGGACCTCTGCAATTCTCCCTGGCATGCTCTCAATCAACTTCTGGACCAAATCCTGACTGATAGCAGTCCATTCTTGCACAATCAATGCTTTCATTTTGTCAGAATTTTTAGGTTTTTGTTTGTCCACCTGTCTCTTGATGATTGACCATAAGTTCTCAATGGGATTAAGATCTGGGGAGTTTCCAGGCCATGGACCCAAAATCTCTATGTTTTGTTCCCTGAGCCATTTAGTTATCACCTTTGCTTTATGGCAAGGTGCTCCATCATGCTGGAAAAGGCATTGTTGATCGCCAAACTGCTCTTGGAGGGTTGGGAGAAGTTGCTCTTGGAGGACATTCTGCTACCATTCTTTATTCATGGCTGTGTTTTTAGGCAAGACTGTGAGAGAGCCGATTCCCTTGGCTGAGAAGCAACCCCACACATGAATGGTTTCAGGATGCTTAACAGTTGGCATGAGACAAGACTGGTGGTAGCGCTCACCTTGTCTTCTCCAAATGAGGCGTTTTCCTGATGTCCCAAACAATCGTAAAGGGGATTCATCAGAGAAAATAACTTTACCCCAGTCCTCAGCAGTCCACTGCCTGTACCTTTTGCAGAATATCAGTCTGTCCATGATGTTTTTTCTGGAGAGAAGTGGCTTCTTTGCTGCCCTCCTTGAGACCAGACCTTGCTCCTAGAGTCTCCGCCTCACAGTGCGTGCAGATGCACTCACACCTGCCTGCTGCCATTCCTGAGCAAGCTCTGCACTGCTGGTAGCCCGATCGCGCAGCTGAAACACTTTTAAGAGACGATCCTGGCGCTTGCTGGTCTTTCTTGGGCGCCCTGGAGCTTTTTTGGCAACAATGGAACCTCTCTCCTTGAAGTCTTGATGATGCGATAGATTGTTGACTGAGGTGCAATCTTTCTAGCTGCGATACTCTTCCCTGTTAGGCCATTTTTGTGCATTGCAATGATGACTGCACGTGTTTCTTTAGAGATAACCATGGTTAACAGAAGAGAAACAATGATGCCAAGCACCACCCTCCTTTTAAAGTGTCCAGTGGTGTCATTCTTACTTAATCATGACAGATTGATCTCCAGCCATGTCCTCATCAACACGCACACCTGTGTTAATGGAGCAATCACTGAAAAGAGGTTAGCTGGTCCTTTTAAGGCAGGGCTGCAATGATGTTGAAATGTGTTTTGGGGGATAAAGTTCATTTTCTAGCCAAATATTGACTTTGCAAGTAATTGCTGTTAAGCTGATCACTCTTTATAACATTCTGGAGTATATGCAAATTGCCATTAGAAAAAGTGAAGCAGTAGACTTTGTAAAAATTAATATTTGTGTCATTCACAAAACTTTTGGCCATGACTGTATAGCCCTGTAAATTTACCGCCCCTCTCATCCAGCCAAGTCTCAGATATCCCCACCATGTCATAATTATGTTCCAACAAAATTAATTCTAATTCCTCCATTTTGTTGGTAAGGCTTCTGGCATTAGTATACATGCACTTTATGTATCTCTCTGTACCTCTATTCTTTCTTAAATTATTAACTGTTTTAACCCCACCCCCAATTTCATTATTTGTGCCCAGGTTTATATCTGCAATGTCTTCCCCTCCTATAAAATGAATACCCTCCCAGTCCCTAGTTTAAAGACTCCTCCAACCTTCTAGCCATTTTCTCCCCCAGCACAGCGCACCCTCCCCATTGAGGTGCAGCCCGTCCCTAGCATAGAACCTGTAGCCAACTGAGAAGTCGGACCAGTTCTCCAGGAACCCAAACCCCTCCTTCCTACACCAATTCTTGAGACACTTATTAACCTCCCTTATCTCCCATTGCCTCTCTGGTGTGGCACGTGGTCCAGGCAATATTTCAGAAAATACCACGTTGGAGGTCCTTGCTTTAAGCTTGCAGCCTAATTCCCTGAAATCGTCTTTAAGGACCTTCCACCTACCTCTAACTTTGTCATTTGTGCCAATGTGCACCATGACTGCTGGGTCCTCACCAGCCCCTCCCAGTAATCTGTCAACCCGATCAGTGATGTGTCGGACTCGAGCGCCAGGTAGGCAGCACACTGTTCGAAGATCACTATCTTTGTGACAGATAGCCCTATCTGTTCCCCTAATAATTGAGTCCCCCACTACCAGCACCTGTCTGGCCTGCCCAGCTCTTCTATTTCCCCCCTTACTGGAGCAGACACTCCTCCGGCTTTCAGAGGACATGCCTGGCTGCAGCAGTGCTACCCCTGTACTGACAACCCCCTCATCTGCCAACTTAGCAAACTTATTGGGGTGTGCCAGATCAGTACTAGCCTCCCTGGCGCTCTTCCCTCTACCCAGCCTTCTAACTGTCACCCAGCTTGCTGCTTCACGGTCCTGCAGCTCCATCCTAGCATCTATCCCATTGAGCATCTGCTCAGTGAGCAGAAGACTCCTTTACATATTATCTATGGATCTTAGTGTTGCCAGCTGCACATTTGGATCCAGTATCTGGGCTTCCAAATGCACAATGTGCTCACATCTCGCACAGCAGTATGCACCCTCGACCGGCTGTTAAAGGACTGCATACATGTGGCAAGATGTACACTGGATAGCACTGGCAATAGTGGAGCACATTCCTAATGGGGATTTCACCAGACAGAAAAGATAAGTAAAAATAAATAAAAAGTATTGATATAACAGCAATTCAGTAATTCTTCCCTCGGAAACTCCCTGAATCCAAAGTCACTGAATCACAAGTCACACTTACCACCGTTCGCACTTGCGCACCAGTCACACTCAGCTCTCTCACTCTCGCTGAAGCAGAAGATTTAAAGAGATTTTTTTTTCTCCTTCAACAGCAAACCACCCTGTTGCTCAATGCACTTCCAAAAAAAAGGCCCCTTTAGTAAACATCAGATCCTCGCAATGAGAATCGTGGGTCCCGATGGTTACCATGGTACCCTGAGGTCATGTGATGACCCCAGGGTACAATGGTCTTTAACCCCTTTACCCCCAAGGGTGGTTTGCATGTTAATGACCAGGCCAATTTTTAAAATTCTGACCACTGTCCTTTTATGAGGTAATAACTCTGGAACGCTTTCATGGATCCCGGTGATTCTGACATTGTTTTCTCGTGACATATTGTACTTCATGATAGTGGAAAAATTTATTTGATATGACTTGCGTTTATTGTGAAAATAATGGAAATTTGGCGAAAATGTTGAAAATTTCACAATTTTCCAACTTTGAATTTTCATGCCCCTAAATCACAGAGATATGTCACATAAAATACTTAATAAGTAACATTTCCCACATGTTTACTTTACATCAGCACAATTTTGGAACCAAATTTTTTTTTGTTAGGAAGTTATAAGGGTTAAAAATTAAACAGCGATTACATTTTGTTTTAGGGACCACATCACATTTGAAGTCACTTTGAGGGGTCTATATGATAGAAAATACCCAAAAGTACACCATTCTAAAAACTGCACCCCTGAAGGTACTCAAAACCATATTCAAGAATTTTATTAACCCTTCGGGTGCTTCACAGAAATTTTTGGAATGTTTTATAAAAAAATGAACATATAACTTTTTTTCACAAAAAAATTACTTCAGATCTAATTTGTTTTATACCAAGGGTAACTGGAGAAATTGGACAACAATAGTTGTACAATTTGTCCTAAGTACGCTGATACCCAATATATGCAGGTAAACCACTGTTTATGCGCATGGCAGAGCTCGGAAAGGAAGAAGTGCCATTTGACTTTTCAATGCAAAATTGGCTGCAATTGAGATCGGACGCCATATCGCGTTTGGAGAGCCCCTGATGTGCCTAAACAGTGGAAACTCCCCACAAGTGACACCATTTTAGAAAGTAGAACCCCTAGAGAACTTATCTAGATGTGTGGTGAGCACTTTGAACCCCCAAGTCCTTCACAGAAGTTTATAGAGCCGTAAAAACAAAAATATTTTTTTCACAAAAATATTTTCACCCCCAATTTTTATTTTCCCAAGGGTAACAGGAGAAATTGGACCCCAAAAGTTGTTGTGCAATTTGTCCTGAGTATGGTGATACCCATATGTTGGGGTAAACCACTGTTTGGATGCATAAAACAGCTCGGAAGGGAAGGAGCCCCATTTGACTTTTTCAATGCAGAATTGCCTGGAATTGAGATCAGACGCCATGTCGCATTTGGAGAGCCCCTGATGTGCCTAAACAGTGGAAACCCCCGAATTCTAACTCCAACCCTAACCCCAACACACCCCCTATCCCTAATCCCAACCCTAACCATAACACTAACCACAAACCTAACCCTAACACACCCCTAACCCTAATCCCAACTGTAACCATAATCCAAACCCTTATCCCAACTCTAGCTCCAACTCTATCCCTAACTTTAGCCCCAACCCTAACCCTAATTGGAAAATGGAAATAAATACATTTTTTTATTTTATTATTTTTCACTAACTAAGGGGGTGATAAAGGGGGATTTGATTTACTGTTTGTTTTATTTTGATCTCTGTGATAGGGTCTATCACAGTGATCAATACCCGTTATAGCGGGTTTTTATGTTTGGCAGCTGTCACACACTAAGAGACGCTTTTATTGCAAAAAATAATTTTTGCATCACCACATTTTGAGAGCTATAATTTTTCCATATTTTGGCCCACAGAGTCATGTGAGGTCTTGTTTTCTGCGGGACGAGTTGATGTTTTTATTGGTACCATTTTCGGGTACATGACATTTTTGATCACTTTCTACAGTATTCTGATTTTTGGTAGACAGAATGAGCAAAAACCAGCAATTCATGAATTTTTTTTGGGGGGGCGTTTACACCGTTCCACGTGTGGTAAAATTGATAAAGCAGTTTTATTCTTTGGGTCAGTATGATTACAGTGATGTAGACCAGGGACAGGAGCTCCTACCATTCCACCGTCACGGCTGCTATACAGGTAACGGCTTCGGCCATCCCCTTGTGGCTAAAGTGATTGCTTTCTAGTATATAGTGCTAATCTGAAATGCTGATGATTGTACATATCCCATGATCATTGTGGGCAGTTTATATGTTGTGGGCAGACTAGAAATGCATTTAACTAATTAGGTGCCAAACAGATGATTCCCGTAGTCTGTTAAAGCCTCTTGTCACTTTGGTTGGCTATTAGCCTGGTTTAAACAGCCACATTATATTAAATCTGGACGCTCCCATTGTCCCTTTTTATCCTAGCACCTTTCTTTGTAAAAAGATAAATTTTGTATAAAATGGAGAAATTTTTGTAATTATCATTAATAAAGCATTTTTTGCAAAAAATATATATTGTTGGACCTGCTCTTATTATTCGGGCAGTATATGCACCGATTTGGGAGGTTAACGAGTAGTTCAGGAGTATGCACAGGTATTCAGCAAACACCCACTCGACTTTGGAAAAATTAAAGGGGTTCAACATCACATCCCCACAGGCAATCATCCTCCCATTAAAGAACGGTACAGGCCTATACCTCCAGCACACTACCAGAAAACCAAGGAAATGTTGCATGACATGAAGGAAGCAGGGGTGATAAGGGATAGTTGTAGTCCCTGGGCAGCACCTCTAGTCCTAGTCATGAAAAAGGATGGAAGCATGAGAATGTGTGTAGATTACAGACAAGTAAATCGCATTACACATAAGGATGCATACCCTTCACCACGCATTGAGGAATCCTTAGCTGCCTTAAAAACTGCTAACTACTTTTCCACCCTTGACCTCACTAGTGGGTACTGGCAAGTAGCTGTGGCTGAGGAGGATCGGGAGAAGACGGCTTTCAACACCCCGATGGGACTCTGTGAGTTTGACAGAATGCCGTTTGGACTCAGCAGTGCCCCTGGAACGTTCCAGAGAGTGATGGAGAGCTGCCTGGGACATCTCAACTTTGAAACTGTGTTGCTGTACCTGGACGACGTAATTGTGTACTCCAAGACGTATGAAGATCACTTGAAGCACCTGGCGGAGGTATTCGAGTCACTGTCCAAGTATGGGATGAAACTGAAGCCTTCAAAGTGCCATCTGCTCAAACAAAAGGTACAGTATCTGGGACACATTGTCAGCTCAGAAGGAGTAGCGCCAGGGTGGGATTCAAATTTTTAACAACAGGTTCTGTGTTTGTGCGTTGGTAAACCACACCCATTTTTAAGCCACACCCCTCTTTAAAATGAGGTTCTGCAGCAGCTAAGGAGCCGCAGGCAAGAAGGAAGGGCTCCTGGCACTGAATGTGCCTAAATAATATAGTGCCCAAATAATACAGTCACAGAGTGCCCAAATAATACCATCACATAATGCTTAAACAATACAGTGCCCAAATAATATCATCACATAGTGCTCATATAATACCTCATACAGTGCCCAAATAATACAGTGACATACTGCCCAAATAGTCTCCAGGCCAGGCCAGCCCCAGGCAGCGCCGCAGCTCAGGCAGCTGCTCACACGGTCATACAGTGCTGAGGGCCCACTGCCCAGCCCCAAATAATACAGTGACATACTACACTCACTGCCCAAATAGAACTTAGCACATACTGCCCAAATAGTCTCCAGGCCAGGCCAGCCCCAGGTAGCGCCGCAGCTCAGGCAGCTAGCTGCTCACACACACAGTACCTCAGAGACTCTGCAGCTCTGCCTCGCAGCCTCTGCTCTCTCCTCTCTCTTCAGCTCCTCCTCGTGACTGAAGATGGCCGCGGCGCGCCGCTACCCAATCGCCGCACTGCAGAGATCAGTCCGCGGGGGCTGGTGCTGGCGGTGTGTTGCGGCCAGAGGCGTATCTAGGCTTTCTGGCACCCGGGGCAAGAATTTGTTTCGGCGCCCCCCCCGCACACATGCGATTTGCACACTTAGTCATGTACCGACGAGCTGCTCTCCCTAATGCTCTCAATGTTCAGTGAAAAACTGAGAGAAGCAGGAGGAGAAGCTCGTTGTCACAGGACCATAAGTATGAAAATGGCATGAGTGAAGTGTCCATGTGATGACTGCTGGAACCTGCAGAGCTGAATCCTGACATTGCAGCTTCTGAATTCTCACAACTAATGCTCTGCACACTTTTAGGATTCTCCATTACCGGTGGCGAGAGTACACGGTCATGTCAGCACAAGCATGTGATTTATATACTTCTGGCCACATTCCGACTAGACGTGCCCGGCCTCGCTCCGTTCATTTTCATTGAGTGAGGCCACACATGTCTAGTCAGCATGTGACCGCTTGTATGTAAATCACCGGCACGAGAAAATCCTAACAGCGTGCAATGCGCACTGTGAGAATTCAGAAATTGACTAATTCTCATGTTTTTATTTATGTTAGGAGCATTAAAGGGGTTGTCCAGGTTTGTGCTGAGTCTGCAGTCATTCTATGTGACACAGACCTGGAGAACCCCTTTAATGCTCCTAACAAATAAAGACATGAGAATTAGTCAATTTCACAAATAATATTTACATCCAGGTACCTTATAGATGACGTCGTCTCTGGAGTCGTTCTCCTTTTCTTCATCTTGTCCAGATCCCATGATGAGTTTTCTCATCCACAGCCGTCTCTGCAGACCTCCATCTTCTCCGCTCTTCTGCACCAACTCTCCACACAATGCCCTTAAAGACAGAAGAGTCATTATAATGCTCCTAAATAAAAATATCTGCAATATACTGTCACCTCACACTATTCCCCTCCCTCCTCACACTGTCTCCTCTCACATCCCCCCTGTTCAGCATACTGTCTCCTCATATTTACCCCCTCACTCTCTATACTGTCTGCTCACACATACCCCTGACTCCCCATACTGTGTCCACATACATTCACCCGTTCACCCATACTGTCTGCACCTATCCCCCATACTGTTTCCTCATACATACATACTCTTCAGTACCCTCAAATCCCCCCACACATATTAAATACCCCCATCCCCACTCCAAATCCCCCCACACATAAAATAGCCCCCATCCCCACTCCAAATCCCCCCACACATAAAATAGCCCCCCATCCCCACTCCAAATCCCCCACACATAAAATAGCCCCCATCCCCACTCCAAATCCCCCCCCACATAAAATAGCCCCCCATCCCCACTCCAAATCCCCCACACATAAAATAGCCCCCCATCCCCACTCCAAATCCCCCCACACATAAAATAGCCCCCCATCCCCACTCCAAATCCCCCCACACATAAAATAGCCCCTCATCCCCACTCCAAATCCCCCCACACAAAATAGACCCCCATCCCCACTCCAAATCCCTCCACACATAAAATAGCCCCTCATCCCCACTCCAAATCCCCCCACACATAAAATAGCCCCCCATCCCCACTCCAAATCCCCCCACACATAAAATAGCCCCCATCCCCACTCCAAATCCCCCACACATAAAATAGCCCCTCATCCCCACTCCAAATCCTCCCACACATAAAATAGCCCCCATCCCCACTCCAAATCCCCCCACACATAAAATAGCCCCCCATCCCCACTCCAAATCCCCCCACACATAAAATAGCCCCCCATCCCCACTCCAAATCCCCCCACACATAAAACAGCCCCCCATCCCCACTCCAAATCCCCCCACACATAAAACAGCCCCCCATCCCCACTCCAAATCCCCCCACACATAAAACAGCCCCCCATCCCCACTCCAAATCCCCAGCCCCCACACATAAAATAGCCCCCCATCCCCAAATCCCCCTACACATAAAGTAACCCCCCATCCCCACTCTAAATTCACCCCCCCATACTCACACATTATGCCCCCCCATCTTCGGTGGTATCTTCAGCTCCATATTGGAGCACACTTCCCACCATTGTTCCCCCACCTTGCCGCCGCCGCCGGCCAGTGACGTCAGCAGCGTGATCACATGACCTGATCACGCTGCTGGCGTCGCTCTGACCCGCAGTCAGAGCTTCAATTGTACTGGCGTCTGTATAGACGCCAGTGCAATTGATCCCTGGGAGCCGGCACGCAGCAGCTTCTCTGCGCCGGCTGTCAGCTTGACAGCCGGCACAGGGAACCGCCGACTCTCAGGTGCAAAATAGTTCCGGATCGCCGCTCTCATTCTCCCCGGTTCGGGGAACCGGCTGCTTTTTGAACAACCGGTTCCATCGAACCGGGGAGAACCGGCTGAATCCCACCCCTGAGTAGCGCCAGACCCCGAGAAGATCACCGCCATCCAGAAATGGCCGGAGCCGAAAAATCTCAAAGAGGTGCGACAGTTCCTGGGACTGACAGGATACTATCGGAGGTTTGTGAAGGATTACACCAAGAAAGCAGCACCTCTGCAAGACCTCCTGGTGGGACAGTCCCTCAAGAGCAGAAATTCTCCATTCCATTGGGGTAAAGAACAGGCTGAGGCATTCAAGGAAATGAAGGAGATCCTGACAGGTGATGAGATCCTAGCCTATCCTGACTACAGCCAGCCGTTCCTGCTGTATACTGATGCCAGCAATGAAGGATTGGGAGCTGTCCTCAGTCAGAAGCAAAATGGCCTGGAGAAAGTCATCCCCTATGCAAGCAGGAAGCGCCGCCCGACCGAGAGGAACCGAGAGAACTATAGCAGCTTCAAGTTGGAGTTCCTGGCACTGGTCTGGGCCATCACGGAAAGGTTTAAGCACTACTTAGCCTCCAGCAAGTTCACTGCCTACACTGATAACAACCCCTTGATGCATCTTGAAACAGCTAAGCTGGGAGCCATGGAACAACGGTGGATGGCTCGGCTGTCAAACTACCAATTCACAATCAAGTACCGAGCAGGCCGCAAGAATGCCAACGCTGATGCCCTATCCAGGATGCCTCATGAATCGGACACAGAAGAAGAAGTGGATGATCTGGAAGAGATTGAACTACCTGCCTTTCACAGGAATGGGATGATCCACGAGCAACAAGCCAGCAGGAGGCCGCGTGGTAAGACGTTAAATCCTTTACCTCACCACAGCTGGAAGGAGACTCAGGACAGCGATCCAGTTGTCAGCCGAATCAAGGAGTTGATAACTCAAGAAGGTTCCTCCTTGGAGAAGGATGCGCCTCTACAAGCAAAGCAGCTGTGGAACGAGAGAAGACGGTTGTTCATCTACCGTGAGAAGCTGTGCCGGAGGTACGTCAACCCAAGGACCCATGAGATGGTATGGCAGATAGTAGTCCCCAGAGCAGACATCCAGATGGTGTTAGAAGCCTACCACGATCAAGCGGGACACTTTGGCTGGAAGAAGCTGGAGACCCTGTTGAAGTGTCGTTTCTATTGGGTGGGAATGTGCAGCTCCATCGAGAGGTGGTGCCAGAATTGTGGACCCTGTGGCTTTAGAAGAAAGGACTACAGCAGTCAGAAGGCACCCCTGCAACCCATCAAGACGACTCGTCCCTTGGAGATCGTGGCCCTGGACCATGTCAAGTTGTCACCCAGCCGGTCAGGATACTCCTATGCCCTGACTATGGTGGATCACTACTCCAGGTTCCTGGTGGTCGACCCTGTCAAGGATCTAACGGCAGAGACAGCAGCAAAGACGTTCCAGGCGTATTTCTGCAGACCACACGGATATCCTGAGCAAGTGCTAACTGACCAAGGCCCAGCCTTCGAGGCCGAATTGTTCAAAGAGTTCTGTCACTTGTACGGGTGTAAGAAGATAAGAACCACACCGTACCACCCCCAAACCAATGGTCTCTGTGAGAAGATGAATCACATCGTCATTGACCTGCTGAAGACTGTACCACTTGAAGAGAGAAAATCGGTGGCCAGACCTACTACCTGACCTGGTAGATCTGTACAATCACATACCTGTGAGTTCCACCAATTGCACCCCAGCCTATCTCATGCGGACAAGACCAGGAAAGCTGCCCATGGATCTGGAGCTTGGTGTTGTAGAACCAGAAGCAGATGTGACTACTGAAGACAAGGACACAAACAGACAGGAACAGTACAGAAAAGTACAGGCCTGTGTTGAAGATAGTCTCAATCGAGTAAGGGATAAACAAGAAGATCGCTACAACAAAATTGCGCCAGCTGAACCTTTCGCACCTGGTCAAGTCATGCTGAAAAGAAAGAGGAGGATACACAAACTCGACGATCAATGGGAAAGAGAGCCCTACATCGTGCAGAATTGGAGAAGCCGTAATCATTCCCGTGCTTCAATTCTATCAACCACAAGGAGAACCTCTACATCCAGTTGCACCAGTTGTTGCAGTAGAGTCAGTTCCAGAAGAACCTGCTCCAGCAGAACCCCAAGAAGCGGAATCCCAAGAAGTTGAATCTCAAGAAGGAGGATCCCCTGCAGAAGTCGAGCAGTTTCACCCAGCTCACAGTGTGCTTGCCAGTCCAGTAGCGAGGTTAAGGCAATTCTATAATTCACTTTCACGCAGACCAAACAGGGAAACTGCTACCTCACAGGTCACTGCACCACGCAGATCAGAACGTAGCACAAAAGGACACCTCCCTGCTAGTTTAGAGATTAGTTCAACCCTTGGCAAATGTAAATAATTGTTTAGAATCACTGTACATAAATGTATATATACTTTTGCTTATAATATGCTTTATTATACCATTATTTATTAATCTGTTTTCCTTTTTAATATTGAAACAAGTGAATGGACATTATTTTTACTTGTTTTCTCTACCCCTTTTTTGAGCATCATTTTCCAAAAGAGACTGGGACTTTTATGGTTGCTCAATTCCTCAATCCCTCATTGTGCTAATGTATATAGTTGTTCATTTACCGTTATGCAACAGTTCAAGAGTGCCTTACCTCCTGTAAAGGAAGAGTTATTTATACAATGTTTATTGTTCTTTGTTTTTGTATTTCAGCCCCGAAGTGCTGAGTTCTACTAGGGGGAATGTGGAGCCCAGCTGCGACTGGATCCATATCTTCCAGAAGGGTGCACTGAAAGAAGATACCACTAGAGGTCATTATTCACATTCACACACGTTCATCTTATCCCCAAAGACCACCAGAGGGAGCTGTGTAGGACCCATAAAAGAAGCTGACACAGGAAGCATCCAAGTCAGTTCTGCTCAGTCATCTCTGAGAGCAGTTCAGTGCAGCCAACTCAGAGGGCTCAGTCAGTCTGCAGTGAGGGAAGTGCAGAGCTGAGGTTAGAGAGGCTGCAGAGCTATTCAGTTCAAGAAAGCAAGTGGAGTCTAGTAAAGAGTAAACAGAGATCACTCCAGCCTAGTCAGAGCTGAATCTAGGAGTGCAACTTAGTTAGAAGCGTGCCGATGCTGAGAGAGCGGTGAAGAGGCAGCCCACCAACCGCCAGTGTGTGATAGTGTGAGGATCCAGGTAGGCCGAAGGCGAGTGGAAAGTTTATGAGACAGTGGAGCCTAAATAGCTCACCTCAGCAAGCATTACCGGACACCGGGGTCCGAGCATATAGGGATCTCCACGGCCCATTAGGAGAACACCGGAGTTCCTGGAGGACTACAAGTACAAGGAGTACCACAGAGCTGATACGTAGCAGGATCAGGAGGACGGAGTCTAGCCGTGCACGGCAAATAGAGACTGTGTACTTCAAGAAGAGGTCCAACCACAAAGTCAGCCAGGTACAAGACGGAGACTAAGCTAGGCCCAGCTACACGCAGGCCAAGACTTCATTACAAAAAGGCAGAGAACAGGAGGCCACACACCTACCAAGTGGAGGAATCTGGATGTGCACCCTTCACCCTACAGCGCTCCGGGAAGTGCCTGCAACATCTTCAGTAAAGGTACTAAAGTGACTTATGTCACTGACTGCAGGGTCCCCGTCTGTCCTGCACCCTTGCACATCTATCTGCCCTGGAGGAGAACTCAGCCTTACTTGTGGAAGGCTTAACACCTAGCTGCACATTATTAACCCTCCAGTGGATCTGCATAGCAGCGCTGGTCATCCTGACCAGATACCACAAGTGGCGTCACGAATCCCCATATCATCATTCAAGTCACCTGTAAATATCCCACATTACAGTGAGCGCCCAGGGCACGAACCGAGCTGTGCTACACGTGACATTCCCCATAGACATCAACGGGCTCGGTGCCGAGTACCCCAAAACCCTGGCTGTGTGACTCACACTCACATCAACACCCGGCACTGCCGCCGGCACTCGGATCAGAGCGTGCGGTTGTATGTATTTCTATGAAGCCGCACACTCCGGTCCTGAGTACCAGCGGCAGTGCCGGTGTTGATGCGAGAGACTCGCACTACTTTCTCGCATCACACTCGCAAGTGTGACACTGGCCTAATGCTATGTTCACGTGTTGCATTTTTGATGTGTTTTTTTTTCTAAGGCAAAACTTGCTCTCTTGGCAGTAAGAAACTTACTGCAAAAAAGCAGGATTTGCTTAGTTTTTGTTGCACTTTTTTGCTGCGTTTTTGGAGCATTTTCTTTTTTTTTATGATACACTTGTCTCTTGCATGTTAATAAAGTTTATTGCAAAGAAAAAAAATCTGATTTTACTTCATCAGGTTTTGGGACAAAACACGCAGCAAAAACTGATACCTGCATTTTTGCAATGTTTTTTTTGCACCACCTATTGCTTTCTCTATTAATTGGAATCCCCCTCACTCGACTTTCCCCTCTCCAGTCCATCCTTAAAGGGAACCTGTGACCTAGTTTTGCCGCTATAAGATGCGGCCACTGCCTTTCGGGGCTTATCTACAGCATTCTCTAATGCTGTAGATAAGCCCCCGATCCCACCTGAAAGATAAGAAAAACAAGTTTTATTATACTGACCCAGGGGGCGGTCCAATGCGGTCCGGTCCGATGGGTGTCACAGGTCTGGGTCTGACGCCTCCCATCTTGATGCGATGTCGTCATCCTGCTTGCTTCGTGTTGCACTCCTGCGATGGCATACTAATCTGGCCTGTTGAGGACAGAGCAAAGCACTGCTGCGCGCAGGCGCCGGGAAAGGTCAGAGAGTCCCAGCACCTGCGCACTGCAGTTCGCCTGCTCCCATGCTCTGCCTCACGCTAGCTTCACCAGGCATCCAGGCTACTTGGATTTCTTCCTGGACTTTTTGTTGAAAACAGGAGATCTATAACAAGACATAAAACACAGTCTTCTCATATCAGTTCTATTGAAGGTCCAGATGTGGCCCGAAAACGTTTAACGTTAATTCTGGATGCAATAAATGGAACATTTTGTTTTTGTCACTTCTCTCTCTGAGTGGCAAGTTTTTTTCCACTATTTGAAATATCACATGGTCATAAGTATTCAGACCCTTTGCTTAGACACTCATATTTAATTCACATGCTGTCCATTTCCTTGTGATTCTCCTTGAGATGGTTCTACTTCTTCATTGGAGTCCAGCTGTGTTTAATTAAACTGATAGGACATGATTTGTAAAAGCACACACCGGTCTATGTAAGACCACGCAGTTCACATTGCATGCTAGACCAGCCAAACTGAGAAATCGTGGGAGAAGAGTCTTGGTGCGAGAGATAAAGAAGAACTCCAAGATCACTGTGGCTGAGCTCCACAGATGCAGTAGGGAGATGGGAGAAATTTCCACAAAGTCAACTATCACTGCAGCCCTCCACTAGTCGGGCCTTTATGGCAGAGTGGCCCGATGGAAGCCTCTCCTCAGTGCCAGACATATGAAAGCCCGCGTAGAGTTTGCTAAAAAAACCACACATGAAGGACTCGCAGACTATGAGAAATCAGATTCTCTGGTCTGATGAGATGAAGATAGAACTTTTTGGTGATAATTCTAAGCGGTATGTGTGGGGAAAACCAGGCACTGCTCATCACCTGCCTAATACAATCCAACAGTGAAGCATGGTGGTGGCAGCATCATGCTATGGGGGTGTTATTCAGCTGCAGGGACAGGACGACTGGTTGCAATTGAAGGAAACATGAATGCGGCCAAGTACAGAGATATCTTGGATGAAAACCTCTTCTAGAGTGCTCTGGACCTCAGACTTGGCCAAAGGTTCACCTTCCAAAAAGTCAGTAACCCTAAGCACACAGCTAAAATAACAAAGCAGTGGCTTCAGAACAACTCTGTGACCATTCTTGACTGCCCAGCCAAAGCCCTGACCTAAACCCAATTGAGCATCTCTGGAGAGATCTGAAAATGGCTGTTCACCAACTTTCACCATCCAACTTGACGGAACTGGAGAGGATCTGCAAGGAAGAATGGCAGAGGATCCCCAAATCCAGGTGTGAAAAACTTGTAGCATCATTCCCAAGAAGACTCATGGCTGTACTAGCTCAAAAGGGTGCTTCTACTCAATACTGAGCAAAGGGTCAGAATACTTGACCATGTGATATTTCAGTTTTTCTTTTTTAATAAATTTGCAAAAATTTCTACATTTCTGGGTTTTTCAGTAAAGATGGGGTGCAGAGTTTACATTAATGAGAAAAAATGGACTTTTTTGCACTTGCACCAAATGGCTGCAATGAAACAAAGAGTGAAAAATTTAAAGGGGTCTGAATACTTCCCGAACCCACTGTAATAGATGGCTGGGCTCTACTATTGTCATAACGTTGTGTGACAAGGTGTTGCTCGGGCTAATGAGCCCACCCGAGCTCAATGGGCACCCAGGCCCCAACTAACTCTATCAGGAAGTCTTTCCTGCCTTATCCACCGTAGCCCCTCCTATATTAACTATTTACTAGTCAGAATTCCTATTTACAACTAGGTCACTATAATGCCCCACTATCTAGTAGCCAAAAAGGAATACTGCACTTTCCCTATATAAATACAGTATAGTAACAGCAACAATACTTTACATTTGTACAGAGAAAAAAGAGAAGCTGAAATATTATACATAAATAGACAGTAATATACATTATCAATAAACCACAATTATATTAACCTGGGATGTCACTTAAAGGGGTTAGAGAGATAGGCTATACTTTGCAACCCCTTTCAATAGCAAGGTGACATTAACCCCTTATTACCCCATATGCCACCGCTACACGGCAGTGGGAAGAGAGAGGCTAAGTGCCAGAATTGTAAGATGCGCCTTTTCTGGGGTGGCTGGGGGCAGATATTTTGAGCCGGGGGGGGCAAAAACCATGGTCCCTTTCTAGGCTCTTAATATCTGCCCTCAGTCACTGGCTTTCCCTTTCTAGCGAAGAAAATTGCACAGGAGCCCACACAATTTTTTTTCAGTGAATACATCCTTTTATTAAATACCTACAGCTCCCAAATTTTACACACATAGTACTAACAGCAGTAGTCACTAACATATATAAAACAAAATGTTCTGCAATGGTTTTTGTATGTAAACCATGTCTCCTATCCTGTTGGCTCCTGCAGAGATTCTACAGGAGCCGACAAATAAACTAACAGCTATTCTGCTTTCTATCTCTCTATGAAATATATATATTTATATATATGTGTGTCACTGACATATATATGTATATGTTTTTACGAATATTTCAGTCCATGGATCAGTTAAATGTCCATTTTGCAAGGGTGCGAGAAAATCCCGCTATACGGATGCCATACGGATGACACACGGATATTTTAATGCGAGGAAATCGCATCCTCGCATTGAAAACGGATTACTTACGGATCACTGTTCATGAAACATTGATGCGATTCTTGGCTGTAAAAAACGGACCGATTTGAATACGTTATGTGTGACTCCAGCCTAAGACGCACCAGTCCATAAGAAACACCCCAAATTTTGGGGTGGAAAATAGGAATTTTTTTTTTATAAGATAAGGGGTCAGTCTTATAGTCCCAATTTAAGGTATTTTAACTGGGGGCCGGTGGCAATGGAATGGGGTCACAGCCTCAGGAAAATGGCCTCATCTGGCGCTGTGTGTGCAGATTGAGATCTTGGCTGGGCCAATATCCCAATCTGTGCATGCGCCGTCTCAAGCGGCCCATGGATTCAGAAAAATGGCCACAGGGAAAGCATTGATGCACTTACTGGAGGACAAAAACAGAAAAGGGCCTCTGTGCAAGAACAATATATGGGTCCTTTGCAGTCCAAGAGCACCTAAAAATGAAAAATTGCATTGGAGGTAGAAATGGCCCCCTTACCTCTTGGAGGTATGATATGTCCACCCTTGGATGCACAACGCTCTGCTCTCTATTGGGCCCACAGCATCACTACACTTGTGCCTCCGCCAGCTTTCTGTGGAAAGGGTCCCTGCTCCATCACAGCCGCAACTCCCCCAGTAAGCCTGTATTCGGACCATAAGATGCACCCCCCATTTTCCTCTCAAATTTTGGGGGGGAAGTGAGTCTAATAGTCCGAAAAATACGGTAATTTCTCCCTCTCTTCCCTCTCTTAAGTTTGGTAACACAATCTATTACACAAAATTTATGAAACTTATCTTTGTGTCTCAAATCTACAAAATTCTTTGGTACTGGTAAATCCAACTTATTTTTCCTAATTGTGTCACAATGGTGGTTAATTCTAGTTTTAAAGTCCCAGGTTGTATGTATAATAGTTTACATGGGCTCTGTAATACATAAATAACATAATCGATATCACATGTCACATAGAATTTAAAGTTATATACCTTGCCAGAGGTAGTATGTTTAAAGTTCTCACCCTTTTACATATA
>JARQOD010000004.1:282781462-282881978 GCA_033576555.1 Oophaga sylvatica | reverse complement strand
TTTTTACGAATATTTCAGTCCATGGATCAGTTAAATGTCCATTTTGCAAGGGTGCGAGAAAATCCCGCTATACGGATGCCATACGGATGACACACGGATATTTTAATGCGAGGAAATCGCATCCTCGCATTGAAAACGGATTACTTACGGATCACTGTTCATGAAACATTGATGCGATTCTTGGCTGTAAAAAACGGACCGATTTGAATACGTTATGTGTGACTCCAGCCTAAGACGCACCAGTCCATAAGAAACACCCCAAATTTTGGGGTGGAAAATAGGAATTTTTTTTTTATAAGATAAGGGGTCAGTCTTATAGTCCCAATTTAAGGTATTTTAACTGGGGGCCGGTGGCAATGGAATGGGGTCACAGCCTCAGGAAAATGGCCTCATCTGGCGCTGTGTGTGCAGATTGAGATCTTGGCTGGGCCAATATCCCAATCTGTGCATGCGCCGTCTCAAGCGGCCCATGGATTCAGAAAAATGGCCACAGGGAAAGCATTGATGCACTTACTGGAGGACAAAAACAGAAAAGGGCCTCTGTGCAAGAACAATATATGGGTCCTTTGCAGTCCAAGAGCACCTAAAAATGAAAAATTGCATTGGAGGTAGAAATGGCCCCCTTACCTCTTGGAGGTATGATATGTCCACCCTTGGATGCACAACGCTCTGCTCTCTATTGGGCCCACAGCATCACTACACTTGTGCCTCCGCCAGCTTTCTGTGGAAAGGGTCCCTGCTCCATCACAGCCGCAACTCCCCCAGTAAGCCTGTATTCGGACCATAAGATGCACCCCCCATTTTCCTCTCAAATTTTGGGGGGGAAGTGAGTCTAATAGTCCGAAAAATACGGTAATTTCTCCCTCTCTTCCCTCTCTTAAGTTTGGTAACACAATCTATTACACAAAATTTATGAAACTTATCTTTGTGTCTCAAATCTACAAAATTCTTTGGTACTGGTAAATCCAACTTATTTTTCCTAATTGTGTCACAATGGTGGTTAATTCTAGTTTTAAAGTCCCAGGTTGTATGTATAATAGTTTACATGGGCTCTGTAATACATAAATAACATAATCGATATCACATGTCACATAGAATTTAAAGTTATATACCTTGCCAGAGGTAGTATGTTTAAAGTTCTCACCCTTTTACATATATGCACAATTTATTCAACCTTAACATGGGAAAAACCCTGTGTGTCACTTTCCTGTATTATGAACCTTTTTCTTGAACTATCCAACATCAGAATGAACTAACTTGCCCTCAAAATTCCTCACACGTCTATATGAAAATAAAGGTGGGACATTAAATTCTTCAACTTCTTTTGATACAGAAAAGATGTGTATCTTTGTACCATGTTAGCCAGTACAGTTATGGCCAAAAGTTTTGAGAATGACACAAATATTATATTTTCACATGATCTGCTGCCCTCTGGTTTTTATGTGTGTTTGACAGATGTTTTTATCACAGACAGAAATATAATTGCAAACGTATGAGTAACAAAAGCTTATATTGACAGAATGAGTAAATGCAGCAAGTCAATATTTGCAGTGTTGACCCTTCTTCTTCAGGACCTCTGCAATTCTCCCTGGCATGCTCTCAATCACCTTCTGGACCAAATCCTGACTGATAGCAGTCCATTCTTGCACAATCAATGCTTTCATTTTGTCAGAATTTTTAGGTTTTTGTTTGTCCACCCGTCTCTTGATAATTGACCACAAGTTCTCAATGGGATTAAGATCTGGGGAGTTTCCAGGCCATGGACCCAAAATCTCTATGTTTTGTTCCCTGAGCCATTTAGTTATCACCTTTGCTTTATGGCAAGGTGCTCCATCATGCTGGAAAAGGCATTGTTGATCGCCAAACTGCTCTTGGAGGGTTGGGAGAAGTTGCTCTTGGAGGACATTCTGGTACCATTCTTTATTCATGGCTGTGTTTTTAGGCAAGACTATGAGAGAGCCGATTCCCTTGGCTGAGAAGCAACCCCACACATGAATGGTTTCAGGATGCTTAACAGTTGGCATGAGACAAGACTGGTGGTAGAGCTCACCTTGTTTTCTCCGAATGAGGCGTTTTCCTGATGTCCCAAACAATCGAAAAGGGAATTCATCAGAGAAAATAACTTTACCCCAGTCCTCAGCAGTCCACTGCCTGTACCTTTTGCAGAATATCAGTCTGTCCATGATGTTTTTTCTGGAGAGAAGTGGCTTCTTTGCTGCCCTCCTTGAGACTAGGCCTTGCTCCAAGAGTCTCCGCCTCACAGTGCGTGCAGATGCACTCACACCTGCCTGCTGCCATTCCTGAGCAAGCTCTGCACTGCTGGTAGCCCGATCCCGCAGCTGAAACACTTTTAAGAGATGGTCTTGGCGCTTGCTGGTCTTTCTTGGGTGCCCCGGAGCCTTTTTGGCAACAATGGAACCTTTCTCCTTGAAGTTCTTGATGATGCGATAGATTGTTGACTGAGGTGCAATCTTTCTAGCTGCGATACTCTTCCCTGTTAGGCCATTTTTGTGCATTGCAATGATGACTGCACGTGTTTCTTTAGAGATAACCATGGTTAACAGAAGAGAAACAATGATACCAAGCACCAGCCTCCTTTTAAAGTGTCCAGTGGTGTCATTCTTACTTAATCATGACAGATTGATCTCCAGCCATGTCCTCATCAACACCCACACCTGTGTTAATGGAGCAATCACTGAAAAGAGGTTAGCTGGTCCTTTTAAAGCAGGGCTGCAATGATGTTGAAATGTGTTTTGGGGATAAAGTTCATTTTCTAGCCAAATATTGACTTTGCAAGTAATTGCTGTTAAGCTGATCACTCTTTATAACATTCTGGAGTATATGCAAATTGCCATTAGAAAAAGTGAAGCAGTAGACTTTGTAAAAATTAATATTTGTGTCATTCTCAAAACTTTTGTCCATGACTGTAGATAGAAAAATATTTAGAATTGAGAGTCCTCAGTGGTTGATACCTTTTAATGGCTAACTGAAAAGATGGTAACAAATTGTAAGCTTTCGAGACTACTCAGGTCTCTTCATCAGGCTAGACTAATACAAAATCTGAAGAATCACATATTTATACACAACACAGCACAGAAATAATGCAATAGGTAAGACAAGTGACGTGAAGCAGAAATGTCATTATGGGAGATAGCGATGAACATAAATATTGGAACAGTTCATAGATAAGGAGTGTGAAAGTTTTATTGTCCTCTGACTGGGGTCTGGTAATGTTTTGTGATGCCCCCAGAAGGTCTGAAGAGCAAATTCCTTAATTGATGTAAAAAGACATAAATCCATAGACCAACCCTGAAAACGCATCATATTCTTCACTGGTCAAATTTGGATGGCTACATTTTCTAGAGGAATTTTCTTTACATTTTTTATATCATCGTTAACTGCTGTTACAAAAGCCTCTATAACAGGAGCATTGATATTGGATAAAACTTCACTATTGTTATAAAGTTATAGATTCTTTAAGCAAAATTCAGACGCAGTAGTTTTTTTTTAATATTAGTCTTTTTTAGAAAATCAATATTTAAGTTTTATCAGTCTATAGAATTTCTGTAATAATATTTCCAATTCAAATCAATTGACATGATAACTAAGGCTAAATGAGAAAATCAATACTCAGGTTCAGATAAAGACTTTATCGATAGGTTTACCATGATGTCTGATCCCTTTGTCTTGTGTAGACTTCTTTTGGTTTGGATGTCTTGGCCTTCGGATGTCTGTTTTTTTTGTTTCCAATGGTGTCGCTTCCTACGTCTTCGCCACTGCTTGTGCTGTTTGTTGGAATGTCCAAAAGTTCATCCAAAGTTGTTATTAGATGGAGACATACGGTAAATTATTTCCCTCTTTGGTTGTATAGCTGCCATCTCTCAAAGCTTGTTTAAACTTGCACTATCTTTTTTGCCAGCTAAATACAAATCAATTTTGGTAGTCATTGGCATCGATTCCATTTCTGACGTTTGACTTCCTCTAATTCACCATGCATCTTTTGCAGTCGTGTATTGAGAAAATCCTTACATTTTTCCCAACCCTCAGATTTTAATAGCTCTTCCAATTTCAATTCCATATCAATGATACCCTGATTGTGGGTTTGTATCTTTTGTTGCAAATAATCCATATTTAGCCACAGTAAGTCCATTGCATATTTGATTTCAAAGTAAATTTGTCACAAAAGAGTTGATTATTCATAAACAAATTAGGTCTTATACAAGAACACAGACCTCTAGAGATCCTTTCTTATAACTGAACCAGCGCCAGCGTTGCCCCCATGACTGATACCGGAACACTGCCAGGGAGAATAAAGTTCATTTTCTCCCCACAGCGTTCTGCTAAGAGCAGGGCCAGGCAGGTTAATAACGTTATTAACCTGCAGATTAACCCCATATCTGTAGGTTAATAGCATTTTTTCTGGTGACAGATTCCCTTTAACCCCTTTCTGTCATCTGATGTACTATCACGTCCATGTGCCCTGGGACTTAATTCCCAAGGACGGGATAGTAAGTCAAAGTAGATCAGCCGCACTCCATATCGACCAGCCCTATAAAACTGTCCCATTAGTTAACCCCTTTAGTGAACACCATAATAAAAAAAACCAAGGCAAAAAACAATGCTTTATCATCATACCGCCTAGCAAAAAGTGGAATAACACGAGAATAAAAAAAGGATACAAATAAACGTGGTACTGCTGAAAACGTCATCTTGTCTTGCAAAAAATAAGCCACCACACAGCGCCATCAGCGAAAAATTAAAAAAGTTATAGCTGTCAGAATAAAGCGATGCAAAAATAATTATTTTTTCTATAAAATAGTTTTTAATGTATAAAAGCGCCAAAACATTAAAAAAATTATATAAATGAGGTATCGCTGTAATTATACTGACCCGAAGAATAAAACTGCCTTATCAATTTTACCACACGCGGAACAGTGTAAAAGCCTCCCCCAAAAGAAATTCATGAATTGCTGGTTGTTGTTCATTCTGCTATCCAAAAATCAGAATAAAAAGCGATAAAAAAAGTCATGTGCCCAAAAGTGGAACCAATAAAAACGTCAACTCGTCCCGCAAAAAACAAGACCTCACAAGACTCTGTGGACAAAAATATGGAAAAATTATAGTTCTCAAAATATGGTGATGCAAAAACTATTTTTTGCAATAAAAAGCGTCTTTTAGTGTGTGACAGCTGCCAAAGATAAAAATCCACTATAAATAGTAAATCAAAACCCCTTTTATCACCCCTTAGATAAGATTTGGGGCTAATGTTAGGGTTAAGGTTGGGGCTAAAGTTAGGGTTGGAGCTAGAGTTGGGGTTAGGGTTTGGATTACGGTTAGGGTTGTGATTAGTGTTAGGGTTGGGATTTGGGTTAGGGTTGGGTTTGTGGTTAGGGTTATGGTTGGGATTAGGGTTGGAGTTAGAATTGGGGGATTTCCACTATTTAGGCACATCAGGGACTCTCCAAACGCGACATGGCATCAGATCTTAATTCCAGCCAATTTTGGTTTGAAAAAGTCAAACACGCTCCTTCCCTTCCGAGCCCTGCCGTGCGCCAAAACAGTGGTTTTCCCCCACATGTGGGGTATCGGCTTACTCAGGAGAAATTGTACAACAACTTTTTCTGTCAATTTTCTCCTTTTACCCTTGTGAAAATAAAGAAATTTTTGTAAAATATAATTTTTGTGACTAAAAAGTTAAATGTTAATTTTTTTCTTCCACATTCCAAAAATTCCTGTGAAGCACCTGAAGGGTTAATAAACTTCTTGAGTGTGGCATTGAGTACCTTGAGGGGTGCAGTTTTTAGAATGGTGTCACTTTGGGTATTTTCTGCCATATAGAACCCTCAAAGTGACTTCAAATGTGATGTGGTCCCTAAAAAAAATGGTGTTGAAAAAATGAGAAATCACTCAACTTTTAACCCTTATAACTTCCTAACGAAAAAAAATTTTGTTTCTAAAATTGTGCTGATGTAAAGTAGACATGTGGGAAATGTTATTTATTAACTATTTTATGTGACATATTTCTGTGTTTTAAGGGCATAAAAATTTTCACCATATTTCCATTTTTTTCATAAATAAACACAAGTTATATAGAAGAAATTTTACCACTACCATTAAGTACAATATGTCTCAAGAAAACATTGTCAGAATCGCCAAGATCCGTTGAAGCGTTCCAGAGTTATTACCTCATAAATGGACAGTGGTCAGAATTGTAAAAATCGGTCTGGTCATTAACGTGCAAACCACCCTTGGGGTTAAGGGGTTAAATGCCATGCTGCTGTTATATTTCCATGCTGTGTTCTTTAAATATCCATGTCATGCACCTACCGCCGGTAGGACGAGGCGAGTTGTGTTGAAACCTTAGCCCCAGTTCTGCAAGACAACAGTGAATAAGTTCTGCAAGTAACATATTACAATAAATATTTGCTTTTTTGCTTTGTCCAAGTCTCTCTTTTACTGTTTTTTAAGCTTACAATAGGTCCCATAAAAAATATGAAAGGTTATATTAGAATGGATTGATGAATATCTCACACAATAAAACCAACTCAAATAAACCATATTTAAAAATAGTTAGAATAAAGGAGCAAATAAAAGGTTAACATTTAGAGACACAGTAATACGTTTACTAGTTAAATGTTACTGAAAGAAATTAACTGGGGTAAAAGCTGGTATACATGCCGTGTAGGAGCATATTCACACTGGCCAATAATCATACAAAACCTAAGATAGACACATAATGAACATATACCTTGCAGTAAGCTGTGCGTTAGGTTTATACAGCTTCCAATGGCTGGGTGTCCACGATTGTGCCTCGGTCCTGCTCGGCCCTTATTCACATTAAGGTCATTTTTGACATACGGTAAGGTTTTAATACTGGAGGTTATTATCATAATTGGGTACACCTTGTTGCTGCTGGGATGGTTTTTAGCCATTTTTTGATAAGAAAACAGAGTTTACTAAGTACCCTATGTTCTTTATATGCATTATTACTTTTTACTTACTGACAGCTGTGTATATGTTCATTTTGTTTCTATCTCAGGTTTTATCAAGTTAAATGTTACAAGACATACAACACTTGGCAGTTACACTGCAAAAAACAATAATATGGAAGATAAATTTGCATTTGATTATATGCTTATTTTTTCTTATTTTTTTACCTAACTTTCTACAGGATAGGGGGTAAATTTATGATCACTGGGGTCCGATAGCCGGGACTTCCACCTATTAGTAGAACAGGGTTCATAATGACAGTGTCTCCATTTACTCTCCATGGAATTAAGAATCAAGAACTTTTGTATAATTTGATGATGCTGTAACTGTAATACGCTATGAACTTGGAGGGCTCACATTACTGGAACACATTATAGGAGTCTAAAATTGTCATTCAATCAGTTTAGACCTTAAAACTGTAATAAATTGTTAAATAAAATGCATCATAAAATGTTATACCTTTTAACATACAACAAATAACTTATTTGCTAAAAATGTTCTAATAGCTATGAATATTTGCAATCATTTCTCATCTACAGTTGTGCTCAAAAGTTTACATACCTCGGCAGACTTTTTGCTTTCTTGGCCTTTTTTCAGAGAATATGAATGATAACACCAAAACTTTTTCTCCACTCATGGTTAGTGGTTGAGTGAAGCCATTTATTGACAAAACTACTGTGTTTTATAATTTTAAATCATAATGACACACAGCCGCACACAGAGCCACACTGCCAGGTTACATAACAGCACATCTCCAGGAACTCCCTGCTCAGCGCCACCCAGCTCGGGACTATGGGATGGAGGATGTGTGATGGGTATATGGGCACGGAACTATGGCATGGAGGATGTGTGATGGGTATATGGGCACGGGACTATGGGATGGAGGATGTGTGATGGGTATATGGGCATGGGACTATGGCATGGAGGATGTGTGATGGGTATATGGGCACGGGACTATGGGATGGAGGATGTGTGATGGGTATATGGGCATGGGACTATGGGATGGAGGATGTGTATGATGGGTATATGGGCACGGGACTATGGGATGGAGGATGTGTGATGGGTATATGGGCACGTGACTATGGGATGGAGGATGTGTGATGGGTATATGGGCACGGGACTATGGGATTGAGGATGTGTGATGGGTATATAGGCATTGGACTATGGGATAGAGGATATGTATGATGGGTATATTGGCACGGGACTATGGGATGGAGGATGTGTGATGGTATATGGGCATTGGACTATGGGATGGAGGATGTGTGATTGGTATATGGGCACGGGACTATGGGATGGAGGATATGCATGATGGGTATATGGGCACGGGACTATGTGATGGAGGATGTGTGATGGGTATATGGGCATGGGACTATGGGATGGAGGATATGTATTTATTTATTTTATTCAATTATATAGTGCCATTAATTCCACAGCGCTTTACATACATTATTGTATGATGGGTGTTATGATTTGGTAGCTGAGGAGAGCAGGCAAAAAGGAAATACACCAGAGCAGTTGGAAACTATGAGATTGCAGTACCCTGACTAACCACCACAACTAGAGGCAGCCGTGGAGCGTTCCTACGTTGGTCCTAGACGCCTCGTCACAGCCTGAGAAACTAACTACACCTAAAGATAGAAAGAGGAAAGCTATCTGCCCCGGAGCAGATCCCCAAAGAACATAGAAAGCCCCCAAACATGTAATGGCGGTTAGACAAGAAGAAATACTGACACAGACAGAAAATAGTATGAGCAAACGTTGGGGCCCAAACTTACTAAATAGAAAAGGATAGGAAGGGCACTTACTGCAATCCCAAAAAACCCTGAAAAGCACCAACTCTACTAATTTCAAAAACACCTGAGATCACACGACCTCTACCACCTAAATTAGTTCTCTGGTGTAACCAAAAACAAAACAGCAGCCACTGAAAAAACTGGAAAAAGCAAATGCACAAACATCAGTGGCTGAACTGAACTGAGAGGGCAAAAGCCCCCTGAGGGGACCCTGAAGGCCCCCACAGAAGTGCAGGACAAAATGCAAAAATCAAGCACAAAAACAAAAAGAAGAAAATGTCTTATCTGTTAGCAGGAGATTCAGACACGACACAGCAGGCTACCAAGGAAACAGGAATCAAGGATTGAGACCAGAACAATTGATCACCGGCAACCCAGATGGGAAGGCGACTCCCTTATATAACACCAGTCAGTAACACCTGACTCCCAATCCTCACAATCTTCACTGGACAGTCCAGTACCGTTTGTAACCACCAGAGGGAGCTTCTGCTCAGAACTCATTTCCAGCCTATTCACAACAGTACCCCCCCCTTGAGGAGGGGTCACCGAACCCTCATTTGAGCAACCAGGTTGGTCAGGATGAGTTCTATGATACGCACGGATGAGTCTCCTAGCATGGATGTCCGAAGCAAACACCCAAGAATTGTCTTCCTGACCATAACCTCTCCATTTAACAAAATACTGGAGTTTCCGTCTAGAAAAACGAGAATTCAATATTTTCTCAACCACATACTCCAGATTGACCTCAATCAAAACAGGGTCAGGAGGCAAAGTAGTAGGAACCACTGGCTCAACAAACCTCTTCAACAAGGACTTGTGGAACACGTTATGGATCTTAAATGTCCCTGGAAGAAGCAAACGAAAAGAAACAGGATTAAGAATCTCCATGATCTTATAAGGTCCAATGAACCTAGGCTTAAACTTAGGAGATGCCACTCTCATAGGAATATTTCTTGAGGACAACCAGACCAAGTCCCCCACTTTAAACCGAGGACCATCAGTCCTATGCCGGTTAGCAAACCGCTGGGCCCTCTCCTGAGAGAGGGACAACCTCTCCACTACCTGGTCCCAAATCTGCTGCATACACTCCACAACAGAGTCAACACCTGGATAGACAGAAGCCTCCGTCTGTCCTGAAGAAAATCGAGGGTGAAACCCAGAATTACAGAAAAATGGAGACATCAAAGTGGCAGAGCTAGCCCTATTATTAAGAGCAAACTCAGCCAAAGGCAAAAAAGAGACCCAGTCATCCTGATCAGCAGACACAAAGCATCTTAGATAAGTCTCCAATGTCTGGTTTGTTCTCTCAGTTTGACCATTGGTCTGAGGATGAAACGCCGAGGAGAAAGACAATTGAACACCAATTTTAGAACAAAAGGTCCTCCAAAATCTGGAAACAAACTGGACTCCTCTGTCAGACACAATGTTCTCAGGAATGCTGTGTAAACGAACCACGTGCTGAAGAAACAAAGGCACCAATTCAGAGGAGGAAGGCAACTTAGGTAATGGCACAAGATGTATCATCTTGGAAAACCTATCGCAAATCACCCAGATGACGGTCATTCTCTGAGAAACAGGGAGGTCGGAAATGAAATCCATAGAGATATGGGTCCATGGTCTCTTGGGCACAGGTAATGGCATCAACAAACCACTAGAACGAGAGCAAGGCTTGGAGCGAGAGCAAGTCCCGCAGGACTGCACAAACTCCCTGACATCACGAGACAAGGTAGACCACCAAAAGGACCGACTAACCAAGTCTCTGGTACCAAAAATTCCGGGATGACCGGCCAACGTGGAACAATGAATCTCAGACATTACACTCTTTTTCCACTGGTCCGGGACAAACAATTTCCCAACAGGGCAGCGCTCGGGCTTGTCCTCCTGACACCCCTCCAGAGCCAGTCTCAAATTGGGCGAGATGGCGGAAAGAACTACACCCTCTTTCAAAATAACAGAAGGATCAGATAACTCAGGAGAGTCCGCCAGGAAACTCCTCGAGAGGGCATCCGCCTTAACATTTTTAGTGCCAGGAAGAAATGAAACCACAAAATTAAAACGTGTGAAAAACAAGGCCCACCTGGCCTGTCTAGGATGAAGTCGCTTGGCAGATTCCAGATAAACTAGATTCTTATGGTCCGTAAGGACCACCACCTGATGTTTGGCTCCCTCCAGCCAATGTCTCCACTCTTCAAAAGCCCACTTCATGGCTAATAACTCCCGATTACCCACGTCATAATTACGTTCAGTGGGAGAAAATTTTCGAGAGAAAAAGGCACAAGGGTTACTTTTAGAGGTCTCTGGATCTCTTTGGGACAAAACGGCACCTGCCCCAATTTCAGAGGCATCAACCTCCACCTGAAATGGTAGAGAAACATCAGGCTGCCGTAGAACAGGAGCAGAAGTGAATCTCTGCTTAAGTTCCTGAAATGCAGAGACTGCCTCAGGAGGCCAATTCACCACATCAGAACCCTTCTTGGTCAAATCAGTTAATAGTTTAATAATAACAGAGAAATTACCAATAAATTTACGATAAAAATTGGCAAAACCCAAAAATCTTTGAAGAGCCTTTAATGAAGTAGGTTGGACCCAATCACAGATGGCCTGAACTTTGACCGGGTCCATTTCAATAACAGATGGGGACAAAATGAATCCCAGAAATGAGATCCTCTGAACGCCAAAAAGACACTTTGATCCCTTCACATACAGAGCATTCTCTCTCAAAATCTGGAACACAGTCCGAACATGTTGTACATGAGAGTCCCAGTCATTGGAAAAAATCAAGATATCATCCAAATAAACAATCAGCAATTTATCCACAAAATCCCTGAAAATGTCATTCATGAAGGACTGGAAGACAGAAGGAGCATTAGTGAGCCCAAAGGGCATCACAAGGTACTCAAAATGCCCTTCAGGGGTATTAAATGCCATCTTCCATTCATCCCCGTGCTTAATGCGAATAAGGTTATATGCCCCCCTGAGGTCAAGCTTGGTAAACCAAGTAGCGTTCTTCACCCTGAAAAACAGATCAGAGATCAAGGGTAAAGGATATAGATATTTCACAGTAATATTGTTCAAGAGACGATAATCAATACACGGCCTTAATGAACCATCCTTTTTGGCCACAAAGAAAAAACCGGCACCTAAGGGTGAAGAGGATGGTCTGATATGACCCTTCTCCAATGACTCCTTGATATAAGACCGCATAGCGTCATGTTCAGGTACAGACAGGTTAAAAAGGCGACCTTTAGGGAATTTACTACCAGGCACTAATT
This sequence comes from Oophaga sylvatica, assembly GCA_033576555.1. Classification (NCBI taxonomy): domain Eukaryota; kingdom Metazoa; phylum Chordata; class Amphibia; order Anura; family Dendrobatidae; genus Oophaga; species Oophaga sylvatica. The sequence goes on along the minus strand of JARQOD010000004.1, from coordinate 282,869,923 downwards.
CAATAGCGCAGTCATAGCTCCTATGGGGAGGTAAGGATGCAGATTTACTTTCGCTAAACACATCAGAAAAATCAATCAAAAAGTCAGGAACATCCTGAGCCTGGGGGGAGGCAGAAAAAACAGGAGTGTTGGTATTAACACATTGGCAGCCCCAACTGGTAACAGACACAGATTTCCAATCCAAAACAGGATTATGAGACTGTAACCAAGGGAAACCCAGTACGATAATGTCATGCAGATTATACAGAACCAAAAATTTCCAACTCTCCTGATGATCAGGTTCTACTCTCATTATCACCTGAGTAGAGAACTGAGGTTTATTCTCAGCCAAAGGGGTAGAATCGATCCCCAGTAGGGGAATAGACTTCTGTAGGGGTATCAAGGGAAACCCACAACGTTTAGCAAAATCAAAATCCATCAGGTTAATAGCTGCTCCCGAATCAACAAAAGCTTGAGCAGAAAATGAGGACAGAGAGCATATCAGGGTAACAGTTAATAAAAACTTAGTCTGAACACTACCCAAGACAACTGAGCGTGCAAAACGTCTTCCCCGCTTAGGGCAGACTGAAATAGCATGAGAGGCATCACCACAGTAGAAACATAACCCATTGCGCTTTTGAAATTCATGACGCTGTGCCCCAGAAACCACTCGATCACACTGCATGGATTCAGAAGCAGCTTCACAAGGCAACATTATTCCACGCATACCTTTCCGCTCACGCAAACGTCTGTCAATTTGAATCGCTAATGACATAGAATCATTGAGACCAGAGGGAACAGGGAATCCCACCATAACATCCTTTACATTATCTGACAGTCCCTTCCGAAAAAGAGCTGCCAAAGCGTCGTCATTCCATTTGGTCAGGACTGCCCACCTACGGAATCTCTGGCAGTATAACTCAGCGTCCTCAAGCCCCTGACTTAATGCCAACAAAGTTTTTTCAGCTTGATCAGTGACATTAGGCTCATCGTACAATAACCCCAAAGCCTGAAAAAACGCATGAACATCACTCAAAACAGGATCCCCAGGTGTCAGGGAAAAAGCCCAATCCTGAGGGTCGCCGCGCAGGAGAGAGATGACAATTTGAACCTGCTGCGCAGCGTTCCCTGAGGACTTAGATTTTAAGGCAAAAAACAATTTACAGTTATTTTTGAAATTCTGAAATTTAGCTCGATCCCCTAAAAACAAATCTGGCATGGGAATCCTAGGTTCCACAACAGGCAACCTAGCAAGATAGGTAGCAATACTCCGAACTTCAGTGGCAAGCTGATCCACACGGCCAGACAACTGTGCAAACTCCATTGAGAGAGAAAAAATCCTCCTCAGCACCCAGAGATACAGAGGGAAAAAAAAAAAAATGAAACAAACAGAAAAAAAAAAAATATCTCTGACAACTTTTTTTTTTTTTTTTTTTTCTTTCCACAATATTTTTCCCTTCTGTGAGTACCATATAATTTTCAGTTTTGGCCGGTGATACTGTTATGATTTGGTAGCTGAGGAGAGCAGGCAAAAAGGAAATACACCAGAGCAGTTGGAAACTATGAGATTGCAGTACCCTGACTAACCACCACAACTAGAGGCAGCCGTGGAGCGTTCCTACGTTGGTCCTAGACGCCTCGTCACAGCCTGAGAAACTAACTACACCTAAAGATAGAAAGAGGAAAGCTATCTGCCCCGGAGCAGATCCCCAAAGAACATAGAAAGCCCCCAAACATGTAATGGCGGTTAGACAAGAAGAAATACTGACACAGACAGAAAATAGTATGAGCAAACGTTGGGGCCCAAACTTACTAAATAGAAAAGGATAGGAAGGGCACTTACTGCAATCCCAAAAAACCCTGAAAAGCACCAACTCTACTAATTTCAAAAACACCTGAGATCACACGACCTCTACCACCTAAATTAGTTCTCTGGTGTAACCAAAAACAAAACAGCAGCCACTGAAAAAACTGGAAAAAGCAAATGCACAAACATCAGTGGCTGAACTGAACTGAGAGGGCAAAAGCCCCCTGAGGGGACCCTGAAGGCCCCCACAGAAGTGCAGGACAAAATGCAAAAATCAAGCACAAAAACAAAAAGAAGAAAATGTCTTATCTGTTAGCAGGAGATTCAGACATGACACAGCAGGCTACCAAGGAAACAGGAATCAAGGATTGAGACCAGAACAATTGATCACCGGCAACCCAGATGGGAAGGCGACTCCCTTATATAAGACCAGTCAGTAACACCTGACTCCCAATCCTCACAATCTTCACTGGACAGTCCAGTACCGTTTGTAACCACCAGAGGGAGCTTCTGCTCAGAATTCATTTCCAGCCTATTCACAACAGATGGGTATATGGGCACAGGACTATGTGATGGAGGATATGTATGATGGGTATATGGACAAGGGACTATGTGATGGAGGATATGTATCATGGGCATAATGGAACAGGACTATGGGATGGAGGATGTTTGATGGGTATATGGACACTGGAGTATGGGATGGAGGATAGTCATTATAATTTGTTATAACTAACCACAGTTAGTTACTATGCCCGGGCAATGCCAGGCTCTTCAACTAGTACAGTCATGGCCAAAAGTTTTGAGAATGACACAAATATTAATTTTTACAAAGTCTACTGCTTCACTTTTTCTAATGGCAATTTGCATATACTCCAGAATGTTATAAAGAGTGATCAGCTTAAAAGCAATTAGTTGCAAAGTCAATATTTGGCTAGAAAATGAACTTTATCCCCCAAAACACATTTCAACATCATTGCAGCCTTGCCTTAAAAGGACCAGCTAACCTCTTTTCAGTGATTGCTCCATTAACACAGGTGTGGGTGTTGATGAGGACATGGCTGGAGATCAATCTGTCATGATTAAGTAAGAATGACACCACTGGACACTTTAAAAGGAGGCTGGTGCTTGGTATCATTGTTTCTCTTCTGTTAACCATGGTTATCTCTAAAGAAACACGTGCAGTCATCATTGCAATGCACAAAAATGGCCTAACAGGGAAGAGTATCGCAGCTAGAAAGATTGCACCTCAGTCAACAATCTATTGCATCATCAAGAACTTCAAGGAGAGAGGTTCCATTGTTGCCAAAAAGACTTCAGGGCGCCCAAGAAAGACCAGCAAGCGTCAGGACCGTCTCTTAAAAGTGTTTCAGCTGTGGGATCGGGCTACCAGCAGTGCAGAGCTTGCTCAGGAATGGCAGCAGGCAGGTGTGAGTGCATCTGCACGCACTGTGAGACGGAGACTCTTGGAGCAAGGCCTGGTCTCAAAGAGGGCAGCAAAGAAGCCACTTCTCTCCAGAAAAAACATCATGGACAGACTGATATTCTGCAAAAGGTACAGGCAGTGGACTGCTGAAGACTGGGGTAAAGTTATTTTCTCTGATGAATTCCCTTTTCGATTGTTTGGGACATCAGGAAAATGCCTCATTCGGAGAAGACAAGGTGAGCGCTACCACCAGTCTTGTCTCATGCCAACTGTTAAGCATCCTGAAACCATTCATGTGTGGGGTTGCTTCTCAGCCAAGGGAATCGGCTCTCTCACAGTCTTGCCTAAAAACACAGCCATGAATAAAGAATGGTACCAGAATGTCCTCCAAGAGCAACTTCTCCCAACCCTCCAAGAGCAGTTTGGCGATCAACAATGCATTTTCCAGCACGATGGAGCACCTTGCCATAAAGCAAAGGTGATAACTAAATGGCTCAGGGAACAAAACATAGAGATTTTGGGTCCATGGCCTGGAAACTCCCCAGATCTTAATCCCATTGAGAACTTGTGGTCAATCATCAAGAAACGGGTGGACAAACAAAAACCTAAAAATTCTGACAAAATGAAAGCATTGATTGTGCAAGAATGGACTGCTATCAGTCAGGATTTGGTCCAGAAGGTGATTGAGAGCATGCCAGGGAGAATTGCAGAGGTCCTGAAGAAGAAGGGTCAACACTGCAAATATTGACTTGCTGCATTAACTCATTCTAACTGTCAATATAAGCTTTTGTTACTCATATGTTTGCAATTATTATATTTCTGTCTGTGATAAAAACATCTGTCAAAAACACATAAAAACCAGAGGGCAGCAGATCATGTGAAAGTATAATATTTGTGTCATTCTCAAAACTTTTGGCCATGACTGTATAACATATAACTGATATGTATAGCACAAGCGATCGGACAATCACAGCTCGTCATTCATCGCGAGGGACTATTAAATTCAGTATAAAGCAAAAAAAGGTTTTTAAAAATAAGAACAAAGCACAAGTTGAAATTACCACCCCCTATTGCCCCATTAAAATAAAATAATAACAAAAATACACATATTAGGTATTGCTGCATTCAGAAATACCATATCTCGTTATGGCTTAGCGAGAAAAAAAATCAAAATGTCAGAATTACAGTTCTTTGGGTGCCGCAAAATTGCAATAAAATGCAACACTAGGCGATCAAAACATTGTATCTATCCCAAAATTGGATCAGTAAAAATGCCAGCTGAGGGTGCAAAAAATAAGCCCTCAGCCAGCCCAGATCTTGAAAAATGGAGACACTATGGGTCTTGGAAAAAAGCAAGATTTTTTTTTTTTACAAATTTCTGAATATTTTTTAACACCCAATTTAAAAACTATACATGTTTGGCATCCGCATACTCATACTGACCTGGAGAATAATACTGCCATGTCAGTTTTACCATATAGTGAATATGGTAAATAAAAAAAAAACAAAAAATTGTGGAATTGCACTTTTTTTTTGCAATTTCACTGAACGTGGAATTTTTTTTCCTGTTTTCAGTATCCTAAAAATCACCAGGTAGTAAAGGGGTTAAACAAAAATAGTTCACATTATGACTCTTACCAGACAAAAGTGGTGTGTCCTCTAGCATGCTTCTGACCAATTTCAGATTTATGTTATGTATTTAATCCTCAAAGTGAACTAAGACTGTTTGTATAACAAGTAATTCTTGTGTGGTGAAAACACTTTTATTACTGGAACGCCTGTTTATCTTTCTTTTTGCATAAAGGTTGACATTTTGGGATTTCCAATGATACAGGTAAAAAAAACCTGGTGGCTACTCACCAAAAGTCCTTCCAGTCCATCACAACAGCTTAAATGAACAGCATGAAAACCAGAGGTGTTGCAAGATAACAGTGATTTTACAGATGGTCTGAGGACAGAGGAAGCATGACCACACTTTAAGAAGCCATCGCCTTGCTGCACTTCTTATCTTTCAAGTTATAAATTTTAAGCTGTTTTCAAAGAATTAAAAATGGATTTTTAGTTAGAAGGTGCACTGAAATGTTTGGGTTTGACCAAGGGAGCACAGAGCATTTTTGATTCATTTTAGCGTGCAGTCAGACGGCCAAATAACACGGATGACTGTAACACTATTGCCTGCGCCCCTGCATGGTTCCCCTTCCCCATCCACTCAGGGACGCAAGCATACTCACTCAGCGGTGCGGCGTGGTCCCCGGCATGCACACATCGTTAAATGGCATTTAGTATTTGTGTACACCTGCAAGATGGCTATTGGCTTAGAGGAATATTGTTTGAAAGCAACCTCCCCAATAGGGAGGTGCCAAGCAACACAGTAAATCTTTAGTTGGTGAGGTGGTCTACTAGGGAGTTGTGAGGTCACCTGGTTCTGCTGCGGCCAGTCCTGAACCCGAAGTCCCTGGTGCTTGTGTGGTCAGACCGTAACCTGAAGTCCTTGGTTGCAATTAATCCTCTAGCTTACTCAGCCTCGGCCGTATCTAAACATTTTTTGTTAAAACACAAAGGTGATGTAAGTTCGTTCAAATTTAACGGCATTGAAAAAGTCTCACAACCGCACCGAGGAGGAGATCATAAACGCAAACTACTCAATAGAGAATCCTTTTGGATCTTCACTCTGGGTACACGTTTTCCAGCAGGATTAAATGCTAGATGCGATTTGATTAAACAATACTGAATCTGGATCAGCAAGTTCATCATGCTGCGAGTTTCTTGTTAATAGTTAACATTTTTAATTTGTACATGTTTTTATTTTTACACATTGTTCTTGGTGTCTTTGCAATGGGTTATATTAATGATACGTATTTTTTGCAGTTATCTTTAATTTTCTACACATGGGAGCTGCATCATGATTTCTTCTCCAGGAGTAGTACGTTACAATTATAAATAACGCTTGGCTTCAGTCGGAGCTAGATCTTGAGAAAGACTTAACGTCGAAACGCGTTGATCACTCTGCCTTACTTTTGTGGATCTGTACTGCTAAGATATTGCTGTTTATTTTTAATCACCTTCATTAAAGAAATTTTTTTTAACCATTTCTATTCCACGCTGGATTTTTTCCTTTTTTTCATCCACCACAAGATCAGCCGGGCATAGCAAAGAGAACGGAGTTAAACTTTGTTTCATGCAAGTTAGAAACTCACACACATATAGACGTAAGGAGGCCCTACACCTACTCAGTGATTACTGGACATGCATCCTCCACCCTGACGGCCTCCCGGGACGTGCCTGCAAATATCACCAGTAAAGGTACAGAAAGAGACTGTCTTGTGTGTGTCTGCATTATTGCTCCTGCACCCCTACACCACCATATACCTCGAGGGATCAGTCTCGCCTGTGGGAGACTTAACACCTTGCTGCCCCAAACCCTCAGAGGATCTACACTGCAGCGCTGGTCATCCTGATCAGAAACCACAGGTGGCGTCACGAACATTTTCTATCATCCCCTGTAAATATCCCCTTTTTAGTGAGCGCCCAGGGCAATGGACCGAGCTGCGCTACCCGTGACATCCCCCAGTAAAGTGAACGGGCTCGGTGCCGAGTACCCCAAAGCCCTGGTACGTGCGACTCATCTATTTGGCGTCACGAACAGGATCCGAAGCTCGCAATATGTGAGTCCTGTGTGCCTGGAATGGACTGTTGTGTGCAAAAAGACTGTGTTACGTTTTTGTGATTTTTGGCGCCATTTTCCACCATTTTGCCGCCATATTCGCGCCCTGAGGCGCTGGTGAAGAAGAGGGGCGTGGTTCGTGGGCGTACCCCCCCCTGTGGCGCGAAAGTGATGGGCGCCCTGCCTAAGTGCTATTATAATGTCTGAGCCTGCCCCACTGCAAGGGAGATCCGCCTCCTCTTCATCCTCTATGCTAAGAAGAGAAAGCGAAAGTCCCGCCTCCACGGAAAAGACCAGATTGTTCCAGATGGGAAGCACAGTCTGGCCTGGCGTGAGATGGCAGAAGGACAGGAGTCACTGTGTGGGGGAATGGCGGTGCGCAGAACCCGTTCCCCTGAAGAAGTGCAGCCTGTACTTGAACCTTCCCCAGGTCGAGAGGACGAAGAAAAGATGTACCGTGTGGAGGAAGTGGATGCGGAGCTGAGGGACATGGCCCGACAACGCGCAGAGATGGAGGCGATGGAGCAAAGCTGGCGTGCCCTGAAACAGCGGCTGCTGTGGGACCCACTGCTCTCCCTCAAGATGCGCAAATACCACCCGCGCCACCACTGGAACCAGCGGCTGAGGAAGAACCGGAGGCCGGCCCCAAAAGAGCTGATCCTGACTCCGCCGAGGACGCGGCGGGAGGGAAGGAGGCTGAGGAGGCCCTGCCCGGACCGAAATGCCAGCCAGGCCTGGAACCAGAGGCAGCAGCGGAATGCAGTCCCCCGGTAGGGACGACGACTGAAGACACCCAGCCGCAAGCGATGGAGATCGACTGGGAGGAGATGGAGTACCTGGACGACGTGGAATACGCCGCCCAGAAGGAGAACGAGTGGCGACGCCGGGAGTATGAGCAGCGACAGCAGCAGGAGCAGCGTGAGGCGCAGCAGCTTCGCCAGAGGTACCGCGAGAAAGATCTTGCTGACAAAGAGAACGTCAGGCGAGACAAAGGTACGCTCCGGGAACCGCGGCGCCAGGGGGCCATTAGAGACTTCAAACTCCAGGGAGGCTGGGGGTTCATCCATGAGCCAGGCCTGTACCAGGAGGTCTTTGTTAATCGCAGGGATGTGGGGTCTCACCTGCCAGAAGGGCACCCGGGACGGGATCTGTTAATTGGGGATAGTCACCTACACGCGGCATTGGGGTCTTAAGGGGTGGTATGCCCTGAATGTCTCCCGAGTCAGCGACCCAGTCCCTGAAGCCGGAAACGTACCCCATGTCACAGCGTCCACCGCCACATCAGCGCTCGGCCGCGCACCTGCATCTTATCCTGCGTCCTATCCCGCAACGCAACAGAGCGCAACGATTGCTAGTGCGTCTCCAACTGAGCCACTGCGTGCACCTGCGTCCCAATTGGAAACACTGCAGAGTGTAGCGACTGCAACAGCGACCCCTATTGAGCCAAACCTGTACTTAGAAGAGGCACCTGTCAGGCCTCAAGGAAGTCGCAAAGTAAAAATTGAAAAGAGGACTGTAGCTACTCAGACACTGGTAGCAGGACACGATCTTCTGGTGATGCGTTCCAGAGCGCACCGTATACTTCCAGCCCCAGGTGTGGAAGGTGCTACTATATTCGAAGAAGATCATTAGGACCCAGACAGGGTTTACTGTATGTAAAAAGTTTAAAGAAGAATTGCACTTTTTATTGTGAATGTTGATAATGTCTGAAGTATTGTACCCCAGTTGGGTAATGTGTTGTATAATATGTGAAATGCTCTTTTAAAGGACTGCGTGGCTGAGGACTTTGCCAGCCCAAAAACTGTATTGTAAATAGTTGGCACTCAGTGCCCCATCTTGGTTTTACGTAAGCCATTCTACCTCAGAAGAAAAACCCGTATGGTGTGGCCTTGAGTGAGGTTTGCAGCAGAGAAGTCCTGCAGCCCACCCAGGACCAACGTGGGAGGATTGGTACGGGTCCTCCACAAGAATTCTGTATTTATTGTGTGAAAGTATTTTGATATTTTCTATTTGCCATTTGTACACATTGTAACGTTTGAAGTGTCCTTACCTCCCGCAAGGGATGAGTTATGTTTTGTTGATGTTATAAAAATTGTTTTCTTTTTCAGCCCGGGAGTGCTGATATTAACAAGGGGGGATGTCTAGCCCAGCTGCGCTTGGTGCCACATGTTACCCTGGAGGATGCATGAAAGGTAATTCACAATCACCTGATATTCATTCACACTTCACATTTCCCTGGTACCACCAGAGGGAGCCCTTTAGAATACGCAGGTATATAAGGATGTGGAGAGATAGAGCAGAGAGATGAAGGCAGTCTAGCTGAACGTTAGCTTGTCGTTGGTTGTACCTCAGAGAGACGAGCCGAGAGGAAAGTTACCTCAGAACGTGCGGACTGATAGTTCCCTAGGGAAGTGGAAAGTGACTCTCGAAGTGAGCATAGATCAGTCTGACGAGAGGTCCTGATAGCTACTTCGGACAGAGCCTAAGAAGGAAGTGAAGGAAAGGGAACTGCAGTATTTGTAAGACCGAGTCAACTGAGGTATTGTTAGAGAGCGAACGTGCCGACGCTTGGAGAGCGGTGAAGAGAAGGAAGCTGACATCTACTGCTGCTTGTGCTTATGTTAAAGGTGTGAGTAGGACGACAGGCAAGTGGAAAAGGGAAAGAGAGAGTGACTGAGGATGAATAGCAATGATGGCTTACCTCCACTCTGCACTACCGGACACCGGGTCCGAGCTTGCTAGAACCTTCACGGCTAGTGGGAAAAACCGGAGACCCTGCTGGACTTCAGGTCACAGAGGGGCCCAACAGTGCTGATACGTAACCGGGGTCAGGAAGAACAGGAGTCTGGTCAGCGCAACCATTGGAGACTTAGTTCTGTCCAAAAGAAGGCTCCACCACAAGATCAGCCGGGCGTAGCAAAGAGAACGGAGTTAAACTTTGTTTCATGCAAGTTAGAAACTCACACACATATAGACGTAAGGAGGCCCTACATCTACTCAGTGATTACTGGACGTGCATCCTCCACCCTGACTCCCGGGACGTGCCTGCAAATATCACCAGTAAAGGTACAGAAAGAGACTGTCTTGTGTGTGTCTGCATTATTGCTCCTGCACCCCTACACCGCCATATACCTCGAGGGATCAGTCTCGCCTGTGGGAGACTTAACACCTTGATGCCCCAAACCCTCAGAGGATCTACACTGCAGCGCTGGTCACCCTGATCAGAAACCACAGGTGGCGTCACAAACAGTTTCTATCATCCCCTGTAAATATCCCCTTTTTAGTGAGCGCCCAGGGCAACGGACCGAGCTGCGCTACCCGTGACATCCCCCAGTAAAGTGAACGGGCTCGGTGCCGAGTACCCCAAAGCCCTGGTACGTGCGACTTACATGCTCTTTCTGGGCATCATCGACAAGGCGTACCGCTGTGTGTCTGCCAAAGAAAGGTATTGGTGTAGCCTGTCCAGTAACATAAGTTGTCAGTTGTCTTTGCATAGGACGTGACGTTGCTTCACTAGTGCTTTCACAAACATTACCACCTACCCCACGAACACCTTGAACACCAAGCCTAACTTCCCTTCCACCTTGGCCTCGCTTTTTCTCAGTCCTGTTGCTCAGATAGTGTGGTAAGAGCACAGAATTAGCAACAAAAAATTAGATTTTAAACTCTGCATCACCTCTGCAAACAGCTGAATTTCAGCGACAGTAAATTCCATGTTGAAATACGGCGTGCTGTATCATGTTAGTCACAGAAAAAGAATTGTTTGAGTGTAGATGAGGCCTGCATGACAAAGATGTCATGCTACAAACAATGTGAAAGTCAGGTCCCCTACTGTATGATACTAGGAACAAAAGAATTTTTTGTGGCCTCTGGATCAGGTCTCTATAACACACTAGATGCTACAAACTATTTTAAACCATTTCTACCATTTGACGTACTATCCCGTCCATGTGACCTGGGCCTTAAGTCCTAGTGATGGGATAGTACGTCATATAGTATCAGACGCGCTCACGGGGTGAGCGCGGCCGATCTCGTCCGAGTGTCAACTGATTCTCACAGCTGACACCCGGTACTAAGTGCCAGGAGCAGTCACAAACTGCTCCTGGCAATTTAACCTCCGGCACACCGCGATCAACGATGATTGCAGCGTTCTGGCAGCTGCAGAGAGGCTGACAGCTCCTCTGCTTTTGGATCGGAGACCCCACTGCATCACGCACGGTCCCGATCATTCCCATGGAGACCCGGATGTCGTTATGACGACATCCAGGTCTCCAAGTCAAAGAGACTTCCTGACATGCGCAGTGCATGTCAGGAATTCTCAGAGGTACGTGCACAGAAGCTGCTGCGCTGCAAGCTTCTATAGCATGCAGATGCTGTTCCATCTGCATGCTATACACTATGTTCCAAATTATTATGCAAATTATATTTTTCTCTGATTTTCCTAAGTGGTCGGTGCAAATGACAGTCAGTCTAATAAAAGTCATCACCCGTTAGAGTATACATCGAATTTTATTGAAGAAACCTCCCAATGATAACAGTATAATCTCCAAAATGGAAAAAACTCAAAATGCACTGTTCCAAATTATTAGGCACAGTAGAATTTCTGAACATTTGATCTGTTTTAAAGAACTGAAAATGCTCATTTGTGGAATTTGCAGCATTAGGAGGTCACATTCACTGAACAAAAAAGCTACTTAACTCCAAAACATCCTAACAAGCCAAGTTACATGTTAACATAGGAACCCTTCTTTAATATCACCTTCACAATTCTTGCATCCATTGAACTTGTGAGTTTTTGGAGAGTTTCTTCTTGTATTTCTTTGCATGAAGTCAGAATAGCCTCCCAGAGCTGCTGTTTTGATGTGAACTGCCTCCCACCCTCTCAGATCTTTTGCTTGATGATACTCCAAAGGTTCTCTATAGGGTTGAGGTCAGGGGAGTTTATCTCCTTCTATTCCCATAGCAGCCAATGACTCTAAGGTATTCTTTGCAGCATGAGATGGTGCATTGTCATGAATGAATATGATATTGCTCTTGAAGACACATTTCTGCTTTTTATACCATGGAAGAAAGTTGTCTGTCAAAAACTCTATATACTTTGCAGAGGTCATTTTCACACCTTCAGGAAACTTAAAGGGCCCTACCAGCTGTTTCCCCATGATTCCGGCCCAAAGCATGACTCCTCCACCTCCTTGTTGATGTCGCAGCCTTGTTGGGACATGGTGGCCATCCACCAACCATCCACTACTCCATCCATCTGGACCATCCAGGGTTGCTCAATACTCATCAGTAAACAAGACAGTTTGGAAATTAGTCTTCATGTATGTCTGGGCCCACTGCAACCGTTTCTGCTTGTGAGCAATGTTTAGGTGTGGCCGAATAGTAGGTTTATGCACCACAGCAAGCCTTAGAAGGATCCTACACCTTGAGGTTCAAGGGACTCCAGAGGCACCAGCAGCTTCAAATATCTGTTTGCTGTTTTGTAATGGCTTTGTAGCAGCTGCTCTCTTAATCCGATGAACTTGCCTGGCAGAAACCTTCCTCATTCTGTCTTTATCAGCACAAACACGTCTGTGCTCAGAATCAGCCACAAATCTCTTAACAGTACGATGATCAAGCTTAAGTTTTCGGGAAATATCTAATGTTTTCATCCCTTGACCAAGGCATTGCACTATTTGATGCTTTTCAGCAGCATAGAGATCCTTTTTCTTTCCCATATTACTTGAAAACTCTGGCCTGCTTAATAGTGTGGAACATCCAGTTTTCCTTTTATTGGGCTCACATGCCAAACTAATTATCACAGGTATCTGAGATTGATTTCAGTTATCCAAAGAACCCTGAGACACAATACCATCAATGGGTTTCATTTACAAAAAAAAACAAAAAACGCTATGACCAGGGCCTGCTCCAGGTTTTTATGGGCCCCTGGCAAAGAGCCTCAGTGGGCCCCTTTAACACAGACCACGATTCATGATGCACAGATACAGCAGAGAAATATAGGTACAGTACAATGCCAAATACTTCACTTCTTCCATTACATGACTGATATCTATTGTAAATTGTACAATAGCTCAAAAACCGCCAAATCCTCACAGCGCACAGTACAGACTGGACAGTACAGTTCTCCATACAATATTATGGGCACCACATAGTCTCCCCCTCATCACCCATATAATACCCCATGCAGGATGTCACCCCCATCCCCCATATAATGCTCCATACAGAATACTGGACCCAATATAATGCTCCATACAGGATACTGGTCCCCATATAATGCTCCATACAGGATACTGGTCCCCATATAATGCTCCATACAAAATATGGAGCTCTCCTCTGCGCTGTACTGCGTTCTGCACTGTTACGGCTCAGGAAAGGGCGCTGTGGAAAGACTCCCCATTATCATCATGATTACCTCCCCATCATCATCATTGCCTCCCCATCATCATCATCGCCTCCCCCTCATAATCATTGCCTCCCCCTCATCATCATCACCTCCCCATCATCATCATTGCCTCCTCATCATCATCATTGGCTCCCCATCATCATCATGGCCTCCCCATCATCATCAATGCCTGCCCATCATCATCATTGCCTCCCCATTATTATCAATGCCTGCCCATCATCATCAATGCCTCCCCATTATCATCAATGCCTGCCCATCATCATCATTGCCTCCCCATTATCATCAATGCCTGCCCATCATCATCATGGCCTCCCCATTATCATCAATGCCTGCCCATCATCATAATGGCCTCCCCAATATCATCAATGCCTGCCCATCATCATCATGGCCTCCCCATCATCATCATGGCCTCCACATTATCATCAATGCCTGCCCATCATCATCATCATGGCCTCCCCATCATCATCAATTCCTGCCCATTATCATCAATGCCTGCCCATCATCACACACAGACAGCACCACAGCACACAAGCACTCTCTCACATACATACATACATACATACATACATACACACACACACACACACACACAAAGCACCGCACTACATACACACACACTGATACACACACACACACGCCTCACCTGTCCGACGTCCGCGCGCTCTCTGCCACAGCCGGCCGCTGAATGATGACGTCATTCAGCGGCGCTGCTGTGAGAGGAAGCGCCGGTGCCCCGTGGAGCCCGGAGCTGCGGCAGCGGAGGTACGGGAGAGGTGAGTATTGTGCCAGCTGCTGCCGGGGCCCTGAGCAAGCGGGGGGGCCCAGTGGCGGCGCTGACACCGCTAATGGGCGCCGGGGTGCCCGACGGCGAGTTGGCCCCCCGCCTGCTCAGGGCCCCCGGCACATGCCCGGGTGAGCCGGGTGCTGACGCCGGCCCTGGCTATGACAATTAAAACCGATTTGCATAATATTTTGGAACATAGTGTAGAAGCGATCAGCCTGCAGAAAATGAGTGTCCCATAGTGGGACAATATGTAAAAATAAGAATTAAATAACATAATTTTTTTTAAATAATTGTAAAAATATTTGAAAAAATAATAAAAAAATAATTAAAAAAAATCTGTATTTATTAATCAATAAATATTTTAGTGAAAAAAAATCTAAACAATAAAAGTACACATATTTAGTATCCCCATGTCCGTAACAACCCAACCTATAAAACTATCCCACTAGTTAACCCCTTTAGAGAACAGCATAAAAAAAACCAAGGCAAAAAAATGCTTTCTCATAATACCACCGAACAAAAAGTGGAATAACACGCGATCAAAAAGACGGATATAAATAAGCTTGGTACCACTGAAAACGTCATCTTGTCCCGCAAAGAATGAGCCGCCATACAGCATCATCAGCAAAAAATTAAAAAAGTTATAGCTCTCAGAATAAAGCGATGCAAAAATAATTATTTTTTATATAAAATAGTTTTTATTGTATAAAATCGCCAAAACACAAAAAAAAAATAAAATGAGGTATCGCTGTAATCGTACTGACCCAACAAATAATATTGCCTTATCAATTTTACCACATGCGGAATGGTACAAACGCCCCCACCAAAAGAAATTCATGAATTGTTGGTTTGTGTTCATTCTGCCTAAAAAAAAACGGAATAAAAAGCGATCAAAAAATGTCATGTGCCCAAAAATGGTACCAATAAAAATGTCAATTTGTCCCGCAAAAAGCAAGACCTCACATGACTCTGTGGGCCAAAATATGGAAAAAGTATAGCTCTCATAATATGGTGATGCAAAAACTTTTTGCAATATAAAGCGTCTGTCATGCGCCCAAACAGTGGTTCCTCCCACATATGGGGCATTGGCATACTCAGGACAAATTGCAAAACAACTTTTGGTGTCACATTTCTTCTATTACCCTTGGGAAAATAAAAATTTGGGGGCGAGAAGATCATTTTTGTGGAAAAATTATGATTTTTTGTTTTTATGGCTCTACGTTATAATCTTCTGTGAAGCACTTGGGGGTTCAAAGTGCTCACCACACATCTAGATAAGTTCCTTAGGGGGTCTACTTGAAAAAATGGTGTCACATGTTGGGGTTTCCACTGTTTAGGCGCATTAGGGGCTCTCCAAATGTGACTTGGCGTCCAACCTCAATTCCAGCCAATTCTGCGTTGAAAAAAATCAAACGGCGCTCCTTCCCTTTCGGGCTCTGCCGTGTGCCCAAACAGTGGTTCCCCCCACATATGGGGTATCAGCGTACTCAGGACAAATTGCACAACAACTTTTATGGTCCAATTTCTCCTGTTACCCTTGGTAAAATAAAAAAATTGGATCTGAAGTAAATATTTTGTCCGGTCATTAACATGCAAACAACCCTCGGGAGTAAAGGGGTTAAAGTCAGGTCCCTTACTGTATGAGGTTAATAACAAAAGATTTTTTTCTGGCCTCTGGATCAAGCCTCTATAACATACTAGATGCTACAAAAATATTTTAAAGTCAGGTCCCCTGCTGTATGACGTTAAGAACAGAAGAATTTTTTGTGGCGTCTGGATCAGGCCTCAGCAGCTTAATTTCAACCCATCCAAATGACAAAGTGTGATAAGGCAGCTTGTCTAACTTTTTGTAACTGAAAAATTGTAATTTTTTTAGGTGCCTTAGGTCTGCAGACATGTTCATATCATCGTCACAAAATAACAACGTGGGATACGGCAGGCTGTTTCACATTTAGCAACAGAAAAAATTATAACTTTTTTTTAATGTGCCTAAGGTCTGCAGACAGTTTTATATCACCACAGCACTAAATGACAAGGTGGGATACAACATTTAGCTTGTGAAAAATATTAATTAGAATGCTATACTCGTGCATGGAGCACAATAGAAGCAGTGCTCAACACACTTGTAAGACATCTGCCCTGCTGGCTTTGTCTGTGGACCTCAGTAATGTCCAAAAAAGAAAAAAAAGTGATAGAAGCTAAATTTAACAGCTACACTATCTGACTGATATACAACCGCCTAACTAACTAGCTAAAATCTTGCTGTTAACAGCGCCAGCGTCAGGAACAGCTTCTCTGCCCTGTTGCGGTGTCAAAACAAGCTAAAACAAGATGTCCTCTAAGTACATGGAGAGGGGCATGTGATTTCAGCAGCCATGACACAATCCGTTGTGTCAGAACATTGTGGGTGTTTCCTGTACCCTGATTGGCTAGCCGCAATGTGCACACATAAAGTTAGGAAAAAAAATAAATGTTTACAAGAACGCCGCGCCTCTGAGCTCTGCAAACTCCCTCCCCTCATCAAACACGTGCCAAATGCTCATGATACACCACCATTATCCCATTATCGTTGCTAAACTGCTGAAAATACTTTGGTGGCAACACAAATATTTTCCCGCACTTTAACCGAACGTTACCGATTTTATAAAATTTTGCTCGGGTTTCCGATCACGAATCCGAATGTGCCATATTCGTGCCGAATTTAGGTTTGCCGATCGTTTTCCGAACAAATTCGCTCATCACTAGTGTTGACACATCTGACGGTGGCTTTTAAGTGGTGATCACCCCCGCTATCCGTGCGTTGCTCACACAGCATCCGATGGGAGAAGTCACGTTCTGATACTCCAACGTGACATCGCTCCCACTGCTGCCGCATATTCAAACGGCTGATAGCGGCTTCTAACTGGCGGCCATGTCAGCCGCATTGCTGGACTTTTACATCTATGAGCCCTCACATGAAGGATCTACAAACACAATCGATCATTCTCACATAATCGCTTTGTCTATCTATTGGTGACTGTACAATAAAGTGCTGCAATTATGAGCAGCCACCTGCTACTAAACATTTTTTTCAGCTGAAAATAAAAGTCTGTCCAACTTTTTTGTCCATCCAAAAAAAAAATGGAAAGCAACTGAGTCTACTTATTTTTATACTTTGAAGTCTATGGGAAATGGATCATATCCAGAGGCGGACATACCATTGGTGCAACCTGTGCAGCCGCATAGGAAACCTAGAGATAAAGTGTACAATTTCCACCTTCAAAGCAGTAAGCAACAGGGACTCTGTTCAGTCTGATCTGCAACTGATCATAAGGAATGGTCCTCTGTTATATCATCCATTAGCAGATCTGACACTTATCGGAACTGACCATGTCCAGAACACTCTAGGTGTTCAGAGACCCCTCTATAGTAAAAACAGATCCATTACCAACAGGACAAAAAAAATGGATGCAAAATTTTTATAAATTCTGGATTCGTAACAGAATGACAACTGAAAATGTAAATGGAGATTTACAAAGTAAGGGAAGATGTGATCCGGCATGTAAAAGCTTAGCAAGGAGTGACTTGGCACATACTCCGCAGTTACTGTTCTTCATTCAGGAGTGTGACACAGTCTTGTGGGAAAGCTGTTACCATTGCCATAATCCAGATAACAGTCTTATGACTGCTGCGGTCTTGGTGCCTAGAAGCTGTGAGTGAGGTAGGTCAGTTTATTCATCATAGATCATGGAAGTAAATATCAAAATTCTTAGGAATGCTGGTGTTAAAAATTGTACTAAAAGAAATTGTGCTGACAGCATGGAAAGCAAACTTACTTTTGTAATTTCACAAAAATAGCTGGAGGAACAAAGTACATATTGTACAGAAACACAACATTATTATTGATGCTTTCTTATAGGGGTTTTCCAGCCTGAAAACAAACGTTTGCAGTCACTCTATGCGACTGCCAAATCATAGCAGTAAGAAATGTGCACACTGTCACGATTCCCCTGTATTCACAGACTATTGAGAGAAGCTGATGAGATTCTATTTAGCAGGTGAGAGGAGGGAAGCAAATAGCATACATGTGGTCACGTGACCACACACTCATGCTGCGTGCGCATTGCATGCTGTCATTATTTGGCAGCCTATAGTCACACAGACTTTTTTTTTCATCACTGAAATGCCATTTAACTATTTTCCAAATGTTTAATGATCTATTATATGAGTCATATTATTTTTATCTCTATTTTCTGTTTACTTCTTGTGCCTTGTCAATGAAGCTTCCGTATTTACTTATTAATGCCACATACAGTGGTGCTTGGAAGTTTGTGCACCCAGCAGAATTATCCATATTTTTACATAGATTTTAGCTAAAGCTACAACACACACAAAGAGAATCAAATCAAACAGACAATGTAAAAATATTAGTTTAATATTATATCAATGGGATGACAATCAGGTACGAGTGGCTGAGCTGTTTTATTTAAAGAACATGTGTTGTGATGTCTAATCTTCACAGCACATGTTTGAGGTGATGTTTCTCAGAACAAATAAAGGAGATTTCTCAGGACCTCAGAGGAAGAATTTTTGATGCTCATCAGGCTGGAAAAGATTACAAAATCATCACTTAAGAGTTTGGACTTCATCAATCCACAGCCAGACAAGTTCTCTATAAATAGAGGAAATTCAAAACCATTATTACCCTCCCTGGGAATGGCCGACAGAGATCACTTCAGGAGCAAAGTGTACAATAGTCTGCGAGGTCACACAACAGTCCAAAGTAACCTCTTAAAAACAAAAGGCCGATGTGAAATTTGCTAAAAAATCACCTGGACCAGTCAGATGGCTATTGAAACAATATTTTGTGAACAGTTGAGCCAAAAATAGAGCTTTTTGATTTAAATGAGAAGTGTTGCGTTTCGACAAATAAAAACACTGCAATTTAACATAAAATCCTCATACCATCTGTGAAACATGGTGGCAGTAATATCATGGTTTTGACCTGTTTTGCTGCATATAAACCAGGACAGCAAATTCTAAAATAAATTGTGAAGAAATCTGTTTATGAGCTCAATCCCAAGAGATTGTGAGTTATGCAGCAAGACTATGACCCAAAGCAAACAAGTCGTTGTACAAAGAATGGTTAAAGAAGAATAAAGTTAAAGTTTTAGAAGAGCCAGCCAAAGCTGTGACCTTTTATCCTATAGAAATGTTGTGGAAAGACTGGACTCGTGTGAAATTCTGATCAATTTTATGCAGAAACATGGGAAATTCTGAAGGGTTCTCAAATTTTCAAGCACCACTGTAGTATAATTAAAAAATGAATGTGAAATATCACAAAGGTGAGAAGATTTTATCAGTAGTAAGAATCTTCAGTAATTTTTAGCACTTTAGTCTCACACGTAATTTATGCAATGTTTTGCTTTACATTCAGGGTTCCTGCAATTTCTTCATATACATAACTTTCACCATCCAGTATGTACTGTATGTTATTGCCCAGCCTGTTACATCACATTCTTTTATGCTCCTTTTACAAGCAACTTTAACCTGAAAGTACAAAGTAACGTTCAAAGAATTCAGACCTTTCAGTGCAAAAGTAGTATACAAAGAATTCAAGTCTGTCCCTGCAGGACATGACTGATTGAGGTCAATGAATGGGAACAGATTTTCATCTTTTAGCATAATGTAAGGTGTGGAGGGACCCCTATTAATTGATTGGGATATTCATTTGTTTTACAATTTCTGCCTGTTAATTGTATATGTCCTTTATGATCCTGCCTAGGTTAGGATTAAAGTGTTCCTTGCAGGTGTAGTGCACCGGTAGCACACTTGGGCAGTGATGAGGCAGTAACCCACAAACTTCAAACACAAAAGTCTATTTAATATGCTTCCTTCACAACATTAAATGTCCAACTCATATAAACATAAGTGCATAGCATTAGTGTTCACTTCACACAAGTGCATAGCATTAATGTCCAGTTCATGGCGCTACATAACACACGGCATCCTTTAGTTCAGGCACTAAACATGCTGGACTACCCTTTGACCAGTATCTGTGGGCGACTGCAGCGCCATATTAAAGTCTCTTTACTCACACTCACAGCCATACACAGTCCATGATATCCTCCTATTTGCAATCGTTACCCACGCCAGTCCTCCTCTGACTAGCCATCGTGGACGACAGCACCGATCCTCCGGATCACGGCCGGGAACCATATCCTCCTGTTTGCAATCGTTACACACACCAGTCCTTCTCTGACTAGTTACCGTGGACGACAGCACCGATCCTCTGGATCGCAGCCGGGAACCATATCCTCCTGTTTGCAGTCGTTACACATGCCAGTCCTCCTCTGACCATTTACTGTGGACAACAGCACCTCTGTGTACGCTATGGGTGCCAGGCCTCTTGGCTCCACTCTATCCTATGTCTCCTCAAACAGACAAAGCTCTGTAGAACCTCTGCTCTGCTCACTCTCCTACACCAAACTGAAACTGGCTCTGACTAGTGTTGAGCGATACTTTCCGATACCCAAAAATATCGGATCGGAATGGTATCGCCGATATCACTAAAATATCGGCGATACCCGATACCGATACCGGAAGTCCCATGTAAGTCTATGGGAACAAAATATCGCAACTAAAAAAACCCTTTCTTTCGTTGTAAACACAAAATATACACACATAGAATACATATATATATATATATTATACATGTCATTGTGACATGTATATATACATATATGTATAGTTTATACACTTCTACATAGTAAAATAGCCTCTGATTCAATTGCCGGGTAAAGCCGGCTTCTGTGAAAAGACAGAAGCACCCGACATGAAATGACACTTGGTGTACATAGGGTTAACCATGTCTTTTAATGTCGTTTGCTATCTGATTTGCACAAACAATTACATCAGTCTATGTGTGCAAAATTTCACACCTGTAGGGGTTAATTAAAGTTGTAAATTCGTTGTAAAAAAAAACGGACTTTTTTGCTACGAATTTACACCTTTAATTAACCCCTACAGGTGTGAAATTTTGCACACATAGACTGATGTAATTGTTTGTGCAAATCAGATAGCAAAGGACATGGTTAACCCTATGTACACCAAGTGTCATTTCATGTCGGGTTCTGCATTTTCACAAAAGCCGGCAATTGAATTAGCGGCTATTATACTATGTAGAAGTGTCTGAACTATAAATATAAATATATATATATATATGTGTCACAAATTCAATGACATGTATATATATATATATATATATATATATATATGAGGTGTAAAATTGTTTAAAAAAAATGCGTGGGCTCCCGCCCTATTTTCGCAACCAGACAGACAAAGCCAGCGAATGGGGGCAGATAATAATAGCCCAGAGAGGGACCATTATTTTTGCCCCCCCCCCCCTGGCTACTAACATCTGCCCCCAGACACCCCAGAAAAGACAAATCTATAATTAGATTCGCCCTTTCTGGCACTTTGCCCGTCTATTCCCATTGCCCTGTAGCGGTGGCGAATGGGTTAATATGGGGTTAAAGCCACCTTGCAATTGAAAGGTGACCTTAAGCCAGGTTAATAATTGAGAGCTGTCAATTAGACAACTATCAATTATTAATCCTATTGCATGAAATAAAAATAAAACACACACACTTTAATTAAAAATCATTTTAATGAAATAAAGACACATGTTTTTGACCATCTTTTATTTGACTGCAAAAACCATTTCCTGTAATAAAAATAAAATAAAAAAGCAAAATTATTCTTACCTATCCCATGCACATCAGGTCCCACGGTGTAATCCTTCAGAAAGGGTTAATGTTTACTGCAGGGACCGCAGCTAATGCTGCAGCCTCACAGTAAACCCCCAAATGAATGAGTTCCTCTCCTGGCTGACAGGAGAGGAAGTGGAAAGCTTAATTGATTGCTTTCCACTTTCACTTCAGGTCAGCCAGGGACACAATCAGTGACGTCAGAGGGAACTGATTAACAAAAATAGGGGTTCCCTTCGAAAAAAAAATGGTGTCGGGTCCCCCCTATTTTTGTTAACCAGCCTGATGAAGCAGACTGCTGAGCAGTGGCGTACCGTGAATGAAGCAGACCAAGCAGCTGCTATGGGGCCCGGACAGGTGAGGGGGCCCTCGACGGTCGGGTAGCTGTGCTGACACAGTACTACCAGGGGGTCGGTGGGGGAGGGGGAGCGCAGCTCTTCTATATACTCACCTCTCCTGGTGCGGTCTCTGCAGCCCCTGCTCTTCTCCCACGGTCTCCGACGCCTGTGTTCAGCGGTCAGGTGGTACCGCTCATTACAGTCATGAATACGCACATATTCATGACTTTAATGAGCTGTCCCGTGTGACCCCTGAACACTGGCGGCGGAGACCGTGGGAGAAGAGCAGGGGCTGCACAGACCGCGCCGGCGGAAGGTGAGTATAAGGGATATTTACCTGTCCCGTTCCACCGTTGCTCGCGTCCTCTTGCTGCAATGTTCAGGTCAGAGGGCGCGATGACGTCGTTAGTGCGCGCCGCGCCCTCTGCCTGATCATTCACTGCTGGAGGACCCGAAGACAGCGGCACTCAGCAGTGGAGAGAGGACAGGTAAATATCTCAGGTGCCGGGGCCCTGAGCGAGCGGTGACATCGGCACCTGGTGTCACCCCCTGCTCAGGACATCGGCACATGGCCCCAGCGATGAAAGGTGAGTATGTCTTTTTTTTTTTTTGGTAGCAGCAGCTGCGGCAGCATAAGGGCCTATACTATGGAGCATCTAGGGGCACAATCTATGGGGGCATAATACATTTCTTTGTTTAATGTGTCCCCTCACTGTGCTGGCACTTTACATTTACAATGGCTCTGGTTTTTTTTTTTTGGGGGGGGCCCATTCAGACTTTTGCTATGGGGCCCATGATTTCTATGTACGCCCCTGCTGCTGAGGCATGGTATTTAAGGCTGTTAAGGAGCCAATATCCATGGACCTTGCCAGCAGCGTCGGACTGGAGTACCTTGGGCCCACCAGAGAAAAAATATTCTTGGGGCCCACCATCATACTTCCCAACCTTTGAAGAAGGGAAAGAGGGACAAAGGCTGTGGCACGCTGTGCCTGCTGCAGCAAATTTTAGGCCATGCCACGTTGCACCACAGACTGTCCAGGAGTTGGTGGATGCTTTAGTCCAGGTGTGGGAGGAGATCCCTCAGGAGACCATCCGTCGCGCTCATCAGGAGCATGGCCAGAAGTTGTAGTGAGGTCATACAGCATACCTCCCAAATTTTGAAGACAGGAAAGAGGGTTAAAGGCTGCGGCGCGCGTAGGGCGTCGCTGCAAATTTTAGGCCACGCCCCGACCACACCCATTTAACAGCTAATCACACCCATATCCTGGCCCCAAGCGTACCCATTTAGCACTGCTGATCACACTGACTGGTAATGAGGGCACAGTGGCTGGTACTGAGGAAAAGAAAGAAAGAGCAGCGAGAGAGAAAGAACAAACAGAGAAAGAAAGAGAGGCAAGAAAGAAAAGAGAGAGAGAAAGAAAGAACAGAGAGAAAAAAGAACAGAGAGCGAGAAAGAAAGAACAGAGAGCGAGAAAGACTAGAGAGAGAAAGAAAGACTAGAGAGAGAGCCAGAGGCGTAGCTAGGGTTTTGGTTTAGTGGGGGCGAAACTTCTGAGTGGGCCCCTAATCAGAGAACCTCAGCAAATGACCGCGCTGTTGCCAAAAATAATCTATATATAAAAAGACCAATATTGATATTACCGCCATATGGTCTGTGGTAAATAATACCAGTCCTACAGAACATATAATAGATTACAGCACAGGTACAGATAATGACTTACCGCTGATGTTCTTTCTAATGGAATTGTTCACTTTTCATTTCTTTTCCATCTGGCCCAGACCGACATGACGACTTCTCCAGTCAGGACTCGACTGCAGAGATTACAACAAAGACACATTTCACTTCTCATATTTTTAGCACTGTCTTGGTCACCAATTGGACTATTCTCAACCTGCACAAACTCCTCATCCTGCTGATACCCCAATACTGAGCCGCTGCTGCCATATGTGTCCCTATTTCTGCACCTGATACCCCAATACTGAGCCGCTGCTGCCATATGTGTCCCTATTACTGCACCTGATACCCCAATACTGAGCCGCTGCTGCCGTATGTGTCCCTATTACTGCACCTGATACCCCAATACTGAGCCGCTGCTGCGTATGTGTCCCTATTACTGCACCTGATACCCCAATACTGAGCTGCTGCTGCTGCTGCCGTATGTGTCCCTATTACTGCACCTGCTGTGTGGTTCTGTGTGACCTCTAAATTTTAAAGCACCCCTCTAGAATATAGTAATGCCGGGTGCAAGTGCCCTAGAAAACAGTGACCACATTTTGTCCCCTAGACTGTAATAATGCCCTGTGTGCCCCTTTGACAGTCACAGTAACCCGAGTTCCCCTATAACAATAAGTGTCCACTTTACATTTAATAATGTCCCAAGTCTCCCCCTGTACATCTCCCCTATACACAGAATAATGCCCCTCACTGGATATATACTGACCCCTTAATGTCCCCAACTATTTAATGGGTCCAACACTGTATGATGGCCCCTAGATAGCATCCATACAGCATAATACACCAGATAGTCCTCAATATAGTATAATGCACCCCCATAGGCAGCCTCTATATTATAATAAACCCCCATAGGCAGAGTCTATAATATAATGCACCACCATAGGCAGCCGCTATATTATAATGCACCCCCATAGGCAGCCTCTGTAGTATAATGCATCCCCATAGGGAGTCTCTGTAGTATAATGCACCCCAATATGGAGCCTCTGTAGTATAATGCAGCCCCCATATACAGCCTCTGTATTATAATGCACCCCCCATATACAGCCTCTGTAGTATAATGCACCCCCATTAAAAAAAAAAAAAAACAATACTCACCTCCCGGCTCCTGTGCTGCTCACTGTTCTCCCTCTCAGCGTCTGACAGCGGGCGCCGGCAGGTGATGTCATCGCGCCCGCTGTAGGACGCTGAGAGGGGGATTATGGGAGAGAAGGAGCGCTCGCTCCTTCTCTCTCTATGCGGTCAGCTGTATCGACTGGATGCCGATACAGCTGACCCTCCGATGACGAGTGGGGGCCCACTGCTGGCACCGGGCCCCCCCAACGCCTGTTCAGGCCCCATAGCTTCTGGGCGGCAGAGCAGGAAGATCGATTCTCCCTGCTCTGCCGCAGAATGTAACTGTATCGGCGTGCTGTGCACGCCGATACAGTTACTGTAGCGTAGCTCCGGGTGGGCCCCCTCAGAGCGCGGGGCCCGGGGCCACCGCCCCCTCTGCCCCGCGACCTATCCTTTCAAATCAGGGCCCACCACGCAGGAGCTGGGGCCCACCGGAGGTTTCTCCGGTGGCTCAGTCTGACCCTGCTTGCCAGCCTGATAATACCAGGCCACAGCAGTCTGCTTATCTTTGGGTGGTTAACAAAAATAGGGGATCCCGTCGAAAAAAATTTGGCGTGGGGTCCCCCCTATTTTTGTTAACCAGCCAGATGAAGCAGACTGCTGAGGCCTGGTTTTTCAGGCTGGTAAGGAGCCAAGATCCATGGACCTTGCCAGCCTGATAATACCAGGCCACAGCAGTCTGCTTATCTTGGCTGGTTAACAAAAATAGGGGATCCCCTCGAAAAAAAACGGCGTGGGGTCCCCCTATTTTTGTTAACCAGCCAGATGAAGCAGACTGCTGGGCCTGGTTTTAAAGCTGGGAAGGCACCATGGACTTGCCAGCCTGATAATACCAGGCCACAGCAGTCCTTACTTTGGTTAAAAAAAATGGGATCCTCGAAAAAAAAACGGCGTAGGGGTCCCCCTATTTTTGTTAACCAGCCAAGTAAAATGCAGACTGCTGCGGCCTGGTATTAAAAGACTGTCAAGGCCCATGGATTTTGGCCCTCAACAGCCTGATAATACCAGGCTACAGCAGCCCCACATTTGGCGCATCAAAAGATGTGCCAATTGTGGCACTTTACCCGGCTCTTCCCACTGCCCTGTAGCGGTGGCAAGTGGGGTAATAAGGGGTTAATGTCACCGTTGATTGCACGGTGACAATAAGCCCGGTTAATAATGGATAGGCGTCAATAAGACACCGATCCATTATTAATCCCAAAGTTTTTAAATGTATAAAAAAAAGACAAAGCAAGAAAAAAGTTTTTAATGAAATAAAAGAGACAACACAGTTTTCATTTCTTTTATTATACTCTCATTCCTGCGACGCCATCGATCTCCTGTAAAAAAAGGAAAAAAACAAACCAACAGTATACCACCTGTCCGACGCAGTCCATAGTAACAAGTGTCCCACGACGTCCAGCTCTGCTACATCGCAATGACAGGCAGAGCCTGTCATCGCGACGCAGCACAGCTGATTACCTGCTTCCCCGGCGGTGAGTCATCGGACTGACTGCTTTACGGCCGGGATTACCCAGCAGTCACTGCAGTTATTGCGAGAAACTGCATGTGACCGCCGGGGAAAGATGATGGCGGCCATCAAGCAGTCCAGGCCGTGACCGCCGGAGATCTTCTGCCAGGTAAGTGCCGCTGACTCCTGACAGACCCGACCGACGGACACTGTCAGTGACAGTGACAATTCCGATTCCGGTATCCGATAAGACGACAATATCGGAACTCGGAATCGAAAGTCCGATACAGCTAATATCGGCCGATACCCGATATTTGCAGTATCGTATCGCTCAACACTAGCTCTGACACATCCATACCCTTTACTGCAGGGATTTTAACAAAGGAACCTGTGGCCTTCAGCCACATAGAAAACCTGGAATGAAATGGACTGCACGACTACCATCCTGCAGTCTGTTTCACAACACAACATTCCAGAGCAGGTTTTCCCTACATCTGCCTTGGATACTAGCATGTCCAAGACTAACACTCACTTTTATTATTTCTAGTCTGCATTGCAGCCACCGCCACGCCTATGACAGCCATGCACTCCTATGGACTTCATACGCCTCCGTGCACATCCTGGGGAAAACAAACAGCGACCCCTACCTGTAACACCGGTCACTGCCTCACACAGGGGATGTGTCATATGTATATGTCGTTATGTATTATTATTA
The DNA here is from genome assembly GCA_033576555.1 of Oophaga sylvatica. NCBI lineage: Eukaryota > Metazoa > Chordata > Amphibia > Anura > Dendrobatidae > Oophaga > Oophaga sylvatica. Next base: position 282,842,764 of record JARQOD010000004.1, on the reverse strand, counting down.
GTGATGAGTGAGTATACTCGTTGCTCGGGTGTCTTCCGAGTTTTTTGGTGTGCTCGGAGATTTATTTTCTGTCTACGCAGCTGCATGATTTGGACCTACTAGACAACCTGAATACATGTGAGGATTCCCTAACAAACAGACATTTCTCACATGTATTCAGGCTGCCACAAATCATGCAGCTGTGTCGACAGAAACTAAATCTCAGCCCCCCAAAAAACTCAGAGGACACCCGAGCATGCTCGGGAAAACGAGCAACGAGTATACTCGCTCATCACTAATTATTACGTATATCATTAATATGTCGCAGAGTAAACATTTTGAAAAGTCGCATTCGAGGTGACACCATTCTTGCCCCAGATCCAACAAAGGAGCAGATCTGGGGCAGAATGGAGGTGGGACATGGTGACCCCCCCATACATCAAATTCATTTTCTACGTCAGATATCTTACTCTAACAGGGCCCGGAGTAAGATTTGTGGTGTGATGCACTAATGTGTCTAGCTCCATTATTTATGAGACATGAGCCTCTTATTGAATCAGGAGTGTCTGTGTAAGGAGGTGGCAGGTACCCTCGGTTGCTCCCTCCTCCTTTTTGTTGTTTGGCCCCCCGTGCACTTTATGTAAATATGTTATGTGTTCATTATTGTAATATATGCGGTACCCGGACGGAGTACCTATGTCTTAATACCTTAATGTAAAATGTTCATGTATTACCATGTGTTCTTAATGTGCTGTGGTTGCAATGTTTTCATGTGTATTAATGTGTAATGTATGTGATGTACTCTGTGTTATGTACTGTTGGTAGCATGTACCTGCTATGTTCATTAAGCACCGCTTATGTTAGAGACAGGGATAGCAAAAGGTTAAAAATGTGGGCTGGGCAAGCAGCAGAGAGGGAACAGGAAGCTGCTGCTCCAGGTTAGTAGCCCGGACACGTTGGCCCAGGGCAGACATATATGGACAGACGGGGCATAAACAGACTCCCGGAGGGGAGAGATCTGTTGCCCCGGACTCAAAGACTTAAGGATTAAAGGACCACAACACGGGCCCTAGGATTTCGGATGGGCCCCCCGCTGAAGGGACTTTAAGCGGCCAGATCCCAGCGAGTGGACTACTGCGAACTTCGGCTGTTGTGGGTCCGGCCATGGAAAGTGTCAGGGAGAGAGCAGGAAGCCAGTGTTGTATTTGTCCTTTTTTTCATCACCGTTCATTAAAAGTTATTTCCTGTTGTAATACAGCTGCATTCTTGAACTCTAATTGCCTAGACTACTGTGACCATAGGAAGAGAAGTAACCCATGGGGGTAAAGCTGTGTCAGTCCTGGTTTTTGTGTGCAAGGGGCCAGGGTGTCTTCAGACTGTGTTTTGTAGGTGAGCTCGGTCATTCCAACCCCCACGGTCACCCTTGTTACATCTGCTCCAAAACTCCCCCTCATCAAGACTTGTGATAAAATCGCCGGTCTTGAGGAATCGCCCATTATTACTTTAAGTTTGATGCTATTTTTGAGCAAATATTTAGTATTGAGATTTGGTTGATTTTTTTTTAGAATTTGGTCATGAATCTTACTCTATCGGGGCCTAGAGTAAGATTTGTGGTGGGACACACATAGTGGCGCACACCACTATGTGCCTCGCCTGATTCATTAAGAGGCCTGATCCTCTTAGTGAATTAGGAGTTTCTGCTCCAAAATGCCCCCTCATCAAGAATCGCATTGATGAATCGCCCACTATGTCTTTAAATTTGCTGCTATTTTTAGGCATATGTTAAGGCTTGGTCAATTTTTTCACAATCTGGTCATGTTTCCAACCACATGGTGCTGGGAATGTTCAGTGCTGGGAACCATAGTTGGAGTTCAATGGTATTTGATTTGTCCAGGATCACTTGAGGGTACAGTTACACAAGAATAATGCACTGCTTGTGTGAACCAGTGGTGGTCCTGATTTTAGGGACTGAATTTCCCACCTTATGCAAGAGGGGTATGCTCTAACACTCTGACAGGGAATCAGTGCCTGAAGCTGAGCATTTACTGACAAGTCATGCGGTGCATTGCTGATAATGAGACCAGAGGTTCTGAGATTATTTGCTGCAGCAGAAAGAAAGGATTTGAGGTAGCTATGACTGGGATGGGGGAGTCCAGTATGGACACACAATTGTCATGTCTGAGATAGTTGTGACTGGGACCCTGATGTGGTAGTGCAGGGTATGAAGAGGTGCTGTTAATTTTATTGTCCTGATATCTCTAGAACAGGATAGATAGACACACATGAAAAGTGCTATTGCAAGCTACCCACGTACCACTAGGGTGATTGGCCAAATGGCCATTTATGTAAAAAAAAATGTTGCCATGCCATTTAAGTCACTGTGTATCTTGTTGTCTGAGACATGATTTGATACTCTCCCTTGTTTATATTTTTGCTTGAGTTAAAAGTTTGTGAGAGTGTGCATCTATATCCAGGTTATCCACTTTGGGAGTACTCAGTTTGGAAAAATGAGGATTTAACAATCTTACTACAATGTACAAATATATGAATGGACTGTACAGAGATCTTTCTGAGGATGTTTTTACACCTACACCTGCAGCAATGTCAAAGTGTCAGCAATATGATGTTAATGTTAATGGTGAATTCACTAAACAAGTTTAAGAAGGCTTTGGATACCATCTTGAAAAAAAAATAATATCACAGCCTTGCAGGTTATATGAGTACTAGATTTTGGAGACATGTTGTTGATCCTGGCAACTAGTCTGATTGTTGCCTAATATGGAGCAATTAGTATCTGGCTCATGTTTATTTTTGCCTTACTTAGGATAAATGAGTCGCTCGGCCAGGGCTTGTGGGGTACTCGGCACCGAGCCCGTTCACTTCAATGGGGAATGTCACGGGTAGCGCAGCTCGGTCCGTGGCCCTGGGCGCTTACTGAAAAGGGGGATATTTACAGGGGATTATAGGTTTGTAGAAATGTTCGTGACGCCACCTGTGGTCCCTGGTCAGGATGACCAGCGCTGCAGGGTGAATCCTCTGAGGGGTTGTTACTGGGCAGCAAAGTGTTAAGTCTTCCACAGGCAAGACTGATCCCTCAGGGTATATGGCGGTGTAGGGGTGCAGGATCAATAAGGCAGACACACACAAGAAAGTCTCTTTCTGTACCTTTACTGATGGTAGATGCAGGCACGTCCCGGGAAGCTGTCAGGGTGGAGGATGCACATCCAGTAATCCCACTGAATAGGTGTAGGGCCTCCGTACTCCTTTATGTGTGTGAGTTTCTGACCTGTATAGAACAAAGTCTAACTCTGTCTTCTTCGTATACGCCCGGCTGACTTTGTGGTGGAGCCTTCTCTTGGACAGAACTAAGTCTCTAATGGTTGCAACCAGTGCACCCTGGTTACGTATCAGCACTGCTGGGCCCCTGCGACCTGAAGTCCAGCAGGGTCTCCGGTATCTCCTATTAGTCGTGAAGATGCTAGCAAGCTCGGACCCGGTGTCCGGTAGTGCAGAGTAGAGGTAAGCGATCAATGCAGTTTCAACCTCTGTCACTCTCTTCTTTCTTCCACTTGGCTTTCGTCCTACTCTAACATTTAACATAAGCACAAGTAGCAGTAGATGGCAGTTTCTTCCACACTCCTCTGCTAACAAACCAACAGCTAGCCAACTCCCAGCTAGGCTGCCTGACAAGATCTCCCTCCTGTCTCTCTCCAACTGTTCTCTCACTCCAACTACTCTAATCCAATCTCTACTGCTATACTCTCCACCACCCTTATATATCTCTTGATACTCTCCAAGGGCTCCCTCTGGTGGCACCAGGGAAATGTGAAGTGTGAATGCATATCGGGTTATTATGTGGGTTTACCTTTTGTGCATCCTCCAGGGTAACATGTGGCACCAAGCGCAGCTGGGCTACACATAAACATATTTGGTCATAGGTTGAACTTTATAGACTTATGTCTTGTTTCAATCTTAAAACTTTGAAACTAAGTTTACATCTATATAGCATTGAAAAACAAGTTAGAAGATAAACATTTCAATCTTCGGGTTAATGAAGTTTGTTTTGCATCTCCAAAACCTGAACTACAAGAAGATCAACTGAACGGAGCTTAAAACACCATAGAATTGTCATGCAATTCCTTGGGCCTGTGGGCGTTTACCATGTCCCTAGAACTTGGGGCGCACTAGTCTATCCCTGTCCCCCGGATTCCTTCCAAAAGTGGAGATGCCAGGTTCGCATGCCTTGCTGTGTTTCTATATCAACAGTTATCTGTCCCTTCCACTATCCAACAAGGTGGGAAGCTGAAGTGTATAGGATAACACTAACCAGACAAACGAGGGAAGACGGACAGGGATAAATGAAAATAATAGTCAATCAAAATACACTCACTAATAACAGAGTGGAACAAAGGGGAGTTAAAGGAAGGAGAAACCAAATAGGAGGGGATAAGGATGTGCACACAAACAAAACTCCAAGCAAAAATCTCCTGAATCTCCAAATGCCAACTCAAACTACGAACTACGTCTCCAACTCCAAATCAGGCAGAAAGAACTAACCCTGGCAACTCCTAAGTGCTAGAAGTGAGCAAATATAGCAGGGGGAGAAGAAAGCAGTGAACAACTGGGACCATCCAGGTAAGAAAGCTCCAGGAGCTTCAACTGAACAGATTAACCCTTGCACAACAGCCGGCAAGGAAAAACCTGCACCATTTAATAAGATAGTGAGGCACTTCTAACCAGTGCACGAGTTTGTGAAACCAGATGTCGCGATTTTCTGGTCCCACTCTGTCCGTGTTTCCATGTGAGAGTATCCTCTTTCTAAGAGGGACCTCTGAAACCTCAGGGTCAGTTTTATCTGGGTGTACCACATGACAAGACCAGACCAACCTGATTGCATGAATTTCAGATGCTGGTACCCACATTATCTCTTCAGTACAATAACTTTTCAGGGTACCAGATACTGAAGATACCGACGAACCAAGTGAGAATTGATAGTTAACATTATTCCAAATTCCCATTAACAATGACTGGAGAAGGTGGTGGTGGAGATGGTTCAGAGAAAGAAATGTATTTTTTGATCAGAGATCGTCGAAAAACATTACAAATCTTGAAAATGGGTGTGAAAGCAAGGCGAAACACTACTGGATTGACGACGGCCGCAATCTTATAGTGACCGATGGACCTGAGTCCTAATTACCAAGAAGAAGCCTTCAACTTAATGTTCTTTGAGGATAACCACATCAAATCACCAACACACAGATCCGGACCCCTGCAAACATCTCCGATCAGCCACACTTTTATATTTGGACCTCATCTTTTGCAAATTATCAAGAACACCTTGCCAAACTGATGTAGTAAAAGAAGAAACCCGCTCCTCTTCAGGTACTCCTGAAGAATGATTCCTACTGAAAGAGCAGAATTGAAATCCGTATGCCCCCAAAAATGAGGACTTGTCAGTAGATTCATAACAATGGTTATTCACAGCGAATATAGCTACAGGTAACTAAGAAATTCAATCCTTCTGATTCTCAGACAAAAAACACCTAAGATATGTCACAAGATTATGGTTCACACTTCCCGTTTGCCCATTAGACTATGGATGAAAGGCAGAAGAAAATGAAAGATGGACCCCCAAACAAGCATAAAATGCTTTCCAAAATTTGGAAATAAATTGCGCCACTCGGTTGGAAACAACATCAGAAGATGTAACTTCACAATTTTTTTGATAAAAATTTGTGCCAAGGTCTTAGCATTAGGTAAATCGGGTATCGCAATGAAATTAGATATCTTGCTGAATCTGTCCACCATCAAAATTATAACAGTATTACCTGCCAACATGGGTAGATCAGCCTTGAAATCTACCGTCAAATGAGTCCAAGGTCTACAGGAAATCTCCAAAGGTTGAAATGCCGCAGACAGAAAGTATGTGGGGTATTAGAACGTGCACAAATACTGCAGTAAGCCACATACTCCCGAACATTCTGGTGCACCCCAGACCACCAAAAATGAAGAGCAAGAAGATCTGTGGTGGCTTTACTACCAGGATGTTCAGCCAAGACAGAATCATGATGTTCACTTAAAATTTTAAGATTGAGATACACAAGAACAAATAGTTCACCTGAATGACAGGCAGCAGTGATATCCCCCTGAGGCTCTACGACCTCCCTCTCCAGATCAGAACATGTAGTTACAATGACTACCCCTTTCTGTAATATAGGAACCGGTTCACAATAATCTCCTCACCAGGAAAAAACAAGATTAGGCATCCATCTTAATGTTCTTATCTCCTGGATTATATGTCACAAAAAATTGAATCTAGTGAAGAACAAAGACCACATCGCCTGTCTATCTGTCAGACACTTTTCAGACTCCAAATATAAAAGATTTTTATGATCGGTGATTACCATGTCCGAGTATAGTGCCCCTCCAAAAAATATCCGCACTCTTCAAAAGCCCTATTAACAATGACATAGATTTATTAAGGGGACGACAGTTTCTTTGAAAAGTATGCCCATGGGCACCATTTACTTGGAGATGTGCCCTGCGACAATGCAGCCCCTACCCCCACTTCAGAGGCGTTAACCTCTACAATGAATGGCCGAGTGACGTCAAGCTGTGTAAGAATCGGTACAGAAGCAAAACATTTCTTTAAAGTATCAAATGCCTCAGTGGCCGGATTGGATCATTTGGAAAAGTCCATCGCTTTCCTGGTCATATCAGTCAGAGGTTTGGCCACTAATGAAAAATTCTTGATGAACTTACAGTAGCAATTGGCAAAACCTAAAAACCTTTGTAAAGCTTTTAAATCTTCATGATGAGCCCAATCCATTGCTGCACGGACTTTCACCAGATCCATGCGAAAACTAGTGGACAATAAGAAATAACCCAGAAAAGGAATCTACTGAACCAAGAACATACATTTCTCTGATTTGAAAAATAATTTATTGTGTGGGAGTTTCTGTAAGACTTGCCTGACATGTACCTGATGTGACTTGAGGTCAGATGAATAAATCAATATTTTATCAAGTTAGACCACCACAAATCTACATGCCAGGTGACAAAAAATGTCATTTGCAAAGTGCTGAAAGACGGCGGGAACATTTGTCAACACAAATGGCTTCACAAGGTTTTCATTGTGTCCCTCAGGTGTACTAAAGGCTGTCTTCTGCTCATCCCCCTCCTTAATTTGAATGAGATTATTTGTCCCCCTGAGATCCAGTTTATAAAACCATTTTGCCCTGACGATCTGGTTAAAGAGGTCCGGAATGAGAGGAAGAGGATATGGATCCCGGACCTTGATCCGATTAAGTTGGTGAAAATCTACGAAGGGTCATAACCTCTATCTTTCTTCTTAACAAAGAAAAAAACCCTGCTTCAGCGGTAGATGAGGAAGGTCTGATATGATCCTTTGCCAGACTTTCTGCTATATGGTCCTTCATAGCATGCCGCTCCGGATAAGAAATATTATATAACCTGCTCTTAGGCAGCTTGACCCTAGCAATAAGAGTAATGATGCAATCATAAGGATGATGATAAGGGAGTCAAACAGGTATTCTGGCAGAGACCGGGTATCCACTCTGGCTAACCAGGTGTCCATGCAGTGTCCATGACAGTATTCGCTCCACATCACCACCTCCTAAGTCTGCCAGTCCATTACAGGATTGTTCTAACACAACATCCCAGGTCAGTAGAACACCACAGGATAAAGGAGTGAAGCTAAATCAAGATATAAAACAAATGAATTTGTATTGAGGCAAAGAATCATAAAACACTAAAATAAAACCATTATAAGATATGCAGAAAAAGGAAGGGAGGGACTGAGGACTCAAAAAAGTTAAATTTGCTTTAACTCAGTCCTAAGTTCCCTTGACCCCGAACTCTCCCCCCAAAAATAATTGGGATGTATCTTTATCTGCCACACGGATAGCCAGAGACATGGCCACTTCCAGGGAAACTGGGGTCTCATACAGGCCAAAGGCATTCTTTACCCTCACAGAGGAATACTCCTCCGCCGGCCGGTATCCATGCTGAAGCTGACAAAGTTTATATTCGGCCCAAGAGATGCAGTTAGGGTTGTCATATATATGACCCAGAGCCTGAAAAAATTCCTCAACCATCCAAAGCGATTGAGAGTCAGATGGGAGAGAAAATGCCCAGTCTTGGGTCATTCTGAAGGAGAGAAATTACGATCCCCACTCATTGCTCTTCAGTACCTGAGGAGTGAGGACATAATTTAAAATAAAGTTTACAGGCCTCCCTAAAAGCAGCGAACTTATCCTGACCCCCAGAGAACCTACCCAGTAGTGCAATCTTGGGCTCCACCAGGGGTTGCCTGAGAGCCGTAGGCCTTAAGTCAGAAATGTTTGGGCCCTGGAAAACAAATACGTGCAACTCTTTCACCTCCAGGCTGAGTTGCTGCAGTTGTTCTGCCAGAGCAGCTACCAGATCCATGATGGATCACAGAAAGTATAATGTTAATGCCACGCAATGACTTGAGACTATGGCCGCTTACCGGGTCCCTAGAACTAGGGATGCCCCAGTCTATTCCTGTCTCCTAGATAACTCCTGAAAGTAGAGATGCTGGGTTCATGTGCTTTGCTATGCTCCTATATCTACCCTAGTCTGTCCCCACCCCTACCCAGTGAGGTTGGAAGCTGAAGTGTATAGGATAACACTAACCAGACAAACGAGGGAAGACGGACAAGGATAAATGAAAATAACAATCATACAAAATACACTCACCAAACAACATAATGGAACACATTGGAATTAAAGGAAGGAGAAACCAAATAGGAGAGGATGAGGATGTGCACACAAATAAAACTCTAAGCGCAAAAATCTCCTGAATCTCCAAATGCCAACGCCAACCACGAATTGCATCTCCAATTGAATACCAGGCAGAAAGAACTAACTCTGGCAACGCCTAAGTGCCAGAGATGAACATATATAGCAGAGGGGAGTGGCAAACAATGAACAGCTGAGACCATCCAGGTAGTAAAGCTCCAGGAGATTCAACTGAACAGATTAACCCTTGCACTTCTAGCAAGGAAAAAAACTGCACAGTTTAATAAGATGGTGAATTACTTCTAACCAGTGCAGGAGTTCGTTAAACCGGACGCCGCAATCTTCTGGCCCCACTCTGTCGCGGTATCCCCGTGACATGAATCCTATCTAATGCATATTTAGATAATCTGCACAAGTGGCATATTTGCTTCAGGATTACAACGTTCATTTCCAAAAATAATCTTTAGAGACTTGTGATCAATGATGCAAACTCTTGAGTGTTAACTGCAATACAGTCTTAATTATATTATGTATTAATATATTGGAATTACTGCTGACTAGATAAATGAAAGTCAAATACAGACTTTATAATATACTGTAATTCTGAAAAGCAAAAACAAATGATTATACTGTACACTGATCCTGTGTTGCATATAAATGTGCTGCTATTCAAGTTTACACATAATCCAGAAAAACAAAACCTTTATTAAGAAAAGTATTATATCAATAAGCATAATCCTCTGATATGACGGAATGTTCCCTAGAAGTATGAATGTTCATAAAGTTTAATCCTTATCTGAAGTCATTTTATTATGTTTTTGGTATAACGTTATGTGCTTTAATTACTGCATTTCATTGTTTTTTCAGAAGGCTAGGGTGAATTTACTTTTTAAGTAAATCGTAATATAATCAACACTTTTTTTTTTACAAAGAAAACAAAGTAATACAGTGGAATTTTACTGCACATAAAAGCTAGCCAGTAAGTGAAGAAAATAATTTACAGGTAAATTAGATCCAGAAATATTTATTGGGACGGTTACCGAATCTTCATGATTTGAGCTCTGCATACCACTATGTTGGATTGATAATATAGCAATTGAGATGCAGTGTAGGTTTTCAGGTTTAATTAACTCCTTATGGACCGAACCGCTTTGTGCGTTAATGACCAAGTTTCATTTTTAAAACGTGACCTGTGTCACTTTATGAGGTAATAACTCTGTAACGCTTAAACAGATCCCAGTGATTCTGAGAGCTTTCTCGAGACGTATTGACCTTGATGATAGTGGAAAAAATTTGTTCAATATGACCTGCGTTTATTTGTGAAAATATTGCAAATTTGAAGAAAATTTCACAATTTTCAAACTTTTAATTCTTATATCCTTTAACCAGAGAGCTATGTCACACACAATAGTTAATACTGTATTTTTCGGACTATAAGACGCACTTTGTTTCCCAAAAAATTTTTGGGGAAAATGGGGGTGCGTCTTATAGTCGGAATATACTTAAAAATACTGTGGCGGCAGCAGGAGTCGGGCGATTCTGTGGCGGCCCCAATCCGACGCTGCAGGGTGACGATCGCACTCATTTCCCAGTCTGGTGCAACTGGTGCAGCAGGTTCAGCGGTAGTGCTCCACCGGTATTTTGTGAAAGCCCAGAGGCCCCAGCACTGTTGCGATGCAGTGGCTCCGGGAGAATGGCCGCCGAGGGCGGCGCATGCTCCAATTAAGTCCATATGCCATCTGATAAACAAAAACCTGGAATCACACGGACATTTCACACAAATGTGAGAATGTTCAATAAGGGATTTTACAAATAACATTATCACTCCAAATCATACAGTGCAGATGCAGAATAATATTTACATCCAGGCACTTACCGCTGACGTCTCGTCTGATTAGAGCTACTTTCTCCTGTTTCTTCTCCATCTGGTCAGACCTTCATGACGACATCTCCCAGCCACGACTTGTCACGATGATCGTCGCAGCCCTGAAAATAACAAGGTCACATACATTGTACATGTGTCCCCCGAATACAGATATGTACCCCACCATTAAAAATATAAAGTGATAAGCAGAACTTTTCCCCCATTACCTATAATCTCTACAACCCAATAATATAAATTATTCAGTCTGTGACTCTCCCCAGTTAACTGTAAGGCTATGCGCACACGCAAAATATGCAAGGTTTTACAGTAAAAGCAAAGTGAATGAGATCCCTGAAGTTTCATGCAGGCATTGCTTATTATCTCCTTGCAGATTTGCAGCAGATTAAAATCTGTATAATGTCAATTCTTGCAGCGTATTCCACCCATACTAATACGAAATACGTAAACAAAAGCATGGCAAAAATGTGGAAAAAAATGTATTTTACCCAACTTTCTTCCTACAAACACATTAGGATATGCAGAAGAATTTCAATTCATTATAAAGGGTCGTATGTAGTGCACATTCCTGCCTCCTCTCCGAATTCCCAATAAATTTGAAGTCCCCGATAGCATCACAATGAACTGTGAGATGGAGGAGGACACTATCAGGGGCTTAGCACCCTCCTCCACCACCCAATTCATTTTACATCCATACCCAAAGTTCTTCTCCTCCTGTTCTTAAGTCCATTATAAGTCCCCCTTCTTCCCATCCCAATTCCCCACATCTCTCATTGTCCTCCTCTCCCTCGCATCCCATCATTGTCCTCTCACCCACCTCCATCATTGCCCTCTCCACCACCCTCATCATTGCCCTCTTCACCACTTCCATCATTGCTTTCTTCCCAACCTCCATCATTGCCTTCTCCCCCACATCTATCATTGCCCTCTCCACCACCTCCATCATTGCTCTCTGTACCACCCCAATCATTGCTCTCTCCACCACCTCCATAATTGCCTTCCCCATCACCTCCATCATTCCCTCTTCACCACCTCCATCATTACCCTGTCCACCACCTCCTGCCTTCTCCCTCACAACCCCATCATTGCCCTTTCTACCACCTCCATCATTGCCTTCTTCCCCACCCCCCATCATTGCCCTATCCACCACCATCGCCTTCTCCTCCACCACCTCATCATTGCCCTTTCCACCACCTCCGTCATTGCCTTTTCCCCCACCACCCCCATCATTGCCCTTTCCACAACCTCCATCATTGCCTTCTCTCCCACCACCCCATCATTGCCCTTTACACCACCTCTATAATTGCTTTCTCCCCCACCACTCCCATCATTGCCTTTTTCACCACCTCTATCATTGCTTTCTCCCCCACCACCTCCACGATTGCCCTTTGCACCACCATCATTGTCCTTTCAACCACCAACATCATGCCTCCTCCCCCAGTACCACCATCATTGCCCTTTCCACCACCTCTATAATTGCTTTCTCCCCCACTACTCCCATCATTGCCATTTCCAACACCATCATCATTGCCTTCTCATCCACCACCCTATCATTGCCCTTTTCACCACCTCTATCATTGCTTTCCCCCCACCACCTCCACGATTGCCCTTTTCACCACCATCATTGTCCTTTCAACCACCACCATCATGCCTCATACCTCACCACCCCTCATCATTGCCCTTTCCATCACCTCCATCTTTGCTTTCTCCCCCACCACCTCATCATTGCCCTTTCCACCACCTCCATCATTACTTCCTCCCCACAAACCCCATCATTGCCCTTTCCACCACCCCCATCATTGCCTTTTCCACTGCCTCCATCATTGGTTCCTCCCCCACCACCCAATCATTGTCCTTTCCACCACCACCGTCATTGCCCCTCCACACACATAGACACACAGCACCACTCACCTCTCCGCATGCTCCCTGCCCTCTCCACACACACATACATACACTCACACACACTAGTCACCTCTCTGCATGTTCCACACAGCCACACACACACACACAGACAAACATACAGACAGACACACACAGACACACAGTACCCCATCTCTTCGCACGTCCCATCAGCATCTTCATCAACGGCAACTTTCTCTCTGGCTCAGCCACACACTGAATGCTGATGTCATTCAGCCAAGCTGCTGTATCAGACAGGAAACACGGGCAGGAAGCAGGATGGATCACTGCAACTCTATTCCACTGCCATTTTGTAAGCAGTGGAGCTGCAGGGATCGCTCCCTGTCCATCGCACACGTGGGCAATCTAGCCAGGTGCCGCTTGAGCCAGATTGCCCTCAGTGTTAGCCGCCCTGCAGGGGCCTTCTTCCATCTCCAGGTCCCGATACAGTCACACTGGCTGAACATGCAATGTGTCTGCCCCTGCATAGAATACATACCAGAAATAGGAAACATAAAAATGATCTAGAACTTCATTCTGATGACAATATACATAGTAAAGCAAGACCTGTTATTCAAGAGTTACAATCTATACTGAAGTTAATCAACCTATCCAATATAGAACTGACGGTACCTCACAAGGAAGTTCTAGCAATGTGATTGAGTTTCTCACTAGCCCTTAAATTTAATTCCTTTTCAGCCATGAAGGATTTCCACTTCTTTACTCGTAGGTTTTTACTGAAAAAACTCCACCTTAAACACACCATTGATTGTGAGAACCTTGTAGCAGTGGAGATATAAGAACTTCTTAATGAACATGAAATCATCCTCCCCTCTGATAAGTTTCCTAGAAGAATTACCGTATACCATCTTCCCAAAATTCCCCCATTATCTTCATGTCCATAGAAATGTTGTTAAACTGGTCATTAAAAATTTAGAAAAAAGAATTCTGATCTCTATTATGGGACATAACTGACCTCAGCCAGATGACAGACATTGTAATCAAACCCTCTGACAAAGGAGGTAATGTCATCACAAGTAAAATGAATGAGACGGGAGCCAACAACGGAATTCTAAGGCTAAGTGCACGCGTTCAGGAATGTGTGCAGAATTGTCATGAGCAAAAACGCGTGTTTTTTTGCTTTTTTGTGCGTTTTTTGCGCTGATTTTGCGCGTTTTTACTGCGATTTTTTCCCGAACTTTCTGGGTCAATAATATAGCGGTAAAAACGCTAGAATTCTGCGAAATTAATGAACATTGTTATGATTTGATAGCAGAGGAAAGCAGGCAAAAACGGCAATACACCAGAGAGGTTGGAATCTACTGGATTGCAGTACCCTGACTAACCACCACAACTAAAGGCAGCCGTGGAGCGTACCTACGTTGGTCCTAGACGCCTCGTCACAGCCTGAGAGGCTAACTACACCTAAAGATAGAAAGAGGAAAGCTATCTGCCCCGGAGCAGATCCCCAAAGAACATAGGAAGCCCCCAAACATGTAATGCGGTTAGACAAGAGGAAATACAGACACAGACAGAAAATAGTATGAGCAAACGTTGGGGCCCAATCTTCCTAGAAAGAAAAGGATAGGAAGGACACTTACTGCAATCCAAAAAACCCTAAAAAAATACCAACTCTACTAATTGCAAAAACACCTGAGATCACACGACCTCTACCACCTAAATTAGTTCTCTGGTGTAACAAAACTAAGCCGCAGCCACTGAAAAAACTGGAAAAGACAAATGAACAAATAACAGTGGCTCAGATAAACTGAGAGGAGCACAAGCCCCCGGAGGGGACCTGGCTGACCTCCACAGAAGTGCAGGAAAAAATGCAAAAAGCAAGCACAAAAATAAAAGCAGAAAATATCTTATCTGTTAGCAGAAGATGCAGGCAAGACTCAGCAAGCTTCCAAGTGAACCAGGAACCAAAGTTGAGACAAGAACAATTGATCACCGGCAACCCTGATGGGAGGGAACCTCCCTTATATAAGACCAGTCTGTAACTCCTGATTGCCAATCTTCACAATCTTCATTGAATGGTTCAGTACTGTTTGTAACCACCAGAGGGAGCTTCTGCTCAGAATTCATTTCTAACACATTCACAACAGTACCCCCCCTTGAGGAGGGGTCACCGAACCCTCATTTGGGCAACCAGGTCGGTCAGGATGAGCTCTGTGATACGCACGGATCAGTCTCCTAGCATGGATGTCCGAAGCAAACACCCAAGAATTGTCCTCCTAACCATAACCTCTCCACTTAACCAAATACTGGAGTTTCCGTCTAGAAAAACGAGAATCCAATATTTTCTCAACCACATACTCCAGATTGCCCTCAACCAAAACAGGGTCAGGGGGCGCAGCCATAGGAACCACTGGCTCGACAAACCTCTTCAATAAGGACTTGTGGAACACGTTATGGGCCCTGAGAGAGGGACAACCTCTCCACTACCTGGTCCCAAATCTGCTGCATACGCTCCACAACAGAGTCAACACCTGGACAGACAGAAGCCTCCGTCTGTCCCGAAAAAAATCGAGGGTGAAACCCAAAATTGCAGAAAAATGGAGACATCAAAGTGGCAAAGCTAGCCCTATTATTAAGAGCAAACTTAGCCAAAGGCAAAAAAGAGACCCAGTCATCTTGATCAGCAGACACAAAGCATCTCAGATAAGTCTCCAATGTCTGGTTTGTTCTCTCAGTTTGTCCATTGGTCTGAGGATGAAAAGCCGAGGAGAAAGACAATTGAACACCAAGTTTAGAACAAAAAGTCCTCCAAAATCTGGAAACAAACTGGACTCCTCTGTCAGACACAATGTTCTCAGGAATGCCGTGTAACCGAACCACGTGCTGAAGGAACAAAGGCACCAATTCGGAGGAGGAAGGCAACTTAGGTAATGGCACAAGATGTATCATTTTGGAAAACCTATCGCAAATCACCCAGATGACGGTCATTCTCTGAGAAACAGGACTGCACAAACTCCCTGACATCACGAGACAAGGTAGACCACCAAAAGGACCGACTAACCAAATCTCTGGTACCAAAAATTCTGGGATGACCGGCCAACGCAGAACAATGAATCTCAGACATCACACTCTTTTTCCACCGGTCTGGGACAAACAATTTCCCAATAGGGCAGCGCTCGGGTTTATCCTCCTGACACCCTTCCAGAGCCAGTCTCAAATTGGGCGAGATGGCGGAAAGAACTACACCCTCTTTAAAAATAACAGCAGGATCAGATAACTCAGGAGAGTCCGCAAGGAAACTCCTCCAGAGGGCATCCGCCTTAACATTCTTAGTGCCAGGAAGAAATGAAACCACAAAATTAAAACGTGTGAAAAACAAGGCCCACCTGGCCTGTCTAGGATTGAGTCGCTTGACTCATTCCAGATAAACCAGATTCTTATGGTCCGTGAGGACCACCACCTGATGTTTGGCTCCCTCCAGCCAATGTCTCCACTCTTCAAAAGCCCACTTTATGGCCAATAACTCCCGATTACCCACGTCATAATTACGTTCAGTTGGAGAAAATTTTCGAGAGAAAAAGGCACAAGGGTTACTTTTAGAGGTCTCTGGATCTCTTTGGGACAAAACGGCACCTGCCCCAATTTCAGAGGCATCAACCTCCACCTGAAATGGCAGAGAAACATCAGGCTGCCGTAGAACAGGAGCAGAAGTGAATCTCTGCTTAAGTTCCTGAAACGCAGAGACTGCCTCAGGAGGCCAATTCACCACATCAGAACCCTTTTTGGTCAAATCAGTCAATGGTTTAACATTAACAGAGAAATTACCAATAAATTTACGATAAAAATTGTCAAAACCCAAGAATCTCTGAAGAGCCTTTAATGAAGTAGGTTGGACCCAATCACAGATGGCCTGAACCATGACCGGGTCCATTTCAATAACAGATGGGGACAAAATGAATCCCAGAAATGAGATCCTCTGTACGCCAAAAAGACACTTTGATCCCTTCACATACAGAGCATTCTCTCTCAAAATCTGGAACACAGTCCGAACATGTTTCACATGAGAGTCCCAGTCATTGGAAAAAATCAAGATATCATCCAAATAAACAATCAGAAATTTATCCACAAAATCCCTGAAAATGTCATTCATGAAGGACTGGAAGACGGAAGGAGCATTAGTGAGCCCAAAGGGCATCACTCGGTACTCAAAATGCCCCTCTGGGGTATTAAATGCCGTCTTCCATTCATCCCCGTGCTTAATGCGAATAAGGTTATACGCCCCCCTGAGGTCAAGCTTGGTAAACCAAGTAGCACTTTTCACCCTGGAAAACAGGTCAGAAATCAAGGGTAACGGATATTGATATTTCACAGTGATATTGTTCAAGAGACGATAATCAATACACGGCCTTAATGAACCATCCTTTTTGGCCACAAAGAAAAAACCGGCACCCAAGGGTGAAGAGGATGGTCTGATATGACCCTTCTCCAATGACTCCTTGATATAAGACCTCATAGCGTCATGTTCAGGTACAGACAAGTTAAAAAGGCGACCTTTAGGGAATTTACTACCAGGCACTAATCCAATAGCGCAGTCATAGCTCCTATGGGGGGCAAGGATGCAGATTTACTTTCGCTAAACACATCAGAAAAATCAGTCAAAAAGTCAGGAACATCCTGAGCCTGGGGAGAGGCAGAAAAAACAGGAGTGTTGGCATTAACACATTGGCAGCCCCAACTGGTTACAGACACAGATTTCCAATCCAAAACAGGATTATGAGACTGTAACCAAGGGAAACCTAGTACAATAATGTCATGCAGATTATACAGCACCAAAAATTTGCAACTCTCCTGATGATCAGGTTCAACCCTCATTATCACCTGAGTAGAGAACTGGGGTTTATTCTCAGCCAAAGGGGTAGAATCAATCCCCAGTAGGGAATAGACTTCCGTAGGGTGTTATGTTTCGGTAGCTGAGGAGTGCAGGTAAAAAAGGCAATACACCAGAGCAGTTGGAATCTATGAGATTGCAGTACCCTGACTAACCACCACAACTAGAGGCAGCCGTGGAGCGTTCCTACGTTGGTCCTAGACGCCTCGTCACAGCCTGAGAAACTAACTACACCTAAATATAGAAAGAGGAAAGCTATCTGCCCCGGAGCAGATCCCCAAAGAACATAGAAAGCCCCCAAACATGTAATGGCGGTTAGACAAGAAGAAATACTGACACAGACAGAAAATAGAATGAGCAAACGTTGGGGCCCAAACTACCTAAATAGAAAAGGATAGGAAGGGCACTTACTGCAATCCCAAAAAACCCTGAAAAGCACCAACTCTACTAATTTCAAAAACACCTGAGATCACACGACCTCTACCACCTAAATTAGTTCTCTGGTGTAACAAAATCAAAACAGCAGCCACTGAAAAAACTGGAAAAAGCAAATGTACAAACATCAGTGGCTGAACTAAACTGAGAGTGCAAAAGCCCCCGGAGGGGAGCCTGAAGGCCCCCACAGAAGTGCAGGACAAAATGCAAAAATCAAGCACAAAAACAAAAAGAAGAAAATGTCTTATCTGTTAGCAGGAGATGCAGACACGACACAGCAGGCTACAAAGGAAACAGGAATCAAGGATTGAGACCAGAACAATTGATCACCGGCAACCCTGATGGGAAGGCGACTCCCTTATATAAGACCAGTCAGTAACACCTGATTCCCAATCCTCACAATCTTCACTGGACAGTCCAGTACCGCTTGTAACCACCAGAGGGAGCCTCTGCTCAGAACTCATCTCAAGTCCATTCACAACAGTACCCCCCCTTGAGGAGGGTCACCGAACCCTCACTTGAGCAACCAGGTCGGTCAGGATGAGTTCTATGATACGCACGGATGAGTCTCCTAGCATGGATGTCCGAAGCAAACACCCAAGAATTGTCTTCCTGACCATAACCTCTCCACTTAACCAAATACTGGAGTTTCCGTCTAGAAAAACGAGAATTCAATATTTTCTCAACCACAAACTCCATATTGCCCTCAACCAGAACAGGGTCAGGAGGCAAAGCAGTAGGAACCACTGGCTCAACAAACCTCTTCAACAAGGACTTGTGGAACACATTATGGATCTTAAATGTCCCTGGAAGAAGCAAACGAAAAGAAACAGGATTAAGAATCTCCATGATCTTATAAGGTCCAATGAACCTAGGCTTAAATTTAGGAGATGCCACTCTGATGGGAATATTTTTTGAGGACAACCAGACCAAGTCCCCCACTTTAAACCGAGGACCATCAGTCCTATGCCGGTTAGCAAACCGCTGGGCCCTCTCCTGAGAGAGGGATAACCTCTCCACTACCTGGTCCCAAATCTGTTGCATACGCTCCACAACAGAGTCAACACCTGGACAGACAGAAGCCTCCGTCTGTCCTGAAGAAAATCGAGGGTGAAACCCAGAATTACAGAAAAATGGAGACATCAAAGTGGCAGAGCTAGCCCTATTATTAAGAGCAAACTTAGCCAAAGGCAAAAAAGAGACCCAGTCATCCTGATCAGCAGACACAAAGCATCTTAGATAAGTCTCCAATGTCTGGTTTGTTCTCTCAGTTTGACCATTGGTCTGAGGATGAAACGCCGAGGAGAAAGACAATTGAACACCAAGTTTAGAACAAAAGGTCCTCCAAAATCTGGAAACAAACTGGACTCCTCTGTCAGACACAATGTTCTCAGGAATGCCATGTAAACGAACCACGTGCTGAAGGAACAAAGGCACCAATTTAGAGGAGGAAGGCAACTTAGGTAATGGCTAGAGTTGAGCGATACTTTCCGATATCCAAAAGTATCGGAATCGGAATGGTATCGCCGATACCCAAAAAATATCGGCGATACCCGATACCGATACCGGAAATCCAATGTAAGTCTATGGGAACAAAATATCGGAATTAAAAAAACCCATTCTTGCCTTGTTGGTTAATTGTACATGAAGGAAAACAACAAAGAGTAATGTAGAATGTATTGGGGGAGGTTGAGGAGACATTACAGGCATAGATGTTTAGCCCAATCCAATGGAATAGCATTAATATTTTTTTTTTGGAAATACGTTCGGATTGACGAAGAAATTGACTATGTTGTTAACCTTTTTTCTATTTTGGCAAATATGTATGTTTCACAACTTCCATGCTCTTCACCGTTTTAACTTTTGACACACTTTCTCCTTCATAATCTTCAGCAGCATCATCTTTGTCATCAAATTATTCTTCATCTTCACCTTCTTTATCTTCTTCGTAAACTTCTTGTTATTCATCTTTTTGTTAACATTACTCATATTGTTCTTATTAAACTATTATTCTTCTTCATATTCTACATCTTCATCTTCTTCCTCTTCATCTTCTTCATCATATTCTTATTTGTGACAGAGATTCCTGTACTTGTAATCTGTCAAAGTATGAATTTTTCATCCTTCCGTTCTTGCTGTCACAAAAGATTTAAATTACAACAGTATTTGTCCGTGTTCAGTTTAGCCTGCAGCAGCAGGCATTTTCCAGGGGCACCACGAGGAGGAACGGACTCACCCCCATACACTGCTTAGTCTTCTTCTGCTTATAATTTAGAGCATATATTTTGCTCTTCATTTTGATCTTATACTTCATGTTCTTCTGCTTTTTGATCTTCTGCTTATTGTTCTTCTGTCTCTTGTTCTGTATCTTGTAGTTTGTCGTAACCTTCTTTTTCCTGTTGGTGATCTTCTTCTGGGTAATCTTATATTTCTTCTTTGTGATGGTGTTCAGGCTGGTTGGCTTGATGCTCGTCGTCCTTGGGGTCGTCATCTTCTTCGGGGTGGTCTTTAGGGTCGTCTAACTTCCGAGAACCAGTTGACGTTACTGGAACCCGGACGGGTAGCAGAATGTACAAGAGCCAATGCAAGTAACGAGGACCAGCTGACTGTGCTGGAACCCGGAGGGGCAGCAGAAGGAAAAGAGCCAATGGCACAACCGAGGACCAGCTGACGTTACTGGGACACGGTTACTAAGCAGGAAGTACCTGTGCTCCAAAGCACTACCAAGGAGCAGCAGATGTTGCTGGAACTCGGATACCGAGATGGAGGCACCTAGGCAAAAGGCACTGTGGAGAACCAGCTAACGGTACTGGAACTCGGACGGGTACCATAAGGCACCCATGAAAATGTAAGTTGACAGGCCGCAAGCCGTCTGCAGTTACCAAATCACACAGTCCTAGAGTGGGTGCTTGTCCTATTTTCACAACGGAAAGAGCCTTTATTTACATATCCCACAGCACACATAGGAATCACCTAAACTGCAGGCATCATAGAGTCGGATAACCGGAATGCAACATGACAGGACAACTTATTGGAGGCTAATTTACGTTGACACTGCCAGGAAACAGCTGTGGTGCTGTAAACAGGGTGGGCATGAGTCAGTACCCGTGCCAATTACTTACGAGCAACAACTGGCGGTGTTGGAGCCCAGGGATGAGAGGAGGACAGGGTGGAGGCAGCATGACTTTTTGTCGTACACACAGCAGGGGAACAGCTGCCATTACTCAACCCCAGTAACACAGGAGCAAGTGTTAACTGTGCTAACAGCACTTACAGGCAACAACTGGCGGTGTTGGAGCCCAGGTCCAATGCATCGACTTCAATTGCTTCCACCTCCTCTCAGTAACACAGCACTGTTGATCAACCATCTGTCTCTTCACCGCCTGCCAAATTGCCCAGTCAGTCAGAGAGTTCTGTACAGGAGCCAGCTGAGTCTCTGCTTCTGTTCTCAGAATCTGTTGGTTTGCAAACAGGGGCACAGCCAAGCAGCATTCTGGAATGTGAAGAAGAGGGAGTATGCAGTGATGCGCAACAGCTGTGTCTCTCTGAATCTGAAGAGGCGGGTGAGACAGTGCCGATGGTCAGCACACCGCAGAACGCATCTGATGATGATGAGACTCAGTGCCAGTTTCTGTTGAGCATGTGTGGTGGTCAGACCACCCAACAGCAGCAGGTGTTGTAAGAGGTTAGTGGAGATGATGAGGTCCAAGACCCAACATGGCGTGAGGAACAGGAAGGTGGTGGCAGCAGCTCTGAGGAAGCGATTGCCCCAACGGTACAAACAGGAGGGAGAGTTAGGCTGCATACTCTGTTGCCTGTAGCCTCCATTTTGGCACCTGTTCGGATTTCTCTTCCAAAAGTCTAAACGGACGCTCCCAGGACTTGCACTGCGTGGTCCTTTTTTCACACACTTGCAGATGATATTTGCTATGTCACATGCAAGCTGTGTAATCAAAAAGTAAAAAGAGGTAAAGTGTCAGTAACCTCAATACCACAAATATGTCTAAAATTGTGCGTAGAAAACACGTAGCTGAGTTACAAAGACACACTGAAGATGTACAGTCTATAGAGAATCACAGCACAAGTTTAACTGCATATGTCATGGTTAAATTTGAAATTTTTATTGCACACTTGATGTGAAAAAAGAAAATAGCTATGAGACGACTGACTGACGTTTTGGGCAACGCAGTGGCCTTTATCAAATAGTCGCTGGAAGAGATAGAAAAATTTACAGTCAATGACAATGGATAATATATACAATATATACATAGGGTGAAGAATATATATACATAGGAATTAGGCAACATGTTAAACATTTGGGTGATACTGTAGAACACGGAGAATTATCCCTCTAGGTATGCGGGTGGATAATGTAGTTTTTTGTTGATTTTTGTGAGTGTGTAGAAAACAGGGGTGATGGGTATTGAATATTAAGGAATGTCATAGTCTTACAGTCTATGGTGATCAATTAAAGATGTTTTGTCAGGATACGATCAATTTTTTGACAGATGTAAAATGTAGGGTCACAATTGAGTTGTCTGTAGGTTAGGTTAACTGACAGTTGTCTATGAATTTCGGCAATAGATTGGGTCTTATTCATAATAACGATAGCACCCCCCTTATCTGCTTGTTTAATAATAATGTTGGGTTATCTTTCAGAGATTTTATGGCTTGTTTATCTGTGGGTGTCAGGTTGTGGCGTATCGGGTGTAGGCCCAATCTCGGCAAACCATCCACGACCACAGGCTCTGAATGCTGGCATTGCAAAACTCCTGTCCCTTGAAATGCTGTCATTCAGGCTGGTGGAGACTGACAGTTTACGGAACTTAATGGCATTGGCAGTCCCACAATACAATGTGCCAAGCTGATTTTATTTCAGCAGGCAAGCCGTCCCTGGTCTGCAAAACCATGTTGTTGAGGTTAAAATTAAACATGCGCTACTAAACTCCGTCAGTAGCAATGTCCACCTGACCACCGCTGCGTGGACCAGTACCCATGGCCAGGGACGATACCTTTCCCTTACTGCCCATTGGGTCAATGTTGTGGAGCCGGGTACAGATCTTGCGAGTGGCGCTGTACGTGTTCAGGCAACTACAAGGATTGCGGGAATCAAGTCTGTACACATTGACTCCTCCTTCTCCAGTTCCTCAGAAACATCGTTGCAGGAGCCGTCACGGTCTACCTCCACATGGACCCGTGAACGCTTAATAAGAATCTTTAGTTATATAGCGCCAACAGATTACGCAGCGCTTTACAGTTTAACAGTTTCCGAACACAAGTCATAAGTAACAACGTTACCAATACAATAATGAAAGCAATATAATCCGCACACGCTCGTGAGAGCTTACAATTTACAAATATGTGGGGGAGATACAAAGTACAGGTGTTTATATACAATGGTGTATTTAGAATGATGGCCCAGCCATTTTGAGGGAGTGGGGGATGGATGGAGATAGTGAATGGCTACACACACACACTTACACATAGAATGACTTTGATTAGTGAAGGTGATAGGCCGCTATTATTATTATAGATTTTTATAGCGCCATTTATTCCATGGCGCTTTACATGTGAAGAGGGGCAAGTATAGACAAGTACAGTAAACATGAGCAATACAAGGCACACACAAGTACAGAAGGAGAGAGGACCCTGCCGCAAGGGCTCAGAGTCTACAGGGATGGGTGAGGATACACTAGGAGAGGGAAGACCTTGAAGAAATGTGTTTTGAGTGAGCGCCCAATAACATGCAAATTGTGGATAGTTCTAATTTCTTGGGGTACAGCATTCCACAGTATTGGCGCAGCGCGGGAGAAGTCTTGGATTCGGAGAGATGTTCTTTAGGTGTAGGCGGCAATAGCGGGCAACAGATGTATATGGGAGGTGAAGGAGAGATTGGTGTCAAACATAACACCCAGACAGCGAGCCTGTTGACCGATATGAGCACAGACGTGGCCAAACGTCAACAGGCCGTCCTGAAATTAATTTCCATGGGGAATCAAAGCCACACAGCGCTGGAGCTCTGGAATGCCATAAAGCAAGAGAGCGACATGTGTATTTTGCCAGCGAATCTCCAGCCAGGCTTGGTAGTGGTGACAATGGCCGAAATCTGGTGGCAGGTCTGGGCCTAGGCAACGTCACTCACATACCATGTCTGGCACATGTGCTAAACTTTGTCGTCCACAGTTTTTTGAGGGACTATCCGGATCTTGATTCACTGCTGCACAAGGTCCGCCTACAGTGCGCTAACTTGCGACGTTCCACCATGGCCAGATCGCGCATTGCAGCTCTGCAACGCAGATTTTGCCTTCCTGAACATCGCATCATATGTGACGATCCACCAGGTGGAATTCCACGTTACATATGTTGGAGCGGTTGTGTGAGCAGCAGCCAGCAGTAATGGAGTATCAGCTGCATCAGTCGCAATCAACTCGCAATTTGCGCCGTTCACTTCACCACTACTGAGTGGGCCTCTACTATAATAATCTTTATTTATATAGCACCAACAGATTCCGCAGCGCTGTACAGTTTAACAGTTTCATAACACAAGTCATAAGTGACAACGTTAACAATACAATAATTAAAGCAATATAAGCCGCCCCTGCTCGTGAGACCTTACAATCTACAATGAGGAGGGGGAGCTCCAAAGTACAGTTGTTTATATACAATGGTGTATTTACAATGATGGTCCAGCCATTTTCAGGGAGTGAGGGATGGATGGAGATAGTGAATGGGCTACACACACACACAGTTACACATAGAATGACTTTGATTAGTGAATGTGATAGGCCGCTCTGAACAAATGTGTTTTGAATGTGGAAGTAGGGCTGTTAATGGGGATGTTGAAGTCTCCAAGGATAAGGGTTGGTACTTCTGAGGACATGAAAGTGCGGCAGCCAGGCAGAGAAGTGGTCAAGGAACTGTGTGGGCGAGCCTGGGGTCCGATATATTACCGCTACTCTGAGGGAGAGGGGACGAAAGAGCCTGATGGTGTGGACCTAATAATTTGCAAAATCTTAATCTAAAATTTACATGTTACATATTTACATCTAGTATAAAACATTTAACCATTAAGCCTACTTACAGAACAAGGAAGTGTAAAAAAACTTGTGCTTAAAAAAAAAAGTGAAAATAAAATGTGAGAAGGGCAGTGTAACAAATAATTTAGGAAAAAGATAAACTAACATCAAGTGCTGTGTGCTGTGTAAGAGCCAGACACATTAACATTAAATCAGTCTGGAATAGCGGTGATTTTCCTCCCCATAACCCGGTAAATTCTGGGGAGAGGGGTGTTTGAGTCAACGATCAGCAACTAGCTACGGTAGATCAAATACCTGAAAAAAAAAAAAAAAAAAAGTTATTTAACATTCATAACATACATTTTATTTATAAAAAACCAAAAAAAAATTATTTAACATTCATAACATACATTGTATTTAACCAAAAAAATAACAAATTTATTTAACATTCCTAAGATAAATTTTTTTAAAACATAAAAACTATAATACACAGCAGGATCTTTAGTAAAAACCAGACTTACCACTGTAACCTCTTAATCCTTGCAAGCTTCAACACAACGTTGACAAGGTACACAGCAGGGGTGGTCGTCTCCTAGACAACGAGCAAACTCCTTCATGTTGAGAGAGGCCACCATCTCCTTAGCTTTCAGGTACTTTTCTGTGGGAATGAGCTTGTCTCCAACCAGCCAGGAATATCCATTGAATGCCACACCATGGTTTGGTATTAGCACCCAGCCAGTACCAAAAGTGAAGCCAACCACAGTTCCCATTTCTCATGAACTTTATTTGATATACTGGCTGGCCAAACATTAGTTTCTCACAAAGGAGCTGAAGACCCTGAGTGCAGTAGGTGCAAGTCTCTCCAGCATGACCTGTTTGTTAGATATTTGCCGTCTACACACCTAAAGAACATCTCTAGAATCCGCCCTTTTCTCACCATGGAAACAACAAAAACCCTCACTGTAGCATTGATCCACTCCCGCCTGGATACTGCAATGCTCTATTACTTGGCCTCCCCATTACTCGACTATCCCCTCTCCAGTCCATCCTTAATGCAGCAGCCCAGGGTCATCCATCTGGCTAATCGGTACTCGGACACGTCCGCTCTTCCACAGTCCTTACACTGGCTGCACATTCATTATAGGATCCAATTCAAAGTACTGTTCTCACCCACAAACTCTCCACAGTGCAGCACCCCCTACATCTCCTCCCTCATTTCTATCTATCGGCCTAACCGACTGCTGCCTCTGCAAATGACTTTGACTAACCTCTGCAGTAATCCGTACCTCCCACTCCCGACTACAAGACTTCTCCCGCGCTGCACAATCCTCTTGAATGCTCTACCACAAGAAATTAGGACTATCCACAATTTGTCTGGTTTCAGGCGCTCCCTCAAAACACATTTTTCAGAGTGGCCTATGACATTCAATAACCAAAGTCGTTCTATGTTTAAGTGTGTATGTGGGAGCCCATTCACTATCTCCATCCATGCCTCACTCCCCTCAAGATGGCGGACCATCATTAGAAATGCACCATTATATATACACACCTGTACTTTGTATCTCCCCCACCTCATTGTAGATTGTAAGCTCTCACGAGCAGGGTCGGCTTATTTTACTTTAATTATTGTATTGTTAACGTTGTTACCTATGACTTGTGTTTTGAAACTGTTAAAGTGTAAAGCGCTGCGGAATATGTTGGCGCTATATAAATAAAGATTATTTTATTATTATATCAGAGGGAGAAGAGGATTGGGCCTTGACAAGGTGCCCGATTGCATCTTAAGTGTTATGAATGTTGGAGCCAGTCCACCGTATAAAAGCAGCCATACAGTGTCCGGGTACCTGCTTGGATTTCGATCAAAATGAAGACTACTTTGATGTACATGTACACCAATTAGAGAAAAATGACAAGGATGAGGCAGTAAGACACGCTCAGCAGATTACAAGCAGCATTGCTTGAAGAAGTAAACTTGAGCGTGATCAAAATTGAATAAATTAAAATCTCAGACTACAGTGAACACAACTCTTAGCTGTGAAAGGGCTTTTTGTGTCCTTCTACAGTGTTTTCAACCAATGTATTGGATACGGATGGAAGCACGTCACACTATAATTTCAATTGAATTGAGCAGCAAGAATTACACTAAAGAAAAAAAAAAAAAAGAGTGTGAGAGTGACATGTGCAGATGCCTACATACAGCGTTGTATGCCGAGCAAACTGCAGCGCGTCACCTGCACTCCACACACACCTTGCAGACCTGTGAAAAAACACTGCAAGGCAAAAGGAAGATGTACACAGCGGTTGGTAAAGTAGCCTGCCTAAAGCACGTACACAAAATCGCAATCTCTAACTGTCCTCAGAGTCAGCAGAGCAGCGTTCTGTCCCAAAACCGAATTAACAGCACAGTGACGCTAAAATGGCGGCTTTATCCGGCAACAATACCTTCCTTGTGTCACGGTTAGGTAGCGTGTGTCTATTATATGAGTGTCTGTAAAATGTAATGTTACGCAGACTTATTCTGCCCTTGGGACGCAAAAAATAAGACAGCAGTAATCATTTACTGTATAAAATCCACCTATGCGCAACAAAACAAGCACGTTCCCTCTTACGGTTCCTGCGCTGACATGTGAGTAGGGAGTTTGGAGACGTTCCTGAAATTTATCCCAGGTATCCAAGCATATCAGGCCGATAGGAGAGCATTAAACCACCCACGGTGGTGACTTAAATATGTGAATCTAACAGTGAGAACGTAGGTCGATGCGAATGAATGTGCGATCACATGACACACGTTTATAATAAACCCTTGCTAGACACGAGTAACTTTGTAGACATTTTGACACACCTGAACCCAGATGGCAGTGAATATTCATTCTATTCGGCGCCACATGACTCTTGGTCCAGAATAGATTATATATTGCTAGCACACGAGCTATAAGGGGAGTGGAAGAGGCAGATGTGCACAACGTAGCTAAATATGACACGCGCCGTATCAGTGACCCTGCCAATATGGTGCAGATGGGGCCAAACCAAACTTGGCGCTTCCCGACCTATTTGTTAATGGATGAGAAGTTTCGACATCACGTGAAGCAATGGTGTTTTTAATATGTAAGGGATAATGGAGATACTAGGGATAGGTCGGAAACTTTTATGGGCAGCAGGAAGGGAGTAATGCGCGGGAAACTAATAGGTTATCAGACAACGCTAAAAAGAAGATCGCGCAAAACTACTCGCAGGCTGCAGGAATTACGCGATAGGTACACGGCAAACAAGACAAGTTCATCAACACAGGTTAAAAATAGATGTAAGCAGGCTAAGGCTGAATACACGAGGGTTAACGACGGGGAGACAAGCAGTAATAACAATTATAGAGCCGATTATATCGATGTAGCAAATGAGGGAGACTATTACACGACTAGCGAAAGGAAATCAAAATTCCATCAACAATTACAGCGTTAACGAATAAACATGGGATCATGACACAGACCCTCGAACCAAAACACCATTCTACAAGAATACACCAGACTATAAAAGGTGGAAAATACGGATAGTGCAAAGGGTAACACCTTTGTAATGGAATACGGTTACCTCCCATACAAATATCATTTTTCCCCCTTTTTTAAAAAAAACAAATGAGGTGGGGGGAAGTGACAGCGGCGATAAGTTATTTAAAAAGGGAAAAGGGCCCAGGACCGGGGGGGTTTACCCCAAATTTTTTTAAAATTATTGAGTGGGAAAACCCCCGCCCAAAATTTGGTCCCCCCAAAAATTTTAAAAATTTTGGACCGGAAAGGGTTCCCAGCCATTCAAACATGTCACACATGAAGTTGTCTAAAACCAAACAAACTTCACTTTGGGGGGGAATCCTATGTAATTCCCCATCATTCCCCTTATATCAAGATTTGCCCGGATAAATGGCGTTTTTGGGGGAACTTGGCCTACGCTGATAGGGCGATACCCTTTGTTTGCTCTTTGTTGGCTAACCCTTCCTTGCATAACAATGTGTGCAGGGGGCAGAAATTACCTTTCCCGGGGGTGGGGGGGGGAAAAAACCCCCCCTATCAAAGTTTTTTTTTGGGGAAAAGAGAAAAAACCCCCCCGGGGCCTTTAATTTTGTTTTTTTTAAAAATGTCCCAGGTGAAAAATTTGTTAAGGGCGAAACCCCGGGGCCCCCAAAACTTTTGATTTCCCCCCCCAAAAAAATTTTTAACGGGTTTCGGGGGGGAAAAACCCCCAAAAAACCCCCCGGGGGCGTACAGTTTTAACAATTAGAGAAAAACCCCAAAATTTGCTGATATTTTATAAAAAATTTTAAAAAATTTTTTTTAACAATTCGCTCCCGCAGTTTATCGGAGTTTGGAAATGGACTTAGGCGGGCCCTGTAAAAGGGTGAAAATTTTGTGAAAAAAACCCTACAAAAAATTTAAAAAAAACCCCGGTTTTTTTAGGGCAGGGGGTCTTCAAGAATTAAACGTATTGTAACTTTTCCCGATGCGCGGTAACAGCCCCCCGCCTCTTTAGTGGGCCCCCTTGGGCCCTTAAAAAATTTTTGGGGGCCCTTTTTTGGGGAAGAATCCCCATTTTTTGGGGTTGTACCCTTTAATAAATCGCAAGGGGCCCAAAAAGGGGGGGCATAAAAGGGGCACTGTGTGGGTCCCCGTTTTGAGCAAACCCATTTTCAAAAGAAAATTTTCTTTGGGAAAGACTGATGCCCAGGGTAGGGGGGGGGTGCCGTGTTGTCTAGGAGGGAAAAAAAGGGGGGGGGAAACCCATTTTTTCCGGAAAAAAACTTACTCCAAAAAAAAGAGACAGCATTGTGGGAAAAAGGGGTGTGGCGAAAAGGGGCAGGGAGTCGTTGCGCTACTATTTTTTGGGGAAAAATTTTTTTTTTTGAAAATGATCTTCCCCTTAGGGGTTTGTTGAGCCCCAGGGGTAGAGTTAGGGGAAAAAGTTTAACAAAACAGGAGATTGGGAAAAAACTTTAAAAAACCATTTAAATTTAATCTGAAAGGCGGCAAATTCAGGGAGCCTTGTTGTTCATTTCAGAAAAAATCCCCCGGGTCAAACATTGTCTGAGGATGTGAAGGACGGTCTGTTAGTAAAACCCCCTGCAGACTAAAGCGGTCAAAATAATACAGGGCGCAGGGAAGACACCCCCAAAAAAGGAAACCCCACTCAAAAAAAATTTAAAACTTTTAAAAAAAATTTTTTTAAAAAAAAAAAATGAAATTGCAACAAGTACACAGAAAAGCTATTTTTGTATAAGGGAGTTTTTCTGGGGTTTTTTAAAAAGCCTCACCTAAAAGCGGGCCCTTGCTAAAATTTTAACACTGACCCCTGTTCTGTTCTTAAAAGGGTGAAAAAATGCTTTCCCCCCTAAACAAAATCATTATTTTGGCATGCGGGGCTCGCCCAAGGGGTTTTTAAAATAGGGTCCCTGAGTATTTAAAAAAAATTTTTTGTTCAGCATTATTAGTTCATTTTTAGAGGTCTTTTTCCTTTTCCCTTCCTCCTCACAGGTGGGGGGAAAAAAAAAAAAACAAATAAAAATATTTTTTTAATTTAATTTTCAGTGAACTTTCATGGTAAAAAAACAACAAATTAAAACCTGTTTTCCCCCAAAAATAGGTGTACACCTTGGGGCGGCCCTTGAAAAGAAACATAAGCTTTTCCCCTGTGAAGGGGGCGCGTTTTTTCCCCCCCTTTTTGTTGCAGAGGTGTTTTACAAGCCTCGACGCACAGAGTCTTTGTAAAAAAAGAGCAGCAGAGGCCCCCGGCTGGAATGTGAAAGGCTCCTTTTTGGACATAAGTTTTGCAACCAAGGTTTTTATCGGATGGAAGGGAGTCAACCCCTTTTTTTCAATTAATGGACAGAAAATTTTATGAAGAAAAAAAAAGAGTTGTGGTGACCCAAAATGCCCCGAAAACTTAAAGAGCAAAGCAGCGTCACCCGCACCACACACACCTTTTCAGAGTGTTAAAACAACATGAGGCAAAAAAAGTTTAACCCCCCCCGGGGGTAAACTGTGCTAAAGCACAGTAACTAAATGCAATTTAATGTCCCCCAGAGTCGCGAGCGCGTTTTTTCCCTAACTGAGTTCCCGCACAGGACCTAAAATGGGGCGGCGCCCTTTTTATGCATTTACATCATTTCAGATAATCCCCGATATTAGTTTCAGAGAGCATTCGGATGTGCCCACACTTCTAGGATTCCCCATTGGGGTGATTAAAAAACATTGCCTCAAAGAATTTTTGGAATTCATTCGGAATAGAAATGAAAAATATGGAAAAATAAACGGAATTCGAAAAGTAAAATCGGCCCATACCCGATACTTGCGGTATCGGAAGCCCAAAATAGAAGGAAAATGTACTCTTGGAAAAACCTATCACAAATACCCCGTGCGGCATTCTCTGAGAACAGGGGGTCGGAAAAGAAAAAAAGAGATAATGGGTCCAGGTTTTGGGCAACAGGCAAAGGCTCAACAAAACCCTAGAGCGGAGCAAGGGTTGGGGCGAGAGCAAGTCCCGCAGGGGCAAAATTCCCTAAATCACGAGACAAGTAGGCCCCAAAAGGACCCACTAAAAGTCTTTTTTTTTTTCCCCAAAAAATTTCCGGATGACCCCCCAACGCGGCACAATGAATTCCCAAAATCACACTCTTTTTCCCTGGGCCCGGGGCAAACAATTTCCAACGGGAGCTCGGGCCCATCCCCCTGACACCTCCCGAAGGGTTTAAAATTGGGCGAATGGCGGAAAGAAAATAACTTCTTCAAAAAAAGAAGGATCGATCCTCGGAGAGCGAAAGGAATCCTCGGAAGGGGATCCGCCTTAACATTCTTAGTGAGGAAGAAAGGAAAACCCAAAAATTAAAAAGGGGAAAAACAAGGCCCCTGGCCGTTTGGATTAAGTCGTTTTAATTCAGATAAACCCGATTTTTATGGTCCAAGGACACCAACCCATGTTTGGGTCCCCCAAACCAATTTCCATTTAAAAGCCCCCTTATGGATAATGTTACCCCCGCTAATTAGTTATAGGGGAAAATTTTTGAGAGAAAAAGGCCAAAAGGGGTTTCTTTTAGAGGTCTCTGATCTCTTTGGGACAAACGGACCTCCCCAATTTCGAGCAAACCCCCATGAAAGGAGAAAACATCGGCTGCGTAGAAAAGGGGAGAAGTGAAATTTTGTTAAGTTCCCGAAGCAAGCTGCCTAGGAGGCCAATTCACCACATCAGAATTTTTTGGTCAAATGTTAATGGTTTAAAAATAACCGAAAATTTAACCCAAAAAATTTACGATAAAAATAGGCAAAACCCCCAAAAAATCTTTGAAGAGCCTTTAATGAAGTAGGGGGGACCCCAAACAATTGGGCCGAACCTTGACGGGGGCCCTTTCAATACAGATGGGGGGCAAAATGAATCCCAAAAAAAGATCCCCTGACGCCAAAAAAAGCCAAAATTTTTGACCCCCTTAAAAATACGAGATCTCCTCAAAAATTTGGTACGTTTTGAAAATGTTTCACATGAGTCCGTCATTGGAAAAAAAAAACAAGATATCACCAAAAAAACAATCAAAATTTTCCACAAAACCTGAAAATGTATTATGAAGGACTGGAAGAAGAAGGAGCATTAGGAGCCCCAAAAGGGATCACAGGTACTCAAAATGCCCCCGGGGGATTAATGCCCCTTTTCCATTTCCCGTGTTAAGCGTAAGGTTATACGCCCCCCGGATCAAGCTGGTAACCAAATGTTTTTCACCCCGGGAAAAAAAGGTCAGAAATCAAGGAAGGATATTGATAATTCCAAATAATATTGTTAAAGACGATAACAAAACCCCGCCCTTTTGAAAACCATCCTTTTTGCCACAAAGAAAAAAACGCACCTAAGGGTGAAGAGTATGGTCTGATATGACCCTTCTCCAATGACCTTGATATAAGACGCATAGCGTCATGTTCAGGTACAGCAATTTAAAAGGCGACCTTTAGAGAATTTACTACCAGGCACTAATTCAATAGCGCAGTCATAGCTCCTATGGGGAGGCAAGGATGCAGATTTACTTTCGCTAAACACATCAGAAAAATCAATCAAAAAGTCAGGAACATCTGAGCCTGGGGGAGGCAGAAAAAACAGAGTGTTGGTATTAACACATTGGCAGCCCCAACTGGTTAAGATACAGATTTCCAATCCAAAACAGGATTATGAGACTGTAACCAAGGGAAACCTAGTACGATAATGTCATGCAGATTATACAGAACCAAAAATTTGCAGCTCTCCTGATGATCAGGTTCAACCCTCATTATCACCTGAGTAGAGAACTGAGGTTTATTCTCAGCTAAAGGGGTAGAATCGATCCAGTAGGGGAATAGACTTCTGTAGGGGTGTCAAGGGAAACCCACAACGTTTAGCAAAATCAAAATCCATCAGGTTAATAGCTGCTCCCGAATCAACGAAAGCCTGAGCAGAAATGAGGACGAGAGCATATCAGAGTAACAGTTAATAAAACTTAGTCTGAACACTACCCAAGGACAACTGAGCGTGCAAAACGTCTTCCCCGCTTAGGGCAGACTGAAATAGCATGAGAGGCATCACCACAGTAGAAACATAACCCATTGCGCTTTCGAAACTCATGAGCCTGTGCCAGAAACCACTCTATCACACTGCATGGATTCAGAAGCAGGTTCACAAGGCAACACTATTCCACGCATACTTCTCCGCTCACGCAAACGTCTGTCAATTTGAATCGCTAAATGACAAGAATCATTGAGACCAGAGGGGACAGGGAATCCCACCATAACATCCTTTACATTATCTGACAGACCCTTCCGAAAAAGGGCTGCCAAAGCGTGTCATTCAATTTGGTCAGGACTGCCCACTACGGAATCTCTGACAGTATAACTCAGCGTCATCAAGCCCCTGATTTAATGCAACAAGGCTTTTTCAGCTTGATCAGTGACATTAGGTCATCGTACAATAACCCCAAGGCCTGAAAAAATGCATCAACATCACTCAAAACAGGATCCCCAGGTGTCAGGGAAAAAGCCCAATCCTGAGGATCGCCGCGCAGGAGAGAGATGACAATTTGAACCTGCTGCGCTGCGTTCCTGAGGACTTAGATTTTAAGGCAAAAACAATTTACAATTATTTTTGAAATTCAGAAACTTGGCTCGATCCCCAAAAACAAATCTGGCATGGGAATCCTAGGCTCCACAACAGGCAACCTAGCAAGATAGGTAGCAATACTCCGAACCTCAGTGGCAAGCTGATCCACACGGCCAGACAGCTGTGCAAACTCCATTGAGAGAAAAAATCTTCCCCAGCACCCAGAGATACGAGGAAAAAAAAAAAATGCAACAAACAGAAAAATATCTCTGACAACTCTGACAACCTTTTATCTTTCACAATATTTTTCCCTTCTGTGAGTTACCATACAATTTTCAATTTTTAGGCCGGTGATACTGTTATGTTTCGGTAGCTGAGGAGTGCAGGTAAAAAGGCAATACACCAGAGCAGTTGGAATCTATGAGATTGCAGTACCCTGACTAACACCACAACTAAAGGCAGCCGTGGAGCGTTCTACGTTGGTCCTAGACGCCTAGTCACAGCCTGAGAAACTAACTACACTAAAGATAGAAAGAGGAAAGCTATCTGCCCCGGAGCAGATCCCCAAAGAAACAAGAAAGCCCCCAAACATGTAATGGCGGTTAGACAAGAAGAATACTGACACAGACAGAAAATAGAATGAGCAAACGTTGGGGCCCAAATACCTAAATAGAAAAGGATAGGAAGGGCACTTACTGCAATCCCAAAAACCTGAAAAGCCCAACTCTACTAATTTCAAAAAACTGAGATCACACGACCTCTACCACCTAAATTAGTTCTCTGGTGTAACAAAATCAAAACAGCAGCCACTGAAAAAACTGGAAAAAGCAAATGTACAAACATCAGTGGCTGAACTAAACTGAGAGGCAAAAGCCCGGAGGGAGCCTGAAGGCCCCCACAGAAGTGCAGGACAAAATGCAAAAATCAAGCACAAAAACAAAAGAAGAAATGTCTTATCTGTTAGCAGGAGATGCAGACATGACACAGCAGGCTACAAAGGAAACAGGAATCAAGGATTGAGACCAGAACAATTGATCACCGGCAACCTGATGGGAAGGCGACTCCTTATATAAGACCAGTCAGTAACACCTGATTCCCAATCCTCACAATCTTCACTGGACAGTCCAGTACCGCTTGTAACCACCAGAGGAGCCTCTGCTCAGAATCATCTCAAGTCCATTCACAACAGTGGGGTATCAAGGGAAACCCACAACGTTTAGCAAAATCAAAACCCATCGGGTTAATAGCTGCTCCCGAATAAACAAAAGCTGACGAAAATGGGCAGGGGCAAATGGGGGTAACAGTCAAACAAAAATTTAGTTTTAACATCCCCAGACATGAGGGGAAAAACGTTTTCCCCCGCTTAGGGCAGACTGAAATAGATGAGGCGTCACCACAGTAGAAACTAACCCTTGCTTTTCGAAACTCATGAGCTGTGCCCCAAACCCATTATCACCACTGCATGGGTTTCAGGCGGGTTCACAAGGGCCCAAAAACTTTTTCCCCGAATACCTACCCTCACGCAAAGTCTGTCAATTTGAACAAATGAATAGAATTTTTTGGATCAAGGGAGCGGGAAACCTCAAACATTTTTACTTCTCTGACAGCCCTTTCCCAAAAAAAGGGTCCCCAAAGATCATCATTCCTTTTGGGTCAGGACGCCCCTTTGGAAATTTTCTGACAGATAATCAGCGTCCTCAAGCCCTGATTTAATCCCAAAAAGGTTTTTCGTTTGATCAGACTTAGGTTCATGTACAAAAACCCCAACCCAAAAAAAAAGCTAACATTCTCAAACCGGGTCCCAGGTGTCGGGGAAAAACCCCAATCTGAGGCCCGAGCGGGAGAGATGCAATTTGAACCTGCGTGCTGCTTCCCTGAGGATTTGGGTTTTAAGGCAAAAAACAATTACAGTTATTTTTTAAAATTCAAAATTTAGCTCGACCCAAAAACAATTGGAGGGGATCTAGGTTCCCAACTGGAACCTGAAGTAGGTACAATATGAATTTCAAGGGAAAGTGATCCACGGCCAGAACTGTGAAACCCCATTGATAAAAAAAACCCTCAGCCCCCAGGAAAAAGGGGGAAAAAAAAAATGCACAAACAGAAAAAAAATAAAAAAATCTCTAAAAACTCGAAAATTTTTTTTTTTTTTCACATTTTTTCCCTTTTTGGAGTACCATAAAATTTTTCAGTTTGGCCGGGTGATATTTTAGGGGTTTTGGGTCAGAGGGAGCAGGCAAAAACGGCATTACCCCAGGGGGGTTGGAAAATCTAGGTTTGCGTCCCCTGACAACCACAAAAAAAGGAGCCGGGACGTAATGTTGGCCCCTAGCGCCTCCCCCAAGTGAGAGGAAACTAAAAAAGATAAAAGGGGGAAGTTCCCTCCCCCGGAGCAGACCCCCAAAGAACATGGAACCCCCCAAAATGTAAGGGTTTTTTGAAAAGGGGAAAAATACAGAACAGAAAAAAAATAGAAGAAAAAGTTGGGGCCCAATTCCTAGAAAAAAAAAGGATAGGAAGGACATTTTATGCAACCCAAAAAAACCAAAAAAAATCCCAAAATACAAATTTTGCAAAACACTAGATTCCCGCCCTTACCCCAAAATTAGTTCTTGGGTAACAAAACTAACCCGACCCATAAAAAAAATGGAAAAGGCAAAAAAAAAAAACAGTGGCCCAAAAAATGGGGGAGCACACCCCCGGGGGGGCCCGGGCTACCTCCACAAAGGGCAGGAAAAAAGCAAAAGCAAGCAAAAAAAATAAAAGCAAAAAAATTTCTTATCTTTGCAAAATGGGCAAGACCAGCAAGTTCCAAAAGTGACCGGAACAAATTTGAGCAAAACAATTGATCACCCCCCCCCCTGTGGGAGGGAACCCCCCTTATATAAGACAGTTGTAACCCCGATTGCCAATCTTCACAATCTTATTGAAGGGGTTCATACTTTTGAAAACCCCCAGAGGGTTTGTAAAATTTTCATTTAAAATTTTACAAGAAAGGGGGGGGTTTCTTTTTGAGTGCTTTTTTTTTTTCAGGGAAAAAAAACACCCATGTGAAAAAATTTCGGAATTATTTAAAGATGGGATGCTTAATCAGCGTTTTTGCCGGTTTTTTCCCCTGAAAAAAACCAAAATTCTGAACGTGGACTTACCCTTAAAAACCCAAAGACTCAATTTTAAACCCTTTTATCCCTATTGTCACATCTTAAAACAACTTTTTTCAAAAAAGATATTAATGTTTAATCATTGAATATTCAACCATTGCTCTGTCATGATCCAGGATGGGGTTTTGTCTTTGTCCCCCGGTCAGACGGGGTAATTGTTTTTGCCCTCTTGGCAGAGGGCAGCTATTTAGTTGCCAAGACCTAGGTTGGTGTCGTTTACTCCTGCCCTTGGCTGAGTTATTTTTGCCCCCGGGGAGTACCTTGTTGGTTTTGAGCCCCCCCGAAGAGGGGGGCGAAACCCCTCGGGGTGAGGGGACCCCAAAAAACACTTATCTTATCGGTAATTTAAAATATTTCCCCTCTTGATTGCTTTGGTCTTTGTGCATAAATGACAAAAATTTGGAAATTTCCCTTTCTTTTGGGAGATTCCTATTGTGTTATCACAAATGGTTTGGGGCCATCGGGGATCATTCTAATTGTCGATTACTTTCTTTTTTTTAGGCAAAAATTGTGATAATATAAAATCTTTTTTATATTGTATTGTTGTATGAAAAAATATTTATTATAGGCTAGTATTGGAAAATGGTAGAAAAATTTTTTTTTTTTTCCCTTTTATAAAACTTTTGGGTTTTGGGAATTTCCTATATCTTGTTTTATTTGTCCATGCTGCATATAAACTTGGTATATCCCCCACAGATTTTTTTATGCCTGAATTTTTTGCCCCCTTGTAGTTTTTTCTTCCCCCTTATTATGGTTGTTGCTCGGCCCCCTATGCGTATTTGTTTTTTTATATATTTTATTTTTTTTTGATTATCAAAAAAATTTGGTTTTACTATTTTGGGATCTTTCTTTGTCTATATGCTTTTTGGGGGAATTTGGTTGGATTTGTGAATGCTCTTGTTTTTGGTTTTTTTGTTGATTATGACCAATCACAGCAGTCTTCAAAATTTTCATCATTGTTTTCCCTTGTTTTTTATTGGGCGTTTTTGGGTTGTGTTTTTTGGATAATTCTTACTGTGTTGAAAAACAGGCCTATTGGTCATCTTCAAGTTCCCCAAAAGGCCCCGGGGGGGACTGTCTCTTGCAAGTCAGGAAATGTTCTTTTTTGTTCGGAATTCTTTCTGGGGTTCATTGTGTTGGAGGGGTATCGAGGACCCAAATAAGGTGGGGCCCCTTGGGGGAGGGGTTTAACCTGGGTTTTAAAGGGCTCTGCAGGTTTTTGGTTTCGAAAAATTTTACGCTTTTTATTGAGGGTTCTGAGGTAGTTAAACCCTTCACAGATCGACTAAAAAGGGGGCGAGTAAGAATTGGCCAGTCGCGCGGGGGCGGTGTTTCGTTTTTAAAAAATGTTTTCTGTTGCCCCGGTTTTTTTTTCAATTGGCCCGTCTGCCCTTTTTGTTGAGGGGGGACGCTCGGGGGGGGGGGTGGAGGCGGTTTTTCCCCGGGGCCCGCACTTTGAAAAAATTTGCCCCTGTCCTTTTTCTTAAGAAGTTCTTTGCGGGGGAAAAACTATGATTTTGGGAAACGAAAATTTTGGGTTAAATTTGGCCCTTTGAAGAATGGAGGCATTTTTGGAGGGTGCTGCCCACCCTTTTAGGGGTTTTAGTCCAAGAACCTTTACTTTCTCAAAAGTTCCCCCCTAACGGCGAGATTGGGCTTTTTTTCCCGTTTCCGTTTTCCACATTTTCGGCCGGACCAAAAAATGTCAGGCTGTGCTTGTCCACATCTGGATCGGGTCCCCCCTGAACCCCATCCCCATTTTTTTGGCCGGGGTGGGGGGGTGTTTTACTGTTTTGGGAAGGGGGAAAAATTCCGGGAAAGTCTTTCCTTCCCCCTGGCAAAGCCGGTGGATACATTTTTTGACCATTTCATTTTTTTCCGTGTTTGGGAATTCACGATCTTTTGGGGAAATCAGGGATCTGGGCTCCCTGGGGGGCTTGTAGGATATTCGGGGGGTCTTTGTAGCCAGGTTTTGGGGAATTTTGGTTTTCCTTGTGGGGTAGTGCCTGCAAAAAAAAACCAAAACGGCCAGCCGGGAATTGGTCCCATCCAATTTCCTGATAGCCCGGGCCCCCTTTGCCATGGTTTTACCCCAAATCTTCCCTTCCCCAAAGGAATACGTCTTTGGGTATGTGGACAGGTTTAGTAAAGTGTTACATCAACCCTGTCAAAAAAACAGAAGGGAAGATAGAAACGGTTCGTCGGGGGACGCAGCGGAAACTACAAATCGCCGCGGAGCGGTGGGACCACTCTGTGGGCAAGGGGGTTACCCCAAAAAGGTATTACAACCCCTGCGTAAAATAGGAAGGGGGGAACAGCCCTTGGGGCCCCAAAAAAAACCCCTGCTTAAAAAACCATTCCAATAATAAATGGAAAGTCTTAAATACTTTTCTTTTTGGAGCCAGCCAGTCATCTTTGTGAGGGGGAAGGAATCAGCCCCCAAAAGAACCAAATCCCAAAACCAGAAAATGGGGGATATTAAAATCATTCCCATATATTTTTCCAAAATGTATCAAAAAAAAACCCCCAAAAAACCCATAAATAAAAAGCCCCCCAAACCCACCCGCCCAAAAGCACGAGGATTAATAAAAAAAATTTTGGGCAAAAACAGAGAGCAAAGGTAATAAATAGCCTGAGAGCAAAATTTGAATTTTTTTTGGGCAAACTCCCCAAAAAAAACAGAGATGTGAAACACCCCGAAGAAATTTAAAATTGAATTATTATCTTAAAGAAACGGAGAAAACCCCGGGGAGTGGAAAAGGGGAGTGACTAAATGCAAAAGAATAAAAAGAGAGTCGAAACATAAACTTTTGTTTAAAAATTCCCTTTATTTCCCAAAAATGGCAAAATAAAAAAAAAAAAATGTACAAAATATTTTTTAAAAAAAAAGGTAAAAAATAAATAAGGTGATATTAACAAAAAACACTTGCAATGATATATTAAATAGCCCCATCATGGTTATAATAGCTAAAAGAAGGGGAGGATTAATATAGCACCCCAAGGGTTTAATAGCTATATAAATAGAGGCTCTGGAAAAGCCCGGGGAAAAATAAAAAAATAAAAAGGCCCATTAAATGGTAACGGTGGAGTGTTTATCCCAATAATATATAAAAAAAATTAAAAAAAAAAAATATTTTAAAATTTATTGTGTAAAATAAAAATGATAAAAAATCTAACAAGCCAAAATTATATGATGCAAGGGGTTGATAAAAATTATATGAAATTTTAAAGTGCAACCAAAATAGTGCATTAAAAAATTAAGTAAAAAACCACGAACAATAATGTGACCAAAAATATTTTTAATATACAGGACAATCCCATATCAAAACCAATATAACGCCATGGTCACCAAAAATGTGGCGTTTCAGTGAATAACCAAAATGCAAAGAAAGTGTAATAAACACCCCACCGAAAAAAATGAACCAAGGCCAAGAATATCAGGGACCCGCACAGCCTAAATGTACCTGTAGAACGCGCCCGCGAGCGTTTGGGAAAATTAAATCCTTGTCAGGGGGATGAAAAGTCCCCCTCACCTGGGGCTATTTTACAGCGTCCGACCAAATGTATTATACGGGCTGCGGGACCCCCCATGGAACTAGATTGTCCAGGCGTCATGTGGTTAACGCTGCCGGGTACCCCCCACGCGTCTCCACAGAAGACCCCGGCCAATGCGTCCAGGATGCGCGGGGGCGGCGCATGCCACAGCCAAGCGGCCCCCAAAAAACATGCCCGTAAAGCGCCCATATAACCCTTTGTTTTTGCCGCTATAAAATAACGCTATTAATAATGTGTCAAAAAATTCAAAAAAAGCTAAATACAAAAATATATTGCATAAATAAAAATAATATGATATGAAATCAAAGTAATTGAATCGAATGAAATGAACCCAGAAATCTGAAGGGGCGAGAAAAGTCATACGATCCCGAAAACGAAGATTAATAAAAGTAGGATTTTATGAAATGAAATAATTGTGGGGACTAGAAGAAATTTAAAAAAAAAATATTTTTTATATACAAAATAATATAAAAAAATAAATTGTTATTAAAACAATTTAAAAAAAAAATAAAAAATAAAAAAAACAATTAATAAAAATAAAATAAATACTATATGATAATGTAATAAGAAAATATACAAAAAAAAATAATAAATAAATAAAATGCATAAAGAATTAATAATGCAAATTAGATAAGAAATACTGCAAAAAAAGGGTAAAATAAATGGAATTTTTAAAAATGGGAACAAAAGAAAGTTTATTCAGGCCTTTTGGGGACCAGTACCCAAGATCCTATCCATTAGTCTCGGTTTACCAAAAAGTTTTTGATACTCCACCCCAAAACCCATGTCCCAAACTTCAATACCCGAAACTTTAGTAAGTAAATCACAATTTGGTTTCTTTGAAATGTTGGGCAAATCTTCAAAAAAGACACTCCTCACATCCTTTGCGCTTTGATGCCCCGCCATGTTCCCGTACCCCGATTTTGCGTTAGTGGGCAAACCCCGTAACAGTGGCAAGGGGATGTGGGATAAAAAAAACAGCGGGTTTAGTGATGTAATGCATGTCTAAAGTTGAAGGAGTGACTTTCAGAATCAGAAAATTTTGATTGCTCAAAATTGGGAAACAAAAGAACAAGGTTTGCACCAAAGATGATGTATTTTTTTATGCTGGTTGTTGGAAAAAGATACGGTATAAAGATCTGACAAACATCCCCCCGAGAAGGGGAATTTTTTTCCCAAAAAGCGGTCGGGGTGGTTCTAAAGGGAAATTAGGCTGTGCAGGCCCAGGTAGAATTCTTGGCCCGGGGTTATTTTTTCTGGTGCGGGGGTTTATTAACATTTTTTGCATGGTATTGGTTATATCACTGAATCGCCCATTTTGGTATATGGGTTATTTTGATGTTTTGATAGGTATATGGGGCCCCTTTTTATATATATTTTTGGGAATTATTTTCAGGGGGTTTGGTAAAATTTGAATGACATTTTGGGTTTCATATATATACAATATAATTTTTATAACCCTTGATATATATTTTTGTGTTTGAAATTTATTTATCATTTTTATTACAAATATATTATTATTATATATATATTGTGGGAAAAGTGAGATAGGTTTGAAAGGGGGGTTTAAATTTTCCCCAGATATTTGCGATGGGATAAGGGGGAAGTATGGCTTTGTAAATAGTGGTAAAAAGGTCCTAACCCTTTAATTAGTACACCTTTAGCTCGGCCCGAAACACCAGTGTTAATTAGGAACCCGAAGTAAGGTTTTTCCGAAACAGAAGAGAGGGGCCTTATTGGACAAAGTCCAGGCAAAGAAGGGTCAGGAGTTGGGTTCGGGGTGTCGATGTACCCCCGGGAAAGGGGTATCTCTGTGGAACCCTGCGGGTAGTGCTGAATAGGAGGGGAGCTCTCTCAAGTCTGGACGTTTTAAGTGCCTTTAGAACAAGGGGAGACTCTGTGAAAACCCCTGTGGGAAAAGCTAACATATGTGTTGTTTTGGCCAGGCTGTTAGAGTTGGTCCCATGTAGGGAAAACTATCTAAGTGTAGTAAATGGTGGGAAAACCCCTTTATTTTAGATTTTTGGGTTTGATTATGTTCGTTTTCTGTGGACTTTAATTTTAAAATGGTTGGGCAGTTTTTTTCAGAATGCTGTCTGTGAAAAAGTTTCGTGCCCCCCGTTACCCCGGGGCGGCGTCCCCGACTTATTGAAAAATTAAATTGGGGCGGAAGTGCGTGCAGACAGGGCGAGAGACAGAAAAAGGGGAAGTTGTTGAAAAAGAGCAGAGAAGAAAAAAGTGTGTACAAAAACGTTGATTGGGCGTTTAAAGAGCAGTACCCCAATGACTTTGCAAAGAAAAAAAAAAAAAAAATGGCAATAAAGGAGAAACGTTTTTTGGGCATTTAAAGAGCGTGGCCCCAAAAGAGTTTGCAGAGAAAAAAAAAAAAAATTTTTGCAAGAAAGGTGAATTTTTGTGGAAAAACTGTGGAGTGTTTGTCTTGAGTGAATGCGTTGTTGGACAGAGAAGTTGACAGAGGATGAAGCATGGGGGGCTGTTTGAAAATGGCGAAGTTAATGTTTAACTAAAATGCCGGGTTAAAAGAAACCCGGGAGTATGGGGGTCGTTATACCCGGTCCCGGCCCCCGCGAGGCAGCAGAGCATGGGCGGCAGGTGCGCACCCGCGCTGGCAGGCCCCCAGCAAATTCCGCGCCAAACAGGAGAAAAACGGGGTTTTTTTAGGGTTTCACATACAAAGACTTGCAGGATGCAAAGTAATGTTCAAATCCCCGCTTTGTCCGGTAAAAAAGGCGGTAAAGGGTCCTGAAAAGATAACTGTGATGATGTGAGGTATATTATAGGTTTGAGGGGCTGGCAGAGAAGGAGAATTGCCCCCTTTTGAAGGGCCCTGTGGTGCACCCCATTTTGGAGAACCCC
Organism: Oophaga sylvatica; assembly: GCA_033576555.1. Classification (NCBI taxonomy): domain Eukaryota; kingdom Metazoa; phylum Chordata; class Amphibia; order Anura; family Dendrobatidae; genus Oophaga; species Oophaga sylvatica. The sequence goes on along the minus strand of JARQOD010000004.1, from coordinate 282,799,237 downwards.
CAAAAGGGGGTATGTGCCTGAGGGGCAGGCACCAAAAACAGCAAGTGAAAGGGGGTTTTTTACCCGGTGGGTGTTTCGGTGACGCCGTCAGGGGGGGTTTGAGGAGATCCTTTGGGAGTCTGCAGTCACAAACTATTATGGAGTTGAAAAGGATAGTGGGCCCTAACCCCAAAGCCTCCCGAGGTAAGCCGGAGGTGGACAAAAAGACCCCCAGGGCGCAATGTTGGCGCCTGATGGAGGGCCTTGCCCCAAGGGGCCCCCGTGACCCGCCCTCTAGAGGTTCCCCTTGGAGTTCCTGGGCGCGAAAATTCCCGGGGAAGACGTTTTAGTGTTGGGGGGGTGTGGGTGGGAGGGTGTGGGCAGTGTTGGAGATGTGGAAATTCAACCAAAGTCATAGAGGGGGAGCCATTTTTGTGATGTTTGGGGGATCCCTTCCCTGGCAGGCCCTGTGTGATGTCACCCCACGAAAAGACTGGACCCCAGGGGTCCCCGGGGGGTAAATGACTGCCCCGAAGGCCCCTTGGACTAAGGTCCGTGACTTCGTATGGGCAGCCTGATTTTATAGGGGTTTTCCCCGATAAAAACTGAGTGTGGTGTGCTCCATGGGAAAACCAAAGTTCCCCGGACGTCGTGGACTTTATCCCCAAAAAGCGGGGGGGGGTTTCAGTGAAAGGGGGGTAGTGAAGAACCCGGGCCCCCCCTCATATTGGGTAATGACTTTCCCCCTTAAGGGTTTGGGGGGGAAAAAAGTTTCTGATGGACAGTGTATAAGCTCCTATGAGGGGCGCAGTCCCGGGGGGGAAAAAACCCAAAGTGGGGCCTTAAATTTGTGATTTTTTGTGATGATGGGTGATAATGATAATGAGATGATGATCTGATAATGAGATGCCCTGTAATGGTGATGTGTAAGATAATGATGATGATCATTTGATGATATATGATCTAATCAGTAAGTATTTATAATAATTGATTGTGTGAGAATTCCTTTTGGGGGAGTTGGGAGCGAGGGTGGTGGTTCTCGGGGAAGAGTTTCCCTGATTACCCATGTCCCGTGAAAATTTGAAAGTGGCATGGGAGACCCCTCTTTAAAAGGCAGGAAAAAATAAATGTTCTAAATGAGGTTTCCAAGGCTGGTTGAGGGGGAGGGTTTTTCATGTTTCCCTAAAACCCCACCCTGTTTATGGAATGAATCCCGGGAGAGGTCTGAGCAGCTCTGTATGGCATATGGAAGTATAGTGCGGGGTTTCACAAAAAATTGAGGGCCCCCCTGAGGGAAACCAGGGACAGATGGTGAAGTTAATGTTGTGGATGACATGTTAATAAGGTTCCAGTCAAAAATGTAAATAGAAGAATTGTAAACTGACAGTGAGAGGATGTGAATGAAAAAGAAGGTATAATGAAAGGGGAGAGGATGTGAAAGAGAAGAATTTCTAACCGCAGTGGAGGATGTGAAAGAAAATGAAGGTTAACCCCGAAAGTGGCAGAGTGGTGAGAAAAGGGGTCGACGGGATAGTGGTGTGATAGTGAAAATTGATGACATAAGAACCTGCAAAGGGGAAGCATGGAAGAGGAGGTTGAAGGGCCCGAAGGAAAGGGTGATGTGGACCCTTTCGTCGGAAAAAAGGGGTCTGAAATGTTTTTTTCGTTGGCCCGGGTTCCCGGCGAAAATAGGTAAAGGAGGGGGAGTTAAAGGGAGGACTCTGAAATGAAACAGCCCAGTAGATGCTGTTTTGGAAATTGAAGTTACCAAGGTATGGTGTGGATCTGTATGGAAGGATGGGGGATGCTGCAGAGGTGGAAAAAGCCCAAAAAGGGGAGTCACCAAGCCGATCCCCATCAGAAGGGGGTCTCAAGTGATGTGGGAACAAGACTGAAGTATGGGATGTCGGGCCCGGAACTTTTCTGCCCAAGACGCGGCGGGGAGGGTTGCGGGCGGATCAGTAGCTGCAACTCGGAAGCTCAGGCTGTTTAAGTTCGGGCCCGGGGCCCCAGGGGGTTCCCGAGTGACACCCGGTTGGTAAGTACAAGAGAATTTTGAGACATCAGGTGGGTTTTGGGGAGCTCAAGGCTTTTTATGGGGTTAATCGGGGCCGTCCCCAAAAAATGGGAAAAGCAGTGTTAATCCGTTGCCCCTGCAGACACACGGGGGCTAGATGGGATGCAGAATGGTGGAAGAGAAGAATCCGGGGGTTTGAGTAAAACAGTGCAGCTATCAAAGGGAATTGAAAGCCCGGGGGTAAAAAGGGAAAAATTGGAGACCTAAGTGTGACTAAGGGTAGAAGTAAAACTGACGGTAGGGCTTCTGAGCATGTTTTTACAAAAAGCCCGAAAAAGGGGCCCAAGAATAAAAGAGTCAAAGGGACAGATGAATTTATGATTTAGAAAAAAAACCAAAATGTGATGAAGGAGTGTGATGAAAGCCTGGCCTTCGTGAGAAGGAAAGAAGTAAAAAGGAAAGGGTACGGGAATTCTTGTTGAAGAGCAAATGTGTCATAACTAAAGGGCCCAAAAAAATGCTGTTGTTACGGGTAGAACATACAATTAGGGGACTTAGCGTGAAATTATGTGTACTGCAAAAAAAAAAACGATCAGTTTTCGTCCCCAACATTTTAAAGTGTAGTTAAAATGGCAAGACCATGGGAGAGGGGCTTAAGTCTGTGAAATAGCTTTTTAGTCAACCCAAAATTTAAAAAAATAGATGTGCTAAAGAGGGTTCAAGGGGGGAAAAAAAGAGAAAAGTGAAAAAACCCCATACTTCTGTGATAGTTGGTGCACATGGTAGTGCCCCCAAAGGACGGAGGTAGTGAGTTTTGAGAAAAGTCAGCAGAGTGTTTGATGTGCCCGGGGCGATTCTTGGCCCGGTATATCGAAATGGCCCCGGCCCCAAGGGGAAGATGAAACCCTGCAGGATACCCCAGGCCGCAGAGAGCATAGGCCCGGGAGGGTAAGGGTAGTGGGAGTTAGATGAAGAGAAAGGTGGGTATGGTCAGGTGAGATACGTGAAGTAGTGAAGATGAAGTGATGGGGCCCTGACGGTCCCGGTTCACTGTCTTTTTGGTTGTTGAACCTCCCGGGGGGACCAGCCTCCGGTCTGGAGAAGAGGGGGGGGGTTGTGAGACTTTAGAGTTTGTGTTGAAGGGGTGTACATTTCACCAAAATCTTTTCTGTGGTTTTAAGGGAAATGTATGGTTTGAAAAATAGTGGTAGAGAAAGGGGATACACCTTACATTCTACACACTTGCAGTCAGGCCTGAAACCACTCAGCTGTTAATTAGGAGACCAGAAGTAGGTGTCTGCGAACACAGACAGAGAGCTCGCTTAGTCTGGACAAGGAGTCCAGGCACAAGAAGGAGTCTCCAGGAGTATGAGCTGTCTCAGTCTGGGTGCTCGATGTACCCCGGACACAGGAGTAGTCTCTGTGAGAATCCATGCGGATAGCTGCTGAATAGGAGGGAGCTTCTCTCAAGTCTGGACGTTGAAGGTGCCTTCAGACACAAGGAGGAGACTCTGTGAAACTCCATGCTGGTAAATGCTGAACATATGTGTTGTTTTGGCCCAGGCTGTTAGAGTCTGGTCCCGGATAGATAGGGAAATCTATCTAAGTGTAGTAAGTGGCTGGACAAGCCCAGGTCTTATGTTTATGATTTGGTTTTTGATTATGTTCTGTTTGCTGTGGACTTTAATAAAACTGGTGCGGCCAGTTTTTACCAGAACTGCTGTCTGTGAATGAACTGTTTCCGTGCCACTCTCGTCTACCCGGACGGCGATCCCAGAGCTATATCCCTGAAAAGCTTACAATATATATATATATTTTTTTTTATATTATTTTTTTATATATTTATTGGTATACACTCTCACCTGTTACACCCGGTCCAGCGCTGGCCCTGCACTCCGTTGCTCACTCACCTGTTCCTCGGGCTGTCCCTCTGCGGCAGTCTGTGCTGTGGGCTGGGGTCTCCTGTCCATCTGTTCCCCGGCGTCCTGTGTCCTCCTCCACTTCTGGCACACTGCTGGCAGGCCTCCAGACAGTCTGCTTAGGACGCGAGGCCGCGCCACGCCTCTCTTAAAGGGGCAGCGTGCATCTTTTGAAATTGCTAATTAACCAATGGCTGCGCACTCAGTACTATATCTGGTCACTCCACCATTAGGGGAGTGCCGGAGCAAACGTGTTCTATCATTGCTACATCCGGTTCTGTTCCTGATCTGTCTGCGCTGCGTCTGCAGTCTCTGTGCTTCGCTGTGATACTGTTTGTCTCCTCAGATCTTTGCTAACCCGTATCTGGCTAACCTGGATAATCTCGGCTATTACTGGCGCAAGTGTCATCCGTTCTGCCATCAGCCATCCGTACCCGTGGACCGTGACAAGGTCACTGAAGCCAGCCTACTACCATCCGTTCTGGACCAGGACCTTACTCTTCTCGTCAAGAATCCTCCACGGACTCTGTAAATACCTGTTACCTTTTGGTCCCTCTGGGACAGCTGCCACGTGTTCGGGTCTAACTGGAGGTAGCACCTGTGTCCCCCGGGGATTCCATTCTGGTCCTTTTCGGGGGGGGCCTTACTAGGGTCCCGGGGGCTCACTATTTACGCCCCCTTCGACCCCCCCCCGGGGGTCTCAGTTCCACATTAAAAAAAAAAACAAATGGGGCTTCACCCCCTCCCTCCGTTCCTTTCGTTAAAATTTGCCCGGCCAGGAACCCGCGGACCAGAGACCTCCGACCAGGGACTTTTCCAAGGTGGCCCGTTTGGAGTTCAACGGGACAAATCAGATTTTATCTACGCAGCTTGTCTACCCGCTGGATTCCTTTTGGGGTCCCGTCCCCCACTCTTTATAATACTCGGGTACCAGTTCCCAGGGCAAGAAAAGGGTCCCCGCCTGGCGGCCCCTCCCCTTTCCGGGTGATCCTACTCTGGTGGGGGTTTCCTCAATCAGTCACTCTACACTTCGAAATTTTGGGGCATATTTTGCTTCTGCCGAGCCAAGGGGGGCTTCTCTTTTCCCCCTGGGGGGAAGGCCCTCGCCGGCTAACCCCTAGGGGAAGGGGGGGGCCCGCTGGTTAACGATCTTCAATTTTTCCCTGGGGCTTTTCGGGGGCCCTTCGATGAACCTGGCCACCACTTCGACTGCATCGCTCTCTCCGCCTGCGCCAAGGTACTCCAGTAGCTCAGTATGCTTTTTAAATTTCCCACCCTCTCGCGAATTATGGGGAAAAATGGGGCCCCTTGTTGCTACGGAAGGCTATCCGGAATAAAAGAGCTGGCAGGGACGGACGACCCCCCTTTTGGGAAAGTAAACCCTTTGGCAACCAATTGCCCTCGTTTTCCACCCCATGGAGATCAAGCGGGACAAAAGTCCTATCACTTGGGACCTGTTTGTACAAACCATACCCCTCCGCCTCTGGGGCCTGGAGGGGACATGTAAGTTTGGCCACCCCCCCGGGAGGCCTCGCAAGGAGGGAAATTTTACTCTGCGGAGTTTGAACATTTTGTCCATTTCGTCCCAAAAAGTCGGGAAATCCCGTGCCCAGGGGCGGTAGGAGGGGGGCCCAAACCCAGGTATGAACATCCTCTCCCCTTTTTGCATCTCACCCGTGTCTTGTGGAGCAGTAAGTTCTCCGAAAATTTTTTATTGGTTTGGAGCTGAGGGGAAATTCATCCACAGGCGGTTGTGGGTCATTACCCTACCCTCCAGCTTTTTCCTGATCCTTTCAGGGGTCCGCCGGGGGGCAAAACCGCTGACCCGGGCCCCTCCAGTTTTAAACCCAGTTTGTGGAATATCTTAAATCAAATCACGGTAAAAAACAGGTATCCATTACTCTTATTTCAGAGCTGTTTGATCGTCTCCGAGGGGCCAAGTTCTTCACAAATTGGACTCAGAGGGGCCTACAACCTGATCGAATCAGAGAGGGAGACGAATGGAAACAGCCTTCAACACCCGTGACGGCCACTATGAATACCTGGTAATGCCATTCGGCCTAAGCAATGCACCTGCGGTTTTTCAGGAATTTGTAATGACATTTTCAGGGACTTGCTATATACTTGTGTCGTGGTTTACCTGGACGATATTTTGATTTTTTCTGCTGACTTGACGTCACACCGGAGGCAAGTACGCCTGGTCTTACAAAGACTGAGAGAGAACAGGCTCTATGCCAAATATGAGAAATGCCTCTTTGAGCAGTCTTCTTTGCCTTCCTTGGGTACATTGTATCTTCCTCAGGATTAAAGATGGATCCGGAGAAGTTGTCTGCAGTTCTCAACTGGCCTCGTCCGTCTGGGCTAAAAGCCATACAAAGGTTCCTCGGATTCGCCAATTACTACCGGCAATTCATTCCACACTTTTCCACCGAGTGGCTCCAATCACAGCCTTAACCCGGAAAGGTGTATAACTCTAAGGAATGGTCCCCCGAGGCAGAAGTTTCCTTTGTTTCTCTAAAAAAAGCCTTCGCTTCCGCACCCGTTCTCCACGCCCTAATTCAAGTGAGCAATTTTTTCTTGAAGTTGAGCTTCTTCCATAGTGCAGGAGCTGTTCTTACCAGAAGTCGTCTACCGGGCGGTGATCTCGTGTGTTTTTTTTTCCAAGGTTTTTTCTCCTGCAGAAAGGATTACTCTGCCCGGTGATCGCGAACTGTTGGCCATCAAATTGGCTCTGCAAGAATGGAGACATCTTCTTAAAGGGAGCTCATCACCAGGTAATCATTTTTCACCGACCATAAAACCTTGCCTATCCCCAAATCTGCTTTAGACTGAATCCTCGTCGGGCCCGTTGGGCATTATTTTTTGCTCGTTTCAATTTTGTACTTCATTTCGCCCAGCTGACAAGAACATCAAGGCAGCGCACTCTCTAGAGCCTTCTTGCCTCCTGAACTGGAGGAGGAACTCAGCACATTATTGACCTTCTAAGTTAGTCTCTGTTGCCTCTACTGATCTGGCCCGGCTTCCCCCTGGGAGACTTTGTGTCCGCCTCGATCGTAGTGTGTTCTGCGCTGGGGTCATTCTTCAAGTTGGCTGGCCATGTGGTCAGAGAAAGACACAGCGACTCATCTCCCGGTATTACTGGTGGCCTACCAGGTCAAGGATAACCAGGAGTTGTCGCAGATGTCCTTCATGTGCCCGTAACAAAACTGTTAAACATTACCACCCGGGCAGGCTTCTGCCTCTTCCAATTCCGCCCGCTCCCTGGCAGCACATCGCGATGGATTTCATCACGGATCTTCCCATCTCTTCTGGCTGTTCAGTGGTATGGGTTTGTGGTGGACGCTTCTCTAAAATGGCTCATTCGTTCCACATTTGGCCTCCGTCTCTCCAGAACTGGCCACTCACTTCATTCAGCACATCTTCCGTCTTCATGGATTTCCTCTCCCCATCGTGTCCGACAGGGGCGTCCCGTTCACCTCTAAGTTTTGGAGAGGACTCTGTAAAATGGTAAAAATTGAACTAGATTTTTCTTTTGCATATCATCCCAGTCTAATGGGCAAGTGGGGAGGATCAATCAAAACCTGGCTGGATACCTGCGTCATTCGTCAAAGCTCATCATAATGACTGGGTAGAATTACTGCCTGGGCGGAATTCTCCTACAACAATCAAAGTAAGTGAATCTTCTGGAAAGTCTCTTCAGATTGTGTTTGGACTGCAACCCGGAATTCCTCTTCCTGTTCGGGATTGTCTGATGTTCCGGCAGTCGATACCTTGTCAAAGAATTTCTCGGACATTTGGAGAGAGACCCGGTCGGCTTTGGAGAAGCTTCTCAACGTATGAAAACGCATGCGGACAAAAGACGTTTGGAGGGTCCCATTTTCTTCGTCCAGGAGACAATGTAAAGTCTCTCCCCCAAGTACATCCGTCTGAAGTTACCATCGTACAAATTGGGTCCCCCTTTCATTGGTCCTTTGAAGTTTTGAGACAAATCAACCCGGTCTTTATAAACTGAAATTGCCCAATTCTCTAAGAGTACCTAACTCCTTTTTATGTTTCCCTCCTCAAACCCGTAGTGTTGAGTTCCTTCTTTAAGGACCCCGGGGACCACTCCCGACCGGTCTCTGAGGATGATGTTTTTGAGGTAAAACATATCTGGCCTCTAAGTGAGTAAGGGGTAGGATCTATTACCTGGTGGACGGAGGGTTTTGGTCCTGAGGAGAGGTCTTGGGAGCCTAAAGAGGACATCCAGGCTCCTCTTCTTCTTAAAAGATTTCACGCAGGCTTGAAAAAGAGGGGGAGTAAAGAGGGGGATACTGTTACCCGGTCCAGCGCTGGCCTGCACTCCATTCTGCTCACTCACCTGTTCCTCGGGCTGTCCCTCTGCGGCAGTCTGTGCGTGGGCTGGGGTCTCCCGTTCCATCTGTTCCCCGGGGCCTGTTCCTCCTTCCACTTCCTGGCACGCTGCTGGCAGGCCTCCAGACAGTCTGCTTAGGACGCGAGGGCCCCGCCCACCGCCTCTCTTAAAGGGGCAGCGTGCATCTTTTGAAATTGGGTAATTAACCAATGGGTGCGCACTCAGTACTATATTGGTCACTCCACCATTAGGGGAGTGCCGGAGCAAAAAGTGTTCTATCATTGCTACATCCGGTTCTGTTCCTGATTGTCTGCGTGCGTTGCAGTCTCTGTGCTTCGCTGATACTGTTTGTCTCCTCAGATCTTTGCTAACCCGAAATTTGGGTAACCCGGATAATCTCGGCTATTACTGGCGCAAGTGTCATCCCGTTCCGCCATCAGCCTCCGTACCCGTGGACCGTGACAAGGTCACTGAAGTCAGCCTACTACCATCTGTTCTGGACCAGGACCTTACTCTTCTCCGTCAAGAATCCTCCACGGACTCTGTAAATACCCGTTTCCCTTTTGGTCCTCTGGGGCAGCTGCCACGGTTCGGGGTCTAACTGGAGGTAGCACCTGTGTCCTCCCGGTATTCCATTCTAGGCCTGTTCGAGGGGCCTTACTCGGGTACCGGGGCTCACTAGTTACGCCCCTTCGGAGCCCCCAGACCGTTGGTTCTCGAGGTTCCACATTAAAAAATAAAAACGAATGTGAACTTCACCACCTCTGCTCCCCTTCCATTCGTTACATCACCGTTACCTTCATATGGCCTTCTATTTATTTTATTTTTCCTGTTTTATTCACATGAGCCTCTATTTCATATAGCTGATTATAACCATTGGTGGTGCTATATTAAAGCCTCCACTTCATATAGTGATTATAACCATTGATGGTGCTATATTAATATACTGCTATTGCAAGTGTTGTTGTTAAGATATCAGCCTTATTATAATTTGTACCTTTTTTTAAACATATTTTGTACATGGTTTTTTATTATTATCCATTGGTAAATAAAGGCAATTTTATCAATTGTTTATGTTTCTGACTCTTTTTTTTACTCTTTGCTATTGAGCACTCCCCCCCACTCCCGGGGTTTTCTCTATCCTTCCGGATGGCTTGCCATCCACTTTCAAGGTGATATATACCACATTTTTTTTAAATATATTTTATTGAGGTGATTATCTGCTGTATAGGTATTGTGGTTTGATCATTATTTATTATCTCCTGTGTTTTGCTGTAAAGAACATGGATGAAATACGTATGTGAAAATGAGGTCTTAGGGGAACACAGAAACCCTCGGAATCATCATCACTGTTTTTCAGGGATAGTGAGTCTACCGAAGGGTTTGGCCTTAAATAATGAAATGTACATGGTAATTATTTTACACAATTATTACGGTACCTCCAGTAAATATCCCCGGGGTGATTCTCACCCAGTTTACCATGGTTCATAGAGAACATCACTGGAATCAGCGTTTACCAACATGTCAGCACAAGCGCTAGATTTCCATAGCATACAGAGTTTTAAGCAAAAATAATGCAAGTGGAAATTTCCCCTTTTGTGTCAATTCCCTGTGACGATTTTCACGTGAATTTAAACCTTTGCATTGCATAGGGTTCAGTGCACAGCAAAATCTGCATGTATTAAGTGCGTCATTGGCAGCACAAATCAAATAACTACGTCTCAAGTTTTTTTTCCCTTGAAAAAGAAAAATGACAGGAGAAAAAAGCATATTCACTGTAATTTAAGTCAAATGATCTATCTGCAAAATGTGGATAGCACACTTACAAAAAATCTGATGTGCGAAAGAGCCCTTATTGAGGAGATGGGGAATGGGAGGGAGCACATAATTTGTTATGGCTTTATTAATATAGAAAGAGAACTTTCTGTAACTCTCCACCATTATAGACTATGTTTGAAAGTACTGTTTTATATCACCGATAAGGTCATAACTGATTGAGGGCCCATACTCACCCTCCACAGCTTTCAGTAAGTGTGAGTGTGAACATCTGTATAGGGAGTATGAATCTTTAATAATGTACAATGTGTGTAAAGCAGTAGGGGTGGCATGTGTAAATGGAGTATGAAGTTTTTACTCATGTACAATGCATGTTAAAGCTGTCAGTGTTTAGGGCCCTAATTCAGTAAAGATGATATAGGTATTTGGGATAGGGTTCCCAAATCACCATAACTGATTGAGGGCTCCGTTGGCATTGAATGTGCAGCTTGAACACCCCCCCATCTATCTTCCCTTACAGCAAAGAAGACAAAAGTGTGTGTAGGAGAAGGAAGGAGGTATTCAGGTGGCATAAGGAGTTTTATTATGGTAGTACAACAAAACTCAATGTATGACACTAGTCATTATTCACAGACAAGCCGTGAGGCAGGGTAGTCAAACGTTCCGGGGGCAGATCCCAAGAAGCAAGTAGTATATTAAAGGGTAATGACAAAAGCGTAGTCATGTCAAGGTCAGAATACCAGTACGATAACAGATCAGAGCAAAGGGGCTAGGAAACAGATGGTCAAAATGAGATCCAAGGTCAGGCAGCAATAGATCAACAGAGCACGGGAATAGGGGCAAACATCACCCCCGAGCAATACTATGACTGGCAGAGATTGGGATTGGCATTTTGGCTAAGTAGCTGATTAATCACTAGGCACAGGGGACACCTGAAGGAAGCTCAGCACCTCCAGTCTCATATTGGTGGCTTAGCTGTCTATCAAATACCGACAGTCAGCTGGCCCCTGCATTAGACTGGATGACTGAGGTGTCAAGCACTGCTTTCCAAGACACACTGAACGGAGGAATTATGACACAACGTAGAGACAAAAGTAAACCGAACAGAGAATTCAGTTATGCACTGCTGAGAGGGAATAGTCCTTAAATAAAAATATTTTTTTAAACAGTTTTAAAAAAGTCAACGGGTTTCGAGGTCACGCAGGACCTCTTCACCCGGGACACACCTGATGAATACTCCAGATATACAGTCACCTACCTGCTTTACAGTAAGGATGAAGTTCCACAGAAACTTGAAAAATTTCTTGCTGTAGTTTTTTAACAAATTTGGAAAGAATGCCAAAAGCCCTGCGTGCAGATAATGGAACCGAATGTACAAGTGGTAAGGTGCAAACCATTTTGAAAAAGAATGGAATCGTGTTCCAGACTACCCTTCATACAACCAGAACAAATGGCATTGCAGAGAGAAACAACCGTACTCTCTGTGAAAGTGTAAGAAGTATGTTGTTTGATGCAAATCTACCCACAACGTATTGGGGAAAAAGCCATCATGACAGCTTGCTATCTTTTAAAACAGAGTGCCAGGTAAAGCCACAAAAAAAACTCAATATGACCTATGGAACTGCGAGAAGCCTAACCTGAAGCACCTCAGGATGTTGGGAAACAAAACATTTGTGTATGTTCCCAAAGAAAAACGTTCCAAATGGGAATCACACGCAAAGCAAGGAGTCCTGGTGGGCTATAGCGAAACTCAAAAGGGATACAGAATCTGACCCAGAGACGAACACAGTAAAAAATTTTAAGAAATGTATGTTGAAGAAAATCTGTACGCTCAAATTGCATGAAGTTAATCCCAAATTATTAACCTAAGGCCCCTTTCACACATAGGTTTTTTGCTGTCAGTCACAATCGTTGTTTTGACGGATTGATGGATCCGCCGCAGATTGTGGAAAAAAATGATGCAACGATCCTTTTTCAACAGATCCAACGTTGGATCTGTCAAAAAAACGGCTCCTTCCCATCAGTTTTTTCATTTGTTTCTTCCGGTTTTCAAACGGATTCTTTGTTGAAAAGCCGGCAATTCAGTGCGCTGTACAGTAAAATAAACCTGACATGTACATAATACACATAGAATACACATAAATATATATATATATTACACATGTCTTGAGACACATATATATATATTTTAGTTTATACAGTTCTACATAGCAAAATAGCGCTAAATCAATTGCCGACTTCTGTAAAATCATTCAGAACCCGACTAAAATGACACATGGTTTACATACGAAAACCCATTTAATTTCATTTAGTTTTTATATGTTTTTGACAAATAATTAGATGAGTGATGTGTGCAAAATTTAGGACATGTAATGTTAATTTAATGGTAAATTCGTTGTAAAAAAATGCGTGGCTCCCGCAGTATTTTTCCACCAGACAGGAAAGCCAGTGACTAAGACAGATATTAATAGCCTTGAGAGGGACCATTGTTTTTGACCCCCCTGGCTACAACATCTGGCCCCAACCACCCCCGAAAAGGACATCTATTATTAGATTATGCCTTTTTCTGGCACTTAGCCTCTCTATTCCCATTGCCTTTATCGGTGGCTCATGGGTTTATAAGGGGTTAATGTCACCTTGCTATTGAAAGGTGACATTAACGGGGGTTTAAATAAGGGAGGGGTTTGTCAATTTGACAACTATACATTATTAATCCTATTGTAGTAAAGGGTTACGAAAAAACAAAAACACATTAATTCAAAATTCTTTAATGAAATAATTTACACATAGTTTTTTGACCAAATTTATTATGCTGCAACCCATCTGAACCCCTTGTTCTCCTGTAATAAAAAAAAAATAAAAAAGCACCAATATCCATACCTCTCCGCCGTTCAGTCAGCCCCCGCTGCAATCCAGCACAAGGGGTAAACAGCTTACAGCAGGACCATTTCTAATGCTACGGGGTTTGGCTATAAATCACTGCAAAATGAATTAAATCATGTCTGCGTAGCCACCCCGGCTGACCGGAGATTAACTGATTAGCGTGGGGAAATTTCGGAACTTTTTTTGCCACGCTGTAGATCACCTGGGTCAGCAGGGGACTCCGAACAGCCTCACTGACGTCACCCGTAGTCAGGGAGGCTGCGCGGAGCCCCCTGATGACCTAAAGTGAACTCGATAGCGTGGGAAAAAATTAAGAAACTTTCCATGCTAATTAGTTCATCTCCGCTCAGACGGGGACGCCTACGCAGACATAAATTTCATTCATTCTGCAGTGGTTTACAGCGGACCATGCACAAGCACCGGCCCCTGCTGTAAACTAGATAAACCCCTTGCGCGGGGGTTACTGACTGAATGGGAGAGGTATGGATATTGTTGCTTTTTTATTTTATTTTTATTGCAAGAGAACAAGGGATTCAGATGGATTGGCAGCATAGCAAGGGACATTAACCCTTATTAACACATTAGCCACCGCTAAAGGCAATGGGAATAAAAAGGCTAATTTGCCAGAAAAGGTGCATCTAATAATAGATGTGCCTTTTCTGGGGTGGCTGGGGCCCGATGTTAGTAGCCCGTGGAGGGGCCAAAAACAATGGCCCCTCCAGGCTATTAATATCTGTCCTCAGTCACTGGCTTTCACTGTCTGGCGGAGAAAAATACCGCGGGAGCCCACACATTTTTTTACAACAAATTTACCCGTTAAAAATTAAAATCTACATGTCCCAAATTTTGCAAACATACACTCATCTAATTATTAGTCTAAAACATATATAAAACTAAATGAAATGGGTTTACTGTATGTAAACCATGTGTATTTCATGTCGGGTTCTGTAATGATTTTACAGAAGCAGGCAATTGATTTAGCAGCTATTATGCTATGTAGAATGTATGAACTATAAATATATACAGTGCCTTGCGAAAGTATTCGGCCCCTGGAACTTTTCAACCTTTTCCCACATACATGCTTCAAACATACAGATCCCAAATGTAATTTTTTGGTGAAGAATCAACAACAAGTGGGCACAATTGTGAATTTGAACGAAATTTATTGGTTTATCAAAAATTTTTTGTGGAAATACAAAACTGAAAAGTGGGTCGTGCAATTTATTCGGCCGCCCCTTTTAACTTAATACTTTGTTGCGCCACCTTCTGCTGCGAAAACAGTTTGCAAGTCGCTTGAGGTATGTCTCTATCAGTTTTGTAATCAAGAGACTGAAATTCTTGCCCATTTTCATTGGCAAACAGCTCGATCTCAGTGAGATGGATGAAGATCGTTTGTGAACAGCAGTTTTCAGTTTTTCCCCACAGATTTTCGATTGAATTCGGGTCTGGACTTTGATTTGGCCATTCTAACACCGGGATACGTTTATTTGTGAACCATTCCATTGTAGATTTTGCTTTAGGTTGGGATCATTGTCTTGTTGGAAGAAAAAACTCCGCCCCCAGTCCCAGGTTTTTTGCAGACTCCAACAGGTTTTCTTCAAGAATGGCCTGTATTTAGCTCCATCCATCTTCCATAAATTTTAACTATCTTCCCTGTCCCTGCTGAAGAAAAGCAGCCCAAACCATGATGCTGCCACCACCATGTTTGACAGTGGGGATGGTGTGTTCAGGTGATGAGCGTGTTGCATTTACGCCAGCATACGTTTGGCATTGCTGCCAAAAAGTTCGATTTTGGTTCATCCCATCAGGAGCACCCTTTTTCCAATGTTTGGTGTGTCTCCCCGATGGCTTGTTGCAAACTTTAAATGACACTTTTTTTAATACTTTGAGAAATGGCTTTTCTTCTTGCCACTCTTCCATAAAGGCCTGATTTGTGCAGTGTACGACAGACTGTCCCACCTCAGCTGGAGATCTCTGCACTTCATCCAGAGTGATCATGGGCTCTTGGCTGCATCTCTGATCAGTCTTCTCTTTGTTTGAGATGAAAGTTAGAGGGGCAGTCGGGTCTTGTAGATTGCAGTGGTATGATTTCTCCTTCAATTTCAATATGATCTCTTGCACAGTGCTCTTGGGATGTTTAAAGTTTTAGAAATCATTTTGTTCCAAATCCCGGGTTTAAACTTCTTCACAACAGTATCAGTTGTGTTCCTTGGTCTTCATGATACACTCTGTGCTTCAAACAGAACACTGGACTATCACAGAGCAGGTGCATTTATACAGAGACTTTATTACACACGGTGGATTATATTTATCATCATTGGGCATTTGAGACAAACATTGGATCATTTTAGAGATCCACAATGAACTTCTGGAGTGAGTTTGATGCTCTGAAACTAAAGTGGCCGAATAATATTGCACGCCCCCCTTTTCAGTTTTTGCATTTCCACAAAAATTAAAAAAAACCCCAATAAATTTATTCAACTTCACAATTGTGCCCCACTTGTTGTTGATTCTTCACCAAAATTTACATTTGGTATCTTTATGTTTGAAGCATATATGTGGGAAAAGGTTGAAAAGTTCTAGGGGGCCGAATACTTTTGCAAGGCACTGTATGTATATATACAGTACAAACCAAAAGTTTGGACACATCTCATTCAAAGATTTTCTGTATTTTCATGACTATGAAATTGTACATTCACACTGAAGACATCAAAACTATGAATTAACATATGTTGAATTATAGACTTAAACAAAAAAGTGTGAAACAACGTAAAATATGTCTTATATTCTAGGTTCTTCAAAATAGCCACCCTTTTGCTTGATTATTGCTTTGTACACTCTTGGCATTCCTTGATGAGCTTTAAGAGGTAGTCCCCGGGAAATGGTTTTCACTTCACGGTGTGCCCTGACTGGTTTAATAAGTGTGATTCTTGCCTTATAAAATGGGGTTGGTACCATAAGTTGTTTTGTGCAGAAGTCTGGGGGATACACAGCTATTAGTCCTTCTGAATAGACTGTTAAAATTTTGTATTATGGCAAGAAAAAAGCAGCAGTAAAGAAAAACGAGTGAAAAATTGGGAAAACTTTGAAAGTGTCCCCAGTGCAGTTGCAAAAACCATCAAGCGCTACAAAGAAATGGCTCACATAAGGACCGTCCCAGGAAAGGAAGACCGAGAGTCACCTCTTTTCTGAGGATAAGTTTATCCGAATCACCAGCCTCAGAAATCGCAGGTTAACAGCAGCTCAGATTAGAGACCGGGTCAAGGGCCACACAGAGTTCTCGCAGCAGACACATCCTTCAACAACTGTTAAGGGGAAAACTTTGTGAAGAAGGCCTTCATGGTAAAATAGCTGCTAGGAAACCACTGCTAAGGAAAAGGCAACAAGCAGGAGAACTTGTTTGGCTAAGAACACAAGGAATGGACATTAGACCGGGGAAAATCTGTGATTTGGTCTGATGAGTCCAAATTTGAGATCTTTGGTCCAACCATCGTGTCTTTGTGCGTGCAAAAAAGGTGAAGGATGGTTTCTACATGCCGGGTTTCCCCATGTGGAGGAGAGGTGTGGATGGTGTGGGGGTGCTTTGCTGGTGACACTGTTGGGATTTATTCAAAATTTTAAAGGGCATACTAAACCCAGGATGGCTAACACAGATCTTGCAGCGCATGCTATTCCACCCGGGTTTTGGGCTTTAGTTGGACCATCATTATTTTTCAACAGGACAATTACCCCAAACACACCTCCCGGCTGTGTAAGGGCTATTTGACCAAGAAGGAGAGTGATGGGGTGCTACACCAATGGGCCCGGCTCCACAGTCACCCGACTGAACCAAATCGAGATGGTTTGGGGTGAGCTGGACCGCAGAGTGAAGGCAAAAGGGCCAACAAGTGTAATCATCCTGGGAACTCCTTCAAGACTGTTGGAAGACCATTTCAGGTGACTAAACCCCTTGAAGCTCATCAAGAGAATGCCAAGAGTGTGCAAAGCAGTAATCAAAGCAAAAAGGTGGCTACTTTGAAGAACCTAGAATATAAGACATAAATTTTTAGTTGTTTCACACTTTTTTGCTAAGTTTATAATTCCACATGTGTTAAATTTATAGTTTTGATGCCTTCAGTGTTAATGTCACAATTTTCATAGTCATGAAAATACAGAAAAATTTTGAATGAGAAGGTGTGTCCAAACTTTTGATCGCATTGTATGTACAAAGTTGAATGTGCTGTCACATAATCACACAAAATCATCCCAATGAAATCAAATTTTTGAAAACCAATTTGGGGGCTTGGATTTGGAGAGACTCCCAAATGAAAGTGGAAACAAGTCCAAATTTAAATCAAAACAAGACAAAATTAAAGTGGAAACAAGTCAAATGATGCTCAGTATTGTGTGTGGCCTCCACATGCCCGTATGACCTCCCTACAACGCCTGGGCATGCTCCTGATGAGCTTGCGTTTGTTCACTGAGGGATCTCCTTCCAGACCTGGACTAAGGCACCGTCAACTCCTGGACAGTCTGTGGTGCAATGTGACGTTGGGGGATGGAGCGAGACATGCTGTCCCAGATGTGTTCAATCGGATTCAGGTCAGTGAATGGGAGGCCAGTCCATAGCTTCAATGCCTTCATTTGCAGGAACTGCAGACACACCCAGCCACATGAGGTTGGCATGTCCTGCATTGGAGGAACCCAGGGCCAACCACCCAGATATGGTCTCACAAGGATCTGAGGATTTCATCTCGGTACCTAATGGCACCAAAAAAATGCACCCACACTATTACTGACCACTGGCAAACCCGGGCATCTGAAGGAGTTGCAGGGACAGGGTTTACGCTAGCAATGTAAAATGAAAA
>JARQOD010000004.1:282722650-282781362 GCA_033576555.1 Oophaga sylvatica | reverse complement strand
TGTGGTAACACTGCAGAGAGAAAAAAAATTAAGGGAACTGCTCACCTGGAATGGTTGTGAGAAGTCACAACCACTATCATCACAGAAAGTTCACCCAGACATCTGATATCCACAGTTACAGCAGACAAAAAAGAGAAAAGAGAAAAAAAAAAACAATAGTGTTTACCTGTGGTAACACTGCAGAAAAAAAAAACACTTAAGGGAATTGCTCACCTGGAATGGTTGTGAGAAGTCACAACCACTGTCATCACAGAAAGTACAACCGGACATCCGATATCCACAGTTACAGCAGACACAGCCTTTCCAGACCCAGCAGACACTAACGTTTTGGCTTCAGAATCTTGTAATGTATGTAGTACAGTTCATATAGCGTCTTGTGCTTGGGTGCGATGAAAATACATGAGACACAGGTTTGATATAGAAAGTCTTGTATTACTTCATACAAGTTGGCAAAAATAGTCACACAGTTTGCAGACACAGAAGCAGGAGACACAGCAGGCCAGAGTAATCTAAGCTCAGCAATCACTCTCCACAACAGGTTCAGGATCTTCTTCTCTGTTACCGTAAGTCCATGCAAACGTGGGTCTTTCAAAGAGCAGGGTTCAGAGTCCACAAGTGCTTCAGAGTTCCTCAGTAGGAATAGCTGGAGTACAAGGTCCAAGGCTTTAGGAGTCAGGTCACAGGTTCACTGCAGGCTAGATTCTGAAGCACTGATTGCTCAGCTGTGGCTGCTTAAGAAGCAAAAGGAGAGAATCAGGGCGGGAACATGCAAGCTGGAAACTCCATTTTGACTGAGGGCAAGATAGCTGCAGCAAGACAGAAAGTAAAATGGCTGACGAACAAACTGAGTTTCAGGAACATGTACACAGAACCTTACAGGTCCCCTTCCCCCAATCCTTATATGCATGGTCCCCTCCCCCCAATCCTGGAATGCATGGTCCCCTCATCCCCCAATCCCGGTGTGCATGGTGCCCTCACCACCTAATCCTGGTATGCATGGTCCCCTCACCCCCCAATCCTGGTATGCATGGTCCCCTCCCCCAAATCCTGGAATGCATGGTCCCCTTCCCCCCAATCCTGGTATGCATGGTCTCCTCCCCCAAATCCTGGAATGCATGGTCCCCTCACCCCCCAATACCGGTATGCATGGTGCCCTCACCCCCCAATCCCGGTGTGCATGGTCCCCTTAACCCCCTAATCCTGGTATGCATGGTCCTCTCACTCCCCAATCCTGGTATGCATGATCCCCCCTCATCCCTATAGTAGGATGTATGGTACCCCCTCACCAACCCAATTATGGTATGCATGGTCCCCTCATCCCCAATCCTGGCATGCATGGTACCCCTCACCCCCCTATCCTGGTATGCATGGTACCCCTTATCCCCCAATCCAGGTATGCATGGTCCTCTCACCCCCATCCTGGTATGCATGGTCCCCTCACCCCCCTATCCTGGTATGCATGGTCACCTCACCCCCTATCCTGATATGCATGCTCCCCTCAACACCAATCCTGATATGCATGGTCCTCTCACCCCCAATCCTGGTATGCATGGTTCTCACCCCCCTATCCTGGTATGCATGGTCTCCTCACTCCCCAATCTTGGAATACATGGTCCCCTCACCGCCCAATCCTGGTATTGTTGGTCCCCTCACCCCCAATCCTGGTATGCATGGTCCCCTCACCTCCCAATCCTGGTAGGCATGGTCCCCTCACCTCCCAATCCTGGTATGCATGGTCCCCTCATTCCCAATCCTGGTATGCATGGTACCACTCACCCCCCAATCCTGGTGTACATGGCACCCCTCACCCCTCCAATCCTGGTATGCATGGTCCCCTCATCCCCTATCCTGGTATGCATGGTCCTTTCACCCTCCTTTCCTGGTATGCATGGTCCCCTCACCACTCTATCCTGGTATGCATGGTCCCCTCACCCCAATGCTGATATGAAAGGTTCCCTCACCCCCAATCCTGGTATGCATGGTCCCCTCACCCCCAATCCTGGTATGCATGGTCCCCTCACCCCCATCCTGATATATATGGTCCCCTCACCCCCAATCCTGATATGTATGGTCCCCTCACCCCAATCCTCATATACATGGTCCCCTCATCCCCTATCCTGGTATGCATGGTCCTCTCACCCCGTTTTCCTGGTATGCATGGTCCTCTCACACCCCTTTCCTGGTATGCATAGTCCCCTCACTCCCCTATCCTGGTATTCATGGTCCTCTCACCCCCCTATTCTGATATGCATGGTCCCCTCACCCCCCTATCTGGTATGCATGGTCCTCTCACCCCCCTATCCTCGTATGCATGCTACCCCTCACCCCCCTATCCTGATATGTATGGTCCTCTCACCCCCCTATCCTGGTATGCATGGCCCCTCACCCCCCTATCCTGGTATGCATGGTCCTGTCACCCCCCTATCCATGTATGCATGGCCCCCTCACCCCCCTATCCTGGTATGCATGGTCCCCTCACACCCCCTATCCTGGTATGCATGGTCCTCTCACCCCCCTTTCCTGATATGCATGGTCCCCTCACCCCCCTATCCTGATATGTATGTCCTCTCACTCCCCCATCCTGATATGCATGGTCCCCTCACCCCCCTATCCTGATATGCATTGTCCCCTCACCCCCATCCTGATATGCATGGTCCCCTCTCACCCCCTATCCTGATATGCATGGTCCCCTCACCCCCCTATCCTGATATGCATGGTCCCCTCACCCCCTTATCCTGATATGCATGGTCCTCTCTCCCCCTATCCTGAAATGCATGGTCCCCTCAACCCCCTATCCTGATATGCATGGTCCTCTCACCCCCCTATCCTGATATGCATGGTCCCCTCACCCCCAATCTTGGTATGCATGGTCCCCTCACCCCCCAATCCTGGTAGGCATGGTCCCCTCACCTCCCAATCCTGGTATGCATGGCCCCTCATTCCCAATCCTGGTATGCATGGTACCCCTCACCCCCCAATCCTGGTATACATGGCACCCCTCACCCCTCCAATCCTGGTATGCATGGTCCCCTCATCCCCTATCCTGGTATGCATGGTCCTTTCACCCTCCTTTCCTGGTATGCATGGTCCCCTCACCACTCTATCCTGGTATGCATGGTCCCCTCACCCCCAATGCTGATATGCAAGGTTCCCTCACCCCCAATCCTGGTATGCATGGTCCCCTCACCCCCAATCCTGGTATGCATGGTCCCCTCACCCCCATCCTGATATATATGGTCCCCTCACCCCCAATCCTGATATGTATGGTCCCCTCACCCCCAATCCTCATATGTATGGTCCCCTCATCCCCTATCCTGGTATGCATGGTCCTCTCACCCCGTTTTCCTGGTATGCATGGTCCTCTCACACCCCTTTCCTGGTATGCATAGTCCCCTCACTCCCCTATCCTGGTATTCATGGTCCTCTCACCCCCCCTATTCTGATATGCATGGTCCCCTCACCCCCCTATCCTGGTATGCATGGTCCTCTCTCCCCCTCTATCCTCGTATGCATGCTACCCCTCACCCCCCTATCCTGATATGCATGGTCCCCTCACTCCCCTACCCTGAAATGCATGGTCCTCTCACCCCCCTATCCTGGTATGCATGGCCCCTCACCCCCTATCCTGGTATGCATGGTCCTGTCACCCCCCTATCCATGTATGCATGGCCCCCTCACCCCCCTTATCCTGGTATGCATGGTCCCCTCACCCCCTATCCTGGTATGCATGGTCCCCTCACCCCCCTATCCTGATATGCATGGTCCCCTCACCCCCCCATCCTGATATGCATGGTCCCCTCACCCCCCTATCCTGATATGCATGGTCCCCTCACCCCCCTATCCTGATATGCATGGTCCCCTCACCCCCTTATCCTGATATGCATGGTCCTCTCTCCCCCCTATCCTGAAATGCATGGTCCCCTCAACCCCCTATCCTGATATGCATGGTCCTCTCACCCCCCTATCTTGATATGCATGGCCCCTCACCCCCCTATCCTGATATGCATGGTCCCCTCACCCCCCTATCCTGATATTCATGGTCCTCTCACCCCCCATCCTGAAATGCATGGTCCCTTCACCCCCCTATCCTCGTATGCATGCTATCTCCCATCCCCAAATCCTGATATGTATGGTCCCCCTCACCCTACTGCACGCATACAAAAAAAAACACATTTATACTCACCTTTCTTCTCTGTGCTCCAGCGCTGTCCCGTTCTGCTGGAGGCTGGGGGAGGAGTGTGGCACCGAAGTACGCGCATGCCCATACCGCGCTGTACGGCGCCATATTGCTGAAGACACTGCAAATGTGTCTTCAGTAAAATGGCGCCGGATAGCGCTTTGCGTATGCGCGATTCCGACGCCGCTCTCTGGCAACAGAAGCACCGCGGCAACGCTCCTCCTGGTCAGGTAAGTATATAAGTATGGCGCCGGAGATCGCGGTATGCATTGTGTCTACGCATACCGCGATTTCCGGCGCCATACACAGTCCTCACCGCTGGATGCCGTCTTCTGTCTGGAGCCAGACTGCGCAGGTGCGTCGCGCTTGCGCAGTCTATAGAGGCTTAGGACAGAATGACACTCCCAGCGTTATATTATAGATGAATGCCTTTTCTGCATCATAGACTATGTTTATATAGTATGTATTACTGCCATGATCTTTCAGCTTAATGTTAGTATGGTATGCAGTATGTAAAATAGGTCTTTGAACTATTGTATATATGCTACTTCTGTTATTTAATATATTTCACGTTTGTATATAAAAGCTCTGTAGATTTTATCTGCACAATATATTTCTTCCTGATCGTGGCAGTACTATATTTTTAGCAATACCATTTTGTTTAGGCTTCAACATTACGCATGTAAATATTGTTTTGAATCTAGTAATAGAATGCATATGTACCATCTAGGAGTTTATTGGATATGTATCTTATTTTAACTATCTTCATGTTTTGGTATTGTATATAAATAAAGAATATTTTTATGGCTATATGCTTCCTGAACCTTATTGGATATTGTGAGTGGTGGGAAGTGCCATTAATCTAGGTATAATTATGGATATATTTTGTAGGTATATATATAATAGGCTTGTAAAGAAAACCAGGCACACTCAGGACATGCAATGTGAATGAATTTTATTGTGCAATACATACGATAGGCACAAATGTTTCGGTCCAAATCGGACCTTCATTAGTGTGCTAAGTACGTAGTATTGCTGGAGGTAGTGTGCGTGCGCACAGAGAATAAAGCCTGTATAGAATATACAGCCTTGGATAGGATGTGCCAGAACACAGGGGAAGAGAATCCTGTAAAGTGGTAGAGGATCGGTATAGACGCGGTATCCACCGCAAGTCATACGACTACCTACAGCAATACTACGTACTTAGCACACTGATGAAGGTCCGATTTGGACCAAAACGTTTGTGCCTATCGTATGTATTGCACAATAAAATTCATTCACATTGCATGTCCTGAGTGTGCCCAGTTTTGTTTACTATATTATAAGGTTTTGGACCCTACCGGAGGCACCTTACACTTGGGTGTGTGAGCGGTTCTTATCTTCCAGTATATATAATAGGCAGCACCAGACAGTAATGGATACAGTGCCCGCATGTCTTGCACTGATGTGGATAAGCGCACATAGACTCCACAGCCTACCTAGCACTGCAATCTATATACCCCCTAATTAGCCCTTAAAAGGACTGTTGGTTTAGCTGGATTTGTGGATTGAACAATGGTAGACCCACACTAACTAACCAAGCACAAATCTCTCCTTATCTCAGCAGTAACTCTCCCTACACTCTCTGAATCCGGAGCTGAATGCGCGAGCAGGGCTGCGTCAGGTCTCTTATTGACCTGATGACGCTGTGTGGCCAGTCAATCAATGTAATACCACAACAAAGATGGCTGTGGCATTACAGTGCATGGCAGACAATCCCTGCATGTTCATTGGCGCTCTAAATTGAAGGGCGGAGACCCGAGCTCCAGCCGAATAATACCGGAAATGCTCGGTGCTCGCCTATTACACCGAGTACAGTGATACTCGGGCGAGTAACGAGTAGTGGCAAGCACGTTCGCTCATCACTAGTCCTCATTCTTACATCTTGCTGAATTCGCCTTTAACACTCGGGTTAACCAGCCTACTGGAACCTCGTCTTTTTTTGTAATTATGGTTTTCATCCTCATTTTCGTGAATTCTCGAGGATGAGTTCTGATTGTTCGGTAGTGGAGGCTGCTATACAAAACTGGGGGATGTCTGGAGGGAGGTTCAGAGGAATATTGAGTTAGCCCAGAGACAACAGAAATGGAAGGCCGATAGGAAACGTTCAGAGGGTCCCATATTCAGGGTTGGTGATAAGGTCTGGCTTTCTTCCAAAAATATTAAATTTAAAGTGCCATCAGCCAAGTTGGGTCCTAAGTTTATTGGTCCATATGAGATTTTGGAGGTTGTTAACCCAGTAGCTTTCAGATTAAAGCTCCCTCCATCTTTACACATTCCAAATGTATTTCATAAATCACTGCTGAAAGAGTTTATCCCTTCTGTTTTGCCTCCTTCATCTCCGCCTTCACCGATTTATTTCAATGACAGTTTTAAGTTTTAGGTTCAAAGGATTGTTGATTCCTAGAAAGTCCGTAATTCCATCCAGGAACTCATTCATTGGAGAGGTTATGGACCAGAAGAGAGATCTTGGGTCCCTGCTCGAGCTGTCAATGCTGATTGTCTGGTCAGGTCTTTCCATCGCAGGTTTACTGGGAAATCTGGGGGTCCGGTGGCCCCACTAGAAGAGGGGGTACTGTCATGATTCCTCTGCTCAGTGCATGATTGCTGTGCTGTTCTATGGAAACTCTCTTGCTGAGCTGTCTGTTTTGATTGACAGCTTTGTTGTCCAATACTGAGATGGGCTTGCTGGGCTGGTAGTGCTTTGACTGACAGCTTAGCATTCTAATCTGTGTCTGCGGTGTGTGGGACTTTCTGCAGGTGTTCAGTGTTCTGGTAATTGCATGGCTTCTTAGCTAAGCTGTCTGCCCCTGATCCCTGCCAGATGTACTTTGTGCTTCTAGGTGAGTGTTAGCCTGATTCTGTTGCTCTGAGTTCTGATCTGCTGCCTGACCCTTTGGACAGTGTTCTGACTATTAATTTGTCTTGTCCTTCAGCTTTTGATCCGTCATCTCTAGTTATTGACCCTGGACTGTGACCTCACTTACACCTTCGTCTTTTCCCTTGGTTATTTACGTAGTCTCTCGGTATTTTCGTAGTCTCTCTGTATTGACCCCAGAACGTCTGACTCTTCTGCTTCACGGCCTGTCTCTGACTAGTGACTAGCGTCACAAAAAGATTATTTTTCTGAAAAAAATGGTGTGGGCTCCAACGTAATTTTCGCAACCAGCAGAGGGAAAGCTGACGGCTGGGGTCCGATGTTTATAGCCTGGGAAGAGGGTAATACCCATGGAGCTTCCCAGGCTATTAATATCAGCTCACAGTTGTATACTTAGCATTTACTGGCTATTAACATGATGGACTCAAAAACAAATGACATAGGGTCCCCCTATAATTAACAACCAGCAAAGGCTATGCAGACAGCTGGGGGCTGATATTAATAGCCAAAGAAGGGGCCATGGATATTGACCCCCCCAGGCTAAAAACATCAGCTCTCAGCCGCCCCAGAAAAAGCTAATCTCTAAGATGTGCCAATTCTGGCACTTAGACTCTCTCTTCCCACTTGCCCTGTAGCAGTGGCAAGTGGGGTGATAGTTGGGGGGTTGATGTCACCTTTGCACTGTCAGGTTGCATCAAGTCTCAAGGTTAGTAATGAAGAGGTGTCAATAAGACTCCCTCATTACTAACCCCACAGTCACATTGTCACACGGTGCAGAGGTGAGTTCATCGGGATAATAGCACTGCGGTTCAGCCCGGCTGGGAACACAGCAAAAGTGACATCGCCGATAGTCACTGAGGCTGCGCTTGCAGCAGTTCAGTCACCAGTGGTTCTCAGCCTGGACGGTCGCATCTTGGCACAGTCCAGGTTGAAAACTATTTCTCCCCAGACATGGATTACGGCATTGGACAGAATGACAGACAGGTATGGTATATTGTTGTTTTTTTATTTTAGTTTTATTACAGGAGAACAAAGGTTTCGGTGGAATTAGGCGAGGTTGTAAGTATGGTTTAATTAAAATTAGAGTCTGTGTCATTTGTTTCAATCAAAGGACTTTATTCTTGGTGTGCGTGTTTTTATACAATATGACTATGGGGTTAGTAATAGGGGCATCTTATTGACGCCTCTCCGTTACTAACCTCGGGGCTTTATGTCACATAGTAACATAGTAACAGTTATTAAGGTTGAAGGAAGACTTCAACTACTCAACAGAGAGTCTTTTTGGATCTTTACTCTGGGCACACGATCTCCAGCAGGTTTAAATGCCAGATGCGATCTAATTAAACAATACTAAATCTGAACCAATAAGTTCACTATATTGTGAATTTCTAGCTAATAGTTAACATTTTTAATTTGTGTATATTTTTATTGTCACTTATTGCTTTTGGTGTTGTCTTAATTTGGTTATGTTAGTTATATTTATTCACTGCAGCTATTTTTTGTAGTTATATTTAATTCTTTTCACATGGGTGCTACACCAGGAGTTCTTCCCCAGGTGTAGTGCGTTACTATTATAAATAACGCTTAGCCTCAGTCAGAGTTAGATCTTGAGAAAGACTTAACGTCGAAACGCGTTGATCGCTCTGCTACATTTTTGTGGACCTGTACTGCTTAAGTATTGCTGTTTATTTTTAATCACATTTATTAAAGAATTTAAATTTTTTAAACTATTTCTGCTCCACGCTGGATTTTTCCCTTTTTTCTCTTCATCTGCTCTGGTTGCTCTGCCACATCCGTGCGAGGAGTGAAGATATATGTGCAACGTGAACATTGGGGTAAGCTGACATCGTCTGTTTCTTTTTTGCTTATGGTTCGGAGCCCTCTAGTCGTGCTCAAACCCCTCATCGTTAAAACATTGTGATCTATACAGCAGCTTACTATATTGATGCAGAATTAAAACAGTGTCCACTTTATTTTTATATATTTCTCTCCATGCAATATGGATCCGCATACTAGCGGTTTTAGTGATGTTAACGATCATACAGCTAGAATCAGCAAATTAGCATCTGTCTTCAACAATGAATTACCTACTAACTCTGCTGACTCGGAGACTCTTAAAGATCTTATGACACAACTTGAACATAAAATGGCCAAAGAAACTAGGATTTGGTGGGATTTAACCACATTACAAACCTATGAAAACAAAAATATGATCCCCAGAGGATTACGGATAAAGAAAAATCCTACCACATTGTTTAATGATACATTTCAGAAAGATTGGAATCTAATACTGAGCCAATGTTCATCTAAACTTATTGCTCTGATCGTCAAATATGAAGCAGCTGAACTAGAAACAGTTAAAGCTGAAATCATGAGCCTGCAGACATCGTTAAAGGAGTATACCACCACAGCTGAGTTTCTCAATACAATACTAAACTGAAAGAAAATATCACCAAGTTGGAAAATAACATTATGGAAGTAAAGAAAAGAAAATTTACACGGGATGTAGAGGATTATGCTACAGATAAAATCTATAATTGGCATGATAAACCTTATTCCATCCTGAAAAAGCGACCTTACAAAGGCAGATATAATGCAAATAAAGTCAGCTTTAAAGACTCGGAAATATTTTACCGACACCTCAGCTTTATCCTCGGATGAACATTCAGACTCCTCTGTGGCATCAACCAGTA
Organism: Oophaga sylvatica; assembly: GCA_033576555.1. NCBI lineage: Eukaryota > Metazoa > Chordata > Amphibia > Anura > Dendrobatidae > Oophaga > Oophaga sylvatica. The sequence continues at coordinate 282,771,575 of JARQOD010000004.1, read as the reverse complement.
GTAACAATAAAAATGCTTTTCAACCAAGAAGGACTTTTTTTACAGCAACTAATGATAAATCGTCAAAAAACGACGCAAACGTGCGGGGAGAAAACACAGAAAGGGGAAGATATCCATTCAGGAAGAATAAACGTTATTAAAAGATATACCTATATGGAATCTATCTAGCTATATTATTTCCCAAGACCAAATAAGACTTTTGAGCAAAGGACTGGGTTTTTCTCCGACCACACATTTCAATTTGTTTAATACACTATTAGATGTTAACAGATTTGCTCGTAATCTAACAGTCAAATGTCATTTTTTTCAAGAAGACTCTACTGAATCCCAGAGCTACACAGCTGTCCAGATGATTTGCAAATTTCTCCATCAGAGACAGCAATGTCGCTCTATGAACATAAAATGCTGTTAGATTTGCAACTACTTAACATAGAATCTAATGCTAATCTGGTTTCAAGAATACTAAATTTGATACTAATAATCCCAGGTTTTATCCTTTACAAGCTAGACCTTCAGTATTGGATCAATTCCAAGATCTAATAGAAAAAGAGCTGATTTTTCTAAAAAAAGATTCAGAAAAAAAGTATAAAAATAATCTTACCATACGAGAAAAAATAGCCTTGGAACAATTAAAAAATAACAAAGATCTAATCATCAGGAAATCAGATAAAGGAGGATCAATAGTATTGATGAATGCAGGACTTTATAAGGAGTTAATCCTGCATAACTTGAATGACAGCAATATCTATGTAAAATTATCCACTAACCCCACTGTTAAATTTAATCAAGAAATGTTTAGGATTATACAGGAGGGTTTTGTGATGAATATTTATGATAAAAAAACAGCAGATTTTCTGTATAACGAGTACCCGGTTACACCGCTATATCATGCGTTCCCTAAAATTCATAAAGAAATATTTCCACCACCACTTAGACCTATAGTCTCCGGAATTAACTCTTTAGGAGAAAATTTGGGAGCCTGGGTGGATTTCCACCTTCAACCGTTGGTACAAAGTTTACCTAGCTTTATCAGAGACACAAAATATGTCGCATCTGTCTTGGATGGTTTTTTGTGGGAAGATAATTTTCAATGGTTCTCCTGCGACGTGATTAGTTTATATCCCTCGATACCGCACTCAGTTGCCCTAAGATGTCTCAAATACTATCTTGACAAATTTAGTCCTTACAGTACAGCAACTAAAGATTTTTTGTATCTGGCAATAGAATTTCTACTAAATCATAATTATTTCTCATTCGACAATGAATATTTTCTACAAATAAGTGGAGTCAGTATGGGAGCTAAATTCTCCCTTCCCTGGCTAATATAGTCATGTTTTGCTGGGAGGAATTATTCATATATAATGACAATAACCCACATTCTCAACATATAAAATGGTATGGTCGTTATATTGACAATTTATTGTTTATTTGGGGGGGCACCAAGGAGGAAATGTTAGATTGCTTTATTTATTTTAATAACAACGATTTCAATCTGAGATTTACCTATCAATTTGATAAATCCATGATTAATTTTCTTGACCTGACTTTATTGGGATATTAATAAAAAGACTATAATAGTCTCACCGTATTCAAAACCAACAGCATGTAATTCTGTTCTAGCAGCAGACTCTTGCCATCCTAGACATGTCATTAATAATTACCGTATGGAGAATTAATAAGATTAAAACGTAACTGTACAGAAGAAGTTACCTATGCCAAAGAAGTGACAAAAACTCAGAAAAAATTCCTCAATCGTGGTTATTCGCATATGATTTTGAATAAAGCGATTAATAAAGCCACACATCTGGACAGAAAAGATCTTTTGTCACAGAAGGTTAAAAATAATGTAATGCGTAAAAATCACATAGCCTTTACCACACAATTTAGTAAAGAATATTCTCAAATTACTGCTATCATTAAAAAATATCTCCCGGTATTAAACTCTGACCCCCTTCTTAAAGAAATTATGTCTAATAATAATATTCTATTTTCAGCCAAAAAAGCACCTACTCTTCATAATATTTTATCACCTAGTTTTTTTTTCAAGCAATGACATGACATCTTACACAGGCAACTGGTTAAGTACAAAAGGCTTCTATAAATGCGGTGCAAATAAATGTAAAGCCTGTATATATGCGAACAAGACACAGAACTTTACTTCAGCGCTTGGAGATAAAGTATACCAAATTAATCATTACATAAATTGTAATACTACGTTCATTGTCTATTTAATCGCCTGCTCTAAATGTGATTTACTATATGTAGGATGCACTTCATGCCCTCTGAAAGTACGCATCAGACGGCATCTGTCAGATGCAGTTAACCCCCTAGCTTACTCATCCTCGGCCGTGTCAAAACATTTTCTGCTGAAACACAAAGGTGATGTTAGTTCATTTAGATTTAATGGCATAGAAAAAGTGTCACAACCGCACCGAGGAGGAGATCATAAACGCAAACTACTTAACAGAGAGTCTTTTTGGATCTTTACTCTGGGCACAAGATCTCCAGCAGGTTTAAATGCCAGATGCGATCTAATTAAACAATACTAAATCTGAACCAATAAGTTCACTATATTGTGAATTTCTAGCTAATAGTTAACATTTTTAATTTGTGTATATTTTTATTGTCACTTATTGCTTTTGGTGTTGTCTCAATTTGGTTATGTTAGCTATATTTATTCACTGCAGCTATTTTTTGTAGTTATATTTAATTCTTTTCACATGGTGGCGACACCAGGAGTTCTTCCCCAGGTGTAGTGTGTTACTATTATAAATAACGCTTAGCCTCAGTCAGAGTTAGATCTTGAGAAAGACTTAACGTCGAAACGCGTTGATCGCTCTGCTACATTTTTGTGGACCTGTACTGCTTAAGTATTGCTGTTTATTTTTAATCACATTTATTAAAGAATTTAAATTTTTTAAACTATTTCTGCTCCACGCTGGATTTTTCCCTTTTTTCTCTTAACATAGTAACAGTTATTAAGGTTGAAGGAAGACTTTAAGTCCATCTAGTTCAACCCATATCCTATCCTAACCTGACCTAACATGTTGATCCAGAGAAAAGCAAAAAAAAAACCCATATGGCAAACAGTAAGCTTCACATTGGGAAAAAAATTCCTTCCCGACTCCACATATGGGAATCAGACTAGCTCCCTGGATCAACGCAATATCTAGTAAACTAGTCTATATAACCTGTAATATTACTTTTCAAGAGAGGCATCTAGTCCCTTCTTAAATTTTAGTAGGGAATCACTCATTACAACAATATATGGCAGAGAGTTCCAGAGTCTCACTGCTCTTACAGTAAAGAATCTGCGTCTGTGATTATGGCTAAACCTTCTTTCCTCCAGACGTAGAGGATGCCCCTTGTCCCTGTCACAGGTCTAAGAGTAAAAAGATCATTCGAAAGGTCTTTGTACTGTCATCTCATATATTTATACATTGTAATAAGATCACCCCTAAGCCTTCGTTTTTCCAAACTAAATAACCCCAAGTGTAATAACCTGTCTTGGTATTGTAGACCCCCCCCAGTTCTCAAATAACTTTGGTCGCTCTTCTCTGCACCCGCTCCAGTTCACCAATGTCTTTCTTATACACCGGAGACCAGAACTGTACACAGTATTCTGAGTGTGGTCGCACTAGTGACTTGTATAGAGGTAAAATTATGTTCTCCTCATGAGCATCTATGCCTCTTTTAATGCATCCCACTATTTTATTTGCCTTTGCAGCAGCTGCCTGACACTGGCCACTAAATGTGAGTTTGTCGTCCACCCACACACCCAGTTCTTTTTCAGTGACAGTTTTGCCCAGTGTTTTACAATTAAGCACATAATTATACATCTTGTTTGTTCTACCCAAGTGCATGACCTTACATTTATCCCCATTTAAGCTCATTTGCTATTTGTCAGCCCAAGCTTCTAGTTTACATAAATCCTCCTGTAATGTAAAAGTGTCCTCCTCTATATTGATTACCCTGCAGAGTTTAGGGTCATCTGCAAATATTGAAATACTACTCTGTTTGCCCCCTACAAGGTCATTAATAAATATGTTAAAAAGAAGGGGCCCAATACTGACCCCTGTAGTACCCCTCACTGCTAACCGTGACCTAGTCTGAGTGTGCTCCATTAATAACCACCCTTTGTTTCCTATCCCTGAGCCAGTTCTTAACCCACTTACACATATTTTCCCCTATCCAAATTGTTCTCATTTTATGTATCAACCCAACCTTTTGTGTGGCACCATATCAAAAGCTTTTGAAAAGTCCATATACACCACGTCTACTGATTTCCCTTAGTCCAGTCCAGAACTTACCTCTTCATAAAAGCTTATCAGATTAGTCTGACAAGAACGGTCCCTCGTAAACCCATGCTGATATTGGGTCATGAGGTTATTTTGCCTCAGATACTTCAGTATAGTATCTCTTAGAAAACCCTCCAGGATTTTACTCACAGTAGAGGTAAAGCTCACTGGCCTATAATTTCCAAGTTCAGTTTTTGTCCCTTTTTTGAATATTGGCACCACATTTGCTATACGCCAGTCCTGTGGTGCAAATCCTGTTATTATACAATCTTTAAAGATTAAAAATGATGGTCTATCTATGACTGTACTTAATTCCTGCAGTACTCGGGGGTGTATCCCATCCGGGCTCAGGGATTTGTCAATTTTAGTGATTTTTAGATGCCGCGGTACTTCTTGCTGGGTAAAGCAGGTGACATTTAATGGAGAAATTTTTTTTATCACTGATCATGTTATCTGTCATGGGATTTTCTTGTGTAAATACTGTTGAAAAAAAAGTCATTTATCATATTGGCTTTTTCCTCATCCTCATCCACCATTTCACCCAGACTATTTTTAAGGGGACCAACACTATAATTTTTTAGTTTCTTACTATTTATGTAGTTAAAGAATATTTTGGGATTATTTTACTTTCTCTGGCAATGAGTCTCTCTGTCTCAATCTTTGCTGTCTTGATTTGCTTTTTACAGAATATATTTAATCTTCTGTATTTAATGCCTCATCACTACCTACTTGCTTTAATTCCCTAAAACGCTTTCTTTTTGTCACTTATTGCGCCCCTTACAGCTCTATTTAGCCATAGTGGTTTCCTCCTATTTCTAGCATGTTTATTCCCATAGGGTATATACTGTGCACAGGTCCTATTCAGGATGCTAATAAACGTCTCCCATTTTCTTTGTGTATTTTTATGTCTCAGGATATCGTCCCAGTTAATTGCACCAAGATCATCTCTCATCCGTTGGAAATTTGCTTTCCTGAAGATTAGTGTCCTTGTAACCCCTTTAATACACATCTTATTAAAGGATACATGAAAACTTATTATTTTGTGATCACTATTACCCAAGTAACCCCCAACCCTTATATTTGATATGCGGTCTGGCCTGTTGGTTAATATTAGGTCTAGCAGTGCCCCCCTTCTTGTTGGGTCCTGAACTAGTAGTGAAAGGTAATTGTCTCTCATAGTGGTCAAAAACCTATTACCTTTGCTGGAACTGCAGATTTCTGTTCCCCAATGTATTTCAGGGTAGTTGAAGTCCCCCATAATAATGACTTCTCCTTGAGTCGCTGCTTCATCTATTTGCTTTACGAGGATATTCTCTGTTGCTTCCATTATTTTTAGAGACTTACAACAAATCCCTATCAGTAATTTATTATTTTTCCCCCTCCCCTTATCTCCACCCACAGGAACTCTACATCTTCATTAGATTCACATATATTATCACGCAGGATGGGTTTTAAGGATGATTTTACATATAAACACACACCCCCCCCTCGCTTATTTGTACGGTCATTACAAAGGGCCAGGCAAAGCGCCAGAATTGGTGCATCTAATCGATGTGCCTTTTCTGGGCGGCTGTGGGCTGCTATTTTTAGGCTGGGGGGCAATATCCATGGCTCCTTACCAGCCTGAGAATACCAGCCCTCAGCTGTCTGCTTTAGCAAGGCTGGTTGTCAAAAATGGGGGGACCTCATGCCATTTTGTTTAAATTATTTATTTAAATAATTAAAAAAATACTGCGTGGGGACCCCTCTATTCTTGTTAACCAGCCTTGCTGAAGCTGAAGGTTGCAGCCCCCAGCTGTGAGTTTTGTCTGGCTGGTTATCAAGAATAGGGGAGAACCCACACCAAATTTTTTTTAAATTATTTCCAGCGCAGGAGCGGCAGATGAATACCTCCATCATCCACTCCTGCTCTCACTGTTATTAGCGGCAGCAGGTGTCTGACGATGGGAGCGGTTGTCCCATCAGCTGACACCAGTGACCAGAGGAAAACCTCATAACTCCGATCACAGGTGAGCGCTCTTTTGACAGCGTGGAAACCGCGGCTCTCTGACTGGCGAGGATGGTTTCACTGCCATCAATATGACAGCATGTCAAACACTGTATTGTCGGGCCCCCCATTCAAGTGAATGGGGTTCGGGTCCGCTCTGCTGGATGACAGGTTGTATGGACGCATCATGCAGCCTGCCATCTAAATGTAGCGGAGCTGACTGTGAGGTCACATCCTGCTGTCCTTGACTATTCTGCAGTACATATTTATCAAGAAAAAAGAGAAAAGCAGTCATATAGACCAAAAAGTGAAAAATATAAAAAAAACTTTTTTTTTTAGCAAAAAACAAGAATCAGGAACAGACATGGAAGAGGGTTAAAATTCACAAATCACACAAGCACCCTTGCAAGAGCCGGTAAACACCCACCAACAATAAATAATATTAGCACCATAATAGAGTAATCTACAAATTCATAATCTCACGGCCAGCCTATGGATTAATATAAAAGGCAATGGATATAACTTGCACAGACTATGAAGTTCAATCACAAAATAGATAAATGTAATAATGGTCAGTTACCTATACGGAGTGCAACACCAGGATTGTGGAGAAGTCGAATATGCACCGGCCCACCCGACGCGCGTTTCAGAGATTATCTCCTTCCTCAGGGGCGTGAGCAAGCAACTCATGTATATATAGGAACACAGCTGGAAATTCAAACAACGCCACCTGAATCCAGACACCGGACGACTTACCGCACAGTCGCCGACAATGGAAGCACGTGGGGCCCCACGTGATCGGGTGTCGGACGTGTAGCGGAAGTCGGAGCCGATGTTAATGCAGGGCAGCACATGCGCAAAAAAATGGCAGTAAGCCCGACGGCCATCTTGGATAATGGCATAAAGAAAGGGAATACACAAACAAAAAAAAGGAAAATAATATACAAAATTAAACCGACATGTGAAAAAACATCTAAAAAACTGCCAACAGCTAGAAGTAGATATCAAATATACAGCAGGGGTCAAACACCAATGCTAGTATAAAGATAAGGCAGCGCATGCGCAATAAAAAAAGACCCGACGGCCATCTTAGATGTTGGCATAATGTAAAAAAATGCATGAATAGAAGGTGCAAAAAATATATGAAGTTGGACAGGACCCATAAAAAACATGCAGTATTGTCTATAAATTACAATAGATGTAGAGTCAAAGAAAGAACAATTGAAATTTGTATGTGTAGTCATTCTTAAAGATACACACATACATATATCCGTGGAGAACCCCCATACATGTGTATATATACACACACACACGCATCCGGGACACAGAATAGCATAACGAGGGAACCGCCATTACCTATGCAACCAACAGTAGGAACTGCAAGACATATCATACATTAATTATATTATATAACTTTTTAATACATAGTCATAAATATCTTGCAGACAATATTCCAAGATGAATCAAAGAGACCGTCACATCACGAAAGTGTCCATCAATAGGTGGGCACATACAAGGAATTAACTATCAGCTCGATTTTATCACTCCATCTTATATTTTTCAACCTTCAGCAACGACCTTCCGGTCCATCAATATGTCAGAATTTCAGGCATCCGTAATTAAAAAACCTAAGAAAATAGAAAACAAAACAAAATTAGAAAACAATAAAAACATACAAAGATGCGGACTGGAAAGTACATTCAGATGTGTGGCTGCTATGAATGTGCTAGAGATGGTTTCTGAGCAGAGGCTCCCTCTGGTGGTTACAGACAGTACTGAACCTTTCAGTGAGGAATGGCAATCTGGGATCACGGACTGGTCTGATATAAGGGAGGTTCCCTCCCATAATGGTTGCCGGTGATCAATTGTTCTTGTCTCAATTGTGGTTCCTGGTTCATTTGGAAGTTTGCTGAGTCTTGCCTGCATCTTCTGCTATCAGATAAGATATTTTCTGCTTTTATTTTTGTGCTTGCTTTTTGCATTGTTCCCTGCACTTCTGTGGAGGTCAGCCAGGTCCCCTCCGGGGGCTTGTGCTCCTCTCAGTTTATCTGGAGCCACTGTTGTTTGTTCATTTTCTTTTTCCTGTTTTTCAGTGGCTGCGGCTTAGTTTTGTTACACCAGAGAACTGATTTAGGTGGTAGAGATCGTGTGATCTCAGGTGTTTTTGCAATCAAAAGAGTTGGTATTTTTTAGGGGTTTTTTTGGATTGCAGTGAGTATCCTTTCCTTTACTTTTCTGTCTAGACAGATTGGGCCCCAGCGTATGCTCATTCTATTTTCTGTCTGTGTCCGTGCTTCTTCTTGTCTAACCGCCATTACATGTTTGGGGGCTTCCTATTTTCTTTGGGGATCTGCTCCGGGGCAGATAGCTTTCATCTTTCTGCCTTTAGGTGTAGTTATCTCTCAGGCTGTGACGAGGCATCTAGGATCAACGTAGGAACGCTCCAAGGCTACCTCTAGTTGTGTGGTTAGTTCAAGTTACTGCAATCCAATAGGTTCCAGCCTCTCTGGTGTATTGCCATTTTTGCTTATTCTCCTCAGCTACCAAAACATAACAGTATCACCGGCCCAAACTGAAAATTATATGGTACTCACAGAAGGGAAAAATAGTGTGGAAAGAAAGAAAAAAAAAATTTGTCAGAGTTGTCAAAGATTTTTTTTTTTTCCCTGTTTGTTGCATTTTTTTCCCTCTTTTTCTCTGGGTGCTGAGGAGGATTTTTTTTTCTCTCAATGGAGCTTGCACAGTTGTCTGGCCGTGTGGATGAGCTTGCCACTGAGGTTCGGAGTATTGCTACCTATCTTGCTGGGTTGCCAGTTGTGGAACCTTGGATTCCCATGCCAGATTTGTTTTTGGGGGATCGGGCTAAATTTCTGAATTTCAAAAATAACTGTAAGTTGTTTTTTGCCTTAAAGCCTAAGTCCTCAGGGAACGCAGCACAGCAGGTTCAAATTGTCATCTCTCTCCTGCGCGGCGACCCTCAGGATTGGGCTTTTTCCCTGACACCTGGGGAACTTGTTTTGAATGATATTGATGTATTTTTTCTAGCTCTGGGGTTATTGTACGATGAACCTAATGTCACTGATCAAGCTGAAAAAACCTTGTTGGCATTAAATCCGGGTCTTGAAGACGCTGAGTTGTACTGTCAGAAATTCCGAAAGTGGGCAGTCCTGACCAAATGGAATGATGATGCTTTGGCAGCCCTTTTTTGGAAGGGGCTGTCAGAGAATGTAAAGGATGATACGGTGGGATTCCCTGCTGTTAGGGTTCGAGTTCCCACTCCTGCACAGGGGGAGTCTCGAACCAGTGCCACTGCGGTCTCCCATTCATCTCCAGCCGCAGTGGAGCCTGCTCAGCAGAGGCGTCGTTCCAGGCGTCTTGCCCACTCCACTACTGGGCAGTGACTTGCTGCTGCCTTTCCTGGATCTGCTATTATAGCCAGTTCTGGAGCAGACGTCTTTGGGATAAAGTCCTGCATTTTCTCTTCTGAGCGTGCCCAGAGTGAGATCTCTCATTGGAGATCAGGGGTCACATGCTCAGGTACTGCAGCGGCTCCTATTGGCCCGCCAGGAAGGCCCTGTTACTACTAGTCTTCTGAACAGGTTCTCATTGGTCCTTGTTCCTGGAAGGTCCTGTGGCTGTTGCTATAAAAAGGTAGCATGGCTGGGCCGCCATGCGCTAATATCAACCATTGTATGCTATGCGCCAGTGTGGTCATGCGTGTGTGTGGTTAGGGACCCGGCTGAAATAAGCCACTAGAATACCGACTTAATCGGTGAGGAGTTTAGTGTGCTAGCTGGTCAGGGTCGGTGTCCTAGATGCCCTAGATTACCGGCATAACCGGTGAGGAGTTTGATTGCCGTATTCAGGGTCTGGCGTTCAGACGCCATAGATTGCGGGTGACTCCCGCGAGGACATTAGCGCATGACCACGTATTATGCTCGCTTAGCAATTAACCGTGTGCCTGAGAGCCTGACAGGACACGGTGTTTGTTCTCAGCGGCTCTGTGACGTAACAGGGTTCGCCCTCGACGCTAGACAGCGCCCTAGCGTTTTACTTTGCGGCTCACTGAAGCTAAGTGAGTTCGTCCATATCGCAATATAGCACTGTGGCATCCCGTTAGCGGCTCTGTGAATTAACAGAGTCTGCACTTACTGCCACAACGCGCTACGGCGTTTATTTTAGCGACTCTGCGGGATAACAGAGTTCGCTACTTTCGTCATCTTACTAACAGCAGGCTTTGCTTGCACGGTGGACCCCGGGCTGCGAACGCACCTCTCCACTTTATATATTTGGTGCGTTCCGCAGACCCTAACATAATATTAGCGCCAGGGTCTGGCTAGTAAAATGGCGGACGAACAGCGTCTATTGCAGTACATCCAGCAGCTGAAGGGTAGGTTGGAGGCTCTTGAGAGCACAACCTCAGCTGTGGATGTTACCGCAGTCGCTGTTCAGGCTGCTAGCGTGGCTGCAGCCAGTTTGTCCTCTGCCACCTCTGCCCCTACATTATCCCACCTCCCGCTTCCTGACAAGTTTGCCGGTGATAGCAAGCAATGTCGGGGATTCGTGAGTCAGTGCTCTATACATCTCGAGCTTCTGGCTGCACGTTTTCCCACGGATCGGGCACAAGTGGGTTTTGTACTTTCTCTACTCTCGGGCAGAGCGTTGGAGTGGGCAACGCCGCTGTGGGAGCGCGATGATCGTGTGGTGCAGAGTGCTCCTCGTTTCTTGGAGGCTCTTAAAAAGGTCTTTTTAGGACCCCAGGTCACCCACGATACGGCGCTACAACTGCTGGCATTGACACAGGGTTCGTCTTTGGTCAGTCAGTTTTCCGTCCAGTTTCGGACTCTGGCTGCTGAGCTAGATTGGTCTGATAAAGTTCTTATTCCTATCTACTGGCGGGGACTGGCTGACCATGTTAAAGACGCTTTGGCTACCAGGGAGATTCCCGCCACACTGGAGAAGCTTATCTCCATATCTACCCGCATTGACCTCCGTTTTCACGAGCGGAGGTTGGAGCGGGCCCAGTGTAGGCAGAGGTTTCGGTTGGCTCCTACCTTTGCCAAACCTCTCGAATTCCCCGATCTGGCGTCCGAACCTCAAAAGGCCACAGAAGTTCCTCATGCAGGACCTAAGTCTCGGTCCGTCCGAGTATCCGTGGTTTGTAACCATTGTCAGCAGACAGGACACTATGCCAACAGATGTCCACAGCGATCGGGGAAGCGATCGCGTCTAGTGGCCCTGGAGGAGGTTCACTAGAGACAGCGGCATTTTCCTCCAAGATAACATTTAAAGGGACAATCACTGTTGGTACTTCCATTCTCACCGCCGACCTTTGCGTGGACTCAGGAGCAGAGGGGAATTTCATGTCCTCTAGCTTTGCTCGCCGTCATGCAATACCTCTGGTGGCGCTTGACAAATCAGTGACTGTTCGGGTAGTGAATGGGTCGTCATTGCCCTCACAAATTACACACCAGACTGTCCCACTTGCATTGTCTGTATCTCCTTCCCATCAGGAATTTATTTCCCTACTCGTCCTTCCCGAGGGAATAGACGAGATCCTACTAGGTATACCTTGGCTCCGTTTCCACTCCCCACATATAGAGTGGACTTCGGGTAGGATACTGGGTTGGAGTGATGCATGTACAGGCAGATGTGTCAGAAGTTGCGTTCAGGTTACCACTACTGAGTTACCCGCAGATCTTACTCCACTTCCCAAGCACTACTGGTCATATGCAGACGTGTTCTCCAAGAAGGCTGCGGAGACTCTTCCGCCTCATCGCCCCTATGACTGTCCTATCGACCTCTTGCCTGGCGCAGAACCTCCTCGGGGAAGGGTCTATCCCCTCTCTCTTCCTGAGACAGAGGCCATGTCGCAATATATTCAGGAGAACCTGGCAAGAGGGTTTATTAGGAGGTCGGTGTCACCGGCAGGGGCGGGATTTTTCTTCGTGCAGAAGAAAAACGGAGAATTGCGTCCGTGTATTGATTACAGGGGTCTTAACGCCATCACCGTTAAAAACAAGTACCCGTTGCCCCTGATCTCTGAGCTATTTGATAGGCTTCGGGGAGCAAGGGTATTCACTAAACTAGATCTGCGCGGTGCTTATAACCTGATTCGCATCCGTGAGGGGGACGAATGGAAGACGGCTTTTAATACCAGGGATGGGCATTACGAATATCTGGTGATGCCCTTTGGGCTCTGTAATGCTCCAGCCGTTTTCCAAGACTTTGTCAATGACATCTTCCGGGATATGCTCTCCACCTCGGTCGTAGTCTATCTGGATGATATACTCATCTTCTCTCCAGATATTGACTCCCACCGGAGGGATGTTGGCAGGGTCTTCGACCTCCTACGGGCAAACTCCCTTTACGCAAAGTTGGAGAAATGTGTGTTTGAGCAGGAGTCCTTACCTTTCCTGGGCTATATCATCTCCGCCCAGGGATTGGCTATGGATCCTGCCAAACTACAGGCGGTGATGGACTGGCAAGAACCCCACTCTCTAAAGGCGGTGCAGCGCTTTATGGGGTTCATTAATTACTACCGTCAGTTCATTCCCCACTTCTCAACTTTGGTAGCTCCCGTGGTTGCCCTTACCAAAAAGGGAGCTAATCCCAAATTGTGGTCTGAAGAGGTCTCCAAGGCCTTCACGTCTATTAAGTCTCATTTCGCTAGAGCTCCCATCCTACATCGCCCCGATGTTGATAAGCCATTTATATTGGAGGTGGATGCCTCGTCCGTTGGTGCTGGAGCAGTCCTCTTCCAAAAGGATGCTCAAGGTCGGAAGCATCCATGCTTCTTTTTCTCCAAGACCTTCACACCAGCAGAGAGGAATTATTCCATCGGGGACAGGGAGTTGCTAGCAATGAAGTTGGCCTTCTCGGAGTGGAGACATCTGTTGGAGGAGCTCGCTTTCCCTTCCAAGTCTTTACGGATCACAAAAACCTGGTATATCTTCAGACAGCCCAGCGGCTTAATTCTCGCCAAGCCAGATGGTCCTTGTTCTTCTCCCGGTTTCATTTCACACTGCATTTCCTCTCGGGAGAGAAGAACATTCGTGCCGACGCTCTCTCTCGCTCTGTGGTGTCCTCGGAGGAGGAGGTGGAGGAGCCTCGGCTTATCGTCCCCACAGAGAGCCTGAGAACAGTGGCCCCGGTTTCGCTAGAGTCTGTGCCCCCGGGCAAGACTTTTGTGCCTACTAATTTGCGACCGGAGGTACTCTCTTGGGCACATTCGTCCAGGGTGGGTGGACACTTTGGGGCAAAGAGGACATCTGAATTGCTGGCGAGGACATATTGGTGGCCGCATATGGTCCGTGATGTTGGGGACTATGTTCGGGCGTGTGTCTCCTGCGCCAAAAATAAGTCTCCACGACAACGGCCAGCTGGGTTACTTTACCCTTTGCCGGTGGCAGACAGGCCCTGGGAGATGGTTGGGATGGACTTTGTGGTGGGCTTGCCCAAGTCTCGGGTTGCACCATCATTTGGGTAATCACCGACCATTTCTCTAAAATGGTGCATCTGGTGCCACTACCACGGTTACCTTCTGCACGGGCTCTGGCAGCGTTGTTTGTTAGGCACATCTTCCGTTTACACGGCATGCCGGACAAGATTGTCAGTGACCGAGGTCCCCAGTTTGCGTCTCGGTTCTGGAGAGAGCTTTGTCGTCTACTCAGTATTGAGTTAAATCTCTCTTCAGCGTACCATCCTGAGACGAATGGGTTGGTAGAGAGGGCCAACCAGACCTTGGTCACCTATCTACGACATTTTGTCTCAGCCAGGCAGGATGACTGAGCATCCTTGCTACCATGGGCTGAGTTTGCATTAAACAATGCTGTGGCTGATTCCACCGGACAGACCCCATTCCTCCTGAACTACGGTCAGCATCCGCGGGTACCAGTGCCTATGCCCGTGTCTTCCGCCGATTCCAGGGTGGCAGACTGGGCTGTGGAGGCACGGGACATTTGGGACCGCACGCAGGATGCCATTCAGGCCTCCAAAGAGAGGATGAGGTCTTCGGCCGATGCCCATCGGCGCCCCGCTCCTACATTTGCTCCTGGGGATTTGGTGTGGCTCTCCGCCCGTAACATCAGGCTGCGAGTTGAGTCCACTAAGTTGGCACCCCGCTACCTGGGTCCTTTCAAGGTCCTCGAGCAGGTTAACCCTGTGGTATACCGTTTAGCTCTTCCACCACGCCTGGGTATCTCCGACACCTTTCACGTGTCCCTCCTGAAACCCGTGCTCATGTCCCGGTTTTCTGAGTCATCTGCCGGGACATCGGGTTCATCTGCGGATGACCATGAGGTGAACGCCATCGTGGGGTGTAAGGTGGTACGGGGCAAAAAGTTTTATTTGGTGGACTGGAGGGGCTATGGGCCTGAGGATAGGTCTTGGGAGCCTGCCGAGCATGTTCACGCTCCGCAGCTCATCGCTGCCTTTGAACGCAGCGAGGCCCAGAGAAGGGGGGCCCTAGGAGGGGGGGTAATGTTAGGGTTCGAGTTCCCACTCCTGCACAGGGGGAGTCTCGAACCAGTGCCGCTGCGGTCTCCCATTCATCTCCGGCCGCAGTGGAGCCTGCTCAGCAGAGGCGTCGTTCCAGGCGTCTTGCCCACTCCACTACTGGGCAGTGACTTGCTGCTGCCTTTCCTGGATCTGCTATTATAGCCAGTTCTGGAGCAGACGTCTTTGGGATAAAGTCCTGCATTTTCTCTTCTGAGCGTGCCCAGAGTGAGATCTCTCATTGGAGATCAGGGTCACATGCTCAGGTACTGCAGCGGCTCCTATTGGCCCGCCAGGAAGGCCCTGTTACTACTAGTCTTCTGAACAGGTTCTCATTGGTCCTTGTTCCTGGAAGGTCCTGTGGCTGTTGCTATAAAAAGGTAGCATGGCTGGGCCGCCATGCGCTAATATCAACCATTGTATGCTATGCGCCAGTGTGGTCATGCGTGTGTGTGGTTAGGGACCCGGCTGAAATAAGCCACTAGAATACCGACTTAATCGGTGAGGAGTTTAGTGTGCTAGCTGGTCAGGGTCGGTGTCCTAGATGCCCTAGATTACCGGCATAACCGGTGAGGAGTTTGATTGCCGTATTCAGGGTCTGGCGTTCAGACGCCATAGATTGCGGGTGACTCCCGCGAGGACATTAGCGCATGACCACGTATTATGCTCGCTTAGCAATTAACCGTGTGCCTGAGAGCCTGACAGGACACGGTGTTTGTTCTCAGCGGCTCTGTGACGTAACAGGGTTCGCCCTCGACGCTAGACAGCGCCCTAGCGTTTTACTTTGCGGCTCACTGAAGCTAAGTGAGTTCGTCCATATCGCCATATAGCACTGTGGCATCCCGTTAGCGGCTCTGTGAATTAACAGAGTCTGCACTTACTGCCACAACGCGCTACGGCGTTTATTTTAGCGACTCTGCGGGATAACAGAGTTCGCTACTTTCGTCATCTTACTAACAGCAGGCTTTGCTTGCACGGTGGACCCCGGGCTGCGAACGCACCTCTCCACTTTATATATTTGGTGCGTTCCGCAGACCCTAACACCCTGCTCCCTCTGGTCTCAATGATTCTATTTCATTGGCTATTCAAATTGACAGATGTTTGCGTGAGCGCAGAGGTATGCGGGATATAGTGTTGCCTTGTGAGCCAGCTTCTGAGCCCATGCAGTGTGATAGCGTGACTTCTGGGGCACAGCGTCATGAGTTTTGAAAGCGCAATGGGTTATGTTTCTACTGTGGTGACGCCTCTCATGCTATTTCAGTCTGCCCTAAGCGGGGAAAACGTTTTGCATGCTCAGTTGTCTTGGGTAGTGTTCAGACTAAATTTCTGTTGACTGTTACCCTGATTTGCTCCCTGTCCACATTTTCTACTAACTTGATGGATTTTGACTTTGCCAAACGTTGTGGGTTTCCCATGATACCCCTGCGGAAGTCTATTCCCCTACTGGGCATTGATTTTACCCCTTTGGCGGAGAATAACCCAGTTTTCTACTCAGGTAATAATGAGGGTTGAACCAGATCATCAGGAGAGTTGCAAATTTCTGGTGCTGTATAATCTGCATGACATTATTGTACTAGGTTTCCCTTGGTTACAGTCTCATAACCCTGTTTTGGATTGGAAATCTGTGTCTGTGACCAGTTGGGGCTGCCAATGTGTTAATGCCAACACTCCTGTTTTTTCTGCCTCTCCCCAGTCTCCGGATGTTCCTGACTTTTTGACTGATTTTTCGGATGTATTTAGTGAAAGTAAATCTGCATCCTTGCCCCCTCACAGGAGCTATGATTGCGCTATTGAATTAGTGCCTGGTGGTACATTTCCTAAAGGTCGCCTTTTTAACTTGTCTGTACCTGAACACGATGCTATGCGATCTTATATCAAGGAGTCATTGGAGAAGGGTCATATCAGACCATCCTCTTCACCCTTGGGTGCCGTTTTTTTCTTTGTGGCCAAAAAGGATGGTTCATTGAGGCCATGTATTGATTATCGTCTCTTGAATAAGATCACTGTGAAGTATCAATATCCGTTACCCTTGATTTCTGACCTGTTTTCCAGGGTGAAAAGTGCTAGTTGGTTTACCAAGCTTGACCTCAGGGGGGCGTATAACCTTATTCGCATTAAGCATGGGGATGAATGGAAGACGGTGTTTAATGTTTAATACCCCAAAGGGGCATTTTGAGTACCTAGTGATGCCTTTTGGGCTTACTAATGCCCCTTCCATCTTGAAATTCTTCATGAATGATACTTTCAGGGATTTTGTGGATAAATTTCTGATCGTTTATTTGGATGATATCTTGATTTTTTCCAATTACTGGGACTCTCATGTGAAACATGTTCGGACTGTGTTCCAGATTTTGAGAGAGAATGCACTGTATGTGAAGGGATCAAAGTGTCTTTTTGACGTCCATCTGTTATTGAAATGGACCCGGTCAAGGTTCAGGCCATCTGTGATTGGGTTCAACCTACTTCATTGAAGGCTCTTCAGAGATTTTTGGGTTTTGCCAATTTTTATCGTAAATTTATTGGTAATTTCTCTGGTATTGTTAAACCATTGACTGATCTGACCAAAAAGGGTTCCGATGTGGTGAATTGGCCTCCTGAGGCAGTTTCTGCATTTCAGGAACTTAAGCAGAGATTCATTTCTGCTCCTGTTCTACGGCAGCCTGATGTTTCTCTGCCGTTTCAGGTGGAGGTTGATGCCTCTGAGATTGGGGCAGGTGCCGTTTTGTCCCAAAGGGATCCAGAGACCTCTAAGGCCTCTTTCACACATCCGGTGCGCGCCTGACGGCGCCCCCGGCATTTAGCCGCAGCGCCGCATCAGAAAACCGGATGCGCCGCTTGCGTTTTTTTGCCGGATGGTTTCTGATGCCCGGAGACATCAGGCGACTCCGGCAAAAAAAAAAAAACGTTACATGCTGCGTTTTGTCCGGCCGCCGGAATGTACATTTCCGCCGGATCCGGACAAAACCGCATACAACGCACTGACATGCGGCGCCATACGGCGCTAATGCAAGTCAATGAAAAAAAAACCGCATCCGGCATTACATTTCGCCGGATGCGGTTGGACAAAAAAATGCCGGAGTGCGCCGTCAGGCGCACAACGGATGTGTGAAAGAGGCCTTAGAGTAACCCTTGTGCCTTTTTCTCTCAAAAATGTTCTCCAACTGAACGTAATTATGACGTGGGTAATCGGGAGTTATTGACCATGAAGTGGGCCTTTGAAGAGTGGAGACATTGGCTGGAAGGAGCCAAACATCAGGTGGTGGTCCTCACGGACCATAAGAACCTGGTTTATCTCGAATCAGCCAAGCGACTTAATCCTAGACAGGCCAGGTGGGCCTTGTTTTTCACACGTTTTAATTTTGTGGTTTCTTTTCTTCCTGGCACTAAGAATGTCAAGGCGGATGCCCTCTCGAGGAGTTTCTTTGCAGATTCACCTGAGTTATCTGATCCTGCTGTTATTTTGAAAGAGGGTGTGTTTTTTTCCGCCATTTCACCCAATTTGAGACTGGCTCTGGAAGGGTGTCAGGAGGATAAACCTGAGCGCTGCCCTGTTGGGAAGTTGTTAGTTCCAGACCAGTGGAAAAAGAGTGTGATGTCTGAGATTCATTGTTCCGCGTTGGCTGGTCATCCCGGGATTTTTGGTACCAGAGACTTGGTGAGTCGCTCCTTTTGGTGGCCTACTTTGTCTCGTGACGTCAGGGACTTTGTGCAGTCCTGTTGGACTTGCTCTCGTTCCAAACCTTGCTCTCGTTCTAGTGGTTTGTTAATGCCATTACGTGTACCCAAGAGGCCATGGACCCATATTTCTATGGATTTTATTTCTGACCTTCCTGTCTCTCAGAGAATGACCATTATCTGGATAATCTGTGATAGGTTTTCCAAGATGATACATCTTGTGCCATTACCTAAGTTGCCTTCCTCCTCCGAGTTGGTGCCTTTGTTCTTTCAGCATGTGGTTCGGTTACATGGCATTCCGGAGAACATTGTGTCTGACAGAGGAGTCCAATTTGTTTCCAGATTTTGGAGGACATTTTGTTCTAAACTTGGTGTTCAGTTGTCTTTCTCCTCTGCATTTCACCCTCAGACCAATGGACAAACCGAGAGAACAAACCAGATCTTGGAGACTTATTTGAGATGTTTTGTGTCTGCTGATCAAGATGACTGGGTCTCTTTTTTGCCTTTGGCCGAGTTTGCTCTTAATAATAGAGCTAGCTCTGCCACCTTGATGTCTCCATTTTTCTGCAATACCAGGTTTCACCCTCGATTTTCTTCAGGACAGGCGGAGGCTTCTGTCTGTCCAGGGGTTGACTCTATTGTGCAGCGTATGCAGCAGATTTGGGACCAGGTGGTGGAGAGGTTGTCTCTCTCAGGAGAAGGCCCAGCGGTTTGCCAACCGGCATAGGACTGATGGTCCTCGTTTTAAAGTAGGGGACTTGGTTTGGTTGTCCTCAAGGAATATCCCTATGAAGGTTGCATCTCCAAAATTTAAGCCAAGGTTCATTGGACCTTATAAGATCATGGAAATTTTTAATCCGGTTTCCTTCCATTTGCTTCTTCCAGGGACATTTAAGATCCATAACGTGTTCCACAAATCCTTATTGAAGAGGTTTGTCGAACCAGTGGTTCCTATGGCTTTACCTCCCGACCCTGTTTTGGTTGAGGGCAATTTGGAGTATGTGGTTGAGAAGATATTGGATTCTCGTTTTGCTAGACGGAAACTCCAGTATTTGTTTAAGTGGAGAGGGTATGGTCAGGAGGACAATTCTTGGGTGTTTGCTTCGGACATTCATGCTGGGAGACTTATCCGTGCCTATCATCGAGCCCATCCTGATCGGCCTGATTGCGCTGGTGAGGGTTCGGTGACCCCTCCTCAAGGGGGGGGTACTGTTGTGAATATGCTGGAGAAGGCTTCTGATCTGGGGCTCCCTCCGGTGGTTGCTGAGGGTAATGAACTGATTAATGAATGGCCTTCAGCTGGCGCTGAATGGTAGGATATAAGTGGCCTGAGTTCCCAGCAGCCTTGCCGGTTATCAATTGTTCCTTCTGGTCTTGCTTTAAGCACTGCTAGTTTCCTGCTCTCCTTCAGATAAGTGTTTGCTGTTTTTTTTTCTCTGTTTGATTTTCTCTGCTGGTTTGCTGCCTGCAGTGGACTGCAGCCTGTCTCCTTTTGGGGGTCTGGCACTGCAAATGTGCTCTGTTTGTGTCTGCACTTTTGCTTTGCTCTTTTGTTACTTTTTATTTGCTGAATAGCATTTTGTTACACCAGAGATCTGATTTAGGTGGATGAGATTGTGTGATCTCAGGTTTTTTGGCAATCAGAAGTGTTGGTATTTTTGTTAGGGTTTTGTTGGATTGCAATCAGAATTCTTTCCTGTACTTTTCTTTCTAGACAGATTGGGCCCTAGCGTTTGCTCATTCTATTTTCTGTCTGTGTCTTCTTGTCTAATCACCATTACATGTTTGGGGGCTTCCTATTTTCTTTGGGGATCTGCTCCGGGGCAGATAGCTTTCATCTTTCTGCCTTTAGGTGTAGTTATCTCTCAGGCTGTGACGAGGCGTCTAGGATCAACGTAGGAACGCTCCACGGCTACCTCTAGTTTGGTGGTTAGTTCAAGTTACTGCAGTCCAATAGGTTCCAGCCTCTCTGGTGTATTACCGCTTTTGCTATTTTTTGCTATTTCTCCTCAATTACCGAAACATAACAACCTATATTTCTCTGCCGTATCGGAGCATCATGAATTGTGGTATGTGTTAAAGGGGCCCACTGAGACTCTTTCGCCCGGGTCCCACAAAAACCTGGAGCCAGCCCTGTCCCCCCCACAACTTTAGCCAAATAGCGCCCAGTTTTCAATGTGTTACTATTATTATAAAGTAAATTAAGGTTGACAAGCTTAAGTAATAAGAATTGATGTCGTTGGCATTGAAATGGGCACTGTAGGTGTGTTTATTGTCCTCCATTCCCTGCCGACTTTTCTTCCCAATTGACTTGAATTGGGGTCGGGTCGAGTTTCAGTCGGACCTTCGACTTTTTCCGATAGTCGCCCGATTTCGTTCGACTCGACTTTGGGAAAGTCGGGTGGTCCGAAACCCGACTCGACCCTCCCGGAGGCAAAGTCGCTCATCTCTTGTCATAACTCTCTGGAAGACCATTTAATAGAAGTACATCAACATGAAAACCTTTAATTTCTTCTCCAATTCCTCTGAGACGCTCCATAATCTCTAGGGTGTTTCTTATATAGTCCTGCATATTCTGTCCATCACTTAGCTTAGACTGATACAGCTTTCATATGAAATAAAGCTTATTGCTGAAATTTGATCTTTCATGCACTTTCTGTAACTCATCCCACATATCTTTTGCAGTTGCACACTTGCATTTATGCACAATCTGATTATCATATACACTGAGGGAGATAGTGCTTTGTTTTCTGATCCTTCTCTAGCCAATAATCTAGTAATGGATGAGGCACTTGTTCCTGAGTATATTTCCATGTACCTTCTCTTGTGAGCATCATCTTCACCTTGAATTTCCAGGACTGATAGTTCTGGTTAGTGAGGCTTGGCACTGAGAATATGACAAGATTGCTGCTAGTGGACATCTTCTCTGTTGCTCTGCACTGCTTTTGCTCTGGGCTTCTGTTGCTTGTTACTCTGGGGTTCTGTGTCACTCTGGGCCCATAACCTGTTGGCAGCGGATTATTCAGGATACTCTCCAAGCATGTGACAACAGAGCTTCTTTATTCATGAACAATATATGATAAGCTTAATAAATCAGGAATAAACTGTTTGTGTGTCTCTCTGTGCAGCATCTACAGAAGAAGGCTGCTGTTTGTCTCATACACAGACAACGGAAATAGAGTCATATGCTCTTCCTGTGGGAGCCTCTGGGAGTTTTTTTGTTCTAACTTTATACACAGCATACAAATCTAGCAACTAAACACTCATAGACAGGAATGGAGTTGTTGCACCAAACATATTCCAACAAATTTACTGTTGGACATTAAGGTTACCCTACACTTTTTCATCTAAGGCTGAAAAGCAGACCTTTTAGCCATCTATTTTTGTGGGTTTTTTATATATTTTTTTCCTAATATGTCATTAAAAGATAACTTTTACCTCATTTCTATTTGGTACAGTGCTTTGGTCGGTAATTTGATTTTTGTAGGCACTTAGATTTTTGCTTTCGGTGAATTAGTACTTTTAAATTATATCATTCATTCTACACAAAGTGTACTGGAAAATATGTGAATTTAAATTGCAAAATTTCACAATTAAACAATAAGCAGACTGGCGCTCACCTACCACAAAAATCCTCAGCAGCTGGGATCAAGACAAAGTGGCAATTCTGTCAATAGAAAACTAAAAAATTATGTAGAATGATACCATGCTTAAGGATTAATAAACAGAAAGAGCACTAGGGAAGAAATAAACCCATGCTCATTTGATGATCTAATGTGATCCGCCACAATATAGACCCTATAAAGTGCCGCTGAGGTTGAGATTGCTGTATGACAGCCTAGCACGTGGAGTCACAACACAGTAACATAGTAACATAGTTATTAAGGTTGAAGGAAGACTTTAAGTCCATCTAGTTCAACCCATATCCTATCCTAACCTGCCCTAACATGTTGATCCAGAGGAAGGCAAAAAAAACCCAAGTGGCAAACAGTAAGCTTCACATTGGGGAAAAAAATTCCTTCCCGACTCCACATACGGCAATCAGACTAGCTCCCTGTGCTTATGGCATAGGCTGATGCTATAAAATGTTGCCCAGAATATACAGATAACCACTATAGAAAGTTATTTATAGCTAGGCACTGGCAAGTAATGAATGACAGCAAGGCAAACCTCACAAATAGGACAAAAGTGCTTAATTGTGGTAGCTAAGACAAGGTACCTCCCCAGGGAGCTGCCTGTGACCATAGTGCAGGTGAATGAATGCTCAAATAGCAACTGATGCAGGCACTAAGGCAGGTATATGTAACCGCTGGCTTACCTATGGCTTGCAGAGTTGCGTGCAGTGAAGCGCTTTGCTCACATGAGCCGTGAGGCTGCGACGGTAGGTGGCACTGTGCAGAGACAGGGATGCCCCGGCCGGTGGAATCCCTGGATACCAAGCGAGGAGAAAAATATTGTCGTCAAACTGAGTACAGATCAGCGCTGGAACCAAAAAGGAACAAACCAACACTTTCGAAGGACTGTGCTAAGCATTCTCAATTTCTCATATTTCTAATGCAGTAATGCAATTCAATTTTCATATTTCCATGCTATGGCACTACAGAGTGCTGCCTTTTTTTCTTTGAGTGTATATGAGTTGTTGACTCATCACAGCAGGACCACAGGACACAGGAACATCAAGATCTCTGGAGATGGACTTGTAACCTTGAGATTGTTGATATTGTTCAACAATTTTGGTTCTCAAGTCCTCAGAAAGTTCTCTTCTCTTTCTGTTCTCCACGCTAAGTGTGGCACACACAATGCAAAGATTAAATCAACTTCTCCACTTTGTATCTTGTTTCAGGTGTGATTTTCATATTGCTCACACCTGTTACTTGCCACAGGTGAGTATCACATGCTTGAAACAAAGTTGTTTGCCCACAATTTTGGAAAGGAGTCAACAATTTTTTTTGGCATTTTGTGGGAAATGTCCAATTTGCCTTTTTGAAGATGTCAGAAGGGGCAGGAAGGGAGATCATATGGGGCAGGATGGATACAGATGGGACATCACATCGGGGCAGAATGGAGACACATGGGGGCATGATGGGAGAACATATTCGGCCAGGATGTGAGAACATAGGGTTGGAGCCTGGAATAAGACACAAGGGCCAGGAATGAGACACAAGGGGACCAGGATGGGGATATTAATACTGTAGGGGCTTATTAAGGGATATTATTACTGCAGTGATGTATTTTAGTTTTGAGGATACTGTTTTCAATGGGGGAGGGGGCTGTTACTGTGCACGGCGGCACTATGTTGCCTTTTTTCTTCATCTGGTGTAGTGTAGAAATTATGAAAAAATTAAGGAATGTGCTCTGCAAGTGGTGCTCTAGATTATGGTGTTATATTCTGCAGAGATGAGTCCTGATTGGATGAAGTGATGGTGGTCTGTGCTGGTTGTTACGAGAAGATGAAGGACTTCAACTAGATACGTCACTGGTGAGTCAATACGTTACCTATGCAGTATATAGTATATAAAGAGCTCCTGTGTGGAATGTCACTGGTGATCACTGTATTTCCTATACACTATATACAGATCTCCTGTGTGTAATGTCACTGGTGATCTCTGTATTACTTGTACACTATATACATAGCTTCTATCTGTCACTATATACTATGTACAGAGCTCCTGTGTATAATGTCACTTATGGTAATATTAGTATTGTGTTTTTTTTTTATTAATGATCAGTATTGTAGCATTCGGTTACTGTGTGGTGGTAATATGAGATCTGGTCACAGTGTGGTAGTATTTGTTCCTTGCATGTGCTATTAGTCATTTTAAAAATTGAAAAATAATTTAAAATATACCAAAAAATAATATTGAATATTTTAACACATGCTTAAGTTTAACCAAAAACTTATTTGGGGAAAAATGAAATTCTCATAAATTGTACTTAAGTAACCACAGAAACATCTGACTAAAATATCTAAAAACACTGAAGCAGCAAAATTTGTGTCAGTCTCAAAACACTTGGCTACAACTGTATGCTGCTCAACATGAAATTACAACTAGCTGGGATTATTTCTGGGCCCAACAAAATAATTAGTTCCTTTACAACACACACACACACCTTTTCTTTCCCTTTTATGTCCATGTCCACTGTCTTTAATCTGTTCCCTGCTTTCTGTCAATATTGTTGGTCAAGGTGGGTTAAGTTGGTTATAAATTGATTACATGTGTGAGCTTTTAGGGTTAGGTTCTTCGGAGTCCTAAGTGACCCTTGAGGTTTTGCAATACAGTGGAAAAAGAATTGGGTCATGGGGCCTTGAAATTATTTGTGTTTGCCTTATACTTATGTCTATGTCATTACCCTGCCTTACCAATTTGTTATGTATGTTTGATTTGTGTTATTGTGTATGATATCTATATATAAACTCTAATAACAATTACAACTTAAAAAAAAATTGCAACTAATAAAAAGAATAAACATAATCTCACTAATATCGTGTCTCCACCACCACATATAGCTGAGGAAATCCTGCAAGCCAAATTGGCTAATGCAAACAATATAATCCAAACAGCGAAAAAAGATGAAAGCCCCTTTGAAATAACTTGCTTTATTTGAAATCCATTAAATTATCATCATGATAGGACAGTAAATTGAAATGTTTGCGTGTTTAGACCCTGCATTCTTAATCATATATATAACATATTCTATCAGATCATTTATAAAACCATTTACCAGTCCCCCATCTATGACTTACCATATTTTTCGGATAATAAGACGCACCCCAAATTTTGAGGAGAAAAATAGGAAAAAAATGTTTTTAAATAAATTGGTGGTGCTTCTTATAATCTATGCGTCTTATTGCTTACCAGGGGTGGTGGCTGCGGTGAAGCGAGTTCCCAGGGTCGCTATTAGAGGAGGCAGGAGTGGGGTGAGTGATGCTACAGGCCGCAGGCTGGGATGATGGGATGTTCCGATGTGCGGCGTGCCGCTGCGGGTGTCCGGCGGTGCTGCAGGTGTCTCTGGTGCCCAGCCGTACTGCTAGAGTCTCCGCTGACATTTTGCGAAAGGCCAGATCCCCCCGCAGTTCCATGGTTTCCTGTGCGGTGGACTCCGGGAAAACAGCGGCCGGGGGCGACACATGCGCAGATGGAGATCTCGGCACCAAGATTTCGGGAGATGAGATCTCAGCGCTGAAATCTCATCTCCCAAGATTTTGGTGCCGAGATCTCCATCTGCACATGCTCCGCCACTGGCTGCCTTTAGCAAAATGTCGGCGGAGACACCAGCAGCACCATCGGTCACCCGCAGTAGCACCGGGCAGAACCCCCGTAGCACCGCCGGGCAACTGCAGCTCCGCTGGACACCCCCTCATCACAGCCAGTGGTCTGTAGCAACAGTACCGGTAAGGTATATACGCATTATAAGACGCACCCCCATTTTCCCCCAAATTTGGGGGGAAAAAGGTGCGTCTTATAATCCGAAAAATACGATAATTACAAACATGTGAAAAAAAAGATGTAGTACACATTCAAAATACAAAGTCATAATTGGTTTCAATAAATATATATTTATTTGTTATGAAAGTTCAAACCCTGTGGTGGTCTTGTATTAAGTTTCAGAATTCGCGATGCTTTGTCTCTAAAACCTTTTTCCAGTCTCCTCCTGTTTAGGGTTGTTAACCCTAACTTGCATGATTTTTCTTAAAAAATTTTTGTAGCACCAGAAGTATTTGTTAATTATTTCTTATTTATATTGGCAATATGCAGCACAATTTTATTCAGTTTTCTTGAAGTACAGCCAATGTACATCAAATCGCGCTGTGTGCGTACTGTTGAGTACACACAATATGTGAGATATCACAACTTATACATTAATTATTCTGGAATTCTTTGGAATCCCTGTTTTATTGTATTAGTTTTAATAGTGTATATGCATGCACTGCATTTAGTTCCTCCAAATTTGAAAAATCCCATGTTTTTCTATGATGGTAATCATTTTCATGTAGTATAGGTGATTAAATTTCCCTCTGAGATCTCCCCATGTTGGCAACAAACCCACAGCCTTGTTTAAAGATTTATCACAAAATGTCATCTAGATTCAAAATGAGTAAAAATATTTTACATTTATGTGGCTAATGAAATTGAATTGTTTACTGTAAGACAAGGTAAAAGTCAAACAATTGAGGATGAGGACACAATTTTTACTTCTAGTTGGTTGATATCTTTTAATTAAAAATCATTCTCTAGATGTCTCACTAATTTTTCTCTGCATTTTTTTTTAATTTTATATAATTTTTCACATTACCCATGTTTGATGACAACACCTTGTTTGGCAAAAAGTATTGATTTACAGCAAATTCTTTTAGCCCTAACCATCTCTCCACATGGTATTGGACAATAGTATGTCTTGGATAGCAACTATTCACTGCCAATATAATATTGCCGGAACATGGTTTTCTATAAATGGTAGTATGAACTTTGTGCTGTTTCACATCTCATATCACTAGTGAATCCAAAAAGGGAATAGTGCTAGAAAGGGTGGAATTAGTGAATTTGTGGTTAGACTGATTACCATTTATGTATCAATAAAAATTGTTTACTTTCTGGTGTATAACCTATTTGTCACAAGATAATGGGTAATTGCTGTAAGTGCCATATGGTGAGGAATACTTGCCTATATATTAACCACATCACATATAAAACATGATATATTATCTGACCATACGAAACGATCAAAATTTCTCAGTACTTCAGAACCATCCTTTAAATAGCCTGGAATGATATTGACCAACGGTTGTAAATTAGCATCAACCCAGACACTGAATCTCTCATTGAGAGCCCCATTGCTTGAGATGATGGTTCTCAATGGAGGTGGAAACACATCCTTATGGATCTTAGATAGGCCATTAAAAATGGTCATTATGAAGTGCTCCACAAATAGATACAGTATAAACACCACAGTCACAACCATGTCAGAAGTTTATGTAATGTTACCCTAATGCTGTGGTGGGAAGCGAAGACCCTTTATCCGGCCCCTAGAAAGATTCCCAAGAAACGCAGTGCTTGCGCCGACAGCGGTGAACTCGCCTCTGCACTGTGAGACTTTTTCTCATGGTACTAGTTGGGATATTTCCAAGGTCACCGCAGTTCATTGGCCTGGCTGGGAACGCAGCCTCAGTGACCGGTAGTAACCTCGATGATGTCACCGCTAGTCACTGAGGCTGCGCTTGCAGCAGCTCATTCTCCAGTTCTCAGCCTGGCAGTTGCATCCCAGCATGGGACAGGACGATGGACAAGTGAGGGATATTTTTTTTTATTTTGTTTTATTAAAGAAGACGAGGGATTCAGTGGAATTAGGAGTTAGGTGAGTGTAACTGTTTGTTACTTTTAAATAAAAATGGAAAAGTGTTTTATTTCAAATAAAAGACTTTATACTTTCTGTGTTTTTATTTACCATATAACTATAGGATTAGTAATGGATAGGTGTCTTATAGACGTCTCTACATTAATAATCCATGCGCGTGATGTAACCGGACAATGCAATGGTGACATCAGCCCCCCAAATATGAACCCCACTTGCCACCGCTACAGGGCAAGTGGGAAGAGCCGGGCAAAGCACCAGGATTGGAGCATGTAATTGATGCGCCTTTTCTAGGCGGCTGCAGTCTGCTATTTTTAAGCTGGGGAGGGCCAATATCCATGGGCCCTTTCCTGCCCGAGAGCACCAGCCCCCAGCTGTCTGCTTTAGTAAGGCTAGTTGTCAAAAATGGGGGGGACCCCACGCCGCTTTTAAAAATTATTTAAATAATTAAAAAATACAGCATGGGGACCCCTCTGTTCTTGATAACCAGCCTTGCTGAGGGTTGCAGCCCCCTGCTGTGAGTTTTGACTCGCTGGTTATCAAAAATGCAGGGAAACCCACACCATTTTTTTTTTAATTATTTATTTACAGCGCAGGCGTCAGCTGATGAATACTCCGCCACCATCTCCCCTGTTATTAGCACAGCAGGCGTCGGCTGATGGGAGCAGTAATCCATCAGCAGACACCAGTCACCGGAGGTAAACTTCATTCCTTTGATCACAGCTGAGCACTCACGCTGTCATTTGATAGCGTGGGAACCACGGCTATCTGACCGGCAATGATGATTTCAGAAGTGATGTTTGTCGCGCTGTTATGCACATGACAGGGCGACAATCACCTGGTGTTCAAGTAGCCTAAGCCAAACAGTAATAAGGACTTCCTGGTGATGTCCGTGCCCAAAGAGAAGGTGTTCGGTACGGACGCCGAACTTTACTATTTGGGTTCGCCCATCTCCACTTATAAGTACATGTATTTGGTGCATGATTATTTTCGATTCTGAATAAATTAAGATGTTTTTAAAATTTTGTTTATCATCAACATATCCTGTGATTTCCCTAATCTCATGACTTTTCCTTCTTGGTGTGGCAATTTCAATGTTGAAGAGTGAGGAGTGTAATTCAGACATATTTATAACTAGTGACTGCATGTTCTCATTTTATCTAGGCTACTGTCTATCAACAAGTTATGCCACCGCCATAGTTCAGAATGATTCCACCAACACTTCCAATCTGCGTGGCAGCTATTCCCCTGTTATACGTCCAGTCATATTTTAATGTGGTGCGGTTAGGCTAGCAGTAAAGACAAGTCTCTTAATTCTGTTGACAATAATTAAAAATCTTCACAGTCAGATGTTTATGAGAACGTTTACAGAAGAGGTGATAACTAGTGATGAGTGAGTATACTCCTTGCTCGGGTTTTCCCGAGCATGCTCTGGTGTCCTCCTAGTATTTGGGCATGCTCGGATATTTAGTTTGTGTCGCCGTAGCTGCATGATTTGCAGCTGCTAGACAGCCTGAATACATGTGGGGATTGCCGTTTGTTCGAAACTCCCCACATATATTCAGCCGCAAATCATGCAGCTACAGAGACTAAATCTCCGAGCACGCCCAAATACTTGGAGGACACCCGAGCATGCTCTGGAAAACCCGAGCAACGAGTATACTCGCTCATCACTAGTGATAATAAAACCTAACAAAAATTTGGATTACTATATTTATATAGGATTAAACCTTTTACCCACCATCTGAGCAATACAAGATTCACTTATTCCATAATTCCCCTTTTCTTATCTCCTGAATGGTAGTTAGCTGTAGTTAAACTGTTGATTTCTCCTATGGTATCACCAGGATTACAATGTGACATCTTCCACAATGCAGTCTTTGTGTTACCATACTACTTGCTTTGCCTTACCTGTATTGGTATTTCTCTTATTTGCTTTATTTTCATTTGTTTTATTAAACAAAGTGGAGGAATTGTGATTGGGCTCACAGATTGCGAAATGGGATGCAAAAACACAAATAGGCAAGCTATGGATATTTACAATAAGTTCATCTGTAGTGTATCTCATTTCATATTTGTGAGTATAATGTTCATCCTTGAAGAGTCTTCGTTGTTACAGTTTCTGCAATGTGCCAGTGATGTAGGCAGTCACATAGTCACCGATTTCAAACTATCGAATTCAGTTTACATTGGTCCTGAGTGGTTGTGAAGAAGAGGTAATCATTGTCTTCTTATCGGTTGGATACTTTGCAGTCTTCAATATCTTCGTATTCCTGTGGGGTAAGAAGGATAGAAACAGATACTGCACATTTGTGTATACATATACAGTATATTATATACAGTATTATACTAAGTATGTGAGAAACTACAGATACAAAATTTACCCATAAATAACTTATAGTGGCATGTTGCCTTAGGTTTATAACTTATTCTGCAAAACAAATAATACAAATAATCTAAACCAATAACTCACAGGTAATCATCATCATCATCATCAAATGTTTGCAGTCAGCTCTACTGATAAATGCTTTAATGCACAGCTTTTTAACCTTTGGCAACTAGGGACTTAGCAGCTATAACTAAAATTAGCTATAACTAGAATATTGCTCAATTTATCTTTTATTTGTCTCTTCAAACAGCAAAATAAGTCAACTATGTTGTTAAACAAGATCTGTAACCAGATTTTACAATATCATCTATATACGACATTAAATAGATCTCAGACCTGATGAGGATAGTGTACGTACTTTGAAAATTCATAGCTTCATAATCCTCACAATACAATGAACATTTTGTGAGTTCAGAGAGAGAAATAACTCCTTAATCCAAGTGTATTCAATCTCCGGCCACTCAGCATGATTGACAGCGGCATGTTATACTGAGAAGTGTGAGATTTCAACAGTTGGAGGGACACTGAGGAGCTATCCATTAGGATAGGTGGACGGAGATGTTACTTAACTGTCCAGGCTTTATTTGCTTCCCTTATGGCTGATTGCCTCTGTAGTAGTCTGCAAGTATTTTTGATGATGTCACCATCTAAGGCATTTTAAGGCTGGCTGGGGCAGCTGTGCACTGCCTGAATATTGAACTAGTATTGCACTCTGCTACCATGTGTTTTCCTGAAGTTAGGCCACACTTCCCACTTAGTTTTGCTTCAGTTAGGTGTATGATTATCTGTTCTGCTGCTCCAGACTGCTATCCATTAACAAGCTATTACTCCAAGCTCAATCCATCCTTTCCTGGTGCTGTCTACACCTTCAACTCTGCTATTAATGTACCTGAAAATGAAGTCATCTGCTATTCCTGGTGTTGTTGACACCTTCAACTTTGTTGCGTCAAGTAACCTGACAGCTAGCTCCTCTCAATATTCCTGGTGCTGACTGCTGACCACATCTTCCTCTTTGCTGTTGCTGTCTTCTTCTGAATGCACATGGATACACAATTCATCAAGATTCGCTGCTGGCAGGTTCCTCTACAATTGCTGACCAATGATGTCCCACAGGTGCTCAATGGTAAACAAGTCTGTAGATTCTGCAGTTCATGATGGCATGTTTAAGCCACACAAAATGATTACAGTAGTATGAGCAGCATCTGTTCTAGCATTATAATATTGAAAAACTGCTTCTGCATCACTTTTGCAATCCCCCGTTATGGTGTCTTCATGGAGTTGCCCATGTTGTCTCCAGATCAATCTCCAGCTGTTATTGTGTTCAAAACAAAAGTGGTCCTCAACACTGAAGAGGCTAGACCTCCATTACCATCTCCATGGCCAGCTTGCTCTGAACCATGATAGTCTTTGAGAGCTGTCGCGTGACATCAATTGTACCTCACACTCCATACTGAATAAATGTAGAAGTTTTCAAAAATTTGTTTCCATTTTTCATCATTTGCATATCATTGATATGTCAATCCATCCTGTGATTTTCATCATTGCATGACTTTTCCTTTTTATTGTTGCAATTTCAATGTTGGAGTGTTCTCAGTTTTAATAGGGATATCAGAAAGGTCAAGGCCGAAAGAAAGGGCAAAAAAGACTGAGATACCTGCTTGTGCATTTTCCACGAATGCTGCTTG
Source organism: Oophaga sylvatica (assembly GCA_033576555.1). Taxonomy (NCBI): domain Eukaryota; kingdom Metazoa; phylum Chordata; class Amphibia; order Anura; family Dendrobatidae; genus Oophaga; species Oophaga sylvatica. The sequence continues at coordinate 282,739,694 of JARQOD010000004.1, read as the reverse complement.
TATAGATTATAGATTAGCAGTCCTGTCATAATTACATTCTGTCCTTAGGGCAGCATATAACAACTGACATTGTTTTTAGTTCCTAAAACCAGTTCCACAAGTGCAACCGCCAGGTGGGCATTTTGCTACCATATTGTAATTTATAACTGGACGTTCTTCAAGGAAAGTTTAGGTAACTTTATTTACTCAAAGAGATTGTTTGTGTATATCAAATTTAAGACTTATCATTAGGATAGGTTATCGGTAACAGACCTGTGAGTGTCTAACAACCAGCACTCCCACGCATCAGATGCTATTAGCTATTCTGGTGGCCAGAGTTAAAAATTTAATGGAGCTGAGCGGTATAGCTCATTTCAATATGTAGCAGTTACTGCCAAGAACTGCAGATCACCTCCAATTCAACCTAATGGGACCTGATCTGCAGAACACCACTGCCACCGTTTAAACAGAAATGTGTTGTTATCCCTTTAAGAAAGCAGCCAATTTTCAAATAGCCATCATTTTTCATTTTTACTCTGACAAAGATGTGTGAGGGTTTGTTTTTTGTAGCTTTGAATGACACCATTCATTTTACTATATACAGTAATGGGAAATGGCAAAAAACTTCCAAGTGTTGTAAATTGGTGAAAAAAAATGGAATTTTGTCATTTTTTGGGGGGGGTGATTTATTTTTACAGTGTTAACGGTGCATTAGAAATAACCTGGATGCATAATTCCACAGGTCAGCATGATTGTGATGATATCAAACGTATAGGTATTTCATTTGCTTAAAAATAATTCAGGATTTTTTAAAAGAAAAATAAATTACATTGTGTCGCCATTTTAAAAGATCTGTAACTTTTTTACATTACCATCAATGGAGCTGTGTGTGAGCTTGATTTTTGTGTGGCAAGATTTTTTTTATTTAAACAATTTTGGCATGCATCCTGTGTTTTCATCGCTTCTTACTGAGTGTTGTGTATTACTGTGGTGACCAAAAAATGCAATACTGGTGTTTTTTATTTTTGTTCCTTTTTAAGAATTTACTAATCGACTTAATTGTATATTTTGATGGATCTGACTTTTTTGAGCACAGTGATATTATTATCATCTATATTTTATTTACTTATATTTATGTATAGACCGATATTTTTTATTTTTCACATTTCATTTTTAACTGGTGAAAAGAGGATTCTTTATATTTTTTAACCCCTTCACTCCCAAGCCTGTTTTCACCGTCCTGACCAGGCCAAATTTTACAATTCTGACCAGTGTAACTATGTGGTAATAGCTCTGGAACGCTTCAACGTATTCCAGTGTTTCTGAACCTGTTTTTAACATTGTACTTTGTTAGTGGTAAATTTAGGTCAATATTTTTTGCGTAAGAATATCAGTATATTGGAAAAAATTTGGTAAATTTTGCAGTTTTCAAAATTTTATTTTTATGCCCTTAAACCAGATAGTATTATCACACAAAATAGTTATTAACATTTACCACATGTCTACTTTACATCAGCATAATTTGTTAAACACAATTTTTTTGTTTAGAAGTTAGAAGGGTTTAAAGTTTATCAGCATTTTTTCAGCGAAACTGCACCCCTAAAAGTGCTCAAAATCATATTCAAGAAGTTTATTAACATTTCAGGTGCTTCAAAGGAATTAAAGCAGTGTGGAAGGAAAAAATGAACATTTAACTTTTTCCAACCAAAATGTTGCCTTAGCCCCAAACTTTTTTTATTTTCAGAAAAGAGTAACAGTAGACAATGGGCCCATTTGACTTTTGGAGCACAAACTTGACTAGAAAAGATAGCGAATGCCATGTCGTGTTTGCAGAGCCCCTGATGTGCCTAACCAGTGGAAACCTCACAAGTGATCCAATTTTGGAAACTAAACCCTTCCAGGATTCACCAAGTAGAAAAGAGGGCATGGCACTCACCGTCCCAAACAAATGTCCTTTATTGTGAATACATATAAAACAGGCATGGAGGCTTTCAAGTGGAAAACGTACCGGACGACGGCCGTTTCACACTGAAGTTGCCCTTCTACGGATCCCAGGACCCATAGAAGCGCAACTTCAGCGCGAAACGGCCGTCATCCGGTACGTTTTCCACTTGAAAGCTCCCTGCCTTTGTTTTCTATGTATCCACAGTAAAGGACATTTGTTTGGGAAGGTGAATGCCATGCCCTCTTTTCTACTTGGTAAATTTGGATATTGACTTTATGCTGATTGGCAGCCGTGTCCCTGGAGTTTTAACAAGCCTTGTGTTCCTGGAGCTGCGCAGCTGTGCCGTACATCTTTCTTATCTAAACCCTTCCAGGAATTTATCCAGATGAGTGGTGAGCACCTTGAACCCACAGATGCTTCACAGAATTTTATGACATTGAGCCTTGAAATTAAAAAAAATAATTTTTCCCACAAAAATGTTGCTTTAGACCAAAATTTTGTATTTTCACAAGGATAACATGAGAAAATGGACCCACAATTTGTTGTGCAATTTCTCCTGAGTACACATATACCTTATATGTGGTGAAAAAATACTGTTTGGGCACACTGTTGAGCTCCAAAAGGAAGGAGTGACAAATTGAAGCACAGACGTTGATGGAATTGTTTGCAGCCACCATGTCGCATTTGTAGAGACATAGAGGTGCAAAAACAATAGAAACCCTCCACAAGTGATCCCATTTTTGAAATGACACCCCTCAAGGAATTTATTTGGAGGTGTGGAGAGCATGTTGAACCCACAGATGCTTCATCGAATTTTAGAATAATGCGAGCACCATGTATTATCTGTAGAGCTGTTGAGGTGCTAAAACAGCAGAAAACCTCCAAAAGAGGGGTATATAGAGATAATTTTACATCTGTGAATTTTCTTCTAATGTGGTGACATATGTAAGCTGTTTAGAGTGCATCAGGTTGGCATTTGTGAGTTGTGGAGAGGACATAAGGTTGGCATATGTAAATTATGCAGAGTACATCATGTGGTGCAATAAATTAGAGTAAATCAGAAATAAATGTAGTAATCCATGGATTAGTGGCACACTTTGAAACAGTCTTTTATGCACAGGCCATGTTTTTCGGTGTTGCATTGCCAGGAGGTGTCTTAGTCCTCTTTGTAACACACTCTGCCATTTTTTTTGCAACATTCCTCTCTTTGCAGTTTGAGGGACCTCACCTAGGAAATGTTACCCTGGTACAATATGGGCACCTACCGTTCCAGAGGTACTGGGGCCTCTCCTTCCTGATGTCCAAATATTAGAACCGTGATTAATACCTCCTGAAACCGAATGTGCCGATCTGACCGGCACATCGTGATAGCACATAAGCGTTATGCATTGCCATCTGTATGATGTGCACAGCCAGCTTCTTGTACCACACCTGAGTTTTCAGCATGCCAATGTAAGGTTGGAGAATTTGATCAGAGAGATCAACTCCCCCCATATTCTTATACCCCAGGACACATTCTGGCTTGGGGACCTGTGAAGATGTATATCGTACAGTGGTGAGGGTACTACCATTACCATGTATTGTGGTCAAGAAAAGGACATCCCTCATGTTTCTACATTGGGCTCTGCTCGCACCCTTTCTGAGTAGCTGCCCAATTAGCGACCTAGGGAGGCCTCTCTGGTTTTTGCACAAAGTACCGCATGCTGCTGTAGCTCTGTCAGAGAGGGACTTGAAGACTGGGATGCTGGTGCAGAAATTATCCTTGTAGAGGTAAATACCCTGATCAAGCAATGGGTGAACCAATTTCCACACAATTTTCCCACTCATTCCCAGGGTTGGGGGCATTCAGGATGTTCAATCCGGGTGTCCCTCCATTCATTAACTCTAAATCTGTGGGTGTCCCCTAAGGTAGTCTCAAACAGTTTATACATTTTGATTCCATACCTTGCCCTCTTCTGGGCAGGTATTGACAGAATTTAAGCCTTCCCATGGAGTGTATTAGGGACTCATCTACACAGATATCCCTTTGGGAAAGGTACACATAAGTAAATTTATTTAATGACTATGACTGACCTAACTTTAGAAAGTCAGTCAAAGTTGGAATAACCTTGGAGTGGACACTGCATTATCGTTGTAATGCAAAAATTTGAGAATGGCCTCAAATCATGTAGGGGTCATTGCCATGCGAAAAACTGGAGTGTATAACTATAAAATATCCACACTCCAAAACTGCCAAAGTTATGGATAAGACCCCAAAACTTTATCAATTAACAAACCATGAAGTAGATTTTTGGGAGCATAATTGTTATGCGTATACATTTGTCTGGGCCACAATGAGATTCACAAAATCCTCACTGAAAAAGACTTTTAATGTGATTTCTGTGAGACTGTCAGAATCAAATTGTATTCCCGATTGGGCCACATAATCTTCTGGAGTTGAAGTTCACGGGGGGTCACTAACAGGTGGCGTTGGCACATTTTCAGTCGTGGGGAATCTGGGTGGTATACCTCCTCGGCTGAATACACTCTTTAGGAAGAGCAGGACATTTTATTTTTTTTCACTGGGGTGACTTGTGTATGTGTATGTAAGTCTGTAGTGTTTTCACGTGTATTGTGTAATAAAATTTTATTCTGCTGTGTTTGGTGTAAACTGTATTGAATTAAAATAAACTTTATTCGAATAGAAGAGAAAAAGAAAAGGAGAAAAAAACAATAGAAAAAGAATAGACAAATGATGGCAGAAAATAAAGAGAATGAAAATTGTAAAAAATAAACATACTAAACGAATGTCAGTAAAAACAATTACTGAGCACCAACACTATGTAATTACTAAAAAAATTACAGTAATATAACAAATATCATTGTAATATTCACTAAATTTCTGAAGCTATACTAATTATAATGTAATATGCAGACATCAGTAAAACAATTTCTGAGTGCCCACCCACAACTAACTGACACTAACTGTAATTATATATGTTAGTGAAAAATACGTTAATAAGCTAATTACTACAGTATATTTTACTAGATTTTTCTTTCCCTAAAGCTAACCCTATCAGCTAATTATATTTTTGGCAAAAATAAAATGAGAAAAATTGAGCACAGTTAGCGAACAGTAAACACAAAAGTGAATCACACATAGCAGGAGCAGGAGGCTCTAGAGAGCAGCCACAACAGCAGGAGGACTACAAATTTCAAAGGGCTGACGATATAAGTTTTCATGTCTGCATGTTGTTCATGACTGGAATTGAGGCATGCAGAGCAGTAACAACATTTTAAATTTAAAGACTTGGCTCTGATTGGTCGGTCTGCAGAGATTGACCAATCACAGCGATCGCGGCGGGTAGGACCACCACCGTGTCACTGGGGGTCCTCATAGTGATTGGTGCTGTCAAAGACACCAATCACCATGGACTACAAATGATAGATGCATTTTTACTTTTTAACTGCTACGAATGGCCAGTCACGTTTGAGTGGTCAATCGCAGTAATCCCAGCAAATGGGACCACCACCGTATCTACAAAGGATCCCCACAGTGATTGGTGCTCTTACAGACAACACTAATCACCAATGTGTAAAGCATTTCAACTTGTTTAAAATGCTTTACTGCTGTGATTGTGCAGTCATAATTGACCGGCCAATCGCACCAATCTCTGATGCAGGGGAATAGCAAAAACCCCCCCAGGGTATTGAGGCAAGACAGCCTGCTGTCGGGGACAGCAGCCACCTTCACCATAGTTTTTGACACAGTGATTGTGTGTCGACCCGGCCCCCACAATTGTGGGTTACCAGGGCAATGGGGTACTCAGAGCCGAGCCCATGGAAGTCTATGGGGTTTGTCACAGGTAGCGGTGGCTCGGTCTGTGGCCCTAGCGGTCTGGCGTATGTTGGGGGAATATTTACAGGGGATAGATATATTTACAGTTCGTGACGCCACCTGTAGTCTCTGGTAATTTGTACCAGCGCTGCTGTAGATCTCTGAGGGGATGGTGATGCAGCTAGATGTCGGGTCCCCTACAGGTGGGACTCTTCCCTCAGGTCGGTAGTTAAAGCAGGGTTGTGCAGGCATGCAAGTAAATAACTCAGTCTCACACGGTCAGCGTCTTTCCATACCTTTACTTGTAAGATGGTAAGGCAGGTCCCAGGGAGGCTGATCCAAGGAGAATGTATTTCGAGATAGTAGCTGGACAAGTTAGGGGCCTCCTTTACTTTCACAACGATGAGTACAACCAGCATGAAGCGTAGTTCCCTCTATAACTCCAGCTATTCCAAAGCTGTACTGCCCAGTCAGTTTTGTGGTCGGAGCCTTCCTGTGAGAGAGCTGAGTTCCTATTCTTGCTGATCAGGCTCAAGGTTCTCACTCCCCCTGACCCCAGTTACGTACCGACTATTTAGGGGCTGCTTTCCGCTACCTAAGGTCCGGTAAGCCTCTGGGTTTCCTACCACCATGCATGAAGCTATGGTGATGCTTCGGTCTCCAGTGACCGGTAACAACGTGCAGGACTTCTCCAATCCTATTGCACTCAGAATTTCTACCACTGTGCCTTTCGCCTTGTCCTCGCTGGTAGCATAAGCATTTCTCACTTCACAGGTTAACAAAGTCAGTCCCTTATTTAATTCCTTTCTTGAGCTTGTTGCCAGACTCTCAGTAATCTTCTAGGCAGGAGCACGTCTCTGAACCTTCACCGTCCTTGGGACAGGAGACTGAAGTATATCTGCAACTCACTCCTCTCTCCTCCTGCACAAACTTCACACTGTCTGCTCTGTCTGAAGACAGGAAACTGACTGACTGGCTGCCTGCCTGACTGAGCTCATATATCCTGTGGGTGTGTCTAAGTGTGTGTTGAAATGAATGTTCATTGAGCATTAAACTGCTATCTCTCCACACATCCTCCAGGGTACTGCGTGTGCCTTACACCAGGCTACACAATTGTTCTCTCCCAGGACATGCCGGCATGTCCACTTCAAAATAGGACGTTTCAGTACGTTCATTGTCGGGAAGGAGTTAAAACTTTTTACTGTGTTAGTCTTAGGGGACTTGAACCTGCAATTTCTTGTACTGTATACAGCAATAACCCGCAGTATTGTTTTATATAATAAAAATGACACTGTCTCCTTGATGGCTAGCTACAGAAGAGATGTCATGACAGATATGTGGGCCTTCAGCCAGCCCCTGGCTGTTGTAGTAGATCATAATCCCACTCAATTGTATCGAGAGGGGGGCAATCGGCGCCCGAACTAATGTCCAGACTAGATTGTTGCGCTTCAATGCAATGTCGATGATTGACAGTGTCCTTAACCCCTTAACGACCAAGCCATTTTGAAGGTTAATGACCAGGCCAATTTTTACATTTCTGACCACTGTCTCTTTATGTGCTTATAACTCTGGAACACTTGGCGATTTTGAGAATGTTTTCTCGTGACATATTGTACTTCATGATAGTGGTAAAATTTCTTCGATATAACTTGCATTTATTTATGAAAAAAACGGAAATATGGCAAAAATTTTTAAAATTTTGCAATTTTCAAACTTTTAATTTTTATGCCATTAAATCAGAGAGATATGTCACAAAAAATAGTTAATAAATAACATTTCCTACATGTCTACTTTACATCAGCACAATTTTGGAACCAAAATTTTTTTTTGTTAGGAAGTTATAAGTGTTAAAAGTTGACCAGCAATTTCTCATTTTTCCAACAAAAATTTACAAAACCATTTTTTTTAGGGACCACCTCACATTTGAAGTGAAATTGAGGGGTCAATATGACAGAAAATACCCAAAAGTGACACCATTCTAAAAACTGCACCCTCAAGGTGTTCAAAGCCACATTCAAGAAGTTTATTAACCCTTTAGGTACTTCACAAGAATTGAAGCAATGTGGAAGGAAAAAATGAACATTTAACTTTTTTTCCCAAAATTTTTCCTTCGACACAATTTTTTACATTTTGTCAAGGGTATCAGGAGAAAATGAACCACAATATTTGTTGTACAATTTCTCCTGAGTACACAGATACCCCATGTGTGGGGGAAAACCAATCTTTAGGCGCACGGCAGTGCTCAGAAGGGAAGGAGCATCATTTGAGATTTTGAATGTCAAATTGGCTGGAATTGAGAGCGGACACCATGTCGCGTTTGGAGACTCCTTGATGTACCTAAACAGTGGAAACCCCCCATAAGTGACCCCATTTTGGAAACTAGACCCCCCCAAGGAACTTATCTAGATCTGTGATGAGCACTTTGAACTCCCAAGGGCTTCACAGAAGGTTATAACGTAGAGCCGTAAAATTAAAAAATCATATCTTTTCCACAAAAATGATCTTTCCACCCCCAATTTTTATTTTTCAAAGGGTAACAGGACCCCAAAAGTTATTGTGCAATTTGTCCTGAGTACGCTGATACCCCATATGTGGGGGTAAACCACTATTTTGACGCATGGCAGAGCTTGGAAGGGAAGGAGCGCCGTTTTCAAATGCAGACTTTGATGGAATGGTCTGCGGGTGTCATGTCACGTTTGGAGAGCCCCTGATGTGCCTAAACAGTAGAAACCCCAAGTGACCCCATTTTGGAAACTAGACCCCCCAAGGAACTTATCTAGATGTGTGGTCAGCACTTTGAACCCCAAGGGCTTCACAGAAGTTTATAACGTAGAGCCGCGAAAATAAAAAAATCATATTTTTTTCCACAAAAATGACCTTTTTGCCCCCAAATTTTTATTTTTACAAGGGTAACAGGAGAAATAGGACCCCAAAAGTTGATGTGCAATTTGTCCTGAGTACCCTGATACCCCATATGTGGGGGGGAACCACTATTTTGACGCATGGCAGAGCTCGGAAGGGAAGGAGCACCGTTTTTGAATGCAGACTTTGATGGAATGGTCTGCGGGTGTCATGTCGCGCTTGGAGAGCCCCTGATGTGCCTAAACAGTAGAAACCCCCCACAAGTGACCCCATTTTGCAAACTAGACCCCACAAGGAAGTTATCTAGATGTGTGGTCAGCACTTTCAACCTCCAAGGGCTTCACAGAAGTTTATAACGTAGAGCCGTGAAAATAAAAAAATCATATTTTTTTTCCACAAAAATGACCTTTTTGCCCCCAAATTTTTATTTTTATCAGGGTAACAGGAGAAATAGGACCCCAAAAGTTGATGTGCAATTTGTCCTGAGTACACTGATATCCCATATGTGGGGGGGAACCACTGTGATCGCCTTACTGCGATCTTTGGGAGGCAGAATGAACAAATGCACAAAAGGTGAAGAATTGGTTTTATTTTTTACACCGTTCCTCGTGCGGTATTAGTGATTAGGCGACTTTATTCCTTGGGTCGGTGCGATTACAGCGATACCAGACTTATACCCTTTTTTCATGTTTAGCTTCTGTCACACACTAAAAGATGCTTTTTTTTGGAAGAATTTTTTGTAAGAAATTTTTGCATTGCCGTATTTTGAGAGCTATAATTTTTCCATATTTCGTCCGAAATAGTTATCTGTGGGCTTATTTTTTGCTGACGTTTTTATTGGTACCATATTCGGTGCATATAACGTTTTTTGATCGCTTCCTATTCCGATTTTTGTGGAAGCAGAATGAACAAAAACCAGCAATTCAGGAATTTTTTTTCTTTTCCCTCCGTTCCGCGTGTGGTAAAATTGATAAAGCAGCTTTATTCTTCGGGTCACTACGATTACAGCGATACCTCATTTATATATTTTTTTATGTTTTGGCGTTTTTTACGCAATAACATTTTTATAGAAATATAATTATTTTTGCATCAGTTTTTTCCGCGAGCTATAACTTTTTTATTTTTTCACTGATGATGCTGTATAGCGGCTTGATTTTTGCGGGACAAGATGACGTTTTCAGCGGTACCATGATTATTTATATCTGACTTTTTGATCGCGTGTTATTGCACTTTTTCCAAGCGGTATGATGATACCGCTTGGAAAAAGTATAATTTACTACTTTTTTGTGTTTTTTTTTACGGCTTTCACTGAAGGGGTTAACTAGGGTTACACTTTTATAGATGGGATTTTTACGGATGCGGTGATACCAAACATGTGTATTTTTTTGTTTTTTGTTTTTTTTATTACATAAAAATGTGTATTTTTAGGGGAATTTTTTTAAAAAAAAATTTTTACAATTTTTTTTAAAAAATGCTTTTTTACCTTGTCCCTTCATGGGACTTTCACTTTTTTATTTTTGATTGCAGGTACAATGCATTGCAATGCTCCAAATTGCAATGCATTGTACCTATAGTGAATGCTGCTGCTGCATTGTACCTATAGTGAAAGCTGCTCGATCGCAGCAGTCAGGGGGTTAACAGCCAGGGGCGGCGGGGGCGCCGCTCCTGGCTTTTCAGTGCAGGAAGCTCGGCCACTGCAGCACTGAGCTCCTGCACTGATCGGGCAGAAGAGGCTGAAATTTCAGCCTCTTCTGCCTGATCGCTGCTGTGTTTGGTCAGTCACATAGACTGACCAATCACAGCACTGTAGGTGCGGGGACCGACTGCAAAGGTCCCCGCACCGCTTGCTGTGCCTGTCAGCTGTCTGCGTGTTCAGTCCGTCAAGGTGCCAAAACTGACACCTTGCCATGACGGACTGTGCACGTCATTGGACATTAAGGGGTTAAAGAAGTTAACAGTAGCGATTGGTTGGACTTCAAAGTCCCTGAAACACTCCATGATATATATGTCCATCATGGAGCATGAAGGGGTTAACAGTTGATCTGTGAGGGTGTCAAATGTCAGATCCCCATATATCTGATATCATATGGATATGTCATCAATATTATATGCCCTGACCAGCCCTTTAATTATGACTCTGCTTACATTAGATTTCCTCTAACATCTGCCATAAAAAATTTATAAACATATCACCTCTTCCTGCTGATTTTGCAGATACTGTGAAGGTGTCGGTTCTTCAAAGTTTTTCATTTCCGCTAGTTGGCTGGATTCTTGCATATGTGATGTCTTAAAAGAAGTTTAAAAATTGTGTTAGTAAATGTGGTTGAAAAACATACACGTACACACATTATAGGCCAGGTTCACATCGCATTTTGGGTATATGTCAGTGGTTCAGTTGGGGCTTCCACCTGGATTTCTGAAAAACATTATTTGGGTGGAAACCCAGATGGAGTAATTAACATTAACTTTAATAAGACAGATATCAGTTTGTGCAGGAGTGTATCTAGGGGGAACAAGTGGGGTATTTGCGCTGGGCGCAACCGGAAAAAGGGCTCTGTCGGGCCACTTGATTTGTCTCCCCAGCGGCTGCATTTTGCTGCCACCCGCAGTGGGAGTCAGCCACTCTCTGTAGCTGTGACAGCCTACTCAGTTAAGCAATCAATTGTACTTGCATCTCTCTGATGAGGAATAAGGGGGGATTTGTGCAGAAACACTATAATGAGTGGGGGAATGGTTGCAGACACACCACACTATATGAGGAGTGGGGGGATTAGGGCAGACACAGTATGAGAAGTGGGGGATTAGTGCATACACTGTTATGGATCTGCAGCTAAGGAATATGACAGGAGCGAAAGAAGTTGACACTGCACTGGGACTAGACTCGATTCCTTGAGAATAGACCCACCGATGTTTCATAGTCTAGACTCAAGCGAAGACCTGACGGAGGGGAGATGGGGATCCCTGAAAGATCTAGGCAACCGGGAACAAAACACTGGTAACGTCCTAGCAGGGAAATAGAGGAAGCTGCAGAAACAAAAGGAAAAGACTAAGCAAGCAGAACTAGAGTTCCCAGAACTGCACAAAGTACAGGTCCTTCTCAAAAAATTAGCATATAGTGCTAAATTTCATTATTTTCCATAATGTAATGATTACAATTAAACTTTCATATATTTTAGATTCATTACACACCAACTGAAATTTGTCAGGTCTTTTATTGTTTTAATACTGATGATTTTGGCATACAACTCCTGATAACCCAAAAAACCTGTCTCAAAAAATTAGCATATCAAGAAAAGGTTCTCTAAACGACCTATTACCCTAATCTTCTGAATCAACTAATTAACTCTAAACACATGCAAAAGATTCCTGAGGCTTTTAAAAACTCCCTGCCTGGTTCATTACTCAAAACCCCCATCATGGGTAAGACTAGCGACCTGACTGATGTCAAGAAGGCCATCATTGACACCCTCAAGCAAGAGGGTAAGACCCAGAAAGAAATTTCTCAACAAATAGGCTGTTCCCAGAGTGCTGTATCAAGGCACCTCAATGGGAAGTCTGTTGGAAGGAAACAATGTGGCAGAAAACGCTGTACAACGAGAAGAGGTGACCGGACCCTGAGGAAGATTGTGGAGAAGAACCGATTCCAGACCTTGGGGGACCTGAGGAAGCAGTGGACTGAGTCTGGTGTAGAAACATCCAGACCACCGTGCACAGGCGTGTGCAGGAAATGGGCTACAGGTGCCGCATTCCTCAGGTAAAGCCACTTTTGAACCATAAACAGCGGCAGAAGCGCCTGACCTGGGCTACAGAGAAGCAGCACTGGACTGTTGCTAAGTGGTCCCAAGTACTTTTTTCTGATGAAAGCAAATTTTGCATGTCATTCGGAAATCAAGGTGCCAGAGTCTGGAGGAAGACTGGGGAGAAGGAAATGCCAAAATGCCTGAAGTCCAGTGTCAAGTACCCACAGTCAGTGATGGTGTGGGGTGCCATGTCAGCTGCTGGTGTTGGTCCACTGTGTTTCATCAAGGGCAGGGTCAATGCAGCTAGCTATCAGAAGATTTTGGAGCACTTCATGCTTCCATCGGCTGAAATGCTTTATGGAGATGAAGATTTCATTTTTCAGCACGACCTGGCACCTGCTCACAGTGCCAAAACCACTGGTAAATGGTTTACTGACCATGGTATTACTGTGCTCAATTGGCCTGCCAAATCTCCTGACCTGAACCCCATAGAGAATCTGTGGGATATTGTGAAGAGAAAGTTGAGAGATGCAAGACCCAACACTCTGGATGAGCTTAAGGCCGCTATCGAAGCATCCTGGGCCTCCATAACACCTCAGCAGTGTCACAGGCTGATTGCCTCCATGCCACGCCGCATTGAAGCAGTAATTTCTGCAAAAGGATTCCCGACCAAGTATTGAGTACATAACTGAACTTTATTATTTGATGGTTTTTTTGTTTGTTTTTAACCCCTTCACCCCCAAGGGTGGTTTGCACGTTAATGACCGGGCCAATTTTTACAATTCTGACCACTGTCTCTTTATGAGGTTATAACTCTGGAACGCTTCAACGGATCTTCGCGATTCTGAGATAGTTTTCTCGTGACATATTGTACTTCACGTTAGAAGTAAAATTTCTTCGATAAAACTTGCGTTTATTTTTGAAAAGAACGCAAATATGGCGAAAATTTTTAAAATTTTGCAATTTTCAAACTTTGAATTTTTATTCCCTTAAAACAGTGAAATATATCACACAAAATAGTTAAGAAATAACATTTCCCACATGTCTACTTTACATCAGCACAATTTTGGAACCAAAATTTTTTTTGTTAGGAAGTTATAAGGGTTAAAAGTTGACCAGCGATTTCTCATTTTTACAACAAAATTTACAAAGCCATTTTTTTTAGGACCACCTCTCATTTGAAGTCACTTTGAGGGGTCTATATGGCAGAAAATACCCAAAAGTGACACCATTCTAAAAACTGCACCCCTCAAGGTACTCAAAACCACATTCAAGAAGATTATTAACCCTTCAGGTGCTTCACAGAAACTAAAGCAACGTGGAAGGAAAAAATTAATATTTAACTTTTTAGCCACAAAAATGATCTTTTACAAACTTTTTTTTTATTTTCACAAGGGTAAAAGGAGAAAATGGACAGATAAGGTAGTTATGCAATTTCTCCTGATTACGCCAATACCCAATATGTGGGGGAAAACCACTGTTTGGGCACACGGCAGAGCTCGTAAGGGAAGGAGCTCCGTTTGACTTTTTCAAACTAAAATTGGCTGGAATTGAGATTGGACGCCATGTCGTGTTTGGAGAGCCCCTGATGCGCCTAAACAGTGGAAACCCCCACAAGTGACACCATTTTGGAAACTAGACCCCCTAAGGTACTTATCTAGATCTGTTGTGAGCACTTTGAACCCCCAAGTGTTTCACAAAAGCTTATAATGCCTGGGTGTGAAAAAAAAAAAAAAATTTCCACAAAAATGATTTTTTAGTCCCAAATTTTTGAATTTTCCCAAGGAAATTGGACCCCAAAAGTTGTTGTCCAATTTGTCCTGAGTACGCTGATACCCCATATGTGGGGGGGGAACTGTTTGGGTGCACGGCAGGGCTTGGAAAGGAAGTAGTAACGTTTTGGAATGCAGACGTTGATGGGGGTCATGTTCCGTTTGCAGTGCCCCAGATGAGCCTAAACAGTGAAAACCCCCCACAAGTGACCCCATTTTGGAAACTAGACCCCTAAGGAACTTATCTAGATCTTTGGTGAGCACTTTGAACCCCAAGTGCTTCACACAAGTTTATAATGCCCGGGCATGAAAATAAAAAATCCTATTTTTTTCCCACAAAAATTATCTTTTAGTCACTAATTTTTTATTTTCCCAAGGGTAACAGGAGAAATTGGACCACATAAGTTGTTGTCCAATTTGTCCTGAGTACGCTGATACCCCATATGTGGGGGGGAACCACTGTTTGGGCGCACGGCAGAGCTCGGAATGGAAGGAGCACCATTTGACTTTTTCCAACCAAAATTGGCTGGAATTGAGATTGGATGCCATGTTGCATTTGGAGAGCCCCTGATGTGCCTAAACAGTGGAAACCCCCCACAAATGACCCCATTTGGGAAACTAGACCCCCTAAGGAACTTTTCTAGATCTTTGGTGAGCAATTTGAACCCCCAAGTGCTTCACACAAGTTTATAACGTAGAGTCGTAAAATTTAAAAATCATATTTTTTCCACAAAAATGATCTTTTCACCCCAATTTTTATTTTTCCAAGGGTAACAAGACTCCAAAAGTTATTGTGCAATTTGTCCTGAGTGCGCTGATACCCCATATGTGGGGGTAAACCACTGTTTGGGTGCATGGCAGAGTTTGGAAGGGAAGGAGCGCCGTCTGACTTTTTCAACGCAGAATTGCCTGGACGCCATGTCGTGTTTGGAGAGCTCCTGATCTGCCTAAACAGTGGAAACCCCCATAAATGACACCATTTTGGAAACTAGACCCCTCAAGGAACTTATCTAGATGTGTGGTGAGAACTTTTAACCCCCCAGGTGTTTCACTAAAGTTTATAACGTACAGCCGTAAAATAAAAAATCTTTTTTTTTTTTTACAAAAATGATTTTTTCGCCCCCAATATTTTATTTTCACAAGGGTAACAGAAGAAATTGGAACCCAAAAGTTGTTGTCCAATTTGTCCTGAGTACGCTGATACCCAATATGTGGGAGAAAACTACTGTATGGGCGCACGTCAGGGCTCGGAAGGGAAGTAGTGACGTTTTGGATTGCAGACTTTGATGGAATGGTCTGGGGGCGTCATGTCACTTTTGGAGAGCCCCTGATGCACCTATACAGTGGAAACCCCCAATAAGTGACCCCATTTTGGCAAATAGACCCCACAAGGAACTTATCTAGATGTGTGGTGAGCACTTTGAACCCCGAAGTGCTTCACAGAAGTTTATAACGTACAGCCGTAAAAATAAAAAATCTTTTTTTTTTTTTACAAAAATGATTTTTTCGCCCCCAATATTTTATTTTCACAAGGGTAACAGGAGAAATTGGACCCTAAAAGTTGTTGTCCAATTTGTCCTGAGTACGCTGATATCCAATATGTGGGAGAAAACTACTGTATGGGTACACGTTGGGGCTCGGAAGGGAAGTAGTGACGTTTTGAATTGCAGACTTTGATGGAATGGTCTGGGGGCGTCATGTCGCATTTGGAGAGCCCCTGATGCGCCTAAACAGTGGAAATCCCCAACAAGTGACCCCATTTTGGAAAATAGACCCCACAAGGAACTTATCTAGATGTGTGGTGAGCGCTATGAAGCCCCAAGTGCTTCACAGAAGTTTATAATGTACAGCCGTAAAAACAAAAAAATAATTTTTTTTGTACAAAAATGATATTTTCGCCCCCAGTTTTTTATTTTCCCAAGGGTAACAGAAGAAATAGGACAAATTGCACAATAACTCTTGGGGTCCAGAGTACGCTGATACCCCATATGTGGGGATAAACTACTGTTTGGACGCATGGCAGAGCTGAGAAGTGAAGGAGCACCGTTTGACTTTTTCAACGCAGAATTGGCTGGAATTGAGATCAGACGCCATGTCACATTTGGAGAGCCCCTGATGTGCCTAAACAGCGGAAACCCCCCAATTCTAACTCCAACCCTAACCCCAACACACCCCTAACCCTAGTCCCAACCCTAACCACAAACCTAACCCTAACACACCCCTAATCCCAACCCTAACCCTAATCCTAACTTTAGCGCCAACCCTAACCCTAACTTTAGCCGCAACCCTAACCCTAACCCTAATGGGAAAATGGAAATAAATACTTTTTTTTAATTTTATTATTTTTCCCTTACTAAGGGGGTGATAAAGGGGGGTTTGATTTACTATTTATAGCGGGTTTTTATGATTGGCAGCTGTCACGCTAAAAGACGCTTTTTATTGCAAAAATAGTTTTTGCATCATCACATTTTGAGAGCTATAATTTTTGCATATTTTGGCCCACAGAGTCATGTGAGGTCTTAATTTTTGCGGGACGAGTTGACGTTTTTATTGGTACCATTTTTGAGTATGTGACGTTTTTTGATCGCTTTTTATTTCAATTTTTGGGAGGTTAGAATGAACAAAAATCAGCAATTCATGAATTTCTTTTGGGGGAGGCGTTTATACCGTTCCGCGTGTGGTAAAATTGATAAAGCAGTTTTATTCTTCGGGTCAGTACGATTATGGCGATACCTCATTTATATCATTTTTTCATGTTTTGGCGCTTTTATAGAATAAAAACAATTTTATATAAAAAATAATTATTTTTGCATCGCTTTATTCTGCGAGCTATAACTTTTTTATTTTTTCGCTGATGATGCTGTATGATGGCTCGTTTTTTGCGGGACAAGATGACGTTTTCAGCAGTACCATGTTTTTTTATATCGGT